>OU452178.1:3414355-4664355 GCA_911728515.1 Peribatodes rhomboidaria | reverse complement strand
TTTGAAGAATATTTTTCAACGATGTTATTGTTATATTTTTTCAACGCGTTAATTTAACTGAATAAAATTATTCATTGCTCATCTCTAGTACCGCCTTGACAAATGGTGAATGACGTTTAATGTTGCCACTTTAGCACTTTTCGGGCTAGATCTAGCATTTTTAATGTTGTGTTTTTGTAATAATTTATAAGTTGTCAAAAAAAGCAGATGTCAATCAGCCATCAACTTGCTCTACTTCAGCCAGTAGATATTATTTTAAGAAGATTTTGATGAAGATTCCGACTTTTAACAATTTAATAATAACTTAGTTTTTCGACCGAGCGAGCGTTAGTAAGCGAAGCGTCTATGCTTCGACAAAAGTACTTTCGTATGTCCAAATTCTGTCTTACTAAATAAAAACCTTAGTCTGTCTACAGGTCGCATTTCTTAACCGATTCTTTTGAAACTTTGTGAGTAGGTTCGATGATTTTTTCGGATCATATCTTCGCTATTTTGAAAATTCCAAGAACTGTCTCGACGCAAATAAAATCGGCATAATTATCAAACCTGCTCACAAAATTTTATGAGAATCGGTTGAAAAATGCAACTTGCAGTCGAGACAGACTTAGCTTCGAGCTCTACAGCTTACAGAGCCACTAGCATTAGTTTGTTACATTTTCTGAAACTACTTATTTTAATAAATAAATAAATACTTGGAAAAAGTACTGGTCCTTAAAATAAATATTCAAAACATGCTAACAAACATCAAAACTGAAGTCATGATATCATGCCTCCTACCTTGTTTAACCTATGCATGTCAAACTTGGAAATTTACGTCCAACTTAACCTGCCAACGCGGAATAGTTAGCGTATGCTCAATATTAAAAAGATGCAAAAAATTCTTCTCACAAAAATTAGAGAAACCACCAAAGTGATGAACTAAAATGGAAGCGGGCTGGGCACGTAGCGAGGCTAAAGGACGAGAGATGGACCAACAGGCTAACAACGTGGAAGGGTCCAATCGCCAAACGTCTCAAAGGCAGACCCACATGAGATGGGCTGACGAGTACGAGACTAGACTGATAATAATAGCTGGTACTTGCTGGCCGCAAATAGCTCCAGACAGAGACACATGGTATTCTTTAGAGGAGGCCTTCACCTTCACTGGAGGAGGAGTTCAGGCAAACAAACTTCAATATTATGATCTAGAATTAATTGTTTTTTTTTTCAAAAATAAGTGAAATACGTGTAAATAACATTTTTTTTTTCTTGGCTTCTCTTAAAAGGCTTAAAAGGCTTTTTATTATATATCTAGTAAAAAAAATTACCTACTTTCAGAGATCAGACCGACTCACCAGACATCGAGATTACGAGATTTCTGTAATCCGGCAAGATGAACACCATGCCCAACCTCGTCCGACCGAAATATAACGTGTTCGATTGGGGGATGGTAGTTACGTATCGGTTTGTGGTTTGTCTTCTTGATTTCGTCATTTGTTGTCAACGACAATACATCTTAACTTTGGCAACTTTAGTAACTTAGCCACAGAAATATTGTATAATTTTTTTTTACTGAAAATTTATGTAAGTATTTACCTACATAAAATAACAAAACAACTATATTTATTCGAAATGATTAATTTGCGCCGGGGCTGGGTTAATTTTGTATGGATCGTGATCATTCTTCGAAAATCAATTTGTAAGTAATGTATTTGTAATTGCCCGAAATATACCTACGTAAATGCGAACACAAAATGCAGATTTTCCCCCGTTAAAAGTGTTTATTTTTTAGTCTCTTTTTTCTAGCACCACTTTTGATGCTAAAATTTGGTATATCTAGCCCGTTCTACCTTGTCCAACTAGGCCTTTTCAAAACCCAATGTGGCAACACTGCTGACGCTTCCGGCCGCCTCTGTCAATGGCCGCGGCAGTGTGTTGTCGCCGCGGCTGGAGCTGCGGCTGACAGTCAGTGACAGTAGGCCGCCTTGTCAGGCCGCCTCTGTCTGTTTGACGCTTAATACTTAACTGTCTTGTTTTTCTCGGTTGTTTTTGATTTGTAACGGAGAGTAATATAGCCCTTATTTAACGTAGCTCATGAAACTGACATAAATTCATCACAATCCAAAGTAATAAGTATTCTGGAACAGTTAGAACGAGGGACTCTCCCGGGCCCAGTAAACTGAAAGGTGCCACAAACAAACGTCCAGGGAGACATAAACAAATATTTGTGAATAGATTAAAATGTGAACTCTTTTTATTAATACAGAGTAGAGAACAAAGATTCTATGGTTAGCTTATCTTTGCCAAAAAAAGTCAACTTACCAATTTTTAAATTTCACACTTACAAATGTTATATTTTGATGCAGAAATTACTTTCTTTGTCGTTCTGTCTGCCTACTCCCATATTCACATAATATATTTTACTTACTCACTCCTTAACCTTGGAATATTTCTAAGCTCTCTACGATGAAACGGCTAAACTGAATGGTTGAATTTTTGCATTAAGCATTATCAGACTGACATAAAATATGTACTTTTCGTTTTAAACTAAAACACAAAGTTAAAAGTCAAAGTCAAAAGGTTTTTATTCAATTTGGGTATCAAAGATACACTTATGAACGTCAAAGTTTTGTAGTAGACTCGACCGCCTTGTTCAGAAAAAGAGAGCCTCTACTCAGAAAAACGGCCAAGAAAACACATAGGCAAACTACAAAGGTGCGCAAAATGATTTGAATTACCATATCTAGAGTATAAAGAGTTTTGATTTCAAACTAATCCTGATTTTGAAACTAGTTCAAGGATTCGTTTCCAAATCAGAATCACTCTGTATCCATATTTACGTGCTGGTGCTTTTCCTCGTAAGCTGTCAAATGGTAAACGTAAAGTTTCACGGTCGCGTTTATCGCCCGTTTTACTTGAGGGCCACTAAACGAGCGGTTTGGATCCACGTAAATCGTTGATTTATATAAGAACTGCGTACGTGCTATTTAAAGAATAATTGCCGTTCATTCAAGCTTAGTGATTTATTATAAAAAGTTTTTCTTTCCTTTGACATATTAGAAAATCAGAAGAAACTCACATTAAATAAAAATAGGTAGAAGGAGTATACATATATTATTATGCCCTGCGCGGAAGAAAACACGTAGAAACAACACACTCGAAAAACTGTCTTCGGAAGTCATGATCATATTTCGATTCAGTTCAGCCATGTTCATACTTCTATTATTATATTCTGTTCATGTTCTACTTCATACAGCCTAAATGCTCAGATAAACCAGCCAGTACTAAAAGCCTAGTCTACATAATAATGGCTTGACAGATTATCCTATCTTTTTTATTTGATTTCATCTAGTAACAAGAAAGTTTTCTTAAATGTTCCTGGACTTTCATAATTATAAGCTGCGCTATGCAATCGTTTTTTTTTCAATGTTATATTTGTAATCCAACTGATAGCCATTTAGCTGTATGAACGTAGTAATAAAGCTCAATGCTGATCAAAGTCAAAGTCAAAATGTTTTTATTCAATTTTGTATCAAAGGTAGACTTAGGAACGTCAAAGTTGTTTAATAGTCTCGACCGCCTTGTACGGAAAAAGAGTTTCTTACAGGTAACAAACTGAGGGGCATTTTTTTTTTATAATAAAAACAATAATTACTGTCTAAAAAATTTTGGCTCACAACTAGGTAATATCATATTAAATCTATGTACTAGTGGCTACTTGGCGGAAGTGAAAGGCTCCAGACATCTATGTCTTTGAAATAATTGTTAACCATATAACATCCTCTTTTCATAAATGTAGTTTTTACATGAGATCACATGTTTAGTGGCCTCAAAGTAACGCGTACCCTCATCAATCATTGGCAGCGTTCGCGGGCATTGTAAACGGCGGCGCTTAATTCCAGCAGCCATCTGTATCTACTGCGTAAGCGAATTGTTGGTGCTGGTGAGACAGGAAATATTAGGAAATCGTGGAAACATATCTTTGTCTCACTCTTACGTCTTTACATGATTAGAAGACAAAGAGACGTGAGTGTGACCCAAAATTGATTTGCACAAAAATATTCCTGAAATTACCTTAACGTTTTTAAATGAGAAAAAGAGCCCTAAGAATCAAAATTGGTTAGATAAAAAAATATTAGCTGACTAAAGTTCTTAGAGGAATTTTAGCAATAAAAGAGACTAAAGGAGTCTTACGAAAAAACCCATCTAAGTGTAAGGTTTTAAGTACCTACTTAACTTTAAAGCACTTACCTTCAGTGTGCTTGGTCTCTCTGGATCGAGTTTAAATTTTGAAAGACAGAAAAAGACAAAACACTGAATACCTTACCATTCCGAGGCTAAAAACGTTTGTTAGTAAGAGAGAGAACGTGTAGTTCGTGCATAGCTAGCTAGTCGAAAAACGTCTTACATTGAATTGTCTTACATATCGTCACGCCTTTCTCCCGAGGGGGCTAGCAGAGGTGTAATACAACACCCACACTTCGCCGGACGATATCCAGTCCCAAATGTGACAGGTGGCGAGCCTGTTGCCATACACCGGGCTCCAGTCATGTAGCAGATGACATACAATCCGCACATACTCGTATGTTCACACAATGAACTAATAGGTGCGTGCCGTCGGCTGGGATTGAACCCGCTTGAGAGGCGGGCATTCTCCTACTAGGCCATCATCGCTTATCTTATCTTACATTGAAATAACAACACATAAAATTAACATTGACAGGAACAAAAGAAGACATTGTCAAAACTTTAGCTTACAACGTATATGTACTTAGATACATTCCTGCAATAATCGCCCCAAAGCTACGGAATAAATTTTGTGTTTATTCAAGGTTTCATCGTGGCTATTTTGTTTCAGTCTTCCAATATCAAGGTTGTAAAAACGACCATCCACTTTAAACGGAAATGTCTATTTCATTCTATGCTAAAGTGTTGCAGGCGCATGCGAGGACGTTTAAACTTTATGACGTCATAAAGTTGACAGTTCGCATCGGTAATTCCAAGATTGAATCTGAATTGGATTGCTAGAATGTGGGTACAAAGTAATCGTTGCTTAGGTATTAACTTTTTTATTCTATTCTAAAGAAACAACAAGAAAACTCTTATTAAAAATATTGTTAAAATTAGCGCTTAAAGTTAATTTACTATAATAGGCAAAAATAAGACTTACGCTCAGGAGAGCGTCAGACAGAAAGCGATAATACACATTTTCACACCACCTGCTGGACAATGACCAATTGCATTTCACGTAGTCTAAACGTAAAGCTAGACATTGCCTGCCTAGGGAGATAAAGTTATATGAAAATCCCAAGGGAGTTGTAAAGCAAAGAGATTAAAATTAAGTGAGAACTCAGCATTGGGGCACAGTAACAAGAGTTTATTCAAAAATTGAATTAGCCACCAAGAAAAAAGAACGCGGCTGGACCATGAGCTCCACGAAATTTAAAACAAAAAACGGTGTTTGGTGTTAGATATTTTCACAGTTCCTTTTTATTGCCTCGCAGAAGGTGTGTAAAGTAGAGTATTTACCTCCAGGATGAAACAGTGCCTTTGTCTTGGCGCCTTGAACCCCTCACGTCACTCAGGTCTCGACATAACTCTCTCGCTGTGCTCGGGAGTTAACTCTAGAGTCCCTCGTTACGCTCAGGGTTCATAAGATAATCTGCGACGTAAAACACTGCTTTGTCTCCTCGGTGCATATTCTACTATTTCCTTTTTTGGCAGTCGCAGTCGGAAAAAATATATAATAACACTGACTGCTTACAATATTGACATCATAATCTAAGTGGCTTCAAATTACGGGTCGAATCTGTTTTTTCTAACCGTACTGTAGTTGCTTCCATTGTAGGCCACACACAGGCGAGACGCAGACTAAACACAACCCTAATAAATAATGATAAAAAGAGTAGGTATAAAAGTTAACTGAATAATGTTACTGAATACAGTAACAGTGAAGTGTAACACAAACGGAATCACTACAATTTACACATCAAATACGGCAGTCGGAGGCGCAAATGAAAGTTAAATAGTACCTTGATTACTGTGCTCTGTTTGGAGCTAAGGGCGCGGGGCGTTACACACTGGCTTTAGTGTAGGTACTTTATCCTGCATCTGTGTACAAACTTACATGTTATGTTAGCTTATGCTTGTGACTTCACCCGTTTGTTGAACAAAAAGTAGCATAATTGATTTTAACACTATTATCAATTATGCCACGTTTGTTCACGAAAGTCTCTTCCTTAACAAGTACAATACAATACAATACATCTTTATTGCGCACCAAAAACACCAAGTAAAACAAACAAAGAAAATAATAAAATAAAATATCATTCGGCAGTACAAGGGAGGCCTTATCGCCTAAAGCGATTTCTTCCAGGCAACCTTTGGATGGACAGGACAGAACGAAATATGACAAACGGTCGGTGGCATTAATAATAATAGGTAATGCCCATTTATTTCCTATCTAATTATTCCATGCATTAAAATAAAAAATATCAATTAAAAATTCACATGCAAACATCAAAAAAAAAACATGAATACAATAGTAAACAAATAAAAATATAGTACAAAAGTACACATTTTGTACTATGGCTGCCAACGACTGGTATACATACTTAGATATTAACACCCAGACATAGAACGAACACTGATATTCATCACATGAATGTTTGCCCTAGGTGGGAATCGAACCCACGCCCCCAAGCGCAGAAGGCAGGTTCACTACCAAGTGAACCACCGAGAATGAGAATGTAATGAAAATAAACGTATTTATCTATTTAAAAGCAAATAAAAATAAAAGAAATGTTTAACTTTAACCTAAAATCTAAAGCGTAATAAAGTTGTATTTAAACTTAAAATGTTAATTGATAACAGTTAAATATACACGTAACATTAATTATAACACATTAACAAGCCGCGCTCCGCAATGAGTAAACAAAATTTACACGTTCAAAATAAATAGTGATTTATTCAGCAAATAGTTACTTAAATTAATTGCGCAAACCAAGTAAATTCATGTAAATTGTTTTAAATATGGATGAAGGTTTATTGAAATTATACTATGTAAATATACTCTGCGAATTTACGGTGCTTCGTAACGGTTTGTCTATTTATTAGTGATTCAGGGTTATGTTATAAACAAGATATTTTACAATATATTTTAGCAGTACTCTGTTGATATTATTGTTGTTTTAATTGTATTACAGTTGCTTTTGTTTGTGGTTGGTTCATCGTCTTTGTTTACGTTATCAGTAGCTGCTGAATAAAAAAGCTGATAGAAAATATGAAGTTAATAGAAAAGGGGAAAAGCTAAAAAACAAGAACAGGTTCAAAATCTGACAAATCTAGTAAATCAGCTGAAATAAAAAAGTAGGTAGCATTTTTAATTACTTTGTCCTGAACAAGACCGGGGGCAAACACGTAATGACGTCACTCGTCATCGTCAGCCGTCTCTTTCGAACTAATTGCAAATGACATATTTCGGTCTTGCTTAAGCATCGATTGACGTCACTACGTGCTGCCCGCGTGACCGGAATGCTGTACCTGGCGGAGTATATTATTATACCATGCTCTCTTCCAGTATGCTACGTTTTGTTTTCGACGCTGCACGACCATCTACCTTTTTGCGTAGCCATACGATTGGCGGTCGCTCAGCATTGAAAACAAAACGTCATTATGAAAATAAGATGTCATAGTAGGCCCCCAGGGTGTATTGGAAGAGAGCATGGTATAATAGTATACTCCGCCAGGTAAAGCATTCCGGTCACGTGGGCAGCACGTTGTGACGTCAATCGATGCTTAAGCAAGACCGAAATAAGTCATTTGCTAATAGTTCGAAAGAGACGGCTGACGAGTGACGTCATTACGTGTTTGCCCCCAGAATGCTAGACATTGGTTTTTTGGAACATGAAATTAGTGATTAGAATCGATTAGTGGGCGCTTACGAGCTGACAATGATTCAATCTATGTGAAAGTTGTGTAAGTTGAAATATCTATTTGAAAAGTTCAGGAAATCGTGAACAGATGCCGAAGTCTATATCAAAGGTAATAAAAAAACTGGAACCGTTTACCAATTAGCTGCAAAAACCTGGCACCAGCGAAGTCGTTTGTTTCCAAAGAACTTGACATCATAGAGCGTGAAATCATCTCCTTCCACACAGGCTGTAATTCAGGAATCTGTAGCCGACGCCAGAGGCTGAGCACTAAGCAATCGATTTGGCTCCGAGCCATGCCCTAGACTGGTTCCGATCTAGGCTTACCTAGTTTTGACAGGAGGGCACTGGGCGTAGCGAGATAGCTTAGATAAAGATCCGGTTAGATTTAATCCATAGTTGGAGTGGTTTTGAATCTTAGAAATAGGTTTCATGCGAGAATTTATATCTAGTGATAAATGGAACAAGTAACATTATTAATAGAATAACAAACACTTTAGAAAACACACCCAGCTGCAAAATATTGTTTTCCACTATCAAGACTATTCAAATGACACTCACCTCACAGCTCGGAATCCATCGAGCTGTTTAGGTTGCAGGGCGTGCCAAAGAAACCTCATACATACTCGTACATACACTCGAAAAACATTAAGAAGAATAAATAATAATTAATTCGGGACACTTCCACACACGGTCGCCTGACCCTAAACTAAGCAAAGTTTGTACTATGGCTGTATATGAACACCCAGACATAGAACAAACACTAATATTCATCACATGAATGTTTGCGCTAAGTGGGAATCGAACCCACGCCCCCAAGCTCAGAAGGCAGGTTAACTACCGACTGAGCCACCGAGGCAGTCAATTATCCTCCTACTTGCGCAGCAGGGTAAAAAGTAGAACCACCTGGTTATTTGGGAAATTGGGGTGATGGGCTAAAAAGTTTGCTCACACTGACGCTTACAGAGGTAAACTAATAACGGGAAGATAATAGATTGAAGAGGAAGTGGCCTGCTCTACAAACTAGAGCTAAGCTTGAAATTCTGTAGCTTTCCATAGCTGTGAGCTTGTTGGCAAAGTAAATGATAGCGGCGTGGAAAGATACGTTAAAATGGTTCATCACTACATAGTATAAAACAAAGTCGCTTCCTCTTTCCCTATGTCCCTTTGTATGCTTAAATCTTTAAAACTACGCAACGGATTTTGATGCGGTTTTTTTTAATAGACAGAATGATTCAAGAGGAAGGTTTATATGTAAAATAACACCCATTAAATAGTGGAGAAATACTGTTACTTTTGATGTTTCTAATGTAATGTCGTTAATTATCAATTTTTTTTTCCGCTTATTACATTGCAAACGCAGGCTGAACCCTGTGAGATTTATCAAAATAATGTACTAATTATTTGTACACATTGAAAAGGTCTATAGAAAACTCCGCGATGGTATATGTCTATCTCTTATGGATATCCCACAATAACATTTTTTTTGTCATTTACTTTTTACGACAAATAATGGCTAATTTAACCGCGGGTGAAACCGCGGGGTGCAGCTAGTCTCTAATAGAAATGAAATGATGAGAGCCTAAATAGTTTACCTACGCCAAATACGAATATTTACGTACGTAACCATTTAACCAGGTGTCGACATTCATAAGTTTACAAAATTGTAGACGATATTTTGATTCGTTAGGTTAACTGGGGCAAATACGTCTGTGAGGCAATTGCGTCTTTCGAGAATTACTGACAAACCCTTCACAAATTAGGCAACTAACGCCATCGTGTACAGATTATTGCATCTAAACATAGAAAAAAGATGAAATGAAATGAAATGAAAATATATTTATTGCCAAAGCAATAATAATAAATAGCGTCTGAGCAGTAGCGCACTTGTAGCGCCTAACTCAACTGCCGTATTTGTACTTCTTCACTCTACAAAACTTCAAGGCTAGAGTGAATAAGTACCTTATAGGTCGTCGCGCTCCATCTTAGACCACAACGTCGCTTAACATCAGGTGAGTTGGTGGTCAAACGCCGACCTGTTCTACATAAAAAAAAAGTAAAAGAAAAACAATAGAAATAATTAGGTACAATAATAGGCAGATAACTACGGTGGCAAAGGGTGTAAGCTCAGCACTGAGCTGCGTAGAACTAGATCAGTTTAAGCAAGGCTGATTTTCAGCTTACCCCTAAACTCGAATTAAGATGTTCGTCGAGGGTATAGTCATGTGAGTGTTCACTTTATACATTATTTCGAAAAATTACAGCAAGTTTTATAATTATGTCGTTGTGTAAATGTAGGTGGCGCCTAATTTGTGAAGGGGTTGTCAGTAACTCTCAAAAAGACGCAATTGCCCCAGATACGCATTTTCCCCAGTTGACCCTATATACTAAAATATAAAAAAATTCGTACTTCCCCTACATGCATAAAATAACAATCGCAAAGCTACAAACATATTCCTACGCATAATTTCTTCATTGAAAGCATGTTTAATTATGATCCCTAACATTTCACCTGTAATTTACCACCAAATTGTTGCAAGCTCGGAAAAGTTGAACAAATCTGCACAAAGGGCTTCAGGAATCTCCATAGGTATGGGGTCAGTAATTAAATATGCCGAAGGGTCAGATGAATTAAACATGTGGTCGTTGAGAGTTGCGAAGTAGCGAATGACCGGGGAGTGAGGACACGTCGTCGAATATGTGATTCGGTAGAAGCTTTCTATATACACGTGTATAGACATATCGTCACGCCTTTTAACCGAGGGGGCTGGTAGAGGTGTAATACAACACTCACACTTCGCCGGACGATATTCAGTCCCAAATCTGACAGGGGGCGAGCATGTCGTCATACACCGGGCTCCAGTCATGTAGCAGATGACATTGCTTGTTATGTTCTCACAATGAACAAATTGGTGCGTGCCTTCAGCTGGGTTTGAACCCGCTCCCTCTGGCTTGAGAGGCGGGCCTTCTCCAACTAGGCTATCATCGCTTCTGCACACGTGTATAACAATGTATAATACACGTGTAGCAGTTCCATCAGTAAAATGTCTTGTAGGCTTAGGTTGCCTTACAATAAGGTATTGCATGTCTCACTTAGGTGATATTTCGTTGCTCGAACATTTTCCTGACTGATTTTACAAATCAATCAATTTATTGATATTTGTCAAAATCAATAGGGCCAGTCTAAAAAAAAAATAGTTTGATTGCGACTTTGCAAGCTAGTAGAACAATGAATGCAACGGGGGTCTTTTCTTCATGCGAGTTAGCTATTTTGGCTACCTAAGAGTTTTTGTTTGTTTCGGTTTTTGGGGTGTGGTCGTCGAGTCGTTCTATGAGTACCTATATGTCTAGAGAGAGTTTCTTTACTGTTTATGAAGGAAAAGTGACAGTCCAACTTTTTTTTATACTAGTGTGCATCTTTTACTAGGGTCAGGCGTCATACATTTTGTTCGTTTAAAACCTAACAGTTGGCTGTTATTTTTTTCGACGCGTGCAATTTTGTTCAGTCCATCTGGACATATCATTTATCGAAGGAGTCGTCATTGACTTCCACTCAAAATTAAGTAACATTATTAAGAAACCTACAAAATGACACAACACAATATAAACCACTGCATGCCAATTATTCTCTGAAATATCATGTTTGTTTTATTCTATTTTCGTTTTCTATTCCATAGAAAGCTTCCGACTAACCTTGATTACTGTGGTTATACTGTAAGTATCGTATCGTATGTTTGTTTGTTTGATAGAGAGGGAACGTAGTGAACAACCCCACAATGGGTCGGGTGCCGGAGGCTGTACGCGTAATTAAAACCTGCGTTTTGGGTTTGCATCCCATGGAACAAGTGCCACAGATGTGAGTGTATTCGGTAATTAGAAAATGAACCAACATTTTTTTTTATCTCTCACAATCGTTTAGGAGGTTGTGTCTATTGTAATAGGAAATGTTTGATGTTCTTTTTCTCTGTTTAAGAGATAGGTATGAAAACTAAAAATACTTTAAAATAACCGATAAGTATATAACTATCTAAAAAGTTATACTGTCGATAACCGATCTACCTAATAATCTTCAATTGCTCACCCAAGAATTTTTAGCCCCCGACGCAGAAACGACGGGTGTGTGTGTGTGTGTGTGTGTGTGTGTGTGTGTGTGTGTGTGTGTGTGTTGTGTTTGGCATTGTAGCTCCCGGCAGATGAACTGATTTTGTTTTTTTTTGTATGAAAGGTGAAATAGTCCGGAGTGAGCAATGTTTGATGAAAAACGGTGTCGGGGTATTTATAATTTTAAATTTATTATTATTTAAATATAAAGACGAGACGATTAAATAATAAAGACGCTGAATTTCGTAAGCGAGAAAGCACTAACACCCGTTCAACGCTCTTTAACATAACCTAGCTTCACGTAACTTAACTTCATTTAAAATTAAAACTATAAGGTTAATAGTGAAACAAAAAAGAAACAAAGATGTCTGGAGCCTTCTACTTCCGCCAAGTAGCCACTAGTACAATAGTTATTACCTAGTTGTAAGCAAAATTTGTAAGACAATAATGTAAGTATTCATTTTTTTGAAAATAATTATGCCTCTCAATTTCTTGCCTGTTCTTCTGAGTAGTGACTCTTTTCCCGAACAAGGCGGTCGAGTCTATTATAAAACTTTGACGTTCATAAGTGTATCTTTGAGACCCAAATTAAATAAAAACATTTTGACTTTGACTTTGGCTTTGAAATACATTTAGCAGAAACCATTTTAAACGTTAAACAAACCCAAATTACACAGCCTAGCCTTGTAGCTTCCTGCCTTCTGATTACACGCGTTGATGTACACTAAGCTACAAGTAACAAGTCCCTTTCAAGTTAATGGGGCTGGCATTAACATGTGACTTCAGCATGTTTCGCTAAGGACGCTCGAAGCACTGGGACATCAGTGCTTAGCTTACGCTTACAGAGACGCCTAAGTGATGTACTTACACGCAGATGGTTAGGGCGGATTACCAGTAGGAGCTAGCTGTTCTAGCGAAGACTTTGTGTAGACTTGGTTTCATGATATAACTATGTTAAGGCTGCCTTTCTACTAGAGTCTCAGTTTAGTTGCTTAGCTTTCACACCCTCACATCATAGCTACTAGCGGAAAGGCTTTACTCCAATGTTGTTAGATATCTGTTTTAGCCAACGGTTGATCATAATTACAAATATGAAAAAAAAGTATTAGGTTCAATCATGTCTTGGCTTCTATTGCATTCTCTTTGACAATACTGGCTTATTTTATTTTGTACCATCTCTACATAAATACCCTATGTCCTCAAATCAACTAAATTATTAAAGAGATTGAGGATCTAAAGCTACGTTCCACATTAGCTTATACGAAAGTACAATTAGCTTCTTTTGGTTTCCAATACACGGGACTAATCATTCATTATAAGTCGGATGCTCCTTACTAAAGTTGGGGTCATTTTCGGTGATGTTTTCCAAGGGGTGATCACAAGGATGACACGCACGACCACACTTCAACCGCGTCAGTTTTAAAACCCCGACTAAAAAACGACTGTGTGTTATAAGTTTGACGTGCTTGTGTGTGTGTGTGTCTGTGCGTCTGTGTGTGTCTGCCTGTGGCATCGTAGCATTCGTTGCTCCCGAACGGATGAATCGATTTTGATTTAGTTTTTTTTTGTTTGAAAGGTGAATTAGTCGGGAGTGTTCTTACCTATGTTCAATGGAAATCGGTACGGGGGCCTTTTATTAATTTTTAGTTCATACTTGTCTTAGTAATATTCGCTACAATTCGCTCTCTTTGCACTACATTCCCAGAACGTGTCACTCTGCTCTGGTAGTACTTTTTGTTGTCTAACAGCGCTCATTAGTGTTTGCAAGGACGATGTATCCATCCTTGTCTATCTTGCTGTTGAGTACTGGTTACAAGGACAGTGGATAGTCCGTCTTTGTCTGTCTTTGTCTATGTAATGGACGGGTTTCCTCTGTTTGATGACCAGGTATGAGGAAGAAAACGTTAGAAATGTCTCGTCTCGGCCCGCTTTTGTTTTTTAAGACATAATTATAAAGAAATGGTTATTGTTTTTGACCGTGTTTTGTTTAAACTATTCTTCGTATTTCGAAAATATTTGTTTTGTTGTAACTGCGACCGACGATCGCGTCAAAGTCAAAGTCAATATGTTTTTATTCAATTTGGCTATCAAAGATACACTTATGAACGTCAAAGTTTTTTTTTAAATAGACTCGACCGCCCGTGTTTGAAAAAACTCATGGAAGTATAAGAAGCGAAAGATGTACTCGTATGCTAGGATCGTAGCAAATGGATAGAGGTGATTTTTGCCTACTTAAGAGAAAGAGGCGTGGTTGTATTATGTTATATGTCATGTATGTTTTTTGTTGTTACTGGTTGCGGCTGACACGATTTTGATGAAATTTGGCTGGGAAGGAGAGTAAGGACAGATGTAAGTTACTATTTTCAACGAGATGAAGTCTTCCTAACCAATTTCGGCCACGGCGGTGGCGACTGTTATATCATTTGCGTCCTTATGGCAACTTGCATTAAATATAACAATTACTTAATTCCTTAACTCGTTTAAGCTACTCCTAGCATATATTCGCAAATATATCCTAAAATCGCATATCGGGCACATAAAATTAAGGGAAAATTAAATTCTCGTGCAAGAAAATTTAAGTTAGAGCTCTAGGACTAAAAGTTTAAACTATATTTAAGCAAGGACTTAAGCAATTCTTATATATTCAGTGCAAGTGGCCATTAAGACCTGTTTAGCTGGTCCAGTAATACTTCAATCCATTTCTTTGTAAGGTCAATCGGCTGGATTGAATGCAGGTCCGTAACGATTCTCCTGGGCGTATCTTGAGATACGGCCTGATACGGCGATATGGTCTATCCAATATATTGAAACTCTAGGACCGAACATGGTTCAAAAACGGTATTTTGTTCATAGTGGCTTTTTAGAACAAGTTACATTTTAATGTGTTGTTTTTTCAAATTAAGAACATAGTTTTTTTATCCGATTTTCATCAAACACCCCGTCGTTTTCGCGTCGGGGTCAAAAATGTTAAGTAAATTTTAAACCATTAATTATACATGCTAAGTAATTATATGTCCTGACTTACTTACTCACGTAAAAAATAAACATACTATGTTTAAAAAAAATCAGGCACCTAATTTTAAACTCGCCTAATATTAAATGCAAAAGTTTGGATGGATGGATGCATGGATGTTTGTTACTCAATCACGCCAGAACGGCTAAACAGAAATAGACGAAATTTGACACAGGGATAAATCGAAGTCTGGAATTGCACATAGGATGGGGCCGGTTGCTTTTCAACCGCGAGTAAAACCACGGCCACAACTAATAGGTAAATAACCAGTTACAATACCGGAAGCCTAACTTGCATAATACCGTAATTTTAAAGTCACTCGGTCCCACCCAGCGTACTTTTTACCCCGAAATTAGGGTAATCGATCCCCACAAACTCTGGAGGTGGAGTAAATGAGGAACATTTTTAGGGGTACACTGATAGCTTTATCGCGCTTTTTTAAGGCTTTATGAACCCTTCTTAATGATGTTGAGCCAGTGAGTAATTGCGTCGGCGTTGAGCTGCTTACTGCTAGGGGAAAATTATTTTTTTGCGGATTATATGTTGGTGCTGTATGTGTGGGGACTTCGTAAGTTTGGAACTTCAGTTCGTAGAGATTGTCGACCAAGCGAGCGTTGGCGTTTATGAGCGAAACGTCTATGTTTCGGCTTCGACAAAAATGCTTTGGTATGTCCGAATTCGGCCCGGAACTTTGTCTTCGTCTACAGTGGGGCAATTCCTACGCGTGAGATGAGATGAGATTTTATCATGGTCACTTTCACACCTATGACGTTTCAAACGAGAGCAACAGGGACGAAAAAAAGTGAGATGAAAATCTCCAATCTCCGAACAGGGTCCCAGGTTGCGTTTCGAAACCGATTCTTTTGATACTTTGTATTTGTTTTTTTTTTTCGAAATGGATGAGATATGTTTTTTTAAAGCATATCTCTGCAATTTTGAAAGATTTCTAAAAACTGACTTGGCAAAAAAAATCTGTATTATTATCGAATTAGCCTACAAAAATTCACGAGAATCGGTTTAGGAATGCGACTTACAGAGGAGACAGACGTCGGCCGCGAGGTCTACAGTTCACAGAGCTCCTAGTATAAAACGGTGTAGGCTTATGTTTTTTTTTGGATTTGTCTGGATTTTATAAAACAATGTAATTTTTACGAACATATTTCTGAAAGATTGTCAGGAAATATCGGCCTGATGTCCCCAAACTTTAACGACACAGAGGCGGACGACCTAATGACTGACGGCTGATGAGGCGGCCCTCATTAGCGCCCTGATTCCTGTCTCCCAACATCTCATCCCTAGCGACCAACTCCTTTATACAGTTGAATAGAGGAGCCACTGTCGTATTTTCCAAACAAAACTAAGATCTTCCATTCAAAATTTTAGTTCCTTCTTTTGGCCAACTGAACGAATAAGTTGGTATGTCTGTACAAGGCTTTATGGCTTTGATAGCATCAGTATCATTAGCGGGACCACGAGGTTTGATGAGGTGATGTACTTTACTGGCGAAAATATCTCTCCGAGAAATTGTGTTTTTCTCTTTACATTTCCTGCTTTGTTGATGATTTTTTAGAAGAAAAACTAGGATAGTAAAGTAAATTTCATGGGTTTTTATTTTGATTCCAGAAAACTGACAGAGAAGCGATGGTGAGGTGGTTTTTCCAAAACCAGTTTGTGTCGATGTGCAAAGGAATATTGTAACTTAACTTATCCAGTATTGTGTATTGTAATTTTTTATAGTGTAGTTTTTCAGTTACTTAGTTTATTCCATTTTTTTTTTTAATTACACGCCTTACACTTAAAATTGTCTAATCCATTTCCTAATGACAGGCCTTCTAGCTAGTTCAATCCTACTTTATTCTTAAAAGAACCATTTAAAAAATATCAACTAAATATAACTGGACAACCCTAAAATTAGGACAAAATATCGTATTTTGTCGGCCACCCTCGATGCGGTTTCCGATATCCGATACCCTAATGTTTATTATGTACCAGTTGAGCTGAAAAATTGCTTGCAGGAAACCGAAATTACAAGGTCGCTGACCAGAAAATTGTCGACTAGCCCCCACTGCCCCTTACCGTCAACAACGGATTATTACAAAACAGAATACCAACTCTAAAATCCAATTCAATCAAATTTCTTTATTTAGCGAACAGTACAAAGGCAAACAGGCGTTCCGAAGACGGGTCTGAGCAGTAGCGCACTTGTAGCGCCTCACTCAACTGCCGTCTTTGTACTTCTTTACTCTAGTAAACTTCAAGGCTAGAGTGAATGAGTACCTTATAGGTCGTCGTGCTCCATCTTAGACCACAACGTCGCTTAACATCAGGCCAGTTGGTGGTCTAACGCCGACCTATCCTACTAATATTATAAACGCGAAAGTTTGTAAGTATGGATGGATGGATGGATGGATGGATGGATGGATGGATGTTTGTTACTCTTTCACGCCAGAACGGCTGAACAAATCTGCATGAAATTTGGCACAGAGATAGATTATAGTCTAGAATAGCTATGAATAGCAATGTATTACATTATGTAGTAGATGACATTAAATACGCACACAATGTTCACACTATCCGAGAGGAGTTGAGGAATTTCCTGGATTCCTCGGTTGACGATTTCGCCGTCCTTGCAGATCTGTCTATTTCTAGTCAGTGACTCAACTTAAGAGTTATGCGACCTGATTAATGTTATCAGCATGTTATCTAGGGAGGCCCTTTTAAATTGGGGTCAGCCCTTTTTCTGGGAAGGGTAGAGACGTTTTTATCTACGGAGTTATTGTTCTGATTGCAGTGTTTTGGACTTCTTTAATTGAGGAGCTTCAGTTGTAAAGTTGGCTGCCTTTGTTTTGACTGGATTTGTTAACGAGGAAAATGTTCAGACTTCAAAAAGAGGGAGTTTCTATGGTTGTTTTTTCTTCTTTGAGTGTACGATCGAAGTAGTTTTTTTTTAAACAATATACAAATCGCCACGCCTTTCCCCCGAGGGGGCTGGCAGAGGTGTAATCCAACACCCACACTTCGCCGGACGATATTCAGTCCCAAATGTGACAGGGTCAAGCCTGTCGCTATACAGCGGACTCCAGTCATGCAGCAGATGACATACATACAATAAGCACATATGTTCACACAATGAACAAATTGGTGCGTGCTGTCGGCATTTTTCAGTATTTTTTTAAAACAAGCTGTCACAATTAAGCTAAAATCACACTACTATTATAATAGCTAAAGTTTGGATGGGTGATAGCCAGATATAGATTATAGTGGCACATAATTATGATACTTTATTTAACCGTGAGTGAAGGAACGGAGTGCAGCTAGTTAATGATAAACTCGCATCAGAATTCGATTGATATCGAACTATGACATCGAATTACCTGTCTGTCCGTTTGCCCGTAGAAATTCTTTTGACATTGTTTTCAGTAATCGGTTACTGTAAATGTGTATATAGTTATTTTAAAAACTCTACTAACTAACGAAATTATTACAATTCTTATTGTCATAACATTATGGCCTCCCGACCCAGAGCCTCCATCACCACCGCGTTCCGATCTCTGATGGCAATCTGCAGGTTGTATTCTTTGATGGTCTTCGGTGACGTAGCCGATGCTCGCCATAAAAACCGGCTGATGGCATCGTCTCGACTTCAGTATTTTTTAGTTAACCATGATTGTCCTAGCGCAAAGGTCTCCGCAATTTCTTCCAGCTTTGTCTGGCCTGGGTCAGCACCCTGACCATCCAATCTTTCTTAAACTCCCGAGCTCGTCACGCCATCGTGTCGAGGGGCAATCTGTGAGTCAACAAATCAATTAAAACATTCATTTACTATTTTTCATTAGGTAGTTACTTACTCAGAACGCCATAAATTCGTAACGCTTTTATTTTACATTTAATACCTTTTCATTGCTCCCTACGTTTTTGTAACTTTACATTACACATCGATCGAATGTCCTGTATTTTGCATTTCAATAGAAAAGACCCCTCCGAATGTATTATAGCTTGCAGAATTAAAAAGCTGCTCGAGTATTAGTTTTACAGTCGAAGAGACGGCTGTTAAAGTCTGCTATTATAACAAGTACTATGGTTCTCAAACGTTCTAAGTGTTTAAAAAAGGAATGAATAAATTCAATGAGCTGAGTGAATTCAAAAAGGTTAGATGATCCGCAATTGGAAGGTTGGACCTCATTTTGATATGATTTAATTTTCATAAAAATTAAAAAAAAATCATTTTCTCATTTAATTATAATTAATTTCTGCTTTCATAATATCTACTATTGATTTAGTAAATTCCATCACGATCGATTGAGCCGTATAGTTGTAAAAATAGAAATAAGAACTAGCAATGGTAAAAGTTGAACTGTCACATGCAATATATTTTTAACTTCAGAAAAGTAAATCTTTCGAATTACAAAATCGTGTACGGTTGACGATATTCAGTCCCAAATGTGACAGGGGGCGAGCCTGTCGCCATAAACCGGGCTCCAGTCATGTATCAGATGACATACAAAACGCACATGTTCACACAATGAACAAATTGGTGCGTGTCGGCGGCTGGGATGGAACGCTCTCCCTCCGGGTTGAGAAGCGGGCCTTATCAAATTAGGCTATCATCGCTTATCTATCTATCTAAATATCGTCCGGCGAAGTGTAGGTGTTGGATTACACCTCTGCCAGCTCCTTGGGAAGAAAGGCATGACGATGTTATGTTATGTATCGAAGACACTCAGTAGTATATAATAGATAAGGCCCGCAAGAGGTCTTTGAGGGCCTAAAAGGACTGATACTAGGACCAGGAGGGCTATTCTTATGGAGTGAGATTGTTGCTCTCGTTTAAATAGTCATAGGTGTGAGAGTGACCAAGATAAAATCTCATCTCATCTCACGCGTAGGAATAGCCTTACTTATAAAGCTACTTATATAAAGCTACTTATAAAAACTATTTTTTGTATTATTCACGACAATCTCTCCCAGAATTTTTAGAACCACAGTGCAGCAAGGTGAGACAAACTAATTCTGAATATCAAAGGGACAGTTTTCAACGGTCTTTAGTTATTGGCAACCGGTCCTTCCTGTCGGCGGCTGTGAATAACATCTCCGCATAATTTCGTAATAACATCTCTATGTTATTCCGGACTAACTGCTTCGTATAATTCCTCTGTAAAGCGTTCCTCGAGTTACGTAATTAGTGTTTAGGATTGTGTTGTGATTGCTGGGTGTATTCGTTGTGTGGAGTTTAGGTTTTGTTTGCGAATCGCTGGCTGTTACATTTGTGTTTGGGATTCGTACGTTGAATGTGTGAGTATGCATAGAGTTATAGGCAATTGTAGCTCTTGACTGCTCTTAGTACGATATTATTAGTGTTGTAATTTTATAAAAAATTTCATGATTTTCCTACTCTACTTTTTAAGCCGATCAAATATGAAATTTTAGTTAGTAAGCAAAATTTTATCATTTGATTATAAATTATTTACATAAGCAGATTAGCTTATTATCTTTCAAGCGTAGATTTCTAAGAAAATTTTGATTTGGAAGAAGTTAAGAATCATCTCGTAAATGTGTTGTTTATGGCGATGCGTATAGCTTTATTAGATAAAAAATTAGAGCACTAATGATACCAAATCCCAGCAAATGGGGAACACAACATTATAATACGACGGATAAAATGAATTTATTATAAATGCCTACTTCCTTTAATTTATTTAAAAATAGTTGAGCTTTTAAACTAATTTACAGATTTTCTTTTTTTGTTAAACTCTATAAACACTTTGATGTCATCCGTCCAATTATACAAATTCTCCTCATTATTCACAATTTATATATCCCAAACCAAATGGTCCGTTCCCCGCGTCATTATCTGAGTTACGTCTAACAGCTAATTCTGAACTGAACCAACTGTTGTAAAAGTAAAACATTAGTTTTTTTACGACTAAGTCGTTACAACTAGGTAAATAACTAAAGACGTTAAGTATCCAGTTTATTATGAACTTAAACCGAACCGAACTAATGTACTCAGAAATAGTTTTTTTTATGACGACTTTTAGAGATGCCATTGATTTAACCTATTTCTCTTATGGCCACTTGCACTGAATATAAGAATTGCCTAAGTCCTTGCTTAATTAGACTAATCTACTCCTAGCTAGCTACTACCTAAAGTTTTTTACTCGAACCTTAAGTGATTCCTTAAGAGAATCTTAACTTAATGCGCTATAAGTGGTTTAAAACTAGTTAAGCAAGGACTAATGCAATTCTTATACTTAGTGTGGGTGGCCATTAATACCTAATGTTTATTGGTTGTCGTTTTAGAGATAGGAAATGCAAATCTTTGTCGTTAGTTTTTGTCTCGAAATATTTGTAGTGTGACGTAAACTAAACGGCAGGACAGTGACTGATCGGTCTTTGTGTCGGATGACTCATTTCCACTCATTCGTTTGATGAGGGCACTTGTATTTTCGACTCATTACTATTAGGTAACACACAGAGCCACCTACTTTTTTGTAGGGTATCTAATTTAAGGAATTGTGTAATCGTTGGGTTTTCTATTAGGGAATTTACTGAGTGTATTTTCTGAATAGAAGTGAAAAAGTGATGCCTCTGTAGCAAGTTCGTTTTCTCATTTACCTCTATACTCTCTACAGAAGTTAATTAGTCCGTAACTCGAAGATGTTACCTGTTACCTGTACAAAGTATCGTGTGACTAAAATGTGTTCTCTATGCAGATAAATCATTCTAACCTCAAAGCGTTGACATTTAGTTTCGTCGTAACAAAATGTCTTCCGCAACCGGCAGCTAATTACCACACCTTGCCTAATTTCTCACCTTTCCAGTTCCGTCGACACGTCTCCTTATCCTTCTTATTTCTTTTTCAGGGTTCTAAATACGTCGCCGAGCCACGTGTGAAAAACAGAAGCCAAGATGGCGGCGAGGATTTCGCGCCAAATCGCGCGTCACTCTTACGAGCGCCATCTGTCAGCGGCGCGAGATAACTTCCGCTGTTCGGACCGTTCAAAATAGTGAAAAGTATTAGTGAGAGAGTGGGAGTCGTGATGTGATATTGTTAGTGTTGTGTGTTTGTGTTGTGTTGACGATGTCCGAGGAGCGGTCGCGGCGGCTGTCGCAGATCTTCGACCCGCTAGCGCGGTTCACGGACCACAGCGGGGCCGGCCACTCGGCCAGCACGCCAAACAGTCCGCGACTGCTGCCGAGGAGGGCGCGGGAACCACCGCCTCCACCGCCCAGGTAAGGACCCCTTTTTGATCACTTCTAGTAAGATAAGAACCTGTAGACGCGTTAGGTATCAGCAGAGGTAAGGTTTTGACAGCTTTTAGTAAAATGTCTGAAACAAGTAACATTATTAAAAGAAAAAAAAAACACGGCTGCAAAGTATTGTACCCTATGTCACTTCCACTATCAAGACGATTCAAATGACACCTCGACGACATGTCGAAATCCATTAAGCTGTTTAGGCTGTAGGGCGTGCCAAAGAAACCTCATACGTACACACATACACTCGAAAAACACAACCCTTCTTCATGCGCAGTTGGGTCGCATACTAGTAGCAAAGAGAGTAGAAGCTCCACTTACTACTCTACATTTTGAAAGACTACTCTTAGGATAACACTCTTTGAATTTAAGTGTGTTTTTTTAGAGTTTTAATATTAGGAGTAGTACAGGATTAAGTACAGGCTGACAAGTGATCTCAAAAATGCAGTAACCTTGTTCGCTCACTCACATACCAATTCCTAGATTGGTTCGTGCTGCACGTGAATAATACAACCTTGCATATCCATATTAGTGAAATGCAATCCGCTTGAGAAATCCGTTTGTAGCACGTAATTACTATCATAAATACTTAAATCTACATCATCACACAAGTATACATATCTATACCTACAGACAGATATTTGAGTTAAACTGGCTCATGTACTACACGCAAAGATAAAACAATAGATGGAAATATGGTTCCATTCAATATTTTCATTACTTTTATAAGGAACACTAGCTCTTTTGCCAGCGGCTTCACTCGCGTTTCATAGCCCATGTCACTCAGGGATAATGTAGCTTTCTATTGGTGAAAGAATGTTCGAAATCGGATCAGTAGTTTTTGAGTTTATTCGTTACAAACATACATCACATATCGTCACGCCATTCCCCGAGGGGGCTGGCAGAGGTTTAATACAACACCCTCACTTCGCCGGACGATATTCAGTCTCAAATGTGACGGGGGCGAGCCTGTCGCCTTACACCGGGCTCCGCAGTCATGTAGCAGATGACATACAATACGCACATATGTTCACACAATAAATTAATTGGTGCGTGCCGTCGCGCGTCGGCTGGGTTCGAACCCACACCCTCTGGCTTGAGAGGCGGGCCTTCTCCCAACTAGGCTGCCATCGCTCAAACATACAAAGATACCTACACAAATACAAATCTTTCCTCTTAGTAATATTATAGTGTAGATCAATTGTTATCAAAAGACGATATGCGCACGCGCATGACCATATGCATCGACTTAAGAAGAAAAGCCTGAGATATGTTTAAGTGACAGTACTTTTTCTTACGAATATCATAAATACGAATTGTTCTTTTTTTATGTTCCTTGACTATTTACCTAGATACGGGTTAATGTTTTTTACACAGGTTCAATCAAGTTCAAGCAGAGCCCGTAGTGTCGCATAAAGGCCATTATTTAATGCAGAAAATTACTGTTTGCAGGTAAAACCGCGTAACGCAGATAGTTCTGTATAATTGTAAACAAATTACTAGTTACCGTATTTCGGCTGGAGTCTGCAGCAACCCAACCAATTATTGCCGAAACTAATTAACCAAACGAGAACTTAATTAATTCAATTAATATTACAAAGGACGTTCAATCTGGTTTACTATAATCGGAGGTGAAGAATGAATAATGAATGGCCAATGTTATATTTAGTATTATTCATTAATAATCAAAAACCAACGAGCTTTATTGAGTAAATTATTCGATTTTTTTTGCTTAGTAAAGCTACCTGCAGCGTCTTACGGTTAACCTTTAAATTTTCTAAATTTCATGCGTTTATTCTGAGATAACAAGTATCTTATGTCCGTCGTTATGGTGGATACTATTTATTTCCTTACCAAATGTCATGTCAGTTTAGCCGTGTTGTCCAGCTCCAAATTGACAAAAGGAGAGACATAGTTCGGCCTCTCAAGAATTTTGTGACTAGATATCCCGATAGATTTGCGCGGTTGGTATCATACCTAATTTAAGCAAAGCTATTGTCATTATCGTCATCCCAAATCTCTCCACTAGCCATAGGTTCTAGGCCCACTACTCAGTAGGATCCCGGGCTTTATGCTAGTCGCTACTAACTGCCATTATGAATGTTAATCGGCTAACACTTGCGCAAAAATATATCGTATTTTAACGACTTCTCTTGAATTGTTTCGGAATTGTACGGACCTCTTCATCAACGGAGATACCTTCGTTCGCGTGGCGACCTCCGCGTGTCCTGGCTCAACGAACGAGGTACCTACGTTATGAATGTACCTTATACAACATTTTAGTAAAGTCAATGACAGTTGTCATTGACTATGTCCTTACCTGTACTTGTATAATCTATCATCACATCATCATCATTATCATCTGAGCCAGAAGATGTCTACGGCTGGACGAAAGGCTGTTCTTATAATCTCCGCGATGGCCATACCTTCTTGTCCATTTGCACCCACCCACGACGGCTTCGGATCGCTTGTATTATATCGGTTATGTTGGTTCCCCTATAAATTTCGTTGAAACGCTATCTATCCACCTGCAATCAATTATTCAGAAACAAATAGCAACTTATTAGGCACATTTATTACGCCACGTTCCACCTAATCCCATCAAATCCTGATAATCCTCATAATAAAGCTCTCGACCGTACTATCTATCCGTAATACCATATTAATGTATTACCTAATCATTCAAAATTAATACTACCCATTAGTTTGGCAGATTGTACTAAAACATCGTTCGGAACTTGTATTCTGTGACAAATTGCTTGGAACGAGTTCGCTATTGTTGTTTCGTTATCAGTAACGTGTTTTTCATATGAATTGGCTTTTTGAATTGCATTTCTTGATACCGCATCGATCGGTACAGCTAGTATAGCTTATTTTATTTTTATGAATCCACGTCACATTACACTGGCCTACACTCATTTTGGTGCCTAAGATTTTAGACCTGATTTTGGGTATATTTTGTGAGCTGATACGAGAAAACTAGTCACATTTTTCATAGCAGCTCTTGTTCATGAGGAAGAAAGTATACAGAATACAAGCGAATTACCGTGTCAATAATCGGTTTCCGTTGATTTTTCATTATATACTCACCGCATATGTAACAAAACATATCAGGATCGTTAGTGAAACTTCTTGAATTACTTGCCATCATAAATTTATACGATTAATGTTATAAAAGTAGTTATACTCGTAACATGGACTGATTTTGAATAAAACCGAAAAAAAAAATTAAAATAAGAATTGTAGGTAAACCAGAGCTGTCGGCTGACATCTAGTAGCAGCAATGTAGTTCATACTACCTACTTTACCGACTACAGATGCGAACAGAGCTGCACCAAAACATTTTTTTTGTAGGCCCGTGTTATTGGTTCTTATTCTTATTCAAGATGAAAGCGATGATCTTAGGTGCCTATTCTAGCACGTGCGATATCATCTCGATCATCAGATCCTAGAAATGTCGTAAGAGGGACCGAGATTATATTTGACGCGCCAGAATAGGGTTCTAGCACTGAAATCCCTTTTATACTTATACTTTTTAACATTTTTGATGTTATTGAGTTTTGCATTACATTTCTAGTTTCAAGTTTGTCGTTAACTGAGATTTTCATTGCTAATGATTTTACGTAAAGCGCCCAATAAATATATTAAAGTGTCCAAATGAGAAACCTACATTTTTAACAGGAGAACCTCGGTATCGTTCAGAGACTACGATAGTGCTGCTCTCAATGGGCTGAACATACAAGTAACAAGTAACTCACTTGTAAATAGCTCCCATTTGGTAGAGCATTTCTACTCTAGTATATAATATTTATGTTTTCATATCGCATTGCATCGTAGTTGTTGCATGTTTAATCGGGAATTACAGCGGTCAGATCATAGAAACCAGGTGATAATGTAACTCAAATTTATCAGCCGTGGTTTTACTCATTGTGGCTATGACAGCGTACAAAAAAATCTTAAAAACTTCGAGAAGGTTTTTAATGTTTGTTATTTTTGAACTGCTATAACAGTACGTTTGCTCTCTCTGTTAGCATGCGAATTACATACATACATACACTCCAAAAACATAACCCTCCTTCTTGCTTAGTCAGGTAACAAAAACAGACAAATACAGTAATTAACTAATTCCTTCACTGCCGAAGATTGCTACCACGTACAATCAATCGTCATTGAGTGCGGTCATATAGGCGCAGTGGACCGCATGGTGCATGCTGCCGCCCACCGCCTACTTCATTGTGTCAGATCATTTTACCTAAAATAATCCATAGTAGATGAATTAAGGAACTCTAAAAATCACAACGTCGAGTTAAAATAACGAAGTGTCTTTTCTTCCAGGCCAATAGCCCACACCTCGCGGCTGGACCCGCTCGAGTATGAGCTGGCGGCCGCCGACATCGGCTCTGTAAACTGGCAGGAGCGATGCCTGGAGCTGCAGCTTGAGCTGCACAGGAGCAGGCACCAGGCGACGAGGGTGCGGGACATGCTGCGAGATAAGGTAGGAAATAATTGATAATAAATGCCTAAAGTTGATAATAAATGAGAATGGTCACTTTTTTTTTTGTTTTGGAGACGAAGGCACAGTTGTGCCGCTTCGAATGGTGTACCCCTGCTTTTGATTAAAAAAAGTGGCTTGTCAATTGTTTTCTTATTTTGACCCTACGAATGTCAATGAGATATGTACCTTTGTGTACTGCTCACTTTACCATGAAAAAATTATGCGTCAATGGCAAGGAGATGCAATAATAATGTTTGTTGCGTAATGTTTCCAACCTATGACGGAGGAAAATTCTGACAAACATGGAAAAAAAAGAAACCCCTACCAATCCAGCCAGTGTAATTACATCCGGTCAGTTCGAGCCATATTTTCGAAATCTCAGAGCGTGGCTCAGGTTCGCTGAATAACCAACAACCACTAAAGTAGATGAGTTCTAAAATGAAGATAGTTTAACGGCAATATCAGAGGCGTTCATTAGAAGGTTTACGTCCAGCAATGAAATATAGACGGACTAGCTGCGCCCCGTGGTGTTGCCGCGTTTAAAAAGTAGCCTATGTACTATTCTAGACTGCAATCTATCTCTGTGCCAAATTTCATCCAGATCCGTTCAACCGTTCTGGCGTGATTGAGTAACAAACATTCATCCATACGTCCAAACTGTCCCGTTTATAGTGTGATGATGAAAATGTGTGAGAGAAATCGATTTGCTGAGAGAACATCAGTTAACATGACTAATTTCATCATGAACATAATATCGTAAACCACTGAACCACATAATACCTGTCAGTTAAACGCACCGCACTAATTTTGATGAATCACCAACACATGCATACGTACAAGTGACGTACGATTGCGTACGATGCAGTAATTGTGATATATCTTGACAGGCTAGACGTCGGAACCACTTACCTATTGACGGCAGGGTCGGCGTAAGGAGTAATTCTGTAGGACCAAAAATATAACGTAGGAATCACACGGCTTCTTATTCTTTCTTTGAAAAAATACACGATTTGATAAACTACAGACGCTTCTGTAAAAAGTATGTTAACATGTTAAACACCAGAAAAAAAAAATGTTTCATGTCAGATTCGTTTTAAAACATAGAAATATTAACCGTGTAATGTCTGTGTGTTAAAGGAACGAACATTGAGTATACATCACCTTGTCGACAGGCTGACTTCCATCAAAAGTACTTAGACATAAAACTATGTCTTATTATACGGATATTGATACGACTTATACCCCTACCCCTCCAACCCTCACTCCGGTTACGAAATTCAATACCTTTGTCATTGTTAATCGCCTGTATTGATATCAAAACATCCCTCGGTCGGAGCTAATTGAAGTTGATAAAACGATCGGATTAACAGGCTTCGCTAGATTAATAGGTATTAGCTGTTTGCTGCGCGACTTAGAGGCAAGCGGATACTATACTTAGTGAACGTGTTCACTGTCGTGTCAACCGCTATGGGCCTGCGGTATATTGTCTAACTACTGTAACTAACTGGTATTGAATCGGCTTCATTTTGTATAACTTACAGAATATTTAAAGTTCCAACAAGCCCGAAGCAGCCTTATTGTCAAACTCTGGGATTCCCAAACTTATATTTTAACTGTACGCCCTTGGGAGTTTAGTGTTTTTTTGGGCCACACCCCGACCCCGATAAAAAAAATCCAAACAACATTTATAAAAGTGTTATTACCAACAACACAGGACCAAACTAAATAAACATGAAAAGAGACATATTTTACTTTCTTGGCTAGCTTGAATGTGCTTGCTTTTCTAAACATTCTCTAATTCTCAAAACGGGGCCCTAGTAAGGAAATCGCTTCTCTCATTTCTTTATTTAAACTTATTTGTGATCTGTACTTGTACCGCGGCGTTTATCCACTGAATTCGGTCGCGTCGATGAGATTCCCAAAAAAAAACTCCGTAAAAACTGCCCCTCTTTAAAAACACATAACACTGTATAAGTAATCTGAGGCTATACAACGTTTATTACAAAGGAGTGAAAGTTAAGTAACGTTAGCACCAGATCGAAGAATGTTACTAAAAAGTTTAAAAAATGGCGTTACTTTCACATTAACATAATAAATTCAAGTATTACCTACCTGACATTTTAAAGTAGAAAACTTAATAGGCCAAGACTTAACAAAGTCTCAAGTTACAGAAAGTTTCCTTTTGTGTTCAGAAAATAGGTTTTCTCTTACTTTCCAGGTCCCATTTTACTGCTATTTCAGTAAAATTACATTTGGCAGAGAGGGAAGTATAATAAAACAACTTTGACGTTTGCGTTAGAGTGCTGAAAGCGGAAAACCGCAAATACCGAAATGGTTTATTGTTTAAATTGGAAATGGATTTATAGTTAGAAAGAAGCATTTTATATCCTACTAATAATATTATCCTGCTAATATTATAAACGCGAAAGTTTGTATGTATGGATGGATGGATGGATGGATAGATGTTTGTTACTCTTTCACGCCAGAATGGCTGAACAGATCTGGATGAAATTTGGCACAGAGATAGAATAGCACATAGGATACTAGCACATATATATGTATAGAATAGCACATAGGATACTTTTTAACCGCGGGTGAAACCGCGGGGCGCAGCTAGTTTATACTAAAGTAAATAAAATGTTGGCTTGCATTGGTCGCAACAAAATCGTCCGGAAAGACATTTACAATCTGGAAGGGATCGCTCTTTGTGGTAAGTCTGTCTGTGTGGTTACACCGAAGCGAAAAAAATCTTAGGTCTGTGGGTTATACTAATTTTGAATGTTAGTATCCTTTGTTTTGTAATTGTCTGGTCTGAACAATAAAGAGTTTTTCAATCTATCTTTACAATACCGTTGTCAAATAGTATTGTTTTTGAACCTTCGACAACATGACGTCTGTTACTATACTTTAGTAGCTTAAGTTAATTTTTATAATACTTTATCAATTTTATTTTAATTTTATTTTATCATTGGTATGAATTATTAATTTACGATTACGATTTAGATTAATTATTATGGATTTTTGATCTGAAATAAATATATACATACATACATACATACTACAATTTTATTGTCTGCAAAAGACAATCTATGAGAGTTTTCCTATCGCTTTCTACTTTAGTTTTCGGCTTCTACATTAAGCACGCGGTGCACTGTGTACTGGCCACTGAAACCTCATTCATCTTTCTAACCATATCCCAACATCAGCGATTTGATGAAGGAGATACCGAAGGCAAAGGAAACCAATTACGATACCAGAAAAACGTGAAACCAGCTCTAATAAAACAAACATTCGTATTCCAAACCCCGTTCGCTGAAACAATCGCATCTTCCGTTGCAAACCGGAAGTTAACCGCTTAAGCAGCACGTCATCTGCGCTTTATAGCTACCCGGTTTAATTTCAGACGACATTATTCAATTCTCTAAGTTTTTGCGTTCTGCTGAATACGGGAGGGAGTTTTTGATAGATGGCTGATCCATTTTTCATTACTTTTGCGGCTGTTCAGAAGTGTATTCCGTTTCAAGTGGTTTTTGGGGTAGTTTGAAGAGCGCGATTTCGATTTTAGATTTGGGAGGAATGTCAATGATTGATTGTTCTAAACTTTGACAGTTTGTCAATTATGAAAAGGTCAATTACCAACAAAGCACTTAAGTGTATTACTACATTTCACACCACTAACTTTTACAATTTACTTTTATAAAGTTTGGCATGCTAAAATGTTTGTAACTTTTTGAAAATTCTAAGGAAATAAAGCATTATTATTATTATTATATTATAATACGACCTCAAACGGTATAATTGAATTACCTAACCTTGCTAAATGTGTTATTGATGTCCTTGTCTAATAGGCAGCAAAAACAAAGACAGCTATATTGTAATAATAATAAATCTGTCAACTAAACCCTTCAGTACTGGCAGCAAATTAAAATCGACTCTTCTTATCCGGGCTTAAAGCTCCATTAAGCGCCTAGCAAATCTCATTCAATCATACATTTCTTCGCCTATAAAATACCGTAAAGCTCAGTGGCCCAGAAGAGGTGATATAACGTGAGACAAAAAAGGATTTCCCCAAAGATGAATCGTGTAAGCAACGATCGAAGTCTCTAAGCTATGGATAAAAAGATCAAGGCATATTTTTTTGGGTGGGAAGGGTTAAATCTTTCCGGAAATGATACTGCTCGTAGGTATTCTTTGTGGCGTGTAAGAATTTCATAGTGTCATTGAGGAACCTCGCACTATGTATATGTGCGTAGTTGTACTTACGTAATTTGAGTTGATATTTTCTTTATTTTTTGGTAGCGCTGTGAGTACCTATTTGTTCCTTCGTTGGCCTCCTTTTCTATTTTTTAGGTCATTTTTATGAATCTTGGCCTCTGGGTTAAGAAACATTATAGCCTTTTTTACCCGACTGCGCAAGAAAAAGGGTTATATTTTTCAAGTGTATGTTTATGTAAGTAAATATATGTACGAGTATATGTATGAGGTTTCTTTGACACGCCCTATAGTCTAAACAGCTTGATGGATTTCGACATGTAAGGACATTTTAATCGTCTTGATAGTAAAAGTGACATAGGCTATAATATTTTGCAGTCAGGTTTTTGTTTTAAAATGTTACTTGTTCAAAAATTCATTGTTCGTACTTTTTTTTGTGAAACGCCATCAAGCTTTTCAGTATCGATAAAAACTTTTAACTCCGTTGAGATATCTCAGTCAATTCCGTCCCCAATTAAACATTTAACTTAGCAAATGGACAACTTATGGAACCTGGCAACTTTTAATTAAGTAAAATGGGAATTTCGCGATCATTCGAGCCAATTTGCGAAGTTTTAACGACTGTCAACAACGAGTACACTTGTAAAGTGCGACCTATTTATCTGAAGAGGTGGCTAAATGAGGGAACTAAAAATTTTCGACGAAAACCTGTAAGGTTCGATATTCAATAATTCGATGGTGGCTCTACCAGTCAACTCTGGAAATGAGTTGGTAAGACTGGAGGTAGGCAGAGGTTGATCGATTCGAAAGCTGTTTTGTTTTGTTCGCGTACTTTTAGAAAAGTTGTCGAATTAGCTATAAATGGTGATTCTGCGAAAATATTTGATTATCACAAAATCTGTCTAAGTTAAAGAAATTAAGTCGAACGAAGCTATTCAATATTAATGTTTTAAAATTGATTATCTTGGTTTTCGTTAAGATCAAGAACTATGACTGAAATAAGAATTAATTCAAATATGAAACAAAAAAAAAACGATTCACTCTTAGGCCCGCATTCTAAAACCACGCCCAGTCTTGAATCTCGATTTAAAACTAGTTTGACCTTGCATAAAACATTTTTAATTCGAAATTCATGACCAAGCGCCGTTTCTGGATAAGCCTTTAGTGGAGAACAAAAATCTTAATAAAGGAAAGGAACACACTCATTGAAACGTGCTTCAAAAAACATTTTACTGTGGAATAAGTACCAAGTTTAAAGCAAAATGCAAGAAATGTGAAACTACCTGCATCCAGCAATAATGTTGGTCATGACAAATCACCTCCATATATCGCGGCGATTGTACCGTTTCAGCGTAAGAGCTTAACATTTGCTGGGATAAATCTAAATCCCTGCATGTTTCGTCGTGGACCATACATCCTTCGTCTGCATACTTTATCCTTGAGAATGCCTGTTAGTGAATGCCTTTCCAGAACTACGTAGATTCTTGTCCGTACGCTGGTGTTATATTGCAGTTTTATGTAAAACATTTAAGTTTTTGTGAATAATGTCCGTTAAATGTTTTTATAGTTGTACTAGCTGTCACCCCGCGACTTCGTTCGCGTTTAATTAGCAATAAATTAAAATTGCGACTATAATTTGAGATTTAAACTATCCTATCTCTCAAGTTGGATCGAACTGCACATGGTGTGCGAATTTTATTATAATCGGTTATGTGGTTTAGGAGTTCATTGAGGACAAACATTGTGACACGAGATTTATATATATTAAGAAGATAACTGATTTAGACACAGTTTGGGCGTTCGTTAAACTTAGTGGGTTCCGTACCGTTATCTACAAAAACGACAAAAAATCATGTCTATTGTATGGGAGCCCCCTTAAATATTTATTTTATTTGTTAGTACTTGTTACTACATCATGTGTGACAATTTCAACTGTCTAAATATCACAGTTCCTGAGATACAGCCTGGTGACAGACGGTCAGACAGACAGACGGTCTGCGGACAGCGGAATCTTTGTAGTAGGGCCCCGTTTTTACCCTTTGGGTACGGAACCCAAAAAAAGTAGAAAAGATTTTTCTTTTGTCATACGATGTTGATTTTCGGTAAAACATTGCGTCTGATCAATACGGCTTTTCCAGTCTTCTAATTTGGTCCGTGTTGGGTGCCATTAACACAAACATTTCTGTTATTATTTTTTATTCGATAATAAGCTTGAAACAATGGTGCGACTTACGAATAGGTATGTTTTTCTAGGGAAAAAACCAATCAAGGAAAAGTATTTTATTGTATTTTATTTTAAGTATTATTTTGTAAATGTTGAAACTTAAATGCCAAATGTTATTTTTGTAAACTAATGCGATAATAAGTTAGTTTCTTATTGTATCTTACTCCCATGTGCGCAGTTCACGATCTTTACAAATCGCCCCGCTGCACAGCTATGCACGTGTCAGGTAGAGTAGGGGTGTGCAGAGAGCTCTACATCCTACTTATATTATGATTCGAAAGTTTGTGCGCGTGCGCGTGCGTGTGTGTTTGTTACTTCATCACGGTTAAACGGATGGACGGATTTGAATGAAATTGGGTACGAGTATGGAGATATCTTATACTCTGCTACTAAACCACGGGTAACAACCAGTAATACATATACCTGATAAATAATACCTACTTTATTTGCTTATACTGAATCTAATACTGAAGAAATGATGTCTTGAATGTATATAGACAACTACTGTAGAAAGTAGTAGCTCGACTGTGCTCCGCAGTTGTAGTTTAAAGCGCGTGCGCGCACAGACAACACAACACAGACACGGGCGTGTTCATGTGACATTCAAAGAGATTCAAAGAGAAAGAGCAAAAAAAACTGACAGCTGGGCGAAGCGCGTTCTTATATCGGCGTTCCTCATCTAGCTGCTCGGCTCGCAGTACCGACATGCCGAATATTCGCCTTGTAACGTGCCCACATCCAGCGAATATTCAAGTCAGTCGCTACCCTAAAGCTTCTCTGGCAACCTTTTGCTCTGCACTAATCTCCATAGGGTCATACATCACCGCGAGCACTGTTCCCGATAAATCAATCGTACCAAAGTGCCCGCGACTAAAACAGATATTTTATACGTAAAAGAAGATGACCTGACCAATACAGATATTGCGCTTGTCTTGTATTTGAGTTATGAGTCGAAGGAGGGTGTTTTGTAGCGTTTGTTTATATCATAACTGCTGGAAAGTAGTGAGTAACTACTACCTAGGCCTACATAGGCCTACATAGTACCTACTAAGTCTTCGTGCTTCATCTTAGGCCACAATGTCGCTTCACGTCAGGCGAGTTGGTGGTCAAATGTTGATCTATTCTTTATAAAAATAAGAAAATAGGGTAGTGATATTGTTAGCAGTTGAATTTTATATCGTTGAAGCTTAAATGAAATCCTACTTATATTATAAACGCGAAAGTTTGTATGTTTGGATGGGTGAATGGATGTTTGTTACTCTTTCACGCCAGTACGGCTGAATAGATCTGGATGAAGTTTGGCACAGAGATAGATTATAGTCTAGAATAGCGCATAGGATACTTTTTAACCGCGGGTGAAACTGCGGGGCGCAGCTAGTATCATAATAATGACACTTTGTTTGTAATAAAATAATTATTACTCTTTAAACATTTCTATGTTGGGCGCCAAAATCAGACAAAACATGAGCTATTAAGAAAAATCTATAAATTCTTTTGATTTGTTAAAAAAATTAATGAACCAAAATAAAACTGCGCTGTAAAACAGGACAAAGCTGACATTGTAACCAAACAACAACAACAACAACAACAACAACTCTTTATTAAAAACATAAAATAATTACAATAGTACTTAAATAAGGCTTAACTAAGTTTTTAATGGGCGGCCTTATCGCTCAAAGCGATCTCTTCCAGGCAACCTGAATGGACAGGAACATTTATAAAAGTTGAGGCCTTGAAAATTCTAATACTAATACAATAGTAATACATAATTTTACAAGACGTAAAAAATAATAAGATAAAAATAATAAAAATACACAAAATAAATACTAATAAGTAGACGAAATAAATATAGTATAAATACTTTAAAAAGGTTTAAAAAATAAATGTCACTAATATATAAATAAATAGTGCGACTTTTGTGACATACATACGAGTATCTCACTATCTTTCAAAACGGCTATTGTTTTGAAAGATAGTGAGCCTTGACACGACTCTTAAAGACGTCAAGCGAAGGAGCACGCTTAACGTCGATAGGTAGGTCATTCCACAAAATAACTGCTTGAAATGTAAAAGAGGAGGAATAAAACTTGGTTCTGTGTGAAGGAATTGCTAACTTAAGATTCTCTGCCGATCTTAAGGAAAAAGGATACTTGCTGTGGAGGTACTTGAAACGTTCCTGGAGGTAATGGGGGGAGGAAGGGTGAAATAGCACAGTGTAGAGAAGACACACAATATGAACATCACGCCGACGACGAATGGGTAGCCACTTGAGTTTGGCTCGAAACTCGGAAACATGGTCATACTTGCGCAAGCCAAATATGAACCTAATACAGAGGTTTTGAAGGCGTTCAAGTTTGTTGAACTGGTCCTGTGTGAGATCAAGATAGCAGACATCACCGTAATCAAGGATAGGGAGTAAGAGAGATTGTGCTAACGCAATTTTAGTGGTAATCGGAAGAAAATTTCGTAATCTACGCAAAGATCCCGCAGAGGCAAAAATCCTTCGGCTAGTTTCTGTAATCTGGGGACCCCAAGTAAAACATCGATCGAATGTTATGCCCAGATTCTTGACAGTATCACTATAAGGGATGTTAACTCCGTCAAAAACCACTTGCGGAAGGGAGTCCCAATTGATTTGGCATATTTGACGAGAACTTCCTACAATAATTACCTGGGTTTTCAAAGGGTTAACCTTAAGGCCGTAGGATTTACTCCACTGAGAGATGTTACGCAGGTCCCGGTTCATTTCTTCCACTGCTTCGGCCAACCAACCCAAGGGAGCCTGGCAATATAGCTGCAGATCGTCTGCGTAGAGGTGGTAAGCCGATGTGAGATTGTCAGAGATAGAGTGTATAAAGATTGCGAATAGCAGTGGAGATAAAACGCCACCCTGAGGTACACCAGCAGATGTGTCACACCAAGAAGAAAAGGAATCTTCAAAGCGAACTCTCTGCCGCCGACCGCACAGGTAACTTTGAAACCAGTCAATTTCCGTTGATGAAATGTTAATGGAGCGAAGAACAGCTAGGAGAATGTCAAAGTCAACAGAGTTAAAAGCATTGCTAAAGTCCAAAAGTGTCAGAACGATCAACTGACCGCTGTCCATCCCTAGACGAATATCGTCAGTAATTTTGACCAGTGCAGTAACCGTGCTGTGCCCCGAACGAAAGCCTGACTGAAAAGGATTGAGATGACTATTTCTGTTCAGGAAAACATTTAATTGGAAAGCGACCAAACGCTCAAGAACCTTGGAGAGGAAAGGAAGAATAGAAATCGGACGGTACTCCGCAAAGGACTTAGGGTTAGCTTTTTTAGGTAAGGGGATAACTTGGGCTTCTTTCCATATTGATGGAAAAGTGCCACTGGAAATGGAAAAATTCAAAATATGACACAGGACAGGTAACAGGTAATCAAGGATAGGAACTATCATGTTACGGCTGATCATATCAAGCCCAACAGCATTTGAGGATATTGAGAGGATGCTCTTCCTAACATCAGAAGCGGTAAATTGGCGAAAAACAAAAGGAGGTAGATCATGAGTTGGGACGGTGGAAAGGCGCAGTAAAGAGCTGTTTTTAGTAGTAGCATCCATCTTAGAAGACGCAGAAAAATGCTGGTTTAGCAAGTTAATGTCTAAATTATTCGAAATAGTTTCATGACGAGATTTCCCAATTCCCAAGGACCGCAGAAATTTCCAGACTTTCGCTGGATCAGTATTCTGGACAGATTCGTAAATATGGCGTCGCTGCGCGTCCCTACACACTACGTTACAACGATTTCGCAATTTGACATACCGTGCTTTGTTATAATCATTTGGGTGAATTTTGTATTTAGTTTTAGCCACAGCCTTTTGGTGCTTTAATACTTTAATCTCATCAGTGATCCAAGGCGCTGGGACGTGTTTAATTTTTATAGCACGTAATGGTGCATGAACATCGTACAGCTGAGTAAGGAGCGAGTTAAATACGGCAACCTGCTCATCTATTGAACTAGCGCTTGTCACAGGCGACCAATCAATACCTTTAACATCATTGACAAAAGTTTCTTGATTCATACCACTAAAATTGCGTTGCAGAATTATAGTAGGCTTAGGTTTAGGTGGACGGACTCTATAAGATAAAAAGACGAGATCATGATATGAGAAATCAGCCGGCAACTGCCCGTGCTTTGCAACGTGCTGAGGAGAAGATAGTATAATTAGATCAAGAAGAGAAGGAGTACAATTAGGAAAATGGTGAGTTGCATTAAGAGGAAGAATGTGCATGTTAGAGGACTGAATTAAATTAAGCAATTTGAGGGTACGATAGTCACGTTTAATGAGACAAGTGTTAAAGTCACCCATTATTATGGAATGACTATACGAGGGCATGAGGTCTCCAAGAATTTTTTCAAAGGAAGAGAAATAATTATTAGTGGCAGAATTACTGTAGTACACTCCAAGCAGAATCTTTGTGTGCGAGAGAAGAATTTCTATGAACAAGTGCTCACCAGCTAGATCGGGGGGCGGCTGCGAGGATGTGCTAATTACGGAAAAGGGGATATGAGAACGGAGATAAATAGCAACACCACCACCAACACGCCCAACTCGATCATTACGGATGAGATGGAAACCAGGAAGATTGAAGGAAATAGATGGCAAAGAAGTTTGGAGCCACGTTTCTGAAACTAAGATTCCGTGGATATTTTTGTCATTAAGTGATGCCTGTATATCGGATATGTGGCCAGGAATACTCTGAGCATTAATGTGAACAAGGTTAAAGTTTTTAGGCACATCAGAGAATTGAGCTTCTAACAATTCGGAGAGAGACGGAATACTAGAAAAACTATCGTCACAGCTATTGTAGTTCGAAGAAGAAATAGATAAATACTCATCACTGTCTGCACTACATTCATTAAAAATATTTAACATAATAAAATATATAAATACAATTTAAAAAATATCTATAATTTTAATTACTTGTATAAAAGTCGTAAATAAATAAATAATTATATATAAAAATTTAATAAGTTTTTACTAATAATTGACCTGCCGGTCAGTACAAAGTTCAAAGATTACAAACAAATTATTAGGAAACAAAAGATTACTGTGTGGGCTATATTAAGCTACGTGTGTATCCTAAGCAAAGTATTTTTATTCGTATTAAAGAAAGCATTTCAGATACACCCACTTAGAACTGGCTGAATGCGCTTATCGTGAGAGGCCGATATCAAAACAAGAAAAAAACATTATAATGACAATCTATGACTGTCAACTGTCAATAAATCTCACAATCTACAATGTAAACAAGAACAATACAAAACATTAGGAAAAGAAAAAACTTTTGCAAAATATTTGTTACCCACTATCAGAGCTAAAAACTAAAGTTTTTTGAAAAGACAATAAGTTTACCCCCCTGTATCGGTTGAAAGATAAAAAAGAAGTGAGTAGCCGACTACAATACACCAATTGCGTTACAACTACCTACTTACTTTACATCATCAAGAAAAAGACAACGCCGAAAAGGAAGGATCATCAACACAGTTCAATTCACTTGTTTGGCTTGGGCTTCTGTGGGCGCCTCTGCCGCTCACTCGTAGAGGTCTCCTTAGCTGGGGGCTCGACCACCGCCGGGGCACCGATCTTTTCCAACTCTGCAGTGCAGCTGACACGATGGCGCACGCCCTCAGCTCCTAGTACGAATACTGAGCCATCCCTGGTCCAACACTTGGCCACACCGAAACGCTGCCGCGCTGCCATGAAAGTATCGTGCCGAGCCTTGGTTAGGAACTCCGACAATGTTATGCCGGAACCCTTGAGGCAGCTCTTTGTAGCCCAAATCTTTGCCCGAAGAGGTACCTCACGCACTTTAAAAAGAATGGGTCTAGGACGATTTGAATTGGGCAATGCACCCATTCTATGGCAACGGCTCACATCACTGGCAGTAAAATCACCCAGCTTCAGCTTCTGTGATACAAGCTTGACAATTACAGCCACTGTGTCTTCCTTCTTGTCTTCTGGTACACCATGCAGCAGTAGTATCTTGCGCCTAGAGTGCATCTCCAAGTTGTCATACTGTTGAGCTAATAAAGCAACTTGTGCTTGCAGTGTCCGGAGAGCATTCAGAGTAAATGCCTTGAAAATGGCAAATTCCGCAGCAAGGTCACTTTCACGTGGAGATGGAGGTGCTTTACTTGAGATCTTCTGTTGTCTTTCTTCAAACTCCATCAGTTTTTTATTGAAGACTTCATTCATTTGAGACATGGACTCCTTTACAGCCTCCATATTGTTCAGTTATGATGTGAGAAAACAATTAGTGCACCAAAAAAGTGTTTTGTGTTTGTGTGATAGGAAAATATTATCCAGGCAGGTACTATTAGTTACTTATTATTAATGCATAAAAATATTTGTGTAAAACAGGCAAAATATATTTTTAAATACAAAAAAAAGAATTTCGATATTTTTTACTGTTAACTTCACAAGTACCCTCCAAACCAAACTGAAAAATCCAAAGTTATTTAACGTCATTTTACTATTTAAACTGACCAAATACCTGTGTGGTTATTATTAAAAAGAAATAGTCCAGAGTTCAATATTTAAAACACTTTTTTATTCCTCTACAAACAACAACGCACTTATTTATATTATTTACAAAAGTTAAGCAAGGCCGAATACGAAGTTTAAAGCAAGGAGTTAAGTATGAAAAATTTGGAAGTTTATATAATTTTTACGAGTTATTTTTGGTAATTAGTTTTAGTCAAAATTTGCGTGCATTCGCCGTCGGGTCGCGGTGTTGACTGCCGCTCCGGGCCGAGCGCACATTGTTTTAAGTAAAATAATACAATAGCCTGCGCGCACGCCGAGATACAAGCTCGCGCCGTGGTTTCGCTTGTAATAAAATTTATAAAAATGGTGAAATAAAATATTACAAACTAAGTTGCTACATTACTCCCCCGCTGAGACTGAAGGTCACTGAGGTCGATAGTAATCGGGGAAGCGGACAGTTCGGCCGGATCTGGTCTTCCTCTCAGGAACAGGATCATCGGTAGCGATGTGTTCTGCAGGAGGAGTGAAGCTGGTGCTCGAGGTCCCAGTCTTGTTGTCGTCTCGAGTCATGTGAGCTGCTTTCAGTCGGTCTATGGAAACCGTCGCGTCTCTCTCGTTAATCACCAGCTTAAAAGTTTTGTTCCCTCTTTCTAGGACTTTATAGGGGCCAGTGTATGGAGGTTCCAGAGACCGTTTGCTGCCGTCTTGCCGAAGAAACACGTAGTCTGCTGTAGCCAGGTCTTTAGGTACGTAGAATGTTCTCTGTCCATGTCTACTTGCAGGTTCTGGTGACAACTTTGACATGTGATGACGGAGTCTCGATGCGAAGTCTGTGACGTCATGGGTTAAGTTGGAAGGTGCGAAGAATTCTCCCGGCAGCCTCAGTGGTTCGCCGTACACGAGCTCTGCAGACGAAGCCTTGATGTCTTCCTTCCAGGAACTACGGATCCCCAGGAGTACGAGTGGCAGGGTTTCAGTCCAGCTGGCATTCGAGTGGCACATTATCGCCGCCTTTAGTTGGCGGTGTAGCCGCTCCACCATCCCATTGCAAGCAGGATGATATGCAGTGGTAGGACGGTACTGCATACCCAGGATGTCGGCCATGGTACTGAAGAGAGTGCACTGGAACTGGCGTCCTCTATCGGTTGTAATGCGATGCGGAGTCCCGAAACGAGACACCCAGCCAGCGATGAAGGCGCGGGCGCATGTCTCCGCTGTGATGTCAGGAAGCGGGTATGCCTCAGGCCAACGAGTGAAACGATCGATGACCGTAAGGCAGTATCTGTAACCACAAGAAATAGGTAATGGCCCTACAATGTCCATGTGGACATGGGAGAAGCGTTGGGAAGGAACAGGGAAAGAAGAGGTGGGTGAATGGGTGTGCCGGTGTATTTTGTTTTTCTGGCAATCCGTGCATTCATTGGCCCACTGCCGGCAATCTTTCTGTGCTCCAGGCCAAATAAATCTTTTTGTGACAAGCCTTGCTGTTGCCTTTGCACCAGGGTGGCTTAACCGATGTAACGCGTTGAAAACTGGTCTCCGGAAGGCTTCTGTGACATATGGACGTGGGTTTGTAGTAGAGACGTCGCAGTAAATGTCTCTATCCGAGTCAGGTGCTTTAATTTTTCTCAGGTCTAGTGCTGAACCTTTCTGTAACAGCTCTTGTAGTTCTAGATCTGAGTCTTGAGATTTTGCGAGTGCGTGGTAGTCTATAGGTGAGCTTATCTCTTCAATACGTGAGAGTGCGTCAGCTACAACATTCTGGCTTCCTTTGACATACTGTAAATCTGTAGTAAATTGCGAAATATAGTCTAGGTACCGAAATTGTCTTGGAGAACACTTCTCGCGGTTATAGGAGAACGCGAACGTTAGCGGTTTGTGGTCCGTAAACACTGTGAATGGTCTAGCCTCTACCATATGTCTGAAATGACGTATTGCGTCGTAGATAGCCAAAAGTTCTCGGTCGTACGGGCTGTACTTTTTCTGGGCTGAAGATAAGCGCCGTGAGAAAAATGCTAGTGGTTTCCAACTGTTGCCGCAATATTGCTGAAGTGCTGCTCCAATAGATGAATCTGATGCGTCTGTATAAACTGCTAGCTGTGCGTCAGGTTCCGGATGAGACAGCATAACAGCATCAGCGAGACTGGTCTTGCAGCTCTTGAAGGCTTCCAACATTTCCGGAGTCATCGAGATTTTCTGCGAACCTCTCGTCTTAGGCCCCGACAGTACAACATTGAGCGGTGCTTGAGTTTTGGCTGCTCCTGGTATAAAACGGCGATAGAAGTTGTACATACCCAAAAATCGGCGCAATTCTTTGACCGTTGCAGGTGTCGGGTAGTCTTGGATCGCCTGCACTTTATCTGTAAGCGGTCTGATGCCCTCTGCGCTGACATCGTGTCCCAGAAAAGTAATACGCGTCTTACCGAACTCGCATTTATTGGTATTTATGAGCATACCATAATCTGACAAGCGCTGGAACAGCTGTCTGAGCTGCTGGAAGTGGAGAACCTTGTTTTCAGATGCTACTAAGATATCATCCAAAAATCCATAGCAAAATGGAAGATCCTTGAGCATTTCGTCTACGAAACGTTGAAAAGTCTGCGCCGCATTGCGAAGACCAAACGTCATGAAAGGGAATTCGAATAGACCGAACGGCGTGGTGATTGCGGCCTTCTGTATATCTGACGAATTAATTGGAATCTGGTTATACGCTTTAACCAAGTCGATTTTTGAATAAATTTTAGTACCTGCCAGCTGCTGCGAGAAATCCTGAATGTGCCGGATTGGGTACTTATCAGGAATTGTTCGTGAGTTGAGTGCACGGTAATCTCCGCAGGGTCGCCAGCCGCCGTCCTTCTTTGGTGCCAGATGCAGCGGTGACGCCCACGAACTTTCAGACCTGCGCGTAGTACCATTCGATAGCATTTCGTCAAACTCCTGTTTTGCGATTTTCAACCTGTCCGGCGGAAGTCTTCTGGGTCGGCTAGAGACTGGCGGACCTGGTGTCGTGCGGATGTGATGCTCGGTTCCGTGTTTCACTTCCCGTTGAGTACCAGCTGGGCATGTTATGGTGGGGTACTCACGTAGAATCTGGTGGTACTCGGTGTCTCCAGTTACTGCCTTTATTGATGCTATGTCCTTTGCTTCTTTATCTGGTGCTGCTGTTGTGGAGAGTGACGTTAGCCCGTCGACTAAGCGGTGGTTTCTCACATCTACAAGCAAATTATAAAATCTGAGAAAATCTGCTCCAATTATCGCCTTCGAAACGTCGGCTACCACAAAACGCCACCTAAAAGTGCGGCGTAGACCTATGTCGAGCTGCATGTGGATCCAGCCGTATGTAGCTATAGCAGACCCGTTAGCCGCATGTAATTGGTAGTCCGTCTTAGCGCGAACTTGATTCAGAGCACACCGTGGGTACACACACAGATCAGAGCCTGTGTCGACCAGAAATGATGTTTTTGTCGACCGGTCTGTGACGAATAAGCGACCTAGCATAGGGGGGCAGTCGTTAGCCGCTAATTCCGGCTGCCGCTGGCGTTTTCCGACATATTAAACTTGCATGGGGTCGTGCAGCGGTTAGCTCGGCTGCCAAATCTATTATGATAGAAGCAGAAATCTGGGTTACGCTGTTTGGAGCGGGAACGACTTCTGTTATTGTACTGCTGTCTCCCTCTTCCGTGCTGTGTGTCGGACCTATCGTCACCACGAGAGCGCGATACGTGTACTTGCCCCCGTAGCGATGCTACCTCGCGTGTCAGCTCTGCGATCTGCTTGGCCATGTCGTGAAAAGAAAATTCAGCCGATGCCACCACAGGCGCTGGTGGTGCTGGTACGATCTCGTGTACCCGGTCCGCTAAATCCGCCACGGTATCCAGGCTTGCGTTCGTCTGCGATGCGATAACGGTCTGTATGCCGTGAGGTAGTCTACTCGACCATATGGTGCGAATAAACGAATCTGGAACGTTATCCCCTGCCAGCGTCTTTAAATGTCTAAGAAACTGCGAGGGTTTCCTGTCCCCGAGCTCCTCGTGCATGAGTAATTGCTTCATTTTTTTCTCTTGAGAAGCCGACAACCTTTTTATCAACTCGTCTTTCAATTTTACATACTTGCCGTCTTCCGGCGGTGAGACTATTATATCCTTCACCTCCGCTGCGTACTGTTGATCCAACTGAGCAATGACATGGTAAAATTTTGTCGCATCCGATGTTATTCCCGCTATCATAAACTGACCTTCTATTTGCGCAAACCATAATCCTGGTTCCTCGGGCCAGAAGGGTGGTATTTTTACGCCGACCTTAAATACGCCCACAGCTGCACTTGTACCGCCGGCCGTCGACGTCGACTGGCTTCCAGAACCTTCGTCTAGAATCTTCCCTGCGTCTTGCCTTCTCGCCATGCTTCCTTTCTTCTAAGTCGGGGTCACCAATGTGGTTATTATTAAAAAGAAATAGTCCAGAGTTCAATATTTAAAACACTTTTTTATTCCTCTACAAACAACAACGCACTTATTTATATTATTTACAAAAGTTAAGCAAGGCCGAATACGAAGTTTAAAGCAAGGAGTTAAGTATGAAAAATTTGGAAGTTTATATAATTTTTACGAGTTATTTTTGGTAATTAGTTTTAGTCAAAATTTGCGTGCATTCGCCGTCGGGTCGCGGTGTTGACTGCCGCTCCGGGCCGAGCGCACATTGTTTTAAGTAAAATAATACAATAGCCTGCGCGCACGCCGAGATACAAGCTCGCGCCGTGGTTTCGCTTGTAATAAAATTTATAAAAATGGTGAAATAAAATATTACAAACTAAGTTGCTACACCTGAAAAACATACTAAAGCTGAACATTTAACTTGTGCCAATATCCCGAGACAATAAAAAAGGGAGTAAACCGATGGGATATTCGATTGGACTCGTAAAACGAAAGCATCCAGTTATTGTAACAGTAATACACTGTTAAACGACTATGGCGACTTTACGCGAGAACTTCTGAACGAATTTTCTAAGCTGAAACTCATACTCAACTTTTGTGTAGCAGTAACTTGTTCAAGTAAGTATAATGTATTGGGTCTCTGTTTACTCAAAACTTGGGCTTAGGATGATAGTTGGAAACTAAAATTGACTATTGAAGGAGTAGTTTGGTCTGAAGGAATACTGAAATCTTCAATAGTTGGTATTAGTATCATCTTTAGTTCTGCTTATCTTCAGTAAGTCCGGTGTATGGCGACAGGCTCGCCCCCTGTCACGTTTGGGACTGAATATCGTCCGGCGAGGTGTGGGTGTTGTATTACAACTCTGCCAACCCCCTCGGGGGAAAGGCGTGACGATATGTTATGTTATCTTCAGTAACACTGAAGGAGTTACTAAACTCCTTTACAAACTAAAAGACTAGTTTTAGAAAACTATTCAAATTTTTAGCTTTTGTAAGTTTTCAATAAATTAAGTTAATCATACTCGTATCAAGTCAGTAAGTTACATTTAAATTTGAAAAAAGTTTTTTGTTTAGCAAAATGACTTTCTTTAAACAGAAAGCTGTAGTGTGAAATCGCAGCCAATATTCCGGAGATATTGCAAATGGAATAGAGATGGCGGCAATCGTCGCAGCGTATAGCCCGATATGCGAATGGAGCGAGACGTGCACATGATCATGTTGCATTACTCGAAGGACGCTCCGATACTGAATATGAATAAGGGATAAACGCTGCCGGCGTAAACTAACCGAAATAGACGAGACATCTCAAATGTCTCAAATATGACGTTCGATTTGGCGAGTGGCTATGTTGGCGCCCAACGTGGTGTTGATTTTGTAGCACAAAGTTTTGTAGTTTCGTTTGTCATTATTGTGAAGATTGTGAAACAGGTTCGCCCCCTGTCACATCTGGGACTGAATATCTTCCGGCGAAGTGTGGGTGTTATACACCTCTCCCAGCCCCCTCGGGGGAAAGGCGTGACGATATGTTAAGTTATGAAACTCGAGCTGAAAAGCAAAAATCTTCAACATCATCATCAACAGCTTTCTATATCCCATTGCATGTAGTCCGGTGTAACCGTTCCGAAGACGGGTCTGAGCAGTAGCGCCCTTGTAGCACCTCACTCAACTGCCGTCTTTGTACTTCTTCACTCAGCAAAACTTCAAGGCTAGAGTGAACAAGTACCTTATAGGTCGTCGTGCTCCATCTTAGACCACAACGTCGCTTAACATCAGGCGAGTTGGTGGTCAAACGCCGACCTATTCTACATAAAAAAACCTTATATTAATCAAGTTCGGTTTCGACCCTTGACTTACGCTTCTGAACATCAATTAATGTTCCGTTTTAATCAAACATAGGTAGATACTGTTTGTTACAATCAGCGCTACACAACTATATTTCCTGGTCATCTCTCTAAACCTTTTCCCTGTCGTTGAACCGGGAAAGTTTCTCCAATCAATCCACGCATGCCCGCGGCTTAATCGACGCGTCGTCATACCGCTCTTCCAATTAAGGGCGGTGTGCGGTCATCGGAAAGACATTAGCCGTGGAGTAATTAAGAGCGCTGCTAACGTATTTTGCATGCCATGCGGTAACTGCGGTCGCTGCTAGTGTGACGGTAAATTTTAGTAATCAGACTTTTGTAGATTACATATTCTAACAATTTCATTTGTGTTGGGATTGTCAAATCATTAATTGTTGCTTTTTAAATTTTGATATTGTAGTTGAGTAGATCTTGGCAAGTTTTGCTATTGATAATGTAATCTTTTTCCCTGACTAGCATTAGCGGTAGATGTGTTTCTTATTCAAAAGCATAGCAAATTCAACCAACAACAACAAGTCAACAATACCTAACATATAGGTAAGCAAGTATAAATAAAAAAAATACAAAACCCCCGATACCGATTTTCGTCAAACATAGCTAAGGACACTCCCAACTAATTCAAAAGTTTCCAATGAAATTTATAGGAAATTTCATGCTTTACGATTCAGTTACCACCATTTTTAATTCATCATTGACCATTAACTTAATATTTAACATAAACCATATTGAAAAAAGTTTGGAGCGCTATAATAAAAAACCTATGCGTTATACAAAAAAAAGTTTCAAAATAAAAAAGGTGGGAAATATCATTATCTACAATAATGATCCCTGCAATTTTTGTCGTACGATGCGCGGTTCGCGAGATATTCGATAAAACGCGTTTTTAAGATGGCGGCTGACGCAGGGGTGCCACCCTGGCGCCACCTTGGATTTACATTCCGGGGACACTCCTGCACATATTAAAAAAAAAAAAAATATCTGGTCCCGTACGTTGCAAAAAAAAACCCCCGACGCTTGGCCTATTTCGAACAAAAGAAAAATCAAATGAAAATCGGGTCATCCGTTCGGGAGCTACGATGTCACACACACATACACACACGCAAACACGTCAAACTCATAACATCCCGTCGTTTTAGCGTCGGGGGTTAAAAAGACAGTAGACGCAGTGAAATTCGTACTCTAAATACATCTGGTAAGTAAATATTTTACCTCACAGGCGATAGTGCGGCAATCGGAAAGGCATTAGCCGTAAAGTAATTAAGAGAGCACGCTCGGATGCCGCAAACGTATAAATTTGCATGCCCTGCGGTCAGCTGGCAGTCGCCGCCTGTAGGTGCTCGTAAATAGATGAGCAGCTGGGCGGATAAAAAATGAGCATGTGCTGTTATTTTACATACTATTTATTTTATATTTTGTCACTCCACGGCTTTATTTTATTTAAATGATGGCTGGGATATGGAAAGCGATCACCGAGCAGATCTTTCGGCTTGGTAGTCGGATTAGATTGTTTTTTTTATTACTTAACAAGCTTGCGTTTGGCCGCCAACATGCCCGATGATAAGCAGTGATGCGGCCTACGATGGAGCACGCTTGCCTAGAAGAAACCGATTCACTCGAGACTTGAACACACCCAGATTATAAGTGTCAGGGAACACACACTCTGGCAGAGTATTCCACACTCTAGCGGTCCGTATGAGAAATGAGGAACTAAAGCGTTTCGTGCGTGTTGTATAGGTATGTCGATTGTTAAAGCGATAGGAAACCAGTGGATGAGGCTGTATACAGTCATACATACATAAATAGCAAGTCTTCATACATATCTAGCATGTATGATGTAACATGCATGTTGAGCATACGAGTATATAGGTGTCCTTAATGAACAAGGAGTAGAAATTGGTTGATGATGACGATGGAAATACTTGATTTACTCGTAGCCCATTCTTTTTTTTCTTGAACACATGAATAATTTTATTGATTTAAAAATAGATAAGGCTAGCTGTCTTTAAAAGGTCTTTATATTTCTACTAATGGCCTCTCGATTTCTTCCATTGGCCAAATAGGTAAAAAAATCCAGTTACAACACTCACACGGCACGATAAATAAACGTCAGAGTACGATAAAGCTCATTTACATCTAAGCGGTATTTATGTAATTAATGTTGCCATCCGGGCTCGACCGTTACGTTTTTATTACTAGCACGATTAGATTTTACCAACTTTTTTTTATATTTACCGGTCTTTTTATGTTTACCCGGTTTTTATTTGCGGTCCCGACTCGCACGGAGTTGAGCTTTGTTTCGTTGGGGAATCAGAAACAAACGGATTTAGGTTTTTATAGGTTTTCTTTCGAAAGTTTTTATTTTTCAACCGCAGGTGGGAAATGCGGTGTTTATAAAATGCTTTTATTAAAGTTTACTTTTGAATCGACAATCTCCAACAATAATAAAGTATTGTGGCATTTTGATAAAAGTGTTGTAGAGTATTTATTTAAAATGTAATATTATGTAGCATTTTGAGAAAAATGTGTAGATTATTTTAAAAAATGTTAAATATTCCGCTCCATTATCAGTAATAACGCTTGCCATTTTCGCCCATAAAAACCTCAGTTTCTAACTTTCCTTATAATTTCGAGCTTAAGTCGTGTTTCAACTAATTCTTATTTACTTTTCCGTCAGACATTTTACTAAGATTTATGAACCTCCACTGCGTGTTATAGAAATAGTTGTTCAAAGAGCAGTATGTCGTCAATAGAGCTGCACGAATTTCTAGCACGGCATGCCGTTTAATGTTACCGGGTGACTTGCCTTGAATACTAATTAGGACTGAGCTAAAGGATCCTTAGATACACCATACATCAATGATTGTGAACTACCGAAGTGGAACCATCAGTACAATACCTACATAAAATGAGTAAACATAAATACGAGTAGATTGACTGCCACGGTGGCTCAGTTGGTAGTGAACCTGTCTTCTAGCTTTGGGGGCGTGGGTTCGATTCCGACTTAGGACAAACATTTATGTGATGAACATTTGTGTTTGTTCTATGCCTGGGTGTTAATATGTATTTAAGTAAATATTTCAAAAATATCTAAGTATGTATATCAGTCTCTGGCAGCCATAGTACAAGCTTTGCTTAGTTTGGGGTCAGGCGACAGTGTGTGGAAGTGTCCCGAATTTATTTATTTATTTATTTATCATGGTCGGGGACTCTTAGAGGGCTCACTGTAAACATATTTTGTAAATCCAGCAAAATGTCATATTATCAGCAATAAACATTTAAGTATTGAGGGATGTTCTTAGCAGTTACCTAAAGTAGGTTATAGTAGTCATAGTGTAGATCGCCTCTAAAAGGGGTTTTATAATGACCGGTTACAGGATTTTAAGTTAGAAACTTGTTAAGTTTTAGACTGATGTCTACTTAAAAAACTTTATGGAGTGTATCGTAAATGCCCCTTTGTCGCAAAATTGCCGGCATGCAGTTAATGTTACTAATAAACTTAAAACCCTCCTATTTTGGCTTTGGCGCATTTAGGTAATAATATATATAACCTACAGTAGATGTAATGATTCTGTCGACGTTGGTTACTCGTTTAAACAAGATTTTTTAAATGTTAACTTATTTACAATTTTTTGTCTCTGAGTGTTACTGCTAGTGTAAAACCTTCATAGGCTTACTTAAACTCAATTTTATAAATCAAATAAGACGTGAATTAATGGTTTATTCCCAAAACTGTTCATAGAAGTTAGTTTCACTAAATTCCGTATTTATCGTACTTATGAAACTTAACTTTTGACTCGTTCCTTTGTAGACTTCAGTAAACGTTGGCTTTTGGCTTATTTTTACGAGCTCGGGTACAGAGTAAGAGATATTAGTAAACTAGCTGCGCCCCGCAGTAGGTACTACTCGCGGTTTAGAGTAGCCTATGTGTTATTCCGAACTAGAGAGATCATTCTGGAATAGTACATAGGCTACTTTATAATCGTGGGTAAGTTTCATCCATAACTGTTCAGCCGTTCTGGCTTGATTGGGTAACAATCATCCATTCAACTATCCATCCAAATTTTTCGCAATTATAATATTAGTGTTATTATTATTAGCTTAGAATATTTTTTTGCAGAATATTATCTTTATTACAGCGAGTTTGGATAGCATCCAGCAATATTTGCAATTATGTATTAAGTAGGTACATACACGAGTATTTGTTTGAACAAAGTAAACTTAAGCAAAGATGAAAGTATGATGTTGTAATATGTTTTTAATATCAAAAAACCATAGACATAGTGGATAGGGCGTATTCTGTGCAAAAAACGAAGCAATTTTTTTTTAATTTTTTTTCTTTCTGTTCTTATTTTTCCTTATAATGAGTGTTGTAATACACCTTCAGGGGTAAGGCGTGATGAAATGTATGTGTGAATTTTTCTGTATATTTCTTTTTAGACTTTAGAAATTCTAGAGTTTTTTAGTTACCGCATAGCCAAGGGATCTCTCAGTTCGGCGTCGCAATAAGTCAAACGTCAGCGGTGGCGGTCGCCCTAATACTAGGAATTGCCTGTCCGTCCCAATATGGAACGAATATTTCACACTTCTAGGTTTGGGCGGGGTCGGGTCGGTACTTTCGAAATTTGTTTCATCTACTTTTATACAGCAGTAACTTATAAATACCAATGAGGTAAATACATTCTGTAAAGTGAAACATCTGTAACAAACATTAGTAAAACACTCCATTTCATAAATTTAATTCATTATGAAATGGAACTGAATTTAAAAATAAATTTAACTCTTAACCTCGAAACTGATATCAGGGCTTGCTAAGAACTTGCATGCTTGCTATTTAATTTAATTTCGCCGACGCTTTTGTTAAAAAGCAGATTACCCATATTTCTTAGCCAAAGACCACGATTTCTCACCAACGGCTTCCATAATGCCTCAAACGACAATAGTTAAGAAGTAAAAGGTCTTTCATAAGCCACCATTTTGCTGGAAACATTATACATTCTTTGGAATGTTGAAAAAAGAGGATTTCTTTGTTCAGAAACTCATTCATTTCCCTCGAAAAGTCCCCGAGTTTTTAATGTTTAAATTAACCTTTGCAAAGAACGTTTTGTTACGTAAATCTCGAATGACTTTTTTTGTTTATCTGGTTATTTTATTTTCCTCTTCAAAACGAACTGCCGCCTAAAATGAGTTTTCATTTTTAATGTCTCTCTATGTCTGGTCTAATCGCAGTTATGCGAAAAATCCTCGTAAATCTTTACACTTAAAGTTCTTAATACAAAACCGAACCTGGAGAACTTTAAATAAGCTACTGGTTTAAGTAAATTAATAATATCAAATGGAAAACGTCGGCCCTAAAAACGTAATTTCAAATTACAGCACCTCCCAAAGGGCCAAAATTAAACAGCATCGACGTAAATTAAGCTAAAACACCATAACTCAAAGCGGCTTGACCTCAAAAACCGAGTTTACCAAACACGGGTTTTGGGAAATGGCGTGAAAAAACATGGCGTGAAAGCGTTTACTCACTGCGTCCGATCCACAGACGACAGATTCACAGTATTTTTTTTTACATCCATTCTTACTACTGGCATTGTGTTTTCTTTGAATTTCCAAAGTCGTATCAAAGTAATAGTACTAAGAAAAAAACTACGAAAAATTTGATATTGTCATCCAACATATATATTTTTTTATACCTGATGGGAAGCGTCGACGTGATCGAAGGTGTAACACGCTTGACTAGGAGATACCTATTCACTTTACTCTTAAACACCCCCGGATTGTATTTAGGTGGAAAGACAGACGCAGGCAACGAGTTCCACACCTCTGCAGTTCTTACAAGAAAAGTTGACTTGAAACGCTTAGTGCGTTTTGGCGGAATTTCCACCATGAGAGGGTGTCTCTTACTGGTGCGCCTGGTACAATTATAAAAGAACGGTGATGGCTGGATCAGTTCGTGCAGTTCTTTTGCACATTCGTTGTAATGTATTCTTATTTGTATTCCACCGTAAACTCATTGCCATTGTCATTTGCTAACCTCTAAAATTATTTAACAATTAATGTTTATTGTATAATTAGGAAGACTATTTATAGTGAGGTAACTTTAACCTTTTAAATAATTACCAAACTGAATTAGTTAGAGATCGTATCGGGCGCGTTGGGTGGCGGCCTTAAGACGGTTCCCTTCATCAAATTTAAGCCTGCCAGGGTGTTTGATTGAATTAACATGAAACTTTTCGGCCGTTCCTGACAAATTTATCGCCATAGAATTCCTACGGACCTCGTAAAAAAGGAAGTTTAACTTTTGAATAACGTTTTTATTTTATTGAAAGCTGGCTTTTATGTGTTCCAATTTGGTTCAGTTCGGGAAATTTGCGATTATTGGTTTTCGGATCTTGATTATTTTTTGAAATTTAATCTCTTTACAATGTGTATGTTTATGGCTGTGTAGTGATTTTAGGAGTTGTTAGTTGGTTATACTTAATTAAAGAAAAAAATTATTTCTCTACATATGCACACAATGCAAAACATTGCGATCTAAAAGCAAAAAGTCGCCAATTTGATATTCTAGTCTAGAGTAGTGAATTTTGACCTGTCAAAAATGCCTGTTTGGAATTTTGAGCTGTACTAAATACAATTTGTTTACATGTGCCAGGGTTAACCAGCACTGTCGTCAGCTTGGCATACTAATATGACACAACAATGACGACACATGGTGTAATAATATACTCCGCCAGGTCTATACCTGACCAGCGTTCAGAGATGATCACGTGAGTAACACGCACAAGTAAGACCGAAATAAGTAATTTACTAGCTCGAAAGAGCTGATGACGATGACGAGTGACGTAGTCGGTCAACTCCCTGGATGCTAGACCTGTTTTAGACCTTTGGACCATGGCATTACAAATATAAAAGCCCACAGACACCAAGCCTACAAAAAACTCAAAAAAGTCCAGTTATTTCCGGAACATTAGAAATCTTCCACAACAGCTCCGAGCCATCTCACAAGCAATTACGCCGACTTATCAATCTTTCCAAGACATTAAGAAGGACTGAATAGGACTATATTTTTTTCATTTTTGCAAAAGAAATCTTCGAATGGAGCCCAGGGGCTGGGGCATTAAAAAACGCCTTCTCGGCTATAAGAAGACGGTCATTAAACATGATCGCTATCATAATTGAATTAAAAATTCCGACACGGCCTTGCTTAACTGTTGGGACAAGAGGGTAGGTGGAAATTAGGGAGCTGCTACACTGGTTGCTGTATCGCGTTTTTGTGACGTATTTATACTTTTTAATCGGTGAGAAATAAACTAAATAGGTAGTGGAAGGTCTCAACCAATGATTAATAAAACTAAACAGAAAGTTCTCAATAGAGAACTTTGCTTAAAAAATAAACAGAAGACCGTGTCGAATAAGACGCGGTCTTCTGTTTATCTCTCTCTCTCTCTCTCTCTCTCTCTCTCTCTCTCTCTCTCTCTTTCTCTCTCTATACATGCATACTCATATCTCTTTTCCTCCCACATGGTGATGGTGTCAGCCATTCTCACTTCTCTCCGCCATTCCGCTCTACTCTTGACATGGCCTTCTAAAACATCGCACTCTCTTAGGTCCTTTAGTACTGTATTTCTCCATTTTGTCCTGGAATAGATGATTCTATGTTATTTACTAAAAAAACACTTTGGTCTTTGGTTCTTTTTTCATTACTTCTTATTTTTTGTATCAAGCTATAATCTAAAATGCTTTTGTAGCTGACTGTACGTACGTCAAATTTTCCTGATCAAGCGAGTTGGCGACAAAAAAAAAGGTAAAATCAGAAGGTGTCAACTCGTGCGATAGCGCGACTCCCGCGCACACGAGTCGGCGAACAACTATTAGACACTATGCTGTAACGCTGTACGGTGTTGTCTCAGTGTAATCGTAGCTTTACAAACGGAAGACAGCCCCTAAATGTGGAGCCATAAGACGTGCCAACGCCATGCAGTTCAGCAAGCCAGCCTAGTCGGGTGCTTCAGAACATTTTTTATGGTTAAAAGGGTTACTGGTAAGGTGAATTGAAAATGTAGGGAAAAAACGATGAGGGTAATTTTGAGTTTAGCTTGAACATTTCATTTTTAAGGGACATTCTTAAAAAAAAAAAACTAAGGCGAGAGAAACAATCTTCGCCCTCGACGTGTTTTTCTGCAGAATTAAGGTACATATCGAAAGCAATATCATGTCATGCCAAGTTTTGATGCTTTCTAGCGGTTGAGACAATAAAAGCTATGTTTTCGCGCTAAAAAGCACTAATAAAATGCCCGTTTTGAAATCAGTTCGATTCACTATTACGTAAGTAACTTAAACGATATCAATTCTTATCATCATACACTGGCCACGTGTTGTCCCCTTCAACTCTAGTACCACTTATTAAATGTACTTGTCCCTTCCGTCCCCAATATCTCCCCAAGCTCCTTTTGAGAGCGGAATCTCCCCGCTTCAATACTTCCAATTCAAAGGCATACAAGAACAATGCTATTCAACCAAGTGTTCTGCTAGCTCAAGGCGCACCTGTCAGGTTGTCAAACGATGCAGACGTACCCGCGGGCGGAAGGTAGATAAGACGAACTTCATGTGTGACGGTGCAAGGGTTAGAAAGTAGCGAGTCATTTATTACCCGACTGCGCAAGAAGGAGGGTTATGTTTTTCGAGTGTATGTATGTATGTAAATGTAAGTTGGTATGTAGATATAAGGTTTCTTTGGAAAGCCCTACAGCCTAAACAGCTTGATGGATTTCGACATGTGAGGTGTCGTTTGAATCGTCTTGATAGTGGAAGTGATATAGGGTACAATATTTTAATTATATCCATTTTGCAGTCTGTTTTTTTCTTCTAACTTTATGATTTATCTCTTATGCTTTGTACCACTTCACATTTTCTTGGGTGAAATTATAGTCGTGTCTCGTTTATGCCAATATGCTGGCTTGAATTTATTGCATTTTCAGTTCGTTAGATTTCAGTCTTCACTAGTTGCGCTCTGCGGAGTAACTTGCGACTTTTCTTTTTTACGTCTCGTAACATATTCTGTCTATACTTATGGTGGATAACTGCTTCTTTGCACAGACAAACGACAAATTTATTTAATGTTATGTAAAAGTATTTCTACAATAAGTACATAATTATTTTTTATCTGACCGTAAAACTTACTTAACTTGCTGTGCTTAGCAGTTTCACCCGCGATCCCACAAGAATCGTTTATCATTTTCAGAATGTTAGGTACCCTATGTCTTTTTTTGTACTGTTGACAACGTGTACGCAAAATTTCATAACTCATAATGATTAATTGATTATTTAAGGCTTAAAAGCGTAACAAACAAACTCACGTTCGAAAATATAAAATTAGTTAGGATTAGTATTAATAATTAGAAAAGTGTAAGTAAATGTCAAACAAGTACAATGTGATACCCTTTCTAAAGCCAAATACAATTATTTTCTTTCGACAAAAACCAAGCAATTTTGTTCTCATTTTAAAAATAAGATATTCATATTACAAAGAAGTCTTTTCAGACTGAAACTAGAGTCTTTTCTCTTCCCAAAGGCGAGACGAATATTCGAATTTCTGCGTCTTCCGTAATTCGAAACGCGGAAACTCTACTGCAGGTTGGACAAATCGCTAGATGGAGACGAGACATTTTTATTTCTCCTTTTGTGTTTGTAATAGATCTGTAAATGGCTTAGAACCTTTCTAGCATATCGACCAGGCGCGGCGTCACCTAATTTTTTTTATCGAAGAATTTACGTACTTTGAAAGTAGTATATAAGGACACTAATACAACAAACAAAAAATACAAGTAAATGGTTGCTGAAAGATTTATGTAAAGGGTTCCTGTACTTTTTTGGTAAGGAGTATTATTTACGAGAACTATGAATATCATTGAAAATTCCCATTCCATTTCTTACCCTTTAACAAGCACAGATTCGATCTTGTTTGGAGTACTGCTGCCACCTATGGCATGGTTTCGCCAAGTATCAGCTAGACGCTCTGGACTCCATCGAAAAGCGCGCCTAACGCATTAACAATGACTCGTTGGTTGAATCTAAGTTTTAAGAGCTGAAATTTGAATTGGATCGAGGTGAGAGTGGAAATTCCGACAAAACGCACTAAGCGTTAAGTCAAATTTTCTTGTAAGAACTGCAGAGGCGTGGAACTCGTTGCCTGCGTCTGTCTTTCTACCTAAATACAATCCGGGGGTGTTCAAGAGTAGTGTGAATATATTTCCTAGGCAAGCGTGTTACACCTTCGATCACGTCGACGCTTCCCATCAGGCGAGTCAGTGGTCAAACGCATGCCTAGTCTGTTGTAAAAAAAGAAAATAAATTTGGTAATTATATATGTGTGAAAATACATTCCATTGCTTCCAAGTGGTGCTTCTTTTATTTTTTACTTAATTGTTATCAAATAGTGGTTTTTAGCCCTTGATATATCAGTCATGTTGTGCAATAAAAGTATACAAAAAGCCACAGACCATATAATACCATTCGCTACGCACAAACATCAAAGGGGGGACTTACCTATCTCATTAATGCTGAACATAATAATTAAAGTATCAAAACTTCGATCGAAAACTTTTCACAAAGCATTAATTAACGTCGGAAAACATGTTAATCTTTCTGACGTAACTGACGTAACAATCTCCTAAGTAAACAGTCATGAAAAATGAACTTTAAAGTCTTAACATTAAGGTTTATTTTACGTTGGAGTGTGAAGTTTAACATATGGTTGGATCTTAATTCGCGATATTGAATCAAAGGAGTTACAGTCTGCTCTTTGTGCCGCTTGTTTGAAGCTATTAAATCTGAAATGCGCAGACTTAGTCCTTAATGTAGATAGACTAGGCGAGATAGCCGATGAGAGTGTCTTATGGAGAGTTCTTGAACAATATTCTTGCTCTAAAGTTGTTATCAAAACGACTACATTTTCTTTACTATTTTTTTATTCGCAGTCAAAACTGGAGGCATTTTGACAAATTTTGGGAACATATGGTATCTAACGTATCGTATGGTTAATTATTCATATAAATGCGTGTACGAAGAGCCGTAGAGGTATACTGATTTGAGTAGTAATAAAACCATGAAATTACTGTATTTTTAAATATTTTGTGCTGTGTTAAAACTGCGCTAGTTATCTTTTGTATTCCTTTTTGATCTGCTGTTATTTATTTTCGACGCAGCAACGCATTCGCTCAATGACTGCTCATGGCGCGAACCATTGCAAGTAACGAAGTTGCGTAGCCTACTTCCTGTCTGTGGTAAAATAACGCTCAACGCCAGTTGTGGATTAAGGTGTTCCTATAGACGTTAAATTGGAGCTGAAGGATTAATTTCATAAAGTGACGTTTGTAGTTCTAAGCGTCGAAGGTAGAGGTTATTTCGAGGTTTCAGTGCTTGGGACTGTTCCTTTGTTTTGCCTACAATAGTGTGCCCGTATTAACTAAGATAGCGAGGTGATAGCGAGTTACCGACTAGGTTTATGGACCATCTACCTATATGTGAGGCTAAATGCGTATGAAATTGAGTTTTGGTACTTGAGTGGGTACGAAGTAAAATAGCTTTCCAAGAGGATCAGCGTAGCGTTCAGTGATGGGCGTAGTGTGGGATGGGACTTTGCAGGCTCTCTTTCTGTATTCTAAGGTCGTGGGATGGTTTTATACCAAATATAAGAAAATTTGCAAGAAAACCTTAGTAAATAGTAAATAATATATGGTATTTTGTCTCTTTTGTGCTTGGCGGGCTGTCTTGCTCTAATGTATTGCTAAGCGCGTGTAAGCTTAGCTCTTTTTGTAGCCTTTCTGTAAGTTCAAGATATTTCCTAACCAGGTATGTGGGTACAATGTTTTCAGTAACACATCGATTTGCAACTATAAATAAGTGCACAATTTCTTTACTAAAAAAACGAATCACTATTTAGAAAGAAAGAAAGAAAGATACATTTATTTTGACACACAAGACACTACAAAGACGGTGACAATACTTAATACCAATATACAAATTATTTCCCTCGGTCATCGCATCACGCGTGAACAGATGGAACATTTTCACTATTTTTTTTTGTTGTGTTCATTATTGCCAGGAGAAGGAAAAAATTATATATCCCGAAAAAAATAACGGTTTCTGTGGGACGCGGGTGAAACGGCGGGGCACAGCTAGTTTCTTAATGAAATACAAACGTTGACTTTATAAAACTTTGTATTTAATACAACCAAAGCAAGCAAGATTACTTCTCTATTTCGTCAGATTTGCGATCGCATGTGTCTGTAGCGAGGTGGAGTAAATGTAGAAACCGGGCTTCAAAGATAACGCAACATTGTGAATCCCATAAATTGCTCCAGATATTAAAGCAGATATTAGCAGTAAACCTCGGTGCATTGCTGAAGCGCTGGGCTGCTTCCAGTTTATATGAGCTGCACAGAGTAACAACCTGGGGTAATAAGAAGCATAGTTTATACTGATTTTTATGCTAAAACCACAACGCAAGTGAAATGTTTGACATTGTAGTGTTATCCTCATCCTTATCTAAACTAATGACTTGGCTATTTTGTAATGTTTCACTATTTTATTTAAATTAAATTTTATTATTTGTATGTTTTTAATTAATAATTTTTTTTTCGTTCTTAAGTCCTATGCATGCCGTCTCCATTTAAAGTTATTGTGACATTTCGTTTTTTTTTATTTTTTAAGTAATATTTAATTGATTTGAATGATGTTTTAGTGTACAATGTTAATGGACAAATAAATAAATGATATTATAAATTCAAAAGTGAGTTTTTTCCAAACTGTCTCGGTGGCTAAGTTGGTAGTGAACCTGTCTGCTAAGCCTGAGGGCGTGGGTTCGATTCCCACCTAAGGCAAACATTTATGTGATGAACATTTGTGTTTGTTTGGTCAGGCGACCGTGTGTGCAAATATCCCGAATACATATTTATTTATTTCGTTCGTTTGTTACGCTTTCATGCGTTATAACTGATCAACTGATTATCGTAAAATTTTGTATACACGTTGTCAAGAGTACAGAAAAGGACATAGGGAGCTTCTTATCCCGAAAAAAATAACGGTTCTTGTAGGACCGTGTGTCCATAATATCGTTCCATATAAAAATGAGATAGTTATGGTACCTTCGAGATGCTCCCGTGATGATGAGATTGCAACAACATATTTCGAAAACTAGTTATAAAAATCCTTTTGAAATGAAATCCTACTCTTAACAAAGAGTCTTGATCGCAGTTTCGAGTCAAAATCTTGTTCAACCAATCTCTAGTGTATTTCCGCTCTGATGTCGCATTAAGTCAATCAAGGAATATTAATTTTTTGTTCTATTGTAATTTGCATTTTATTTAGTGAAATTTACTCGAAAACTTTATATAATTTGATATTTGAAGCTAATTTTTTTTTGAAGTTCAAATTTAAGTTCTTAAAATTCATGTTCCTTAATAGACCAGGGTAGATAATTTTTGAAACCAAAAAAAATTACAGTAGGATGAAACCCATTAGAAAAGGAGGGGAATATGATCAAAATGAGAGGAAAAATAAATTACGGTCGATCCGAGTTCGGGAAGTGGGAGGGGGTGAGTTTTTAAGGGTAAAAAATGGTTTATCTTGATTTCCGGCAAAACTACAAGTCCTATGGAAAAAAGTTAAATGGCAAAGTTGTAGGCAATAAAAAGATCTACAACTTTTGTATTTGCAGATTTTTCACATAACTTCAAAATTTAGGTGAAAAATTCAAAAAACCAAGTTTTTGGTTTTTTATTTATATCTTTTTCAAAAAAAATTTTTTTTCTACGAAATTTGGTGAAAACTTACCTTATTATGTCCCAAATACACTGTAATTTATTTGATTAAAAATATTTATTTTTTCGCTTCATTTTAATTTAATATCAAAAAAGCACCCTAATTTTCAATCGAAAATTCTGACGTCAAAATATCAGCTTTTTTCAAAAAGTTTGGGGGCTTTTTGTTCGTTGAAATATCTACTATCTGATGGTGTAAAGAAAAATATACATTACCATAGGAAATATTCTTAGAAAATGCAAAAAATTGAAAAAACCTCAAATTCGATTTTTTTTTAATCATTATGTACAATTTCATCAAAAAAATGTGATTGCTGCAATTTTTTTTACTTAAAAAGTTTATTTATTTTACTCGAATTACATTAATGTCATAGAAAATCTCATACAAAATAAATTTACATGTAAATCGTACTATTGAATTTAGAAACTTAATTCTGATTACGCTTTTCATTATTTTTTTTAAAAAAAACGTTAATCTTATTATTTATAAATACGTTATTTGAAATTCTAATCAGTTACTCATTCGTATTTGTCTCTTTGGAGGCATTTCTTCATCGTCAGATTCGACAAATCTTTCCAACTCTAGTTGATCATCGAAATCTTCAAGACATTGCATTGCATTTTCTAAGAATATTTCCTATGGTAATGTATTTTTTTATTTACACCATCAGAAAGTAGATATTTCAACGAACAAAAAGCCCCCAAACTTTTTGAAAAAAGCTGATATTTTGACGTCAGAATTTTCGATTGAAAATTAGGGTGCTTTTTTGATATTAAATTAAAATGAAGCGAAAAAATAAATATTTTTAATCAAATAAATTACAGTGTATTTGGGACATAATAAGGTAAGTTTTCACCAAATTTCGTAGAAAAAAAATTTTTTTTGAAAAAGATATAAATAAAAAACCAAAAACTTGGATTTTTGAATTTTTCACCTAAATTTTGAGGTTATGTGAAAAATCTGCAAATATAAAAGTTGTAGATCTTTTTATTGCCTACAACTTTGCCATTTAACTTTTTTCCATAGGACTTGTAGTTTTGCCGGAAATCAAGATAAACCATTTTTTACCCTTAAAAACTCACCCCCTCCCACTTCCCGAACTCGGATCGACCGTAATTTATTTTTCCTCACATTTTGATCATATTACCCTGCTTTTCTAATGGGTTTCATCCTACTGTAATTTTTTTTCATTTTTTACCATTTTTGTAGGCTTTGACCCTGGTCTATAACGTACTGCAACGTTAAAACGAAAATACACTAGAGATTGGTTCAAGTAACAGTTTTGAAGATGAACTTCAGCAAAGTAACGCCTGACTGAATTAACTATCTCAAAATTATGTGACAATCTAGTTTTTTTTTTATGTACGATAGGTCGGCGTTTGACCACCAACTCGCCTGATGTTAAGCGACGTTGACGTAGTTTAAATGTCCCACTTATCAGAGCGTTGGATAAGCTTTCTAGCTACTTTTATTCCAACTTTCTATACGAGCTAGCTGTAAGCGCTTCACTTAAGTATTAATTTCAGGACTTCATATCTGACCTCACGCCGCCCGCCCTGGTGCATTGTAATTTCCGCATGAACTGCGCTAGATTTTGGCAGTAAACTAACGCTTGGCTCGAACCTGTGGGATGTTTGCGGAATACACCGGATGGTGGTTAATAAATCGGTAGCTGCGTCGATAGCTTGTGGTTATTTGCCTAGAGTTTGCCGGCTGCTTGCTGGATGGTTGAACATTTTACGAACAGAATTAGCTTACCTAGTAGGTAAGTTTTCGCGTGGTTTAATGATAATGTATTTAGCTACAGGACCCGGGGTCTGCTCTATGATATTCATCCGATTTTCCAATTTATTATAAAATATATTAAATACACAGACGTCTACTGTCTTCCCCGATTGCACCAAGATCGCCCATTAGTAGTTCTGGAAAAATAACAAAAAAAGTAACAAATAGGAAAATTTTAAAATTTGTGCAATTGCACTATAATTGCGTAGTAACGCAATTATAGTAATGTAATTCCAAAACAGGTAGTATGTCACAAGGAAAATTTTTTTAAAAATGTTATTAAGAAATACCTTCTTACTAATGCCTATTATAATAGAGAAGACTATGTAAATGACAAGAAGAAATGGGAAAGAGCTGTAGTGGCGTCTAAACTGTACGAATGATTTAATTTTTTTACTTTGACATTTTGTAATCTTATTAATGATTGTTTTTTATTGATTTAATTTTTAGAATTGAGTAATTTTTATTTTTTTATGACAAGGCACCTTTACAGCTTCTTAAAATTGACAAGGCATATAGCCGCTATGAATTCAAATTGTATTGTATAAACTATTATAAACAGTGACATTACCAAGTGTTTGAAATATCCTATGGTTCGAATAAATAAATTGAATTGAATTGAATTGAATAAATAATACTTGCACTATGTACAATGATACTTATGGTTACTATGTAACCATAAAATCGAATATTAAACCTCCTACCTTTCTATTAAATGCGTTAGTTTGTGCGTGGGTGTGTGTGTGTGTGTGTGTGTGTGTGTGTGTGTGTGTTTATTACTTTTTCACGCTCAAACGGGTGGACGGATTTTAATAAAATTTAGTAAGGAGGTAGCTATAACCCCGGGTTAACACTTAGGCCACTTTCTAACCGTGGGTTACTTCGTGTGCCACAGCTAGTAGATTATATTTGCCTACTTTATCCTCTCACTTACAGGGATAGCAGTGAAAAACTACATCTTCTCTAATTTTCATCCAACCTAATGCACCGTCAATAAACCCTCCAATAAAAGCAGTATAAAGGCGCCTTCACACCCTATCTATGCAGATTCGCCCTTCGGCGTTTAGCTACAAAATTGAATTCCACAAGGCGTTCTCCGCGTAAACTATCCGCAAGGCGGGGCGACTTGATCGCGGTTTGTACGACACAGTGAAGAAAGTTTACGAGAAGGAAACTTCGCACGTTGTGGACTTTGGGTCTTTACATATGTAATAGGTATCGGAAATTGGGAACATATTCCCGATGTCAAAGTACAAGAAGACAAGAAGTCGGCTCTTTGACTTTTTGTCGCTTAACCGGCAAATAGTAGCATTTTTGTCGTTACTGATTTAAGATTGAAGGGCATTTTTTCATGCCTTTGGCAATTTTCCAGTGATTTTAAATGGCGTAGAGTTGATGACATAGTAAAGTTGACCTTTAAGGAAGGCGCAGAAAGAAGACCCTTTAATAGGCAAGTTATATTTTTTCACTCAGAATTCAGGAATACATTTTTTGAAGTGAAACTTCTAATGCGACTTCCGACAAGGTTGTGTTAAACGTTTAACGCGCATGGGGAGGGGGAATAGAAAGAGACAGAGCGAGAGTGAATGCGTGGCACTCGAACGCATGCGCGTAGTATACCTGTTACAGGCCAGCGCGAGCGTTAAAGAAAGATACACAGAAGTTTCACTTCTTCCGCGCGGAGGGACTCAACGCACTATTTTTTTTATACGCGAGTTACCTACTGCTATGTCATGTTCCTGTGCCACTAATATTGTCTACTATAAAGAGCTGCGATTTCCATGCGATCTAACCAGCTGTGCAAGAGTGCCTTCACAATTGTTACTGTGTATTGATAACTACAATTATGTGCGGACGTGCTTCCAATGTAACGGGTGCTTAATGTGCTTGAGATACTATTAGGAAGTCTATTCAATATCATTTAATGTCGTTTTGTACTGGGCTGTTTAATAATTGTTAAAATGGATAGTTCTTAGACTTTACTCGACTTTAGGTGTTTGTTTTAATTATGTTATGTTTTAGAACTTCAAGGCCTCTATTATATAAATGTTCCTGTCCATTCAGGTTGCCTGGAAGAGATCGCTTTGAGTGATAAGGCCGCCCATTAAAAACTTAGTTAAGTCTTATTTAAGTACTATTGTAATTATTATATGTTTTTAATAAATAAGTTGTTGTTGTTGTTTTTGTAATAGGTACCTAATTGACCAACTAAAAATCCAACTATCTTTGTTGGCGCAGTGACCCAAATTCTGGCATGTTGTCTATTCCTAAGGAGCTCGTTTTCTTTACAAACACATAATCTGATCTAGTTCCTAAGAAACTCTATTTCAGATTTTTCCTTTTATTTTGTTCTATAAGAAGTGAACCAAACTGCGAGCTTGTTCTCAAGCCTAAATACTAATGTATCCGTCATCGGCAACTCTTATAGTGATGGGACATGTAACGGAATTCTTGATAGAAGTTATTTCAATTGATATTACAATCGACCCTGAACTCTTAAAGATTACATTACTTAGATATAGGTAGATACTTAAACAAATGGCTTGCTCGTCCTATTTATACATACATGCAAGTAGTAAAATGACTTAAGATTTAGTACCCACCGAAGATGGTCTCCACTTCACAAAAGACAAAGAACCAATTATTATTCTGGCCGCGTCCAAACTATTTAAATTTTAATGGACAATAAAACATCCCTAATTTCTAAATATCATTCCTGTCATGCCGGCACGCGCTTCCTCTATCAGTTGTAATCGATCGTGTGTGCCCGCGCATAATGAAGTCTTTACAGAATAAGAGATGCAGAGACTCAACACTGTAACTACTCTTTCCAAATATCTCGGTAGATTTATAAATTCGCGTGCAGCGTCGCAGGCAAATCAAACATAATAATGCTAATTTATGAAAGCCTTTATGCTACGTCACGTGACGCGTCTATCTGAATCAGGCCTTAAACTTGTGAGACGAGACATTTTTAATGGAGAGTTTAATGATTAGAACTTTTTTACGTGTTTGTAATTTTTTTGATTTTAGTACGTTTATCTTGTCTAAGTCGAAGACGTTTTAAAGAAAGGCCGGGTAGGAGTACCCGTAACCGACGAGAGTGTATGAAAAGACTCATAGAAGTAGAAGAAGCGAAAGATGTATGCCAGGGTCGTAGCAAATGGAGAGAAGTGGTCTCTGCCTAACCCTATGGGAAACAGGCGTGACTATATGTATTGTATGAATATAATTTATTCTGATATAAACCCTTTATTACTGGTAGGTATTGGTAGGCAGGTATTAATTAATCAGACTTTCTGATAGTGCTACATTCTTTCGTTGACAGTCTACTCTACAAACTAGTTTAAATTAGAATTGGTATAATTCGTAATGTTAGAATTTTAGTGTTTCTCGGTTTTCATTATGTATAGAAGTTTTGTATCGGTCTACGTCTAGTTTGTGGGTATGTAGGTATGTGTACTCAAAATTATGCCGGTCAGCACACACAAGGTGTAGTCCTGTAGGTTAGAGATAAGCATCCCTCTGTTTGATTTCCTTCAATCATTTAATGTTAATTTCATTCTTCAAATACTAAGTTTTCAGTGAAAGCAAACTGAGCTTTCATTGAATAATTACAAAGTTCAAATTAGAATAGATCGCTGTTTAATGTAATCAGTGTCGCGTCTTGTCTGTTGCTGAAGATTGATTTTCTTTGAAACTGCCTGTGGTTTAGTAAAATAATTAAAATATAGGTTATTTACGAAATTTAAATAATCACTTTATCAGTAAAATAATACGGAGATTAATTGGTAAAATAACTCGCTTACGTTTCAGTCTCATGACATTCTGAGTTCGTATATCTTTCTTCTTTCGTGATAGCATTTTTTTATCGAATTAGTATTTTCAGAGAGCTTTACCTCGTTATAATCGACTAAGTGTAGTCCGGTGTAACCGTTCCGAAGATGGGTCTGAGCAGTAGCGCACTTGTAGCGCCTCACTCAACTGCCGTCTTTGTACTTCTTCACTCTACAAAACTTCAAGGCTAGAGTGAATAAGTATCCTATAGGTCGTCGTGCTCCATCTTAGACCACAACGTCGCTTAACATCAGGCGAGTTGGTGGTCAAACGACGACCTATTGTACATAAAAAAAGAGCGCGAGCGAGCGAAGTGCAAATGCTTCAGCATCGACAAAAATGCTTTAGTATGTCCGAATTCTGTCTAGATTTCTGTCCAGATGTCTGTCAGGATTTCTGTCTTCCTCTTCAGGTCGCATTACTCATCCAATTCTCATGAAATTTTGTAAGTAGGTTCAATAAAGATACAGTTTTTTTTTGCCGACCCAGTTTTTGTTTTCCAAAAAAAAAAATGTTTGGAAGTATGTATTAACCGCATCATCATCATTATGGAACTGTCGTAATTATTTCATTGACACATTCTCATAGCCACAGATTACCTTCTGTGGCCGGAACGGTGGGTGTCCAGGAGCGGTGTAATAAGACAAGACAAGTGCGCTCTTTAGTTGACGGCTTATTACCAACTTGTTCGAAGCCATTGTCTTACCGCAACACTTCTAAAAGTTCTAGCTAGAACGTGCCCCATGATTCCCATCCAACCTCCAGAATCGTAACTTCATTCCTTGATCACCACTCGCATAAACACATAATGGGGTGGTAACCGGTAACCACTCGGCGAGCGTGCAACGATTCTAATGCACTCAACTTTTATAGTCTGTTTATTTCCCGAGGTTTCCCGAGACCTGACGATATGGCCCGAGTAATAGCGAATAAAGATGATTTACTTAGGCTTTCTGTTTATTTATGTAGGTAAGTGAGTTGGCCGTTCCGGAGTCGTTACGTGCACACGTTTAGTTTTGGAAGCGTTATTAGCTTCTGTTGTTTGTTTTTCCGCTTCTACAAAGTTGCTAAAAGTCAGTCCTCTATATGGTAATCAGAAACCGCCGTCTGTGGACACCTGCAAAAGTATATTCACATTAAAAGTATCGTGGTGTTATCGATCCTTGGCCAGCAGGGAGAGATTTGTAGTTAGTTCCTAATAAAATGGTGTAGTAGATGCACTTTTTTCAAAACGCTGTGTGTTTTAGCTCGGTAGGTATAATTAAGACGAAAGGGCATTCTATATACCTCTAGTAAGTCTGGTAGCTTCGCACTCGAGTCCCAAGATACAGGCCACTGGGTCTTTCATTTTGCCAACAAACATTTTTTTATGTTTTACCTTGTAGGTCTGAGAAAGAAGGAAACGCAAAAATTGGACTTGCAACTAAGCATCCACACTGAGTTATAATAAGAGTGTAACCTATAATAAATAAGTTTCCTAATTCTATACTAGACAAAGCACTAATACTGAACAATACAACTGAATAAGACAAGAGTTAATAGGCACATCATGGGCAAGCGTGCTCTATCTTAGACCGCATTGTCATTTTCCATCAGGTGTGTTGTGGTCAAACGTGGGCACATTCAATAAAAAAATAAATAAATTTATTTGTCTCTCTATTTTGAGATCACATCTTGAACTGCCTACATTTTACTCAACAAATTTCTCAATGAATTCTCAACTCTTTGCTATCAAAATTCGTCCCTATTCTGTAACCAGTCGCACCCCACTCGATATCGACTGCACTTAGCTGCATCTTTATCTATAAATAATTCACGGCCCGTGATGGATAACGTTAATAGGATACATCAGTCACCGCGTGGTACGTAAATCGTCTGGGACTTTCGATTCAGAATACGTATGTTTGGATCTACATGACTTTTACAGGTTTCATTTGTTTTACTATGAGGGTTCCTTACTTTGGTACAGACTCTGAACAAACTAATCACAAAGTTTTCAAAAGTTTTTGGTTCTGTTCTGTAGCTGTTCTGTGTAATTCTGTCGGTGTGATGAAACTGGTAAATGATTCAAGAATGTTAAAATATTTTTTTTTTCATCATTTCCTTATTTTGTAACCGACTTCCAAAAAGGAGGAGGCACTCAATTCGACTGTTTTTTTTAATGTACATAATGTTATGCGATTTCTCCGTCAATTAGCTAGGGACTGTCAAGCACTGTACAAATATTTTCGTGTCAAATAAATTTTATATTATTATTAATTATTATAATTGTGAATGGATTTTAATGGCTCTTTTTTGTTTGGTAGATCATACTTTAGAGGCGGTTCCATATACATTTTACCAAAATCGGCCTAGCAGTGCTTAAAACATCAACAATAGTCCAAAAATATTACATGGATGACGGGAATTCGGTTTTTTAAGCTTAGTTCTTTTTTAAAGAATTTATCTCCTATTTTTTTAGTTGTAGCTTACAATTAAATGTAACTTACTTTTCCTTAGATAAATAAGTATTTCAATAAAACATTTCAACTTAACTGAGTTTCTACATGTAAATACAGAAAAAAACAATTTTTCATCCAGTAAGTAATCCTTTCTTTATTAAATTCTACATCTCTGATCCCGAGCAAGGGATGCACATTTTTGTACTGTCCACCCCCTTCTATTGCTTGGTGGTGGAAAGTCGTGGAATGGGGTAGCACGGGGTGGGGGTGGTTGATGTGCGTTTGTGCATACCGTAGACATTATGGGAAATTAAAAATATGGTTGGCGTGTTTATGGACGCTATGGAAGTTTTACGTTTTATGATAATGCAAGCCTTTTTAGGTAGTAGTGAGAAAATGTGTTTTTATGTGTGAAAATCGTTGTTATATTTTATAGAGAAAGTATCCGAATAATAATAAATTTGTTTTTTCATGTTCATAAATTAAGTTTTGTAAAGTATTGAAAATTAAGAGAATCAATAAATAACTGCGATAATAATAACAAATTCGGGACATATTTTCATACACTGTCACCTGACCCCAAACTAAGCTAAGACTGCCAGAGACATATAAATATTAAATAAAAAAATTAAATACAAATTTAAAATTTCAAACAGATATTAAAAAGCCAGACATAGAACAAACACAAACGTCATCACATAAATGTATGACCTAGGTGTGAGTAAAAAAAAATGTTGAATGGTGGGAATGCTACAAATGTTACAATACATTGTTCGAAAAAAGAGTGCAACATAGTTCAATAACTGATACAAATCCGATGTTAAACTGGGTGGGCTGTTTAACCTATTCTTATGTTAAAAATTCAATAGCATTCCATGCAATTAAAAAGGGGTGAAAAGTATCATAAATTCAAATTACTTTATCACTTCCATGACAATAACGTTTACCAAAATTATTGATAACAGTCATCTATATCCCGTAATCACTTGCGGTTGCACCCTCGCCCTAAACTTCACTGCACTCAATCTAAAAACAATACCGCTAAAGTATTCATGACAAATCGTTGTCTAACGAAGAGAAATAACTGTGTAAACGCTGCGTGTCTTAGCTTGGGGTGTCTGGAGGATAGCCACGGTGTGAGCGAGTAGCGGGTTCGTGGGCCATTTTTGCCACAAAAAAAATGTTGTATCAACAAAAATATGCCCCGTCTAAGAGCAGCCTAACACAAACTATTTAGGCAATTCTTAAAGTCAACTGGTACATATGCGTCTCTGGGGCAATTGCATCATTCGAGAATTACTGACAAACCCTTCACAAATTAGGCGACTAACCTAAAAAGCCTAATTTGTGAAGGGTACAATAAACTAGTACAGATTATTGGAACTAAAGATAGAAAAAAGATGTAGGTGTCGCTTATTTGTGCAGGGTTTGTCAGCAATTCTCGAAAGACGCAATTTTCCTGCAGAAGCATTTGTACCAGTTGACTCTAATAATTGCCTAAATAGTTTGTGTTAGGGTGCTCCTAGACGGGCCATTTTTCTACAGCAAAACTGGCCCAGAAATACTGGCAATATTGCCGACTGTAGCCCGGCTATCATCAGCCGTGCTACAAATGTATGACTACATGGTCGGGCCACGCTCTGAATATTGCTGTAAAAATGTGTACTTGCCAAGGGTGTATTGCCCGAACCAGATTTTGATGTCTTCTATAACAGACTATTGCCGTGAAAGCGCGCGAAAGATTTCCTATCAATAGTTGTTAATGTCCTTTTATCCGACTGCGCAAGAAGAAGGGTTATGTTTTTCGAATGTATGTACCTATGTATGAGATTTCTTTGGCACGCCCTGCAGCCTAAAAAGCTTGATGGATTTCGACATGTGAGGTGTCAGTTGAATCGTCTTGATAGTGGAAGTGACATAGGGTACAACATTTAGCAGCCGGGATTTTTTTAAATGTTACTTATTGTTATTGACCAATAAGAACGTCATAGGTGTGCTCATTCGCGGGCGTTCGTGGCAATAGTTTAAAGGCGGCTTTTGAATAAGTCAGTAATACTTTCTGAAATTTTAAATTGGATTTTTCGTATTTTCCGACAGTCGCACTGCACCTTTACCCCAGCGACCCAGCAGTAGGGCGCGTAACTACGTAACACCGTTTGGATTGATGGCTGATGCAATTTGCGTCCGACTTGGATTTATTGACACTGATAAAAGAACATTTGCGGTGTATTTTGATAATACGCACCCCTAACTGTTATAAAGTGGGACTCAGGTGTGATAGGTGCTTTATTGTATGTCATTTGGGTGATGAGTTTATTAGTACATGCTTACTTATACTTGTATAAAGTCCCTCGTACTAAAATCCGTTGTGTAGTCTTGGAATAGTTAAACATTGTATTTTTTTTAAATCGAGTTAAAAGTTAAAAGAAAGAAAAAAACAAAGCATTGTATAACTATTGCGATACTTTGAACGTAACGAGAGACTAACGTTTGTAGGAAAAAGGTATACTATTATAAATGCATTATATTTATTTACATAATTTTTGGGAAATTATCGACTTAATAGTTTTACATAGGAAATGAAAGTATGTAATAGAAAAGTCATTAAACATTCCACTGGTAGCGACAATATAGTTATATGCTTTTTGAAGCGAAACGCTTTGGTTCCTCATTTCTCATATGGATCTAGAGTGTGGAATTCTCTGCCAGAGGATGTGTTCCCTGACACTTATAATCTGGGTGTCTTCAAGTCTCAAGTGAATCGGTTTCTTCTAGACAAGCGTGCTCCATCGTAGGCCGCATCACTGCTTATCATCAGGCATGTTGGCGACCAAACGCAAGCCTATAAATACAAAAAAAAGGAGGCAAGTAAGTCATATGCTAAATACGTTTAATGATACGTGGTTAACTTAAGTGAAAATAGGTAAAAAATTTACCACATTTTTTTGAACACTTTGGTAATTCATGTTTCAGGCTTTATTAGTAGATAGAAAGCTAAGGTATGAAAGCTACTTAAGCTCTACCTATAGCTTGGCTTAGCAACTTTGAACATTTAGATAACCGTTAACACGTTACTTTTATACCCTTTCATCGAAACCGTTAAAAATGTGTAAAATAAAACAAATGATTCAAAATAAACATATCCGCCTCGATTTCGTCCCCCTCTGTGCACTAAAAACGTCTGCAAACGACAAATGCATTACTTTATTAGGTGTGCAATCGTGTATAGTACACATCAGTCAAAGTCGGGAGCCGAGGGAGCCACAACCGATTTTACCACAATTTGCAGTCGTCCCCAGTTAGAGACGTAAGTGAAACGCAGTAGCGCTAACAGCCTTTTGTAAAGGACGATTGTTAACCTATACGTAAGAAAGATACCATGATTATACATGTGTTAAAATGCGAATTTTGGATTTTTCTGTTGCCAGCCTTTGGGTTGGTACTTTTTTTTTAAATGTAGAAAAGGTCGTTGTTTGACCACCAACTCGCCTGATGTTAAGAAACGTTGTGGTCTACGATGGAGCACGACGACGTAGAAGGTACTTATTCACTCTAGCCTTGAAGATACCCAGGTTGTAGTTAGACGGGAATTCATACAGATGATGGCAAGGTGTTCCATTTCCTAGCGGTTCGTATCAGAAAGGTAAACCGTTTAGTACGAGTTGGTAGAATGTCGACTAAGTAGGACTTTACCCGCGGATACTGACTTGATCTCTGTTTATTATTTGTAATATGTTATTTATTGTACAAAAACTTAGTATTTTGGCGTATTTTGGTAAATTAAATGATGTTAATTAAGTTAGATTTCAATTTTCAACTCATCAACACACTTGTGTGCAATATACAGTTTATCTATTTATCCACTAGCTGTGCCCCGCGGTTCCACCCGCGTCTCACAAGAACCTTTATTTTTTTTTCGGGATAATATCTTATTAAACGTAGTTAAGCCTTATTTAAGTACTATTATAATTATTTTGTTTTTAATAAAGAGTTGTTGTATTATATTGTATTGTATTTTTTTCTTTCATAAGATCCTTCTCCTGGCAATAATAAACACAAAAAAAAAAATAGCGAAAATGTTCCATCTGTTCACGCGTGATGCGATGACCAAGGGAAATAGTGATTCATTTTATAAATAGAGATCTATTTCTGCAAATTTTATGAATATCGGATCAACAATACTCAAGTTACTCGTATCATCGGACAAACAAATATTGAGATGTGTCAGTAGACTCTGAGATCTGGGTTCGTTCGGCCGATATACAGTACGTTTAAATGCTTGTAAGACCTGTCGATCGCCTATGACTTGCACGCTCACTGCAGCAAGGTGGTCTCCCGAGGTTTGTACCGCAACGCTGCAGCGCGGTGATTTGTCTCCCTCCCGCGATTAAGAAATAGTTGGACCGATACTTGGGAGAATCTCTTCGTTTAGTGTTTTTGCATTATCTGGCATGTTTTTGTACTTAGCAAGTTTGTGTAGATCGAGTGGCTGGCTCTGGTGTCAGAGTTTTTAGGCAGCCTGGAAGTCTAACATAGCTTTGCGGTTTACGGTTGTTAAAGGACAAACATTAAACAATCAACAGTGCGAGCACAGTTCTTAGTCGATCGATAAACTAACGTTTCTCGACAAAGTCGTGGATTTTACGTCTTTGGTGAGAACATTTTTTTTTTTGGCTTAGTCGATTTGAAAGATTTAGTTGATTTGAAAAGTCAGTTCACAGATCGACTATAAACGGTGCTAGCACAGCTGGACCTACAATTTAATGTGTCCACCCACACATGATAGCGCTCAGTTATAATGCCATGTTTCAAGAGCCTCAGTAAATAATTTCCAATCCATACATACATTTAGTCACGCCTTTTTCCCGTAGGGGTAGGCAGAGACTACTTCTCTCCACTTGCTACGATCCTGGTACACATCTTTTGCTTCGTTTACTTCCATGAGTCTCTTCATACATGCTCGTCGGTTATCGGTACTCCTGACCTGGCCTTTTTTCAAAACGTCTTTGATTTGATCCTGAGATACGTTTTCCTAGGTCGCCCCTTCCCGAATTGACTATTCACACTCGTCTTGTAAATCTGTCTCGTTAATCTTCTTTCATCCATGCTTTCATAATTCTTTCCAATGCATCCATACTAATATTATGAAATCGAAAGTAACTGTCTGTCTGTCTATTTGTAGCCTTTTTACGGCTGAGCGGATCTTGATGAAATTTGATAATTAGTTACAGTATATCACGAGGAAGGTTTCAATTATTATTTTCCAAATAAACGCGAACGAAGTCTCGTGTAACAGCTAATTAAGACCATATCCACGTTACTTGCTAAAATCCTGCGAAGTTTCCGAATCAAACAATGAGACTGAAACCACAGCCATACTACAAAAGAAACCATTAACCAAGCAAAGACTTCTGTAATCGTCCCTCGAGACGGCGGTAATTCGTCCCCTCGTCGCAAGTAGTAAACTGTACTATGGTTTTACTTAATGCGAGAGACAAGGGATTCTTACGTTCGTGTACTAATTAGTTCGAGGAACAGAATTGATTAATGTAGGCAATTGCTTGTTGAGAAGACCAAGCGCGGTAATGTTTGTACCCACCAGAATGTCTGCAAAATATTTTTAGTACAGTTGGATGAAATTAGGTATTAAGATAAAGAACATTACAAGCATAAGCACCCGACAGCTTACCCTTAAAAAAATAGAAACTTAAAAGTTACACGACGCGATGTAAATGTAAACATATGTAAGCATAATGTCTAATATGCTTACATCCTACTCCTACTAATATTATAAACGCGGAAGTTTGTATGAATGGATGGATGGATGGATGGATGTTTGTTACTCTTTCACGCCAGAACGGCTGAACAGATCTGGATGAAATTTGGCAGAGATAGATTATAGTCTAGAATAGCACATAGGATACTTTTTAACCGCGGGTGAAACCGCGGGGTTTATATATAGCTAGTATTATATAAAATAGTGGTCTTTGAATGAAACGCATGAGTGAAAGAAACGCCTGCGTGTGAACTTAGTTAAATATGAAAGACACGTAAAACCGGAATAGTGTGAAAGAGATAATAATTAGGATAATACGATTGGTAAGAAAGAAGTATAATAATAATAAAATAATAACTTTATATTAATAATAGCAAAAAATATTCTAGAGCTTAAATGTGAGCCCCGAGTCTCAGACTAGGAGGTCCTGTGCTGTGGAACTCAGTCCTTTCCCATCTTGGCGAAATAGAAAATAAAAGAATGCTTTAAAATGGACGTTAGTTTTAATAGTCAACAATTTACACAAAATACTTATCTGTTTCAAAAGACATGAAAAAAAAGAATATTCTGTACATTTCAAAATGCATCCCCTACCCATGAGAGCTAATAAAAACAATCGAACGAAACAAATAAAGATTTACGACACACGGTACTTTGAGAAATGGACGTTGCATCCAATGCAGGCAGATAACTGTTCAGGGGAGGCGTCGCAGATTGATATAAAGTTACAATCACAGGTTGGTACCTATTACAATCACACCTTTCAATCTACAAAGGGTATCGACCTCACTATTCATTTAATACGAAATAGTCGACATTCTTTAATGATATTTATAACTAGTGGCTCTGAGCTGAAGACCCCACGATACTATTTTCAATAAATCCATATTTAATTTAAAAACGGTGATTATGGAACCTCCTTACAAAATTTCAAGTAAATCGGTTGAGAAATGGCGAGCTGTCGAGGAGAACAGCCGGACATCCGCAGAACGTACGAAAGCATTTTTGGCTAAACTGAATCGGAAACGCTTCGCTCACGCTTTGCGCTCGCTTTGTCAAGGCAAGATCGGCAGCGGCAGAAGGGTAGTGCAGTAAGTGAATGTGACTTTTTTTTTATGGAGCTCAGATCAACCTAGAGGAAAAGATGGAACTCTGCGTTATAACTCGCTGAAGCCACTTATTTTGTAATCTTGTGTGCGTGGTAATGTTGCCATGAAAAACATTTACAATTGCACGAAAGCAAATATTAATTCCCAAACTCTACGTTAGCCATATTTCTGTTCCAATATACAATCTTAGTAGATTTAATATTCTAAAACTGCACATATTTGTAAGAGTTTAATGTTACGGCTTTTTCAAAATAAACTGCACAGTTTTTAAAAAGAACCTCATAATGTAGTCCTAGCCACACTTTCATAATGCACTATGTATATTTATGTACACATAATGTCGAGGTAAGAATAACCAAGCGAGTAGCGTAGTTTTTTTGCGTCAATGTGTGCATGTTGTGTACATATACAACAGTAGCGAAGTTTTTGGATGGTTTTTGGCTTCACCTAAATCATACGCCGTGCGCCATCTTATTCTCTAGGTTGATTTGAGGTATGGAGTTGCACTACCATTTCATAACTGTGAACTGACTGTTTCATAACGTCAAAATTGCATCTAAAAAGAATGTCTTATCGCATCCAGTTTATTTGATTTAGGTGCTGTAAGTACCTAAGTAAGTAAGTAAGCACTACCTGTATTGCTTCACTGCCACGCTACACAGCTGTTAGAGCCAATACCTTAGAAAAAGCAGCTTAAGGGTTGTTAAGTTTCAACATAAAAATGAAATCGCCCACGCGAGTAAACCGTCGTTAGACGATGAAGGCCATGTTTGTATCCCCGTTTCCTTCCCCCATGAAAGTATAGAATAGCTAACAGTAACTCAAAAGGGCAAGCAAAGGGCTACAGGTGCATCGTTGGCAAATGATTGTCATTATTAGGTAGAACGTTGATGGATCGGGAAGGAAACACTATTGTCTCAGGGTGAGGAGTTTTCCTCTATTTACCCGAGCTTTCCGAGGTAAATTGAAATACGTGTTCAAAACTAAGCTGCTGTGAAGATGGGGAATGAGAGATCCGTGCAAACAGAGTAAGAAAAGAGATTCGCTGTTGTTTATGTTCGTTGATTTTGATAAACAAACAAAAAAAAAAGTGATAAAAAACTAAGACATTTAAAGCAGTTTTTTGTCGTTATACAAGTGCTCGTGGTAGTGTATGGTGACAGTAACCTGGCTTTGAAGAGAAGCTGTAGCAAGAATCGGCAAGGCTTTTGGCGACAGATTTTCGTATTGAAGAGGGTAGTCAAGCGGGAACCTCCACCATGCAGTTAACTTCTAACTGCTATGTACACTCTTGAACTTACACAACCTTGAACATTCCATACTCAACAGTACCAATTTCCAAAACTACAACTTTTTGTAAACATGAAAGCATATTACTAACACTATCATTACAAATAGAAAAATAATTACATTTTTAAAATGAAAATGAAAAAATGTTTTATTGCTGTAACCAAATACGATTTACAAAAACATTAGTTCTTTTTCCTGCGGCTTCGCTCGCGTTTCATAGCCCACGTCACTCAGGGATAACGTAGCTTCCTAATCGTGAAAAAATATTTGCAATCGTACCAGTCGTTTTTGAGTTTATTCGTTACAAACACACAAAACTACAAATTTTACCTCTTTAAAATGAAGAAGTGTAGATACTATAACTACTCAGTACATTATACATGACAGTACGACTGAGTACTCAGTATATTATGAGGTTTGAAAATGGCCCATAATTTCCACATGACCATTTCAATTAGACATCTGCATTATTTGCCCGCACCATTCGTTTGGCAGTCTCGCCCTTCATGCCATAAATTCATTGTTAATAGCCTTTAAAAATGCCAGACAGACATTGGGAGACCACTGCAGCATTTTCTGGCAATACATGCTCTGAAAGATATGGGTATGTAAAGCATTATTTTTATTAAAAGCACGCATATGCGTGTTGTTTGTCTGACTTCTGGCCTAGAGGTTAGTTAGACAAATAGCTCCTCACCCTTTCCTAATTAATATTATCTTATATCTTTAAATGAGCAATTCTTGTATATATACGGCTCCAACGATTTTCATACAATTTAGTATATAATATATATATAATTGCTTTAACGACACACCAGCAGATGGCGTTGTTAAGTAACACGAAGTCAATGAGTGTTTGCTTTGAGGTTAGACTAAAATCAATTGTTTATTTTCCAAAAAACACAATAAAAAAAAATACCGAGCAAAGCTCGGACATCCAGGTACTAAATTTGAAAGTGAGTTGGTTCGTTTGTTTGTTGGTACCGCTTTCACGCCTTAACTACTAAACTGATCTTCATGAAATTTCACACACATGTTTTCAGGGGTAAAGAAAAAGACATCCTGTAACTTAAAATAAACGCTTCCTGTGGGACAGGGCGCAGCCAGAAAGGCTATAGTTTAGTTCATTACAGTATTTTTACGTCCGACTCCAACCTATCCTACAACGAGGGTGATTGAGTCGTTGTCCACCACGCTGGGTCAGTGCGGGATGGTGGATATGTCTGTCACTGGTAAATATTTTTCTAATGTAGCCAAATAAGATGACACAACATTTAGACAAACAGCTCGTTAAGTTCCGATAACCTTTTAAAACGGAAATCGACTCTATTAATTTGTAATGATTAATAATATATGTAATAATATATTAATAATATTAATAATAGAATATATTAATAATTAATAATATATGATTAATAATATAATGATTAATAATATTAATAATATATATGCCTTAAAAATGTCTATCACGTCATTCTTCCTTTGATCACCCTTTACTGATCACAACCGTTCGTTAGCAAATATTAGGTCCTTACGTATGAAATTAGCGTTTTGTCGTACTGATCAATTTGATCTGAAATATCTCCTCTTTGGTTAAGAATTCGAAATTCAAATTAATAAATTCATTTAGCTGGTTTTTTTTTCTTTGGAATACAGTCATTCATTTGTTATTTTCCTCATTATTTTTTCTTTGGCGTCGCTTATTACCGCGCAATGGAAAACATGAAATATCGGTATATTTACGAGTACGAGTTCTACCGTGGCACCAGTGCTGCAGAAACAGCTCGAAGAATTAATGATGTGTACGGCGCTGGTGTCGCTAAAGACAGCATGGTACGTTTTTGGTTTCAACGTTTTCGTTCTGGAAATTTCGACCTTAAGAACCAACCCCGTGGACGGCCGGAGATCAAAGTGAAAAACGAAGAATTAAAGGCTATTGTGGAAGCGGATCCATCACAAAGCACTTCAGAGATAGCAGCAGGCTTCGGGGTAAGTGACAAAACTGTATTAATCCACTTGAAGCAAATCGGGAAAGTAAAAAAACTCGAACGATGGGTACCTCATGAATTGAGTGAATCGAACTTGCAAACACGGGTCGCCTGCTGTGTTACTTTGCTCAACCGACACAATAATGAAGGGATTTTAAATCGAATCATTACTTGTGATGAAAAGTGGATATTGTACGATAATCGAAAGCGCTCATCGCAATGGCTGAACCCTGGAGACCCAGCCAAATCCTGCCCTAAACGAAAATTGACTCAGAAAAAGTTACTTGTAAGTGTTTGGTGGACTAGCGCCGGTGTCGTTCACTACAGCTTTCTTAAATCTGGCCAAACGATTACGGCAGATATCTATTGTCAGCAACTGCAAACCATGAAGGAAGAACTAGCTGTTAAACAACCGAGATTGGTCAATCGCTCTAGGCCACTGCTGCTTCACGACAACGCAAGACCACACACTGCACAACAAACAACCACTAAGTCAGCTGAGCTACAATTGGAATGTCTGCGACATCCACCGTACTCCCCGGACCTTGCTCCAACAGATTACCATTTCTTCCGGAATTTGGACAACTTCTTACAAGAAAAAAATTTCCACTCCGATGCAGCAGTCCAAACCGCCTTCAAAGAGTTTATTGATTCTCGCCCCCATGGTTTTTATAGTAAAAGGGATCAATGAACTACCCATAAGATGGCAAAAGTGCATAGATAACAACGGTGCACACTTTGATTAATTAAATATATTTTACAAAAAAAAATCGACTTTTTATTCCTCCCGTACAAAACGCCAATTTCATACGTAAGGACCTAATAGTTTTCTTAAACCTGTTTTCATTAACATTTAGCCAAGCCATCATTCATAGGTACATTTTTCGGAGAAAAAGTTGTCATGGAACGCTACATCGAATAATACGATTTTGGTTTTTTGATCTTTGATTTTTTCATTCATACAATTTTGGATGGATGTTTGGATAGACGGATGGATGTTTGTTACTAAATCACGCCAGAACGGCTGAACAGATCTGGATGAAGTTTGGCACACAGATGGATTATAGTCTGGAATAGCACTTAGGATACTTTTTAGCCGCGGGTAAAACTGTAGGGCACAGCTAAGTTCGTGTTAATACCTGCAAAGAGCATAACGTACTTACGTACGTAAATGTACGTAAATATGTGTCACACATTTTAGGTTTGCACTTAGTCCCCACACGTCCTATTTGTCACGTCGCGGCTCTACTTGATGAACAGTACTCCCAATTTAGTTTATAGGCCATTAATGTCTCCGCTGCAGTTTTGGATGGACTGCGAGGATTCCTGAAGTGGTTTCTGAATGGTCATGGTTCTTTATTGTGTGTTTGTTCAGTTTAACAATTGTCACAACTAACATGTGACAAATATTAGGTGTCGAACCGACAACGTTCATTTGTTGGACGACCATTACTAAACATATATATATAGGTAGTATATTATGTCATGAGTAGTGAAGTCGTACCGCATTCAGTGGTTTGTGCATTACTAGTTGTTGCCAGCGACTTCGTTCGCGTTTTTTCAGAAAATAGGATCCAAAAACCTCTCTCGTTTTGTACTGTAACTATTATCAAATTCCGTTCAGCCGTTTAGCCGGGAAAAGCCTACAAATAGACAGACAAACAGAGCTACTTATATTACTATAGCGGATATGATTGTAAAAATACTTATGCAATGTCACAAAACAAACGAGATAATTAGGGCTTTTGGTAAGGGCCATCTAATCCAATGTCTTTTTAATATATTTTCACCGTTACCTGTCCTTCTGACTCAGATATAAGATTCGTTTAATACAGGAAAAGTAGATAACTAAAGAGCGCAGCTAGTCCGACAATAAACCCAATATAAAACTCAAACCAAGCCAGTCTCGGTTATGAGAGCATCACGTAGTGGCAATCGTTTGCTCGCCGATTCTTCGTGAAAACTGCCCGACTGTCGAGAAAGTTCGAGAACATTCTAGAACATTCGAGAACACCTCGCACCTCGAGAATGGTGGGAAATCTCGACAAATCGCATTCACGTCACTGGCGATCAGCCTGATTTCTCTCAGGGAAACATTAGGAAACTGTAGATTTCTTCAACGAAACGTGGAGAAAATAGGGCGTGATTGCGGCGCTTTATTGAGTGAATTTTTCAATGGATCTGTGAATAGTTTGGAATAAAGTGGTCTCGAGCGGTTGCGTATATTTTATTCATGATGACCGGTGTCCGGTGGAAGCTGAAAATATATTTTTGAGGAAAGTTTTCAGTCTCTCTAAAGAATTTCTGTACTTTCTTTAACTATTTATTTTAGAGTTTAACTTGCAGTTGTATCCTATAAAAAGGGAAAACATATCTACCTATAACCTACACACAGACAGTGTACAAAAATGTTTATAATGTTTAAGCTCTGCACTGTACCACTTAAAATCTTTCACCAAAATCATTCAAAATGACTGACACGGAAGACTGATGAAAAGCGAGTTCTGAAGCCAATTACTGTCAAGCTAACCGTAATATTGGCGTAATATTGATTATCTGCTGCCAAATTACTATCAGGCACAAAAACTTTGCCTAACTAATATCCGATTTAGATAATTGAGCTTTCAAATACAGGTAACGTTCGCTTCTATGAGTCCATATCAAAATATGTTTATTGTTTAAACTTTCTAATGGGATTAGGAGATTTTCTTGATTGGGGTTTGACGATTTAAGACGAAATGCTTTGGCTCTTCATTCTTTTTACGGACTGCTAGAGTGTGGAATACTCTGCCATTCATGACATGAGTGTGTTCATGACACTTGTAATCTGGGTGTCTTCAAGTCTCGAGTGAATCGGTTTCTTCTAGGCAAGCGTGCTCCATCGTCCCGGTCCGGCATGACAGCACGGCCCGGTCCGGCATGACAGCCGGGGACGAATAAATGTACGGTTTTCCGTTTACCGGTGACGGCACCGGTGCAGCGCCCACCGGCACCGTGCCGGGACGGGCCGGGCCGAGTCGGGCCGGGCTAGGCCGGCAAGTGGAAAAACGCTAAATAGGTTTCTTCTATGTAAACGTGCGCATCACTATTTGACATCATCCGCGAGGCTACAACAAAAGCCTATTAGAGAACAAAAAAATAGGTTTTTAGATCGGAAGAAAGCAACTCAAGGAGGAGAAACCTTTCATTGAACGGTCAGCGTTAGCGAGCGAAGCGTCTCTGCTTCAACTTTGATAAAAAATCTTTTGTATGTCTGTCTGGCTGTTCTCCACTACAGGTCGCATTTCTCAATGAATTCCAGTGAAATTTTGTGAGCAGGGTCGGTTATTTTGTAGGCTTTGTATTGTCGATTCAGTTTTGGACATTTTTCAAAATGGCGGAAATATACTACTTACTTATACTATAATGTATTATAGGTTTGCAGACTCGCGAGGTCTTCAGCTCACAGAGCTCTACTATAATAGGTAGTAAGTAAGCTCAATGGCACAACCTCGTTATCAAATAGTTCACGGGCAACAAGCAGAATAAATAATAATAATAACAAATTCGGGACAATTCCACACACGGTCGCCTGACCCCAAACTAAGCAAAGCTTGTGCTATGACTGCCAGAGACTGATACACATACTTAGATAGATATTAACACCCAGACATAGAGAACAAACACTAATATTCATCACATGAATGTTTGCCCTAAGTGGGAATCGAACCCACGCCCCCAAGCTCAGAAGGCAGGTTCACTACCGACTGATGAGCCACCGAGGCAGTCAATGTTAGAATGTGTTAGTTAAAGAGCTCGCCCTATGCCAAGTCCATATGATGCAAAAACTGACTGCACTGACGAAGCGCGGAACCTAACATCTGTACGAAATTATGGCGCCTTTCATGATTCTCTCACAAGCGACGGCGCGCGCCAAAATTCAATTTAGTGCACCTTTCAAAGAGATTCTCCCTTCAAAAGCTCTGAAGGAATGCTTGTACTCTGACACAGTGCAAGGCTGAGAGGAAATTGAAGAGAAGAACATACTTTTAAATGTCATTATCATGTTTTACCATAAATGTAAATAAATAAATTTTAAGTATGTGTTTACACGTGTGATATTTTAACTAGTCATTTCCGGTGGCTTTACGCAGGATGGCAGAGTCACGATTTCCTCAGCTCTTGGTGTAAAAAATATTTTATAGGAACTCGTCTATATCCTTAACATTGTAATTTTCAAATAATTTATGAAACAACAGTTCTAACTTTGTATGTTATTTATTCTCTATTTATCTTCTCAGCTCTATGTTAAGACTTCTACTTTACCGACTGCACTTATTTATTTTTTTACTTAACTCTTATTTCAGACTTTTTTTTTGACGGCCTGGGCGGCTCAGTTGGTAGTGAACCAGCCTTCTGAGCTTGGGGCGTGGGTTCGAATCCTACCTGTGGCAAATATTCATGTGATTAACATTTGTGTTTGTTGTACGTCTGAAGGTTAATATCTATTTAAGTATGTATGTATTTAAAAATATATATGTACATATCTGAAAGCCATAGTACAAGCTTTGCTTAGTTTGGGGTGAGACTACTCCATGCGAAAATGTCCCGAATTCATTTATTTGATTATTTAACTTCCCATTTTTCTTACCGACTGCACTCACACTAGGCTACGTTCTAAATGCACACGGCATGTTTTCTAATCTCATAAAGCTCCAATCATCTCTTTTAGAAGCATTCAAAGCGTCTTTTTACAAGCAGACACTATGCAGTGCAAAGCTGGTATCAGAGAGGCAAGAAGAATGTGGAACAGATACGGTATTAAAATTACAAGTTTAGTAATGGAGCTGTAATGTAATCATTTTAAAAGTTAGATTTAAATGAAAGTTATTGGGCTAGTTAGCGTCTAGGTACCAATTAATGAAATAGTAATTTAGGTACATTTTGTTTGTCACTTCTATTGGGATCATTTGAATTCATTTTGGTTCATTTTTGGCGTTTTTCATTGTCAGGAAATTGCTGTTATTAAGGCAACTTAAAAATGAGCTTGAAATACCTTGATAAAATTTCTTTTTAAGTCCTTGCATAACAAATACAAATTGCATTTATAACAGAAATTGTTTTAGTAACCATTGCTGTTTTGGTATGCACCAATACATGTTGTCATATCCATCCACCTCTTATTAAACACCAGTGTAACGAGATTTATCACTTGGAGTTTCAAAGCTTTTGCTATGGTAATCTAGAGATGCACGCCGGAGCGCTGCAAGCCAGATGGAATGTAAAATTTTGATTCACGTCGACGCTTTTGTGTGACGTCACTACTTGCAGATCAACATCTTTATGCATTAGATCTCTGTGCTTGCATTTGGTTATTGGCTGCCGCTGAAACTTTATAATCATCATCTACATTATCATCATTAGTGTATGACGAGTGGAATAAGCTTAGAATCAAAGTCAAAGTTAAAATGTTTTTATTCAATTTGGGATTCAATATTCAAAGAAACACTTATGAACGTCAAAGATTTTTAAATAGACTCGACCGCCTTGATCGGATAAAAAGCCACTATTTAGAAGAACAGGCAAGAAACTAAGGGGCATTATTTTTTTTAAGAATAAATAAATTACTGTCTCACAAATTTTGGCCTACAACTAGGTAATATCTATACATACTAGTGGAATATTAGCCATCCCTAAAATTGTCATACAAACCTTTTTTATTACCACACCTTAAAACGTTTCTAGTTAATTTACTCTAAGGTTGCATAAATAAATCTAGCACCTTTGTCCATACATCTTCCTTCAGAGCTTAACATCCCACTTCCACAAGTACTTAGACATCTTAATTAACTAGAAACCCATTTGAATAAGTTTATAAGTCGGCAACTAAAATCGAATAAGTAAGGCAACCCTTCGCCTACAAATTTTCAAATCCCCTGGGCCCTATAACTTGGGCCTTTGGCACGGAAATTAAGGCATTATTTATACGTATCTATAGACAATTTAGAAGCGTATGCTTTACACTATGTGATGGGACGGGTGAAGGGGCAAGTCACCCCAGTCTAAAACTGGGACCAGGGACTAGTTCTACCTTTCTAATTTGTTAATAGGCTACTGGGGCCTAGTTTAGCTTTTGTGAAAAGTGGAAAATGGCTGTTACCACTGTTGACAAAAAAATAAAAGGATTAAACGTACAAAAAATTGTGTACATTACGAGTATACCTTTTTCGAGTTGTTTCTACTTCGGAAGTGAAAAACGCATATTAAGGGACATGCATGCTAAGTTCTAGGCCATCTCTCGGCGTGGACTGTCGTATAGTCAATTTTCTGCGCTAAAAAGCCGTACTTGAGTTACTTGCTACGTAGTTTTACCTTCAGAGCGGTGTTTGATAAATATCAGCGTGAAACGATTCGACTCTGTATAGTAATCACTAACTATCGGAATGTTCATTATGACATCATACTAATATAATAAACGCGAAAGTTTGTAAGAATGGATGGATGGATGGATGTTTGTTACTCTTTCACGCCAGAACGGCTATACAGATCTGGATGAAATTTGGCACAGATATAGATTATAGTCTAGAATAGCGTATAGGATACTTTTTAACCTTTTTTTTTTTTAATTAGTGTTACATAATATTCAAGGTACACGGTGTAACAGTAACAATTGTAACTCCGTGCCAAAGCTTAAGGCAAAGTTACAGCGTAATAAATAACTCAGCTAGGCAATATGTTGATTCGGTTGATGAAACATTAAAAGGGGGTGTAGATTATGGAAGGGTGAACTGCAGTTGTGACTAAACTTCTTGGCCGTTTGTTTTTAAGGAGTTGAGAACTTGTCAAACTAGGAGTCGAATTTAGGAATTACGCTATTATATTGAAAAAAAAAATAAAAAAAAACCGATACCGTTTTTCATCAAACATACTCGTAGCTAAGAACACTCCCGACTAATTTAGGTTCATCCGTTTGGAAGCTACGATTCCACAGACAGACACACACAAAGACACGTCACACTTATAACACCCCGTCGGTGCGTCGGGGGTTAGAACAAGGGTTGGTAATTTCATTTAGGTAAAAAAGCTGTGTTATAGAAACGACGATGTTCCACGAAGTGTATAAACCAGGTAAATTTAATTGAACGGATTTATCTGGCTTTAGTTCTTATAATTTGTTAGTTTCTTATCATCTTTGTTTAAATATTTGGACAACTTTTCAAATTACTTCTACTAAACCAATTCTCTTGAAACTTTGCACACACATTGAGTTCGTAACATTTTAACATTATGTTAACGTTTGTGCTTGAAACTTTTGACTTAAAAGTTTTTATCAGCTACTTGTTTTTTGAAAATTCTTTCAACTTAGTTGAAAGGAGATTGTTTTCCTTTTTTTTTCAAATGGTCAACTTTTACTAAAAGTCCAATGAAGAACTCTCAAAAAACAAGTATCACTGAAAAAACTTTTAAGTCAAAGGTTTCAAGCACAAACGTTAACATAGTGTTGTAATGTGTGTGTTGTAACGAACTCAATGTGTGTACAAAGTTTCAAGAGAATTGGTTTAGTAGAAGTAATTTAAAAAGTTATCCAAATATTTCAACAAAGATAATAAGAAACTAACAAACAGTTAGCGTTCCATAGAACTCCGTGTAATACAAGAGAATAGAAATAAGATAGATAATAGTAAGAGAAACGATCTCGTCCGTGCTCTATTATTCTACCCCCTACAAAAACAAGGCGAAATATTAGAGAATACCAAAGCAGGTGCAATTTCTCACGGCGTATTGAAAGCAAACACCATTAAAGTGAGGCTCCTGGCGTTATTCTTTGACGTTATTTTTAAGATATAGAACGTACCAGCTGTGCCTGCGGTTTTGGTTGTTAGTACTCGTACCTGATAATTTTCAAAAAAATATTCTAGTACCATCATTGTGTCTTTGGTATACATTTAAAAGCGTAATGGACCGATGCTACAAATGCGTGCGTGTGCGCAGCGTTCGTTGCGTAGCTCGACTGGTCGGTCGCAAACGAACAGTTAACAATCCAGTCAGTCGTAAGTTAAGTGGCTGAAAGTAGCATTTGTAATTGAGAGCGACATTTGAAATTCGAATTATTAATTCTAAGTACGTATGAGAACTTATTTCTAAAACAACAATAGATGAAAGCTATACAAGTGAACTGAAAAGTCTGATATTAGAGCTCTACTGAACGTTAGGTTATTCCTTTTTTGAGCTACTACACTCATTTTTTTTAATCCGTTGTACACAGCTTTGTACTTCAAATAAAGACAAACATACATAAAAAACTTTACGTTTATATAAGTATGTTGTGACGAGAAAGATTCTGTAGAAATATGGAGATTCCGTCGGATGAAAATATTTGAAGAATGTTTTCTATTACCAAAGCAAAGGAAGTAGCGACTAGCGTGATTGAGTGCTGAAAGGAAAGATGCAAAAGCTATCTTTGAGACTTACTATGAAAAATACAAGCGATTTAGCTACTTAAAGAATAAAAAATAGGAATGTTTCTTGAAAATATCTTGAGACTGTTTTTATACTTTGAAAATGTTTTTTTACTTGTATTGCCTGTACGGTTGTTTTCATTGGATTTTCGCTAAATATTTTCATTTTGGGTTTGTATTTTTCCTTCTATTTTTAGGAATATTTGGTTAACATTAGACTGTGATATTTTTTTTAGAAGAATTGAATTGTTTTAACTTTTTGCAGGCTCTCAGACTTATAATAAAATGGTTACTTACAACAATAATCGAAATAATCGAGGCAGTATATAAAATATCCTATCTCTGCCATTTTGAAGAATTTCCAAAAACAGACTCGACAAAAATAAATGGTATTATTATCGAATCTGCTCAGAAAATTTCACCAGAATCGGTTGAAATGCAACCTGAAAAGGACAAACGTTGGCCGCGAAACACCTCACGGTGCCATCCTACTTCCTACCTACTAATATTATAAATGCGAAAGTGAGTTAGATCGTTTGTTTGTTTGTTTGTAGCGCTTTCACGTCTCAACTACTCAACCAATCGTCTTGAAATTTTGCATACATGTTGTCTGGGGTACAGAAAAGGACATAGGGTACTTTTAATCCCGAAAAAATAAACAGTTCCCGTGGGACCGCGGGTGAAACCGCGGGGCGCAGCTAGTTAGTAATATTCGTATGGATATGGATACAAATCCATACGAATATTACTAATGGCTTCAGCGATCATTAATCATTAATCAGCGATTGTTCGCTGATTTCTTTCCCTAGACTCTGTGACCGCTCGGTAATTTTCTTTTTATTTTTAAAACACAAACTTTATAATCTGAAACAGCGGTCGGCAACCCGCGGCCTGCGGGCCACATGCGACCCTCGGCCCCCCTCCTTGCGGCCCGCGAGTGTTTTGTTAATAAATAAAAAATCGGAACATTTCGCTCACACGGTCGTCTGGCCCCAAACTAGGCAAGGCTTTTACTATAGCTGCCAGAGACAGATAAACATTGATTTTTAGAGATCAGATAATACCTACATAAATAAATAGATGCCTATGGTGAAATATGTAGGTATAAATTAGCTCGGTGGCTCAGTTGGTAGTGAACCTGCCTTCTGAGCTTGGGGGTGTGGGTTTGATTCCCACCTAGGGCAAACATTTATGCGATGAACATTTGTGTTTGTTCTATGTCTGGGTGTTAATATGTATTTAAGTATGTATTTAAAAATATCTAAGTATGTATATCAGTCTCTGGCAGCCATAGTACAAGCTTTGCTTAGTTTGGGGTCAGGCGACCGTGTGTGGAAGTGTCCTGAATTTATTTATTTATTTAATAAATGGAAACCTATAGTAAAATTTTTGAACAAGTGCGGCCCGTCACTTGCTTATTTTGGCACTGTGCGGCCCTTGCCTGATAAAAGGTTGCCGACCGCTGATCTAAAACATTAAAAATACTGAGGTTATTCGCAGTCACAATACACGGCCACGTTAGTAAACCGACTAACCCCTAGGGTCCTGTTTGTTTAACCTTTCATCGTGTTTGTTTACATCATTGTTTTAGTTGACGTATGTACTCGTATATCCCGAGGCTGAAGCAACACAGGGTTAAAAGCTGCTTGTAAATTAGGTATTACGTCATTGGTAATATTTTTTCCGAGTTAAGTGTTTAAAGGGCTTGGCAGTTGTCTCGCTCCCTCGCGATACTATTATAAGAGACATAAAATTATTGGGTACGGAACCCTAAAAAGTAGTTTTTAGTTTGAAAGTTTTGTTATCGAAAGATTAATTGTACATCACATTGTTGAATACTTAAAGCAATAATAAATAAAAAATAAATTCGGGACACTTCCACACACGGTCGCCTGACCCCAAACTAAGCAAAGCTTGTGCTATGGCTGCCAGGGACTGATATACATTCTTAAATATTTTTAAATACAAATGAAACATAAAAAACTTATGCTCCAATCAGTTGCATTGCTCATTTTACAGCTCAGATCAACCTAGAGAGTAAGATGGCGCACGGTGTATGATTTAGGTACTACTACTGTCGTATATGTACACAACACACACACTGACGCAAAAAAACTACGCTACACGCTTGGTCATTCTTACCTCGACATTATGTGCATTGGTATTATGGTATAATTTCGTGTACATAAATATACATAGTGCATTATAAAAGTGTGGCCACGACTACATTTTGAGGTTATTTTTAAAAACTTTGCAGTTATTTACAAAGCAAAAATTTTGAAAAAGCAGTAACATTAAACTCTTGAAAGTATGTGCAGTTTTAGAATATTAAATCTACGAAGGTTGTATATTGGAACGGAAATGGCTTGCGTAGAGTTTAGGAATTAATATTAGTTTTCGTGCAATTGTAAATGTTTTTCATGGCATCATTACCACGCGCACAGGTTTAAAAAGAAGTGGCTTCGGCGAGATATAACGCAGTATTCCATCTTTTCCTCTAGGTTGATCTGAGATTTTACAGTAGGTTTGGTATATCAGATTGAACTCCCCGCCCACCAAACTGGGGTGAACAAATCGCGTATTCCCACCTACATTAGGATTATTGGAAGCAATAAACTCAGACGCGGAGTGAAATAAAGTGCACGTTATACAAATATTAGAATAATAACTCAAACTTAATAAGCGGAGTGGGAATGGTACAGATATTTTTTGTTGTTGTGTAAAGATGGTTAGGACAGAATGTAAATTTTTGGTAAGTATATAAACGTTAAAAAAAAACTTTTTATTAGAGATGAACTAACTTTTTATTGTGACAGAGCTAGCCACTATACGAACGGCCTATATGAACGTGCTTGCTGATTGTGAACTTCTTTTACATTTAGTACTTAGACATTTTCACAAAAATAAATGTGTATTTTTTTTTTTTTGTAAAAATGTCCACGTTTAATTTCTGACTTGCCTGTCCGCACCACTGTCTTGTTGTACCGCATACATGTGGAAGAAAATGAAGCATGAACATTTAAAAGAAATTCATCATTAAATAACTACGTATACACTGGCTGCGCTCCGCGGTTTTACTTGCAGTTATTCGCTGTATAAGCTACTTCCATATCAAATTTTATCAGAAGCCGTCAATCCGTTTGAGCGGAAAGCAGTAACAAACACACACACACAACCTTTCGTTTTATAATATAAGTAGGATTCAAAGTAAGGCATGAAAGATGTGCAGTGCTGTACTGTATCTCTGTAAACAAGATTTTGAAACACAAAAGATCAAAAAAATCTGTTTGGCATCGTAACTCTTACGTTTACTAATAAGTAACGCTTACCGAGTGACTAGCTCAACTCGTCACTTAGTTGTATTAAAGCGTTTTATGACTTTAAATAATGAGTAAACCATTCACATATCTGCAGTAAATATCAGAAATTCCACATTTTATCACAGTTACGTTCCGATCCTTCAAAACTTATTTTACACTCTGTTTTGTATAAGTGAAGGCGTAGAATCGCAGAGCAAGTTTGTTCATGGAGCGCCCGAGTCAAAACCACCCCGTGAGATCGTAAAGCCGAATTGACAATTTAAATTTAATCTACTTTACGGCGGGCGGAGTGACGCTTTACATGCACTATTACACATTTGCTCAATTATGCGGTTTAAAAGAATATTACAATATACAATACAATACAATATTACTTTCTTGCACACCAAAACTACATGAAAATCTTACAAACTAAAATACATTTTTCGGCAGTACAAGGGCGACCTTATCGCCTAAAGCATTCATTATTGAGGAAAAGCATTCAGGCTCGGTCATTTCACGATTATGTACCCATACATAAGTTTACTTAAGTCGCTTCATTTAGAGTTGATAATCGTATATCATATTTGATGGTAAAATGAGATCGGCTACTAGAAATAAATTTTTAGACGTTTTTATTGGTATTAATCGTAATAAGAACACAAATAAGAATAAGTTGCTCGGTTAAACTTTAGAGAACTAATCAGGCTATTTAATAACCGAAAAAAAATGTAGTGTAATCGCTGAAAATTTAGAGAACTACGTGCAAACAGAAGATACTTTTTGTGAGTTTTCTTTTTTCTAAAATAAAATAAGATCATTTTTAATTTTTTTATTTCCAAAAATACGAATTATTTACATTTTAACACAAGTTTATAAGTTTAAATGAAAATTATTTTTAAAATTCTACTTCTGTAAAACTGATTTTGGTTGTTTTTTCTACCAGCTGTATATTTTTGAATTTGATCATCACAATTCTTCATATCAAACTAGGCGCAAACAAAATACTTGTTGTCGTTGATTTCGTGTAATACCGTGCCTTAAATGCTCTGTTGTAAGAACGGTCACTTAAGAGGCACTTTTTACTAAATAAAAAAATTCGGGACATTTGCACACACGGTCGCCTGACCCCAAACTAAGCAAAGCTTGTACTATGGCTGCTAGAGACTGATATTTATACTTAGATATTTTTAAATACATACTTGAATAGATATTAACACCCAGACATAGAATAAACACAAATGTTCATCACATGAATGTTTGCCCTAGGTGGGAATCGAACCCAGGCCCCCAAGCTCAGAAGGCAGGATCACTACCAACTGAGCCACCGAGGCAGTCGAGGTAACTGTAACAATTTTTTGTGAAAGACTGGGTAAACTCATACCTCAACCATTTGAACTTTGGTTTTCTATAATAGTAACGTATCAAAGTCAACGTCAAAATTTCTTTAATCAATTGGGTATCGAAGATACACTTATGAACGTCAACGGAAAAAGAGACTGACTCAGAAGAACCGGCAAGAAACTAAGGGTTTTTTTTTCCAATCCTAATCTTCTTAGTCATATTTGATCATCTCATTATAAAGTACTCAACAGTACGTACTCAGTTATAAGTGTTCTTCGTTATTGGATATCTTTTGATCTCTCGCACTTATCAAGCCGTTTTCATAGTATTTGTCTATTTTGTTTCAGGTACGTAACCACATTATACGCTAGAGGCGACGATGTGCTGGTGAGTATTATTCCTGGAAATATCTTCAAAGTGCCGAAATATTATTTATTTGTTCCCGTCGCTTGCTTCGTCTCGCTGTGGGTTGACAAATGTGGCTCCGCCGTCTAACTCTAGTCTTGTGAGTCACTGCTGTCTACAACAAAAATACAGCATGAGAACGTTTGAGAATAACAAAAAAAAAATACCGGGTCGAAAACTCTGATTAATAATCGATACTCAAAAGGTTTTGACCGTTTGAGAAAAGACCCGTCAAATAACAAGAGAGATACAGCATGAGAACATTTGAGATTAAAAAAAAAAAAAAAGTACCGGGTAAAAACTCTGATTAATAATCGATACTCAAAAGGTATTGACCGTTTGAGAAAAGACCCGTCAAATAACAAGAGAAATACAGCTTGAGAACGTTTGAGTTAATGAGCTAAGCAAAATAATACCGGGGCAAAAGCTGATACATTATTTCAACTAACGAATTTAACAGACCTAATTTAATGAAATCTACTAAAAGACTTTGTACCATTTGATATATGAAGCTAATTCAATAAGGAATTTAACAGAAATAATGTCATGAAATTTACAACAAAATATTATCAAAAAATCAATACAACAAAAAAAATTTTTCAAAAAAAAAAGCAATAAATAATCACTACTCAAAAGGTCAATAAAGACCCGTTAAAAACAAGAGAGATAAAGTATGAGAACGTTTGCAAAATAATAATACCGGCTTAAAAACTGATAAATAATGATTACTAAAATTGGTCAAAAGAGACCTGTCAAATAACAGCGGAAACGGATTTCAGTACAGTTTAAAGGTAGAAGGTAAAATTTAAAAACATCAGAAGCCCTAACTACCAATATTAATAGCTATTATTTTTGTCTATAGTTCACTTATGTGATTTTTAAATCTGCAAACCTTGCCTAATTACTACGATTTGTTATTTGATGTATGCGCTTGAATCTTTTTCCTAACATAATAAAACACTTGACCTAACTTGTAAACTTGCGATACTTTCGCAATGCGAAAAGTACTGTAAGACAAATTTAACTAAAACTTCACTAAACGATCGATGGACCTGAAAAAAAATAAGCCGTGCAAAGTGTTTTTACTCTATATAGCTTAGATAAAATCTGGGCTAAGACGTAAACTTGCCTAGCTCATGTTCCTATATCTGGGCCGTAAAACGCAGGTCGCTGTAACTTGCAGATAACCTATTCTTTTTTTCCAACGACTTGGGAAAATGTCTACTTTGAAGCTCTTTGCTGCTGGTAGATCGTTTTCCAAATAATTTAATACTAACGCTTCTTTATAATTTTGTAAGCGCATCAGCCCCAGGTGGACCCCCAGCGCAGGTTCAACGCCCTATTTTTTTAAAATGATTTCTTAACCATGGATACCTGATAACCATGTCCTTCAGTCGAAACCTTAAAATTATGAATCCCTTATGATGATGATGATGATAGTTATGATGAGGGAGAAGGTAACAATGAGATAAATCCCTCCCCTTCCAACATTTCAGTAAAGCCGTAGATACTTTACTGAAACAAAATATCAAAGTTGCCAGCCTTCTAATTCCTTTCTAACTGAAAAATTACAAGCCAACTAAAAAGCACCTAAAATTAAGTATTCCCCAACTTACACTTGACCAGACGGCGACATTAGTTATGAGTCCGCCCCGGTCTGCTCGATGACTTTTTCTCGAATTTATAGTGAGCTCACACGCACTAGTGTGCCGGGAGTCGATTTATCATATTGTGGGTTACGGCGTTTTTACGCGCAGGCGTCGACATAAGATCGAAGTATGTAGGTTTGTATAGGATAGTGCTAGATATTTCGAGGCTGGCTAGGGGTAAAATTATTGTGTACAAAGGTCTGCGAACCTGCATTTTAGCGTTTCATCCGAAGCATGGCTGTTGTTCATATATCACTTATTACATATCAAGTCTGACTGAACCCTTTGTTACACGGCATCATTGATCTCTAGAGACCGTTTAGATGGGCAACGTTTCAGACGCTTAAATTTTTTAAATGAAAAGTTGCATGTTAGATATAACCTGTAGTTACGCTTTATAACTTTTCACTTTGAAAAAAAAAACAATTGGGAACTCAATACGTATAGTACATACAACAGCACAACAGTTCCATGCTGCGTAACTCATACTTGAAACAACAAAAATATTTTTTTAGTTACCATAGTTATCCCGCGATAACTGTTATTCCTAATTTTTGTCAAATACTTCCCGTATGCTTAAAAACTTCCGCCTTCCTTTGTCACATTCGCTGCGCTTTGCCACTCATCCCACCCCATATAATCCACAAAACCTCGCAAGTGAAAAAGCCAGCCGAATTAGGACTTTATTCCAACAATTTATTTACTGAAAAGCCTCTAGAATAAGGTCGGGCGACGTAATCCGGTGAAACTATTTTTGTTCCGTCTGCCCTGAAAATCTGACAGCAGTAAGCTCTTTCGCGCAAAAACTTCCATTTGCAAAACTCATTTTTCTATTTTAGCATCTGCTAGGATTTATTTTCTTGGCTAGATATTGGACGTTGCTTAAGCCCTCTTAATAATTTTCTAGACACTATCCCAGGAGAGTATATGGACTTAAAATAAAAGCGAATCTCGTTTAATAAGAGGCATTTGCGCTAGATATTTACTGAAGTAACGTAAATACGACGACATGCCGAAGTGTGGAGAAGAAAATAATAGAATTGGAATTAAATGAATATTTCGAAATGACAGATATTCAAGAGCCGATTAAAAAATGACGCCAAACGTGATTTTTATATGGTGATTTATGAGCATTTCTTGTTTTTTAATTTTAGTTTTTAAGGCATTTTGGTTTGTAGGCAGTCTGATACTCCAATTTTGTTGATATGTTCATGAGTCATGACTTCGTGATATAAAAACATACCTACATTAAAAAACATAATCCTACTAATATTATAAACGCGAAAGTTTGTAAGAATGGATGGATGGATGTTTGTTACTCTTTCACGCCAGAACGGCTGAAAAGATCTGGATGAAATTTAGCACAGAGATAGATTATGGTCTAGAATAGCACATAGGATACTTTTTAACCGCGGGTGAAACCGCGGGGTCCAGCTAGTAATCTATGAAGTTCCTTTTTTGAAAATATGTTATTAAGGTAGTACATCTCTGACTCCTTAAGTTAGTACTACTCTACATCTTTTTCAAACTAAAGACTAGTCCTAGACAGACCATCTGTAAAGTAGGATTAAAATATCTGCGCATCAGTCTCCGTCAGGCGAAGCTTGATCGTCTGTGTCTATTAATAAAGATTTCCTCAGATACTAGGAGTCCGTAAGCCTGCAGCCTTCGACGACTATGCTTTGTTTGTCTCCGTCCAGTGCGCTCACACTGACAGTCTTGAATGGAGCATGTTCAGTCAACTTCAAGCTGTTTTAGTAAGGGTGCTCATAGACGGGCCATATTTTTACTTCGGACTGGCCTGGCAGTATTGCGACAATATTTTGAGTGTGGCCCGGTCATATAGCATATATTTCTAGCATAGCTGATAATGGCCACATTGCAGTAAACTCTCTTTCCCTCCCTGCCCGTCTAGGAGCACCCTAAGGAATTGAGTTATGATTAAATACTCGTAGTATGACTTGTTCAATATTCATGAGTAAAAGGCTGATGAAAAGTTTTCAGTGCATGATGAAGACCGGTAAAGGATAGTTACTTATTATTCCAGTTATTATTATTTCTAAGAGTTATCATTTATAACAGACTGATTTTAGTGGCAAATAGGAAATGTTGCCTTGACCATTTTAAAAACTGAACACCGAGAAATAGTTCTGCCTCATTATTGTGCAAGCGTAGTCGCAATGGTACTCGTGTGCTCTCACTCACGCTTGTATGCCGCGAGACATTGGTGCAAGAGGGACGTCGCGCAATGACAATTGTCGCCGATGATTACGCTTAGAAAATAAGGCTGTACTTTACACTATGTTTTCAAACGATTTTTGACAATTTTTATTATTATTAACATAAATATATTTACAGTTTAAACTAAACATGCACTAAACTAACCAACACTAACTAACACTAACCAATGCGGTTTGTCTAGGACAAACAGTTCTCACCCTCAATTAGCTTAAGCATGCTATATTATGCCTAAATACAAATACTGTTGGAATGAGTCATTAATTGATTTAATGACATTTATGTCTGCTTAGGCAGCTTGGGATGCAACAAATATTCGGTTCCTAAACAAACTGTTCTAAAACTGAGAAGATCGTCTACAGCCCACCCACACCCTATTGAAGGTGTGTGCCGTCACAAAAAGATTCATGTAATCGTATAACCCATTTTACCATCCAGTAACTATCCCTAGCTAAATTAGCTAGTATGAAAATGCCAACGCACCTTCGTATATCCTTCAGTAAGCCAGCACTCCCCTACTTATCTGATTGTGTCAGTGTTATGTTATTTACTTTATGGTCCTAAGGCGTCGAGGGGGACGGACGCGACGGACAATGAACCCGGCCGGAATTTGTTGAAAATCGGTCAAGTAAAGTGTTTCCCGGTCCTTCTTCGTATTAAATAGAGAATCTGCTCTCGAGATTGCCTTTTATTAGCTGGATTTATGGGGGGAGTAATTTCTCTAAGAGCTCTGATTTTTTTTGTATTCGTGGCTATCCAAAATAGGTATGCTCTGAAATAGACAATAGTATATTTTTACCCGACTTCCAAAAAAGAGGAGGTTCTCAATTCGACTGTATGGTTTTTTTAAATGGATGTTACGTGACTACACCGCCAATTGCGAATCGATTTTAATGATTCTTTTTTGTTTGGTAGATCTATGAATCGTAAATCAATTTTATCTGGATCATACTTTAGAGGTGGCCCCATATCAATTTTATCGAAACCGGTCAAGCAGTTTTTTAAAATATCAACAAAAGTCTAAAAATTGTTTATATGGATGTCGGGATGTCGGTTTATTATACTTTGCCTATACGAACATAAATATAACTTTTTTTATAACTCTAAATCGTATTTGTTTCCAAGAAACGAATAAAATAAGGCACCAACACAATAATTAACATAAGTAAACTTAAATATAATTATATTTGCACATTTTTGCACTCACCGTCGTCTGACCCCAATCTACGCAATGCTTGTACTGTAGCTGCCAAAGACTGATTTACATAGATATATTTTTTTGAATAAATACTGTAATATAATGTTCATCATAGGAACATTGTTGTGATGAACATTTGTGTTTGTTCTGAGCTTGAGGGCGTTCGATTTCCACCTAGGAAAACATTTCCCTAGGTGGAAATCGAACGCCCCCAAACTCAGAAGACAGGCAGACTGTTCTACTTTGATACTTTTCTAAACACACAGTTAAGTGTTACCTTTCATTCTTTGAGTACCTAGTCGTCTGGTTTATTTATTTGAGCTTTCATTAAACTTCTACTGTCGTTCAAACTTGCTAAAGCTTCTTTAACACTTTGCTTTAGACGTTAGCGCTTCTTTCACTTCTCCGGCTTAAAATTTGATCCCGCCCAGCTGTTCACTAAAAGTTTTCATTAACATTTCACATAACTTCGTCACTCCATTAAAGGCGTCTCGTCGTAAAGAGACACTCCACGGGGCGTAGGTAATGCCTATCTTCTTAAATCTCGACCGTAGTGTGGACAGGGCAGGATTAGGGCCTCTGTATGTGCCCTGTGTGTAGTAAGTCTTTAGTAGACTTTCTCATTATGTCATGATGGTTGGTTTAGTAATAACCAAAATTACGTTTTTTCGTAGAAAATTAATATTTCAAAGCATCTAGAATTCTATTACAGATACGGAGTATCTAGAATTCTAGTCCTAACCAGACACAATACAAATAATTCAACACATCTTTATTGCATACCAAAACATAAAGTAAAAAATGTATGTGTGTACTATTTGTTAACGTATTCAGTTGTAGATTAGACCGTTAGTTTAGAAACTCAGTCGCCGTACCTTAATCCGCCTCTGTCTAGATGTTCCCTCAAGACACTTTACTATTATTGCCCCTCAGCGAAAGCTTAAATATATGGTCAGAGGTAGATTTCTTCTCTCACGTGGATCGAGCTCACGAGTGTTTGAGTCTTTCCTACATTTACGGAATTCGCTTTAATTAAACTGTTCGACCGGAATTGGGTCGGAGTTGTGTTGGTGGAATGGAAAGAGATAAAAAACGTCGATGAAATTACCAGATTTTGAGCGTCAATTTGTATGTTTGGTTGGCTTTGTAGTGATGTAATGATAAAGTCTAAAAATGTATTTAGCAACCGCTCCGATGAAGGAAAATATCTTGAGGTCCTTGAGAAATGTAATAACACAGTCTGTAGATCAATTTAGGTATAGTTTAAGCAAAGTTTCTATCCTTAAACTTTATTATATTTTCTTACTGACATTCGACTACAATCTAAGTTAAATTCGCCAGGTTTGCCCTCCATCAGCTGTGAGTAAAATACAGCTTTAGGCAACCTGGAGTGAAAGGTGCGAAGGTCGGGAGAGTTTGCACGTCAGAGAAGAGAGTGGCGCAACTCTGTTACTAGGGCTGTCACTATGTTTGAAGAAAAGCGCCTATAAGATCTTGATGTAAAGCGCCTTATCATCAAGACCCGCCCGAAGCCTTCTTATACCTACACATACAATCTCGACGGTCAGTTGTACTGTGCGCCCTGCAACTGGACTTTTAAAACCAAATTTGGGTTTGCGAGCCACATCCGTGCTCACAACCCTATCTAGCCAGGTTCGCCATTGACGGATACGTCAAGGAGGACTTCAATTCAAGTTAAATTCACGTAAATTTACTGTCTCACTGATTCCTCTCAAAATACCTAAAGCATTAATAACCAATCTACAAAATCACTGCATCTATCTTGAACTGAGATCCAGACAAGAATTATGAAAATTTGGGCATTTAATAGCGATCGAAAATCTATACTAATAGCGTATCGGAATCCTACAACTTCGCCAACATAACCCGACCCTTCCCTATCTCAGAACGACGCCCCTTGACTACGAAGTTAGGATACCGATGAAGTTCTTAGTTACCTGGTCAGTGCTCAATGCTGACGATGCATTCGCTAGATTATTGTCCCCGGGAAAATCTCGGGAAGTTAATTTAGGTATAAACGGTACTGCAGATACGAAATTATTGGATAATAATTTTCCTATTTAAGGAAAACGCTGGGTCAATATTGCTTGGGTCGAATCTTCAAAGGTTATTTTGGACTGCCTTTGTCTTTGGGAGATTATAGAGGGTTGGAGGCTTGATAGATTGTAGCGGTTAATGGACTATGTCGTTTAGCTTTGTGTTTGAGAGCTTAAGCGCACTAGGAGAGTCGTTGGTTCTAATAGTTTTGACCGGGATATGAAGGTGGATACTGGTAAAGGTTGGGAAGGAATGGTTACTTACGCCCACTTGCGTAGAGCGTATCGTTTAACAGTTCAAGTGTATCTAGTTATGAGGCTCGTTGTATAAACGACCATAGGGTCAGTGATAGCGCTCTGCTTTCTAAAGTAGGCGTGAATAACACAGAAGCGACATAACGTTCAGGTACGACGGAGGGCGCGTTGTTTTCATAGATTTTATACGATCAAGTTTTGAAGCGATGATAGCTTAGTTGGAGAAGGCCTCTTTCTTAAGCCAGAGGGGGTGGATTTCAACCCAGCTGACGGAACGCACCAAATTGTTCTTTGTGTGAACATACGTGCGTATTGTACGTCATCTGCTACATGACTTCCAGTCATGTATGCCTGGTGTATGGCGACCGACTCGACCCTGTCACATTTGGAACTGAATATCGTCCGCCGAAGTGTGGGTGTTGTATTGCACCTCTGCCAGCGTGATGATATGTTACGTTATATTAAGTTTTGAAGCGGCACGCGAGTCTTCTATATGTTTCTCTTCGCCTTCCATTGCTTTTGTGAATTTCGCGATCTAGACTAGAGGTATCGGCCTCATTTCCTGGCATGGACGACACCGACTTCAAATAGACATTTGTTTTTTCGCTTTTTAGAGCCGTTTTGTAGTTAGTTTTTTTTTTAAAGTGTTGGATGATCATTTGCATTTCTGTTACGTGAATTCCAATTTAACAGGTTCTGATTAAATGAGCATGCCTCACGAGACCCATTTCTATCTCGTTTTAGCACTTAAGCTTACCGCGCAGCAGACTGAGATAGAACTTTCATGCCCAGTCAGTGAGCGACCAGCTATTGAAATGCAATAAGTGTGAAGCGTTTTTTGTACATAGTACGTACATTTTGTATTGCCCTTTACTGAATTTTTTGATTAGTAAAGTATTAGGTACGTCCCACTACTTGACCCTAGTTATCCTTTGCAGGGTTTAAGATAATTTGACTTTTATTTACATTGAAATATTTTATTTATTTTCTTAAACCAATACACTTTTACAAAAGACTGTGCCACTCGCATTTACGTTCTTGAGTTTTGCTGCAGGCTCCATTTTTAATTCCTTTGGGTCCCCAATTCATATTAAATATTCGAACGTTCTTAGCTTTCTTCAGATTTATTGAATAGTGAAGATTGATTTTCAGTTTGAAAAGTCCTTTGTCGTTCAATATTAGATTTTGAAATGGCTTTTAAGATAATCTTTTATTTGTGGAAAAAGTGAGGTGACTTTTGATAGTTTCAAATTGAATTGGCTTAAGCTTTATTATTTGAAGTAGATAGTAGATTCTATCTTACTAGCATACATACAGCTCGACGCTACGACAATGGGAAACGATTCTGGTGGAGAAAGAGAGGATACCCCGGGCTCCCATAGGGATGTCTATTGGGCCCTTTCATCTGGTCGCCAACCGGCACAAAAGCGCATCCCGGAATTTTCCACGAGTTGGCAAGGCGGCTGCTCTGAGTCACTCCACTGACCACTCATTCATGAGTGACAAGCTCACTACTAGATCCCCCTACACTTCTACCTGCGGTCAGCCACGGTGCGCCATGTCTCAGATTCTGCTATCTTCCGCGACCAGTTTTCCGTTGTCTTGTAGTAGCGTATATCAGGTGGGCCTTGCAATAGCGCAACTATTCCGACCGGTTTTTCCTGAACGGCATCATCGGGCAATATGCCGGAACATGGCAAGGCCCTTTAGAGGCATTGTTTTGTCCGGTGGGTGTATGAAGCACATCACATAACAAAATCATGATCTGACCCAATTTCATGCAAACAAGTTCTTCCACGGTGTCTAAAAGGATTTAAAATGATTAACTAAAACTAATAAATTAATTACTTAGCCCGTTGTGTGGCGACAGGCTCGCCCCTGTCTTATTCGGGACTAAATATCACCCGGTAAAGTGTGGGTGTTGTATTACACCTCTGCCAGCCCCTTCAGGGAAAGGCGTGACAATATGGTTTATGTAATAGATTAATTATAATAAGATGATTATATTTATGCTGAAGTGAAAAATAATTATAGATTTCTGGAAAATGTAAATAAACGTAAAAGCTAGATTTGAGTACATTTCATCCTCCTTTAACTCTTCCATATTTCTATTCAAAATCTTACATTGTCCAGAAAATCTTGACCCATATCGTCTTCACCAACGTTACTATTTCGATAGTAGTGGAGGGGTCAAAGATAATAGGTGATAATGTACTGAAGCTCCCTCAGGGATATTTAACAAGAAGTTCGGGCCTAGCGCTTAACCCCAGTAATTACAAGGGCTGCGTTGATACCCACTTTTAGATACGACGAGACACTTGGCCTTAAGGCGGAGGTGAATTATTTGTAAGGTCCAAACTGAGGATAAAAGGCCCTTTGAGTAATGGGACGGTCTCGAGACTTGTTTCAGTAAGACCGGGATGTAGGAGATACAAAATCTACAGGTTTTTGTTACAAAACGAGCCTCGGTTGCTATTTGAAGTGAGACCTTCTGTTTAGTACAAAGGTAAGATGTGAGAAAAAAATCACTGAAGCCCTTGACGTCTTAACAAGAGGAGGAGAGCAATTTCAAGTCTAATGACGCAGTTATTAGTCGGTATTATGTATTCAATACAGTACGTTTTACAATACTGTATTGTTTACAATGTAAACAATATGAACTCTTGAGTATACCTACTACTGTAAAGTCACTTTACTACTCAAGAGTTTTGAAGGATGCAAGACAAGAGGGTATTTGTGTACTGAAGTGCAAGTTGTTGAAAAACGGACTGTGACACAATGAGTTAAATTAGATATTGTTTAATCAGTAAATTTTGGTCTACAATCAAACAATAAAGAGAGAATGAAAAATAGTTATTCAATGTGCATTGAGACCAACATTATTTAAACTTGTTATTTGGACAATATCTAGTGTAATTCCGCTTTAACGTCGCATTAAGTACATCGAAGAACATGAATTTATTATTCTAATTCTGAAAAAATTGAAATTTAAAAGAATTAAACAAACCTGAAAAAATAATAATAATGAATGTACCTGAAAAAATTAAATTTTAAAAAGAATTAAATAAACCTGAAAAAATAAAAAATTAATGAATGTAACTGAAAAAATTAAATTTTAAAAAGAATTAAATAAACCTGAAAAAAAAAAAAAAAAAAAAAAAAAAAAAAAAAAAAAAAAAAAAAAATAATGAATCTACCTGAAACAATTAAATTTTAAAAAGAATTAAATAAACCTGAAAAAATAAAAAACCTGAAAAAATTAAATTAAATTTAAAAAAAAAAAAAAAAAAAAAAAAAAAAAAAAAAAAAAAAAAAAAAAAAAAAAAAAAAAATTAAAAAAAAAAAAAAAAAAAAAAAAAAAAAAAAAAAAAAAAAAAAAAAAAAAAAAAAAAAAAAAAAAAAAAAAAAAAAAAAAAAAAATTTAAAAAAAACAATAAAAAATCCCTGTTCTTCGAGCACTTCGTCGACACGTGTTTCGCCTCTCCACGAGGCATCCTCAGGACGTGTTGACTCTCCGAGCGCGTGGCCGAGAATGAGTCCGCTCCACTGCCACGGGCGCTTATATAGCCACTCGTGTGCGTCATCTCGGGGTGGGGGGACGCGCACCAAAGCATCGTATCAATGGCGATGTAACAGTAGTTTGGTCGTTCAGCAGTGAATAATCCATTCCCTCTTCTTTAAATATTTCTAACTGTTCCAGAACACTCATACGGAACCCTTTTTCACACACATGTAGGACCTTGAATGTGTTGTTATCTTGTAATACGTGACCGGTTTCTAATAGATGTTTTGCGAAATGCGACTTCTCTGGATGGTCATTTCTGTACGCGGAAATATGTTCTTTGTAGCGGGTTTGAAAGTTTCTCCCTGTTTGTCCAACGTAAACACCATTACACTCATCGCAGGTCAACTTGTAAACTCCTGACTTCCACTCTTTGTTGATGGTGTCTTTACCGTTACATAGTCTTCGCATATTATGGCTGGTCCGGAAAGCAACTTGTACGTTGTTCTTCTTTAGAATTTTTGCGACTTTTTCTGACGTTGGCCCCAGATATGTTAAACTACCCACATATTTGTTGATTCTTTCCGGTGGATAGGGGTATAGCATCGATCTTATTTTGATTTCTTGTTTCTTCCTGATTAAATCATCAACCATTTTTCTGCTATATCCATTAGCTTTCGCAATGTGGTAAATTACATTTAACTCCTTTCTGTAGTTTTCTGGCGAAAGTGGAGTAGTTGTTAACCTGTGCACGTAACTCTTGAATGCTGCCAACTTGTGTTGTATGGGATGGTTGGATGATGCCGGGATTGCTATGTCCGTATGTGTTGGTTTTCGATAAATTTGGAAGTCCAATCCGTTGTCCGTTCTTGTTATTGACAAGTCCAAAAAATTAAGTGTTTGATTTTCTTCCATTTCTAGCTTAAACTTTATCTTCGGATGGATGTTGTTGATCTTGTTCAAAAAGATGTCTACTTGTCGTTGCGTTCCCTTCCAGCATATAATAATGTCGTCCACGTATCGGTAGTAGAAGTGGATATTTGGCTCGTTGACCATATGTTTGCACTCAAAATCATCCATAAAAACTTCGGCCATTTGTGGGCTTAATGGTGATCCCATCGCAAGACCTTCTTTCTGTGAGTAAAATTGATTATTGAACCGGAAGTAGTTTTGTTTCATACAAATGCTTGTTAACGTCATGAGATCTTCTATTTCTCCTGGGTGTAAACGCTGTTTGTCCAATTTACTACTCAATATTTTCATTGTTTCTTCGATTGGCACGTTGGTGAACAAACTTTCGACATCCAATGACATTAACTTAGCATTTGGTGGGATTCGTACTTCTTTTATCTTCTCTAATAGGTCTTGTGTATTTTTCAAACTATGTTTCGGTCTAAACGATGATTTTTCCTTGAGCAAATTATTCAGTTTTCTAGCGAGGTTGTAAGCAGGGGCTCCAATATAAGACACCACTGGCCGTATAGGAATGTTCTCCTTATGTAACTTAGGCAATCCGTATAAAAGTGGTGGCCTTGGATTCATAGGCACAATATTCTTCAAAGTGTTCGGCGCGATATAGGCAATGTTCTTAATTGCCTGTTTTAGCTCTTGTGTATACTTCTTCGTTGGGTCTGAGCTTATGGGCTGAAAATCTGTTCCCTGTATCACGTCGTGTACTTTTCGGAGATATGATTCCTTTTCCAAGACCACGATGGTATTTCCCTTATCTGCCTTTGAAAGGACAAGATCGTTCTGTTCCAACCGGTCTTGTATAGCGCGATGTAATTGCCATTCTGCGTCTGGTCTTCTTGGAGATCGCAAATTTCTCTTTATCTCATTAGCTACTTGATGTTTCACAGCTATGTCTTGTTTTCCTCTGATGCATGCTATTTCCGTGTCAACCGCCAATTCTTGTAAAGCTGTTTGTGTTGTTCCTGGCGTAAAATTGTATTTCAGTCCCTTTTCTAACAGTGTAACTTCCGAGACAGGAAACTGAACATTTGACAAGTTCTTCACTCTTGGATAGAATGCATGTGTGGTTTCTAGACTATCTGAATCTTCTGTTCTTTGCATCCGAGGTCTCGTCAACTGTTCTAACTTTCTAGTTTGTGAAACGTACTTTTCGTGGGCTAATCTTGAGGCCAAATCCCGGGCCTTGCCATCTAACACGTCGAATTCCACATTATGTAGGTTGTAGCTCAGTTCGGAGTGTAATATTTTGAGGTGTAGCTTGAGGTTATCTCTTACTGAAAACCAGTGTTTGCACTCTTCATTCAACCATATTGTCTTTGCCTTTTTCACTGCTACATCACTGGCGTTGCTGTGTGTGTTGGTACGTATGTTGATGTAATTGGGAATAACTTGTGACTTCTTGCACTGCTGATTGAACCAAACATTCTGTGCTGCTAAACGATGAAGCTTGGTCAACTTGATGTATAGTTTTGCCTGCTCAGCTATACTTGCTGTCTTGAGATAGTTGATTGAATCAGGCGTTACTTTGCGGAAGTTCATCTTCAAACTTGTTATTTGGACAATATCTAGTGTAATTCCGCTTTAACGTCGCATTAAGTACATCGAAGAACATGAATTTATTATTCTAATTCTGAAAAAATTGAAATTTAAAAGAATTAAACAAACCTGAAAAAACAATAAAAATGAATGTACCTGAAAAAATTAAATTTTTAAAAAGAATTAAATAAACCTGAAAAAATAAAAAATTAATGAATGTACCTGAAAAAATTAAATTTTTAAAAAGAATTAAATAAACCTGAAAAAATAAAAAATTAATGAATGTACCTGAAAAAATTAAAAAAAAAAAAAAAAAAAAAAAAAAAAAAAAAAAAAAAAAAAAAAAAAAAAAAAAAAAAAAAAAAAAAAAAAAAAAAAATTAAACAATTCTGAAAAAATGAAATAATAATAAAAAATTATGAATGTATCTGAAAACTTTAAAATTTAAAAAAAATTTAAAAAACAATAAAAAATCCCTGTTCTTCGAGCTCTCGTCGACACGTGTTTCGCCTCTCCACGAGGCATCCTCAGGACGTGTTGACTCTCCGAGCGCGTGGCCGAGAATCGCGCTCGGAGAGTCAACACGTCCTGAGGATGCCTCGTGGAGAGGCGAAACACGTGTCGACGAGAGCTCGAAGAACAGGGATTTTTTATTGTTTTTTAAATTTTTTTTAAATTTTAAAGTTTTCAGATACATTCATAATTTTTTATTATTATTTCATTTTTTCAGAATTGTTTAATTTTTTTTTTTTTTTTTTTTTTTTTTTTTTTTTTTTTTTTTAATTTTTTCAGGTACATTCATTTATTTTTTATTTTTTCAGGTTTATTTAATTCTTTTTAAAAATTTAATTTTTTCAGGTACATTCATTAATTTTTTATTTTTTCAGGTTTATTTAATTCTTTTTAAAAATTTAATTTTTTCAGGTACATTCATTTTTATTGTTTTTTCAGGTTTGTTTAATTCTTTTAAATTTCAATTTTTTCAGAATTAGAATAATAAATTCATGTTCTTCGATGTACTTAATGCGACGTTAAAGCGGAATTACACTAGATATTGTCCAAATAACAAGTTTGAAGATGAACTTCCGCAAAGTAACGCCTGATTCAATCAACTATCTCAAGACAGCAAGTATAGCTGAGCAGGCAAAACTATACATCAAGTTGACCAAGCTTCATCGTTTAGCAGCACAGAATGTTTGGTTCAATCAGCAGTGCAAGAAGTCACAAGTTATTCCCAATTACATCAACATACGTACCAACACACACAGCAACGCCAGTGACGTAGCAGTGAAAAAGGCAAAGACAATATGGTTGAATGAAGAGTGCAAACACTGGTTTTCAGTAAGAGATAACCTCAAGCTACACCTCAAAATATTACACTCCGAACTGAGCTACAACCTACATAATGTGGAATTCGACGTGTTAGATGGCAAGGCCCGGGATTTGGCCTCAAGATTAGCCCACGAAAAGTACGTTTCACAAACTAGAAAGTTAGAACAGTTGACGAGACCTCGGATGCAAAGAACAGAAGATTCAGATAGTCTAGAAACCACACATGCATTCTATCCAAGAGTGAAGAACTTGTCAAATGTTCAGTTTCCTGTCTCGGAAGTTACACTGTTAGAAAAGGGACTGAAATACAATTTTACGCCAGGAACAACACAAACAGCTTTACAAGAATTGGCGGTTGACACGGAAATAGCATGCATCAGAGGAAAACAAGACATAGCTGTGAAACATCAAGTAGCTAATGAGATAAAGAGAAATTTGCGATCTCCAAGAAGACCAGACGCAGAATGGCAATTACATCGCGCTATACAAGACCGGTTGGAACAGAACGATCTTGTCCTTTCAAAGGCAGATAAGGGAAATACCATCGTGGTCTTGGAAAAGGAATCATATCTCCGAAAAGTACACGACGTGATACAGGGAACAGATTTTCAGCCCATAAGCTCAGACCCAACGAAGAAGTATACACAAGAGCTAAAACAGGCAATTAAGAACATTGCCTATATCGCGCCGAACACTTTGAAGAATATTGTGCCTATGAATCCAAGGCCACCACTTTTATACGGATTGCCTAAGTTACATAAGGAGAACATTCCTATACGGCCAGTGGTGTCTTATATTGGAGCCCCTGCTTACAACCTCGCTAGAAAACTGAATAATTTGCTCAAGGAAAAATCATCGTTTAGACCGAAACATAGTTTGAAAAATACACAAGACCTATTAGAGAAGATAAAAGAAGTACGAATCCCACCAAATGCTAAGTTAATGTCATTGGATGTCGAAAGTTTGTTCACCAACGTGCCAATCGAAGAAACAATGAAAATATTGAGTAGTAAATTGGACAAACAGCGTTTACACCCAGGAGAAATAGAAGATCTCATGACGTTAACAAGCATTTGTATGAAACAAAACTACTTCCGGTTCAATAATCAATTTTACTCACAGAAAGAAGGTCTTGCGATGGGATCACCATTAAGCCCACAAATGGCCGAAGTTTTTATGGATGATTTTGAGTGCAAACATATGGTCAACGAGCCAAATATCCACTTCTACTACCGATACGTGGACGACATTATTATATGCTGGAAGGGAACGCAACGACAAGTAGACATCTTTTTGAACAAGATCAACAACATCCATCCGAAGATAAAGTTTAAGCTAGAAATGGAAGAAAATCAAACACTTAATTTTTTGGACTTGTCAATAACAAGAACGGACAACGGATTGGACTTCCAAATTTATCGAAAACCAACACATACGGACATAGCAATCCCGGCATCATCCAACCATCCCATACAACACAAGTTGGCAGCATTCAAGAGTTACGTGCACAGGTTAACAACTACTCCACTTTCGCCAGAAAACTACAGAAAGGAGTTAAATGTAATTTACCACATTGCGAAAGCTAATGGATATAGCAGAAAAATGGTTGATGATTTAATCAGGAAGAAACAAGAAATCAAAATAAGATCGATGCTATACCCCTATCCACCGGAAAGAATCAACAAATATGTGGGTAGTTTAACATATCTGGGGCCAACGTCAGAAAAAGTCGCAAAAATTCTAAAGAAGAACAACGTACAAGTTGCTTTCCGGACCAGCCATAATATGCGAAGACTATGTAACGGTAAAGACACCATCAACAAAGAGTGGAAGTCAGGAGTTTACAAGTTGACCTGCGATGAGTGTAATGGTGTTTACGTTGGACAAACAGGGAGAAACTTTCAAACCCGCTACAAAGAACATATTTCCGCGTACAGAAATGACCATCCAGAGAAGTCGCATTTCGCAAAACATCTATTAGAAACCGGTCACGTATTACAAGATAACAACACATTCAAGGTCCTACATGTGTGTGAAAAAGGGTTCCGTATGAGTGTTCTGGAACAGTTAGAAATATTTAAAGAAGAGGGAATGGATTATTCACTGCTGAACGACCAAACTACTGTTACATCGCCATTGATACGATGCTTTGGTGCGCGTCCCCCCACCCCGAGATGACGCACACGAGTGGCTATATAAGCGCCCGTGGCAGTGGAGCGGACTCATTCTCGGCCACGCGCTCGGAGAGTCAACACGTACTGAGGATGCCTCGTGGAGAGGCGAAACACGTGTCGACGAAGTGCTCGAAGAACAGGGATTTTTTATTGTTTTTTTAAATTTTTTTTTTTTTTTTTTTTTTTTTTTAAATTTTAAAGTTTTAAGATAAATTAATAATTTTTTATTATTATTTCATTTTTTCATATTTGTTTAATTTTTTTTTTTTTTTTTTTTTTTTTTTTTTTTTTTTTTTTTTTTTTTTAAATTTAATTTAATTTTTTCAGGTTTTTTATTTTTTCAGGTTTATTTAATTCTTTTTAAAATTTAATTGTTTCAGGTAGATTCATTATTTTTTTTTTTTTTTTTTTTTTTTTTTTTTTTTTTTTTTTTTTTTTCAGGTTTATTTAATTCTTTTTAAAATTTAATTTTTTCAGTTACATTCATTAATTTTTTATTTTTTCAGGTTTATTTAATTCTTTTTAAAATTTAATTTTTTCAGGTACATTCATTATTATTATTTTTTCAGGTTTGTTTAATTCTTTTAAATTTCAATTTTTTCAGAATTAGAATAATAAATTCATGTTCTTCGATGTACTTAATGCGACGTTAAAGCGGAATTACACTAGATATTGTCCAAATAACAAGTTTGAAGATGAACTTCCGCAAAGTAACGCCTGATTCAATCAACTATCAACATTATTTATCCTAAGTTCATTACTTACATAAAACATATGATTTTTAGTAGATGTACGTTTAGTGTCTCTTTAAAAGACAGATGAGTGGTAGAAGAAAGTTTATCCAAAATAAATAATATCCTGGAATCTAGGATATCATTTTAAGAAAAATTATTCTATAGAAATAATATACTAGAATCTATGATGAAAGAATATATATATTTTTTAAAGTAAGAATATTTTTTGCTCACAATAAACATAGGATATATGTATCTTTAAACATAGGATATGTTCTAGGATATCATTGCACTCAGCTTATGACCATCTTTTACAGAAAATAAAACCACCTGTTCCATACATTTTCGCGACGATCAGTGGACTTTTTTGTGTAACGACTGATTTTATTTTCACGATTTCAGGGTTGACCACAATCGCAAAAATTGGTCACAATAATGAGTACAATGATATCCTATAGCATATCCGATGTTTAAAGATATATCCTATGTATATTATGAGCAAAAAATATCCTAACTTTTTTTCTAAAGGTTACGAAGCGTTAAAAAGTCAGTGCTCTCAGTAAGTCGCAGCGCGTCTAAGCGGATTGCAGGCTTAACTCGATGTTCATTGTTTCCACAATTGTCGGGAGATTAGGACTGTTGTTATTTTTAGTTAATACCTCTTAGCTGAAGTGTTCGAGATTTGTGTTGGAATGTTCATGGATGATAACTATTTGAGTAGATTAAATTAACATTCATGAATACATTTTTGAGTTATTGGTCGACCATCAAAAATTAGAAATAAAGACGTCGCGGTCTAAAAGAAGATAACGACTGAAGAGAGCAATTAAAGATACTGACGGGCCACTAAAGTTATCTGCAGAGTGACAAAGTGCAATTTCAATCATTTTTTATGACTTTTGCACTTTCATCTAATCATCTTAAATAATTAAAAAAATCCCTTTTATTATGGATTCATTTAAAAGCTAATATTGTAGACAACCTCCCTATGTAAAGGGAGTTTTGATTAGTTTTGTCTAATTATTAAATAAATCAGTCAAAAGTGACCCCTTACAAAAGCGGATATTTTTTTTAATAGCTCTATTTTCTCTTGAGGACGTTTTATGATAAAAAAAAAACCAAGAACATAGGGGCGGAGATTTAGTTCATTTAATTGTACATGCTAAATTTCTTCATTGTCTGATAAATGGTTTCCAAGGAATTTGACAAGCGCGTTTGTATGGAAAATTCAAAGCGTCACGGAACCCTTACTATCTTGACAAAGTATTGCGGTTTATCTGTCTCGACGAATAAGCATTGCCATCTAGCGCTGCAACACCGCAAGCAATCATCATCGTAAATACATACCAACAGGCTTGGAGGGCTATTCTTAAGGAGTGGGATTCAATCTCACCATTTTTGGTCCTTGTTGCTCTTGTTTGAATAGTCATAGGTATGAGAGTGATCAAGATAAAATCTCATCTTATTTCACGCGTAGGAAAAGCCCCTCTGAGCGTTTGAGTTGTACCTGTGGCTTTGATGGTTTATGTGAAAAACACTGGTAGAAACCATCTGTTTCTATTAAGTTTATATTTAACGACGCAGTATATAACTTTGACAGCCTTAGCATACAAATAGAGCCTTATTTGTTTGTCTGTTTTATGACAATGGTAGTTCCAAAAGCACACCATCGCGAATTAAAAAGGCAGCTAAAAGCCCAACTAAAAGCTTGAATTCCAACTAAAAAGTCCACAAAAGGTACCGTCGGCCGAAACAAAGCCTCTACAAAATTCAAATCAACATCGCGTGAACGTCGGAGCGGAATGATTAATAAAGCGAAGCGAGCGAGATCGGAAACGTTTTGGCAGAGATTTGCTGTAACCGCGTATTTTGTACTGGAGGGCTAAATATCTCGGTGAAATCAAAGACCTTGTTGTATTAGGCAAATTAGAACGATGATTACACGAAGACACGTATTTCTGTGTCTTATGTTAAGGCGACACAAAGGGGAAACGCGATTGCCCATCATCGCATGTGTTATGCTTGAAAATTAATGCCATAAATTGGGTGGCCACACTTGAACGGTGCCCAATGCCCATTTACATCAAACGGCAATGTTAATGCCGTGTCAAAATTAGCGCGACAAGTCGTGGCTACACTAATGTTCAACGTCCATCATTATCGTAATTATCGGTGTTACCCGTTATTGTCATCGGGCCATTATGATGCTAGCTAATCCGGTTAGTCGTTGCATGCACTCAGAAGTACCATTTAAAACCAAAGACTACCGGGGCCCAGATTACACTACTCGTGTATACTCGTATAGTGAATTCCGGTCAATTATTCTTCTTTTTTTTTAATCTAAGTAAGTCAGTACCTATTTTTTTGTGCACTCAAGTGGCTTTATCATTTAGGCTTCCTTACGTCTCGACTTAGTACAATATATTTTCATTCAAGTCTTGGTACCTACATTATTAGGGCCATGGCGCCGTTTTCCCCAACCCAGCGGGCCAAGTATCCCACCGAAATCCTTAACACGTAGTTGAATTAAAATACCTCCTGACCCTTTTTCATTAATAAGAGATCTTCGCCCTACACTGAATATTTATGCCGGTTAGAGTTTGTCCCAAGTTTCAGGTGGCAGAGATTAACTGGTTTCAAGGCGTACCTTCCTTTCCTGTGCCAACTGAACTTCCAAACATTATTCAAATTGAAGCTGCACGTTTGTGAAGCTGCGCGTTTGGTTATATGTATTTTAGTTTTTATACGTAGTAGCTATACATATATGTATGTACAGCGTAGTTATAAGGAATTAGTATGTAACACTTTTATCTTTATTTTCTTTTAGTTTAGGCGAGTGGTGGATGTCAGCACCAAGACAAACTATTTGGTTTTTTGGTGCAACACCTAAAAATTTAAGGGACAATAAATAAATAAAATAGTAAAAGTAGTTTTACAAGATATCTTGAGACTCAATTTACTTATTTACAAAGTACCTACTGACATTTCATTTTTATAGCATGTACGATGTATGTCTGTAGTAAGTATGTATCGTTTCAACTGCTCACTTCATATAGGCCGATTCAGATTGAATTACGGCTGTGAAGTTAGGCGCGAAACGCTGCGCAGTAGAAAAAACAATACAAGGTTTGCGCGGGCGTCAGAGGCAAAACGCGGAAAAGTCTCGCTTGCGGTGCACTTCACAGTCGCCATGAAATTTAAATCTGCCTAAACCATTACAATAGAAATAAATAGATTTAAAAATGCTTACCGTAAATTTAATAGGTAACAAAATAATGTTACCAATAAATTGTAGTTGTTCAATTACTTCTGTTTGCACAATTGTGCAGAAGTAACTGAACATCAAGACCGAAACTAGCAAGTAACCTTGTTATTGTATTGACGTTTTCCTTGACTTAACCCACACCAGTCACGTGGAAGCGGTAGCTTGATTTTTCTGATACATTTTCATGAGGTAAGAAGCTCATAGACGGTGTAGGCCTCTAGTTGAGATTGGGCCCCTAAACGGATTAGTTTTGTCTTCACGGCCCGGGCCAATATAAACGAGGCGATAGTGACCCCGTGGAGATTTTGCTTAACATTTATAGGGGACTTTGAAGATGCCTCTGTAACAATGACTACAACAACCCAGTTCATACTGTGTAAGTACACTTATGAACGTCTTCATTTTTTATTTTTTTTATTTACCTGTTCAAAAACATGCATTCATCAAAGTCATTTGATATTAATAAAACATATCGTCACGCCTTTCCCCGGAACGGGCTGGAAGAGGTTTAATATTACACCCACATTTCGCCGGACGATATTCAGTCCCAAACATGACAGGGGGCGAGCCTGTCGCCGCACACCAGGCTCCAGTCATGTAGCAGATGACATACAATACGCACATATGCTCACACAATGCACAAACGTGCCGTCGGCTGGGATCGAAACCATTCCCTCTGGCTTGGCTGGCGGGCCTTCTCCAACTAGCCTATCATCATTGATATTATATCTACAATTTAAAGTATTTTTAATTTGATTTTTCTTTAATTTCTAGTGCAGTTATAGGCTGAGAATCTTCTCATGTCACCGATAAGAATCGACTCTAAGGCCCACATGCTAAAACGACGCTCAGACTTGAATCTCGATTTAAAACTGGTTTTATCATATTTAAAAACAGTTTTAAATCGAGATTTATGACTGAGCGTCGTTTTAGATTACTCGCCTAATACTACAATCTCACTGTCATTGGTTTTGGTCACAATATGGCATGCTTATAATAATTAAAGTTGCCTTACCAACCTCTGCAAGCCTGAGTAGAGCACACCTCTCTCGGTTGCAAAAGACATAACTTTAGTGATTTCTGTAGACTAATATTCGTATGATGCAAAAGACAATCAACCTATTCAAACTGACTGCTGCGGTATTAGAATCAGTTTATAGAAAATCAGTGGAACGGTTTGTCAATATCTCGAAATTCAGCCTTCCTTTATTCAGTGTATTTGGTCTATTCATTACTTGCTCAAACAATCTATTTTCGCCAAAGTCCAACAGGGCATTGCGAATGCAGTAGGGAAATAGGGAACTGTACAGTTGGCTCTGAACAGTCGTCGTGTTGACTGAATTCGCTGTTAATCACGTTTCAGCGCCGGCTCCTGAACTGTTTAAAGTTTAAACTGTAACTGAATCAGATAATCTTATTTCTCTAACTGAACGTTTCGAATGGGTTCCGGTAGTGGAAATTTACTGTAGTATTCGGTGTAGGGTTTGAACTTTTAAAAAGTTCAGTCAAGTACCCACTTAACTATATTTATGTACGAGTACATTTGATTCCAAAGGGCTGCAGTCATGTAGCAGATGACATACATACAATACGCACATATGCTCACACAATGCATAAATTGGTGCGTGCCGTTGGCTGGGTTCGAACCCGCTCCCTCTGGCTTGAGAGGCGGGCCTTCTCCAACTAGGCTATCATCGCTTTATTTTACACTGTCCAATTTGCAGTTTGCTAGGTAGTGCCCGTGCGTTAGAAATAAATTGGATTGCTGACTGTCTAACTGCCCTTAAACCATCCAAATTTAGCACGCTAGCTCACTTAGCGTACTGCAAGTTGGATAATGCAGTGGCCGCTTTACATATTATTGAGTCGGGTACTTAAAACCAAATCATGACAGTTTTAATAATAAAAAAAATCTTACTTCTCTCAAAATCCTACTATCCTATCCTTCCTACTAATATTATAAACGCGAAAGTTTGTAAGAATGGATGTATGGATGTTTGTTACTCTTTCACGCCAGTACGGCTGAACAGATCTGGATGAAATTTGGCACAGAGATAGATTATAGTCTAGAATAACACATAGGATAGGACTTTTTAACCGCGAGTGAAACCGCGGGGCGCAGCTAGTACTTCATAAAAATATTTGAACGCCCGATATCGGCCGAAATCCCAATATCGAAGCAAAGAACCAGTGACACATTTTTAAGTAGACTCCAATCCCTGTATTAGTCTGGCCAACTTTTCATATTACCGACTTGGAAACTCCAGCTTCCAATGTAACCTAGATAAAATTCCTGTCTGGAGACTTACTCGTATGCGAGAATTTTGAGGCGAGCACTGAGAGTTCTCGCTCTCAAGTCTTAGCTTTTGTTAGAAGTTAACAATGTGTTCTTTTAGTATCGAGAAGGTTCTGGAACTCAATGGTTCTGGATTTGATCCGCGAAGACGTTCACACGACACGACAAAAAAGTTACAATATCAAATGATGTCATCCTAAATGTTATTCTAAATCTGGAGAGTAGATGGAAATAGAAGAAAGAAAAGAAGATGACAGAATCGTAGCAAGTAGTAACTAGAGAGAAATAGTCTCTGCCTACCTCTGTAGCTTGAAAATAATGTAAACAATTGTGTACGTGTTTAGTATTTAATCTACAGAAACCACAATATTACGATATTAATTGATGCTCTAGTTGCTAGGAGTCAGTTATAAATCCTACTTCCTACTTAATCCTACTTCCTACTAATATTATAAACGCGAAAGTTTGTAAGACTGAATGGATGGATGGATGGATGGATGTTTGGTACTCTTTGACGCCAGAACGGCTGAACAGATCTGAATGAAATTTGGCACAGAGATAGATTATAGTCTAGAATAGCACATAGGATACTTTTTAACCGCAGGTGAAACCGCGGGGCGCAGCTAGTAATATTACAAACGCGAAAGTTTGCTAGAATGGATGGATGGATGTGTGTTACTCTTTCACGCCAGAACGGCTGAACAGATCTGGATGAAATTTGGCACAGAGATAGATTATAGTCTAGAATAGCACATAGGATACTTTTTAACCGCGGGTGAAACCGCAGGGTGCAGCTTGTTATGTCATATTTTTTTACAAAACTGGACATTGGTGTATGGCAACAGGCTTGCCTCCTGCCACATCTGGGACTGAATATCGTCCGACAAAGAGAGGGTAATACACTCGACATACGAATTAATACACATCTGCTAGCCCCTTCTGGGTAAAGAAATGACGATGTATGTATATTTCGTATTTTAGAATATCCTTATAACTAACTTTCTAAGATTTGAAACGAAACTAGAATTTGCTTTGCTAGAAGTTAGAACGTGGTTGCTAAGCCACGTCCTATACTATACTACTACTACTATACTGCTCATTCATTCATGCTTTATCTCTATCTAACTTTATCTTTAGTAGGGGAAAGAAAACCCGACATTTCACATTTCAGTCGCATGCCGCGATCTTTTCTTTTCATTTCACGCTCCCAATGTTTTAGATCTCCGGTATTCTGAAATGGAACGCTCTATCGCGGGCATATTTTTACCTGTGCTTTATTTAACCACATTTAAGTGTGTCATATTTCAAATAAGAGGTCAGATTAGGTCGATCAGTGCTAGGATGGGTGACCGCAGGTGGCATTTATAATTGAGGGCTAGCGTGGCTCGGATGACGTCAAATTTTAGGCCTTGGTTGTTAATTCTATAACAATCCTCGTATAGTCAATAATGACTGCCTTCGTGGCTCAGTTGGTAGCGAACCTGCCTTTTGAGCATGATGGGGGCGTGGGTTCGATTCCCACCTAGGGCAAACATTCATGTGATGAACATTTGTGTTTGTTTTATGTCTGGGTGTTAATATCTATTAAAGTATATACTACTACTGTACTAGCGACCCGCCCCGGCTTCGCACGGGTGCAATGCTGATACTAAATACACTACAGAAAAACTGCGAACGTTGTATATAAAAACATAGCGGCCCGCTCTGGCTTCGCACGGGTATAACATATATCCTGCGTTTGCAATGTAACCGGAAAAAAAATGATAATTAACGACATCACATTAGAAACCTCAAAAAGAACAGTATTTTTCCACTATTTAATGGATGTTATTATACATATAAACCTTCCTCTTGAATCACTCTATCTAATCAAAATCCGTTGCGTACTTTTGAAGATTTAAGCGTACAAAGGGACATAGGGACAGAGAAAGCGACTTTATTTTATACTATGTAGTGATATGTATGTATAATAATGTATTTAAAAATATCTAAGTATGTAAATCAGTCACTGGCAGCATAGTACAAGCTTTGCTTAGTTTGGGGTCAGGCGACCGCGTGTGCAAGTGTCAAAAAAATAAAAAAATAATCGTCAAGCCATGTCCGAGGGCCTCGGGCGGCCTAGAAACTTACATTAGCGCTAGCAACTCGGCCTATACTAACCTGCTTGTTGGCTAGAATAAGAGATTAGGGTCTTTTAAAGATTTTGTGAAACGACACCGTTAGCTAGTTAGGCCGTGACCAGCTGTTCTGTCCGTCTCAGTCATTGTTGATCGAGGAGTTGCGTTGTTGACGTTGTTGGTGTTGTTGTTGAGGCGTTGCAAACTAGGACGTAGTCGGGTGCGCGTTTCGCTTAAAATAGAGCTTTTGAAAAATCTCCTTGAAAAGATTTTTGACAAGGATGTGATCGAAACGGAATAATAATGGGTAAGTAATTCTCGTGTAATTAAAACAAAATGAGGTGGTGTTGTTATGCTGAATTTTTATTTATTTAAGCACATAAAACAGAATAAAATCATAATTAGAAAAAATATAGAACAATAATCTACCCATATTCTAGACCATATTACTTGACATGTATAAATAGCATGAACAAATTTTCGAAACAGTTTAGTGTACATTAATACATTACATACATTATCATGATTTAGATGGAAAGGAAATTATTAAACTGTTACAATAGGTCTTACTCATAAAAAAAGAAGTAGTAATTATCGCTAATTTTTTAACCTAAAATAATCCAAATATCATGCTTATATTTGGCTAACTTAAAATTAAATATGTCAATTGAGCTATGATGGTCCACTAAAATATAATTATACTAAATAAATAAATTCGGGACACTTCCACACACGGTCGCCTGACCCCAAACTAAGCAAAGCTTGTACTATGGCTGCCAGGGACTGATATACATACTTAGATATTTTTAAATACATACTTAAATAGATATTTACACCCAGACATAGAACAAACACAAATGTTCATCACATAAATGTTTGCCCTAGGTGGGAATCGAACCCACGCCCCCAAGCTCAGAAGACAGGTTCACTACCAACTGAGCCACTGAGCCGAGGCAGATACTGGCGACACATCCTGACCAACGGGTTATAAAAAGAGGTGTTGTTTGTGAATATTGCTGATATTGTTGCGTTGGCGTTGCTGTTGTTGTCACACTTGACTTGTTGTTACTTATATTTTTAAACAATGTCCATAATAATTAATATTATTAATAATATAATCCATAATAATTAATATTATAAAATCGAAAGTGGCTCTGTCTCTCTGTCTGTCAGTTCGTAGGCTTTTTCGCCTAAACGACTGAACGGACCTTGATTAAATTTGATAGTTAGCTACAGTATCTCACGAGAAAGGTTTTTGGATACTATTTTCTGAATAAACGCGAACAAGGTCGCGGGTAGCAGCTAGTAAAAAATAAACGTTTTAAGAAAGCAAACCTCATTAAATCACAACTTGTAAAAGGTTTTATTACTCGGACGTTTTTTGAAGTCAAAACTCTCAGACGATGTTTGAAAAAGTCTAACAAAAGCGTCTCGAAACGTCTCAAGATGCTCCAGTGCTGGAGTCCAAAAGAAAAGTAAGATTGGACAGTCTTATACCTGACTAGTATGGTTGATGTAGTTAGTGAGTAAGGCTGTTCGTATACAAAGCGACGTTAGTAGACTCGATTATTTGAGTAGCGTAGTGATGTTCATCATGCACAAAAATATCACTCATCATCGCCTGGACTCTATCGATCAGCGTGCGAACCTCCATTCCGACTGCCTCGGTCGCTCAGTTGGTAGTGAACCTGGTTTCTGAGCTGAATTCGATTCCATCCTAGGGCAAACATTGTGTGATGAACATTTGTGTTTGTTCTATGTCTGGGTCTTAATATCTAATTTAAGCATGTGTTTTAAAAAACCATATGTAATTATGTATGAATGTATATCAGTCTCTGGCAGCCATAGTACAAGCTTTTTTAAGTTTGGGGTCGCCTGACCGTGTGTGAAAATATCATATTTTTTTCATTTATTCAAGTAGAGTGCGTACTCATAAGTACTCGTATCTTCTCTACTCAAGTCTTCAAATTTCCGATACTTGAATCGTCTCGTGTACGAACGGCCCAACTCTTTGTGGCTTTAAAGTAGGGCGGACTACTTTGCGAAGCTTTTTGTTGATGAATGGGCTAAAATGTCTGAGGTTTTCATTGTTCAGATTGCGAGAATTCTTCGTTTTAGAATCTGACTCGAAAAGTTTTATCGATAGCTGATGCTGATGGAGATATCAGTTACTTATCTTTAGTCTTTTAGTATCAATGCTAAATATAAATGAAGTAAGAATGAATTAAAAACCTAACCAAGTAATTAAGCTTTATTTTTCCAATTGAAATGTTATATTATGTATCTACTTGCCTGTAGGTATATATATCTAAATTACGATCAATTAATGAATAAATTAAGTAAACTTAGATAAGTTAAAAACTCAAAAAACGTTTTTTTTTTATAACAAACTAGGCATGCGTTTGACCACTGACTCGCCTGATGGGAAGCGTCGCCGTGATCGAAGGTGTAACACGCTTGCCTAGGAGATACCTATTCACTTTACTCTTAAACACCCCCGGATTGTATTTAGGTGGAAAGACAGACGCAGGCAACGAGTTCCACACCTCTGCTTCTACACAAGATGAGTTTTATACAGCGTCAGATTGATTTACAATAAAAATTATCTCCTTGGCTATCTAGCTTGGAATCACTAACACATAAGATTAGACTTACGTGTGTAATGACAAAAGAAAACACTAATGTAGAGCCGGCTTTATAAAGTAACACAGCAGAAACGCTCATCACAGCTTCACACACTAATATCGCTCAGTTTTGCCAACCTCCAGAAACGCAATAATTGCGACCGTCCCACGCTAGTTGCTGCCAACATTTGCATATCAAACGTGGGCAATGTTGAATGTATGAGAGACAGACGCGCAAATCAAATACGTCTCCAACATGTGTCGTCTCCTAAATGTGTTCTAGACATTGTAGTAATAGCTAGCATTTACTTCAAAGCTATTTCTCATAGAAGGAATATTGTTCTCAACATTCCAATTAGTTGAGAATGTAAGACATTTTAGTTAGCTAGCATATCGTCACGCCTTTTCCCCGAAGGGACTGGCATAGGTGTATAACAACGCCCATACTTCGCCGGATAATATTCAGTCCCGAATGTGACAGGTAGCAAGCCTGTCGCCATACAGCGGCCTCCAGTTATGTAGCAGATGACATACAATACGCACATATGTTCACACAATGAACAAATTGGTGCGTGCCATCGGCTGGGTTTGAACCCGCTCCCTCTGGCTTGAGAGGCGGACCTTCTTCAATTAGGCTATCATCTTTAGCTATAGTAGTGAAAACCCCAGTATTTATTTTGCTGTGATGGATAATTATTGGACATGGATATCACTGTCTAACAAAAATCAAAGGAAGAAGTTACCAATGAAATGGTTGAATTACCAACTAACGTAAAATAACCTGTATTATGTGTATTTGTAAACTTCTATCTACCTATAGAACATTATAACATAGGAAGGAACATTATACTTACATAGAACATATTATATTATTGTTCGCGTCACGTAAAAAAAAACGCTGAAAGAAAGTGGACGGGGTTTGTTTGCGCATAGGTACACTCGCACATGAAAGTATTTGTTTATTAGTAGGTAAGTAGGTTTAGTTTGAAAGTAGTTGGCTTCGTATGTTGGTTATTGGTTGGTACCACATCCCTGATACCACCAAATAGACCGACAAATTGCCAAATCCGCAGCTTGTCCGCCAGCGTTCTTTTTACGTGACGCAAACTCAAAATTCAAATTCAAAATTGTTTATTTCAAAATAGTACATTATTTTTTAATTCGGCACTAACCAACAAACTGGGTGTTGAAAAACCCGTGTCTTGGTAGTTAGTCCTTCCAATTGTCTTAATACTAAGTTCTGTACCATACTTGTATTATACTTTAAAAGTTTATAACTTAATGAGTAATTAATTTTATAGAATTTTGTAAATTAATGGAATAATAAATTTAGTAAAAATTAAAATTAAAATTATAGATTAATAGTGTTAGAAGCAAATAATTTCCGTATTATCATAGTCAAACTTTACACTTAGAAAATATGCAATGTGAGTGTAGTATTACGGGAACAAGTCACTTATTCTTGAATTTTAAATAATTGTTCTGTTTCAAAATAAGAGAGGGTTTTGAGCCAATTCACCAAAGTTCGTTTACAATTATTTAGATTAAGTGGGTATATACATATCGATTCGCCAATAACGTTGTATAGATACGAGCTAACAGCCTCGAAATGACGACGTGCCAGTGCAGTTCGTTGTCTTTCAATTTTACACACTCTATCCTTTCTTCGTTTGTTATCCTGAAACGTACTGTCAAAAACTAGAGTTTGATGTCTACGAAGAACCACTTGCAAGATAAAGAGTTGGCGCACGGAGAGCACAGAACTCTCCCTGTATAAATCGGCGGTCGGATACCTAAACGGTTTACCATACATGACCTTCAGAACAAACTATATACCTCATAAGCTTTTTTCAACTTCAACGGACCCCGAAGTACGTAAATGTCATCTTAAGTTAAAAGTACCTGGATGGCCGAGCTTTGCTCGGTATTTTTTTTTATTTTTTAATTGTGTTTTTTGGATAATAAACAATTGATTTTAGTCTAACCTCAAAGCAAACACTCATTGACTTCGTGTTACTTAACAACGCCATCTGCTGTTGTGTCGTTAAAGCAATTAGTTGCTCACAAAAAATAGTAGTATTATTATTCGCCAATAGATGTCAGGAAGAGTCATATTTTTCAGTTGAGATTGATTATCGATAAAACACGAATAAAATGATATTTTCTAAAAATGATTCCTAGCTAGATCGATTTATCGCCCCCGAAACCCCCTATATACTAATTTGTATGAAAATCGTTGGAGCCGATTCCGAGATTCCAATTATATATATATATATATATATATATATATGACGGCGCGAGATATCATTGGATAAAGAAAATCAGTTTGAGAGTTGTTAATCGATAGTTTTAATCTGTGGTTTATGACGATTAATCGATTTGTTTATGGTAATTTAGAGCGGTTAACACCGAATGGAGTTGCGTTTGGGATTTCGGGCGAACGTCATGTCGGTCAGTCAGTGGTTGACAGGACTAGGCTGAAAGCGGTCGCACGCAATGGTCATTCGTAAACCCATTACTCTAAATCGCCAATTATCTTGGTGATCATTCATTAACCAAGTAGTCTGAGTGACTGTATAATTAAAATAGTGAAAAGCCTTCAATGCTGTCCCCTTATTTCAACGTTCCTGAAGTTTGACGCCGACCATAAAATGATAGCGAGTTCACGGATGAGAAATCAGACACAACACCTCGGCCTACTAGATTTTCTCCGTCACCAAAAGTGGAAGGTTACAGCGCGGCGGCCTTTCCTATGTTTCTCCGACATCAATGGGATCAGATGCGACGGCGTGGCTCCTCTTTCCTACATTACCCCGATATCAGGAGTGAGATGTGAAGGCTCGGCTTCCTATTTCTCTACATTTCCCCGACATCAGAAGTGGGATGGGATATGATAACGCGGCCCTATTACCTACATTTCCCGACATCAGAATTGGGATATGAATAACGTCCACAGCAACAAGATATGGCTCCGTCTTTGGCTACAATTGTGCAATGATCTGGAAGCGAAGTGGCATAGCAACAGATGGCTGATAGGGTCGCCCCTACGTGTTATTATTGTGGAGTGTGCGGACTGTTTCTTCGTGGTGCATGAAGGGCAGCAGAGCGGCAATGAGAGAGTGAGCATCGAGTAGACGTCTGCATTATCTCGACGGCGTTTGATTACACCTAGTCTATGCTATGTGACGCAACTAATAAACAACGAGAGACGAAGGATAGCAGTGTACCGAACAAAACGTCGACGCCTACGTGTTACTACTGCAACGAGGTTACATCGCCACTCGTTGATCGAAAAAGGGCACCAAAATTAGCAGCAGCAACGTGCGAGATCCGGTCAATGCCTGGAGGGCTATTCTTACAACTCGAGATTCCATCATACCTCGAAAAAAATGGCTAAATTCGAGATGCCTTATTCTATACGCTCGAGATCGAGATAATCTCGATGGCTAGGGCGCGAGATGTCTCGAGTAGTCGGAGGCAGTGGAGACTTCCAGGAATCGAGATCGAGATGAGATGAAAATCTCCTATCTCCGAATTGGGCCCCTGCACTAAGCAGCCATGGATCACCTACGCGTGGCAATTGAATCCGGTGAGATGTTTTCATTTTGTTTGATATTCGTAAACGATGTATGTCAGAGTGCTATTTTCTATTGGAGTTGTTTAAAGTTTAGAAATACCCACAAACAGTTTAGTCAAACTGTCGCTTGCGGCACATGTGAGTCATGCAGTTAATAAATAACTTACTAAGTGTCAATGCTTTTGGTAAAACTAAGCCTGGAGGGCAGTAGCCGGTAGGACAGTAGCCTGTGTAGTAATAGCCTGTGTGGCAATAGCCTGTGTGGCACTCGCCTGTGTGGCACTAATCTGCAAGGTACTATCCTATGTGGCACTAGCCTGTGTGGCAAGCCGGTGTAGCAAGCCTGTGTGGCAAGCCTGTGTGGTAAGCCTGTGTGGCAAGCGTATGTCGTTCTAGCCTGTGTGGCAAGCCTGTGTGGCAAGCCTGTGTGGCAAACCTGTGTGGCAAGCTTGTGTGGCAAGTCTTTGTTGCAACCCTACTTTTGTGGCATTATAGTATGAGTGACGACCTAGCCTGTGTGGTAAGCCTATGTAGTAAACTCCTCCCGGTGTAACATCATAGTACGAGTTACGACCTAGCCTGTGTGGCAAGTCTACGTGACAACTTTAATGGCATGTTATTCGTTTGAAATTGGACACAGCAGTTTTCATAAGTCCAAACCGCGTATGTGTATCGTCATTGGATTTTCAATGTGGCTTGATTAAATTCTTGGAACATTGGTTGTATGATTAATAAGTTAGTTTTAGCCTCGATTATTCGATTGGTCCCAATACAATTTATTTCACTAAAAGTCAAGTTGCTTTTTTCAATTATCATGACAATTTATGGGGATAGGTAACGAATATGAAGTTACTGTTGGAAGAGTCGATTATACTCTAGTACGATGTTTATGGTTGGTAGAATTGGGTTTAACTGTGTTTTGTGTTTTTCCCATAACTGTGTTCGCTTTCTGTGAAATTGTGGAGGTAGATTTGAGACGGTCAGAATGACCGAGCGTTAAGTGGTTACTTGAGCACTTTTATGATTGTCCACAGATGATGAGATGCACTATTCACCCGAGGACGTGTGAAAATGCAGGATGGCCGTGACGGCGCGAGATATCATTGGATAAAGAAAATCAGTTTGAGAGTTGTTAATCGATAGTTTTAATCTGTGGTTTATGACGATTAATCGATTTGTTTATGGTAATTTAGAGCGGTTAACACCGAATGGAGTTGCGTTTGGGATTTCGGGCGAACGTCATGTCGGTCAGTCAGTGGTTGACAGGACTAGGCTGAAAGCGGTCGCACGCAATGGTCATTCGTAAACCCATTACTCTAAATCGCCAATTATCTTGGTGATCATTCATTAACCAAGTAGTCTGAGTGACTGTATAATTAAAATAGTGAAAAGCCTTCAATGCTGTCCCCTTATTTCAACGTTCCTGAAGTTTGACGCCGACCATAAAATGATAGCGAGTTCACGGATGAGAAATCAGACACAACACCTCGGCCTACTAGATTTTCTCCGTCACCAAAAGTGGAAGGTTACAGCGCGGCGGCCTTTCCTATGTTTCTCCGACATCAATGGGATCAGATGCGACGGCGTGGCTCCTCTTTCCTACATTACCCCGATATCAGGAGTGAGATGTGAAGGCTCGGCTTCCTATTTCTCTACATTTCCCCGACATATACAAGAATTGCTCATTTAAAGATATAATAAGATACAACTACTATACAATTTTTCACATACTAACTGTTAACTTCTTACAAAATTTTAAATTCAAAGAAACAATCAACTGCAAACAAAAATCTTCACAAACGAGCAATCGTAATAATGACAAAAATGTTCCTCATTCCAAGCTTCAATATTAAACAACGGGAACCGCAAACGTACGCATAAACGCAAATGAAGAGACATACATATTCAAAGAGCATTTGCTTGGTAATGAAAAACCTGGGGCGGTTAATTCAAATTCAGGAGGTAGGCCTCACACGGCAGTAATGAACTATGAGATTGTTTGCTTACAAACGAAGGCGGGTAATTTTGTCTTGTAGCACACTACGAGTGTATCTTTGTGATCCTTATCTGTAAGGAATGTGTGTTTACTATCTGTAAGACAACTCTCATTCGAGATGGATATTGAGATTGGATAAGTCCTGGGGCCCTATCGTTGAAAGTAGAGATATTTTCTGGTCTTTGTCTCTCTCGTTTGAAAAGTCATAGGAGTGAGAGTGAGCAAGATAACATCTCACGCGTCGGAATAGGCCCCCCGCACTAATATTTAGCGTGGGGTTTTGGCTAGTGCATTTCCCCCAGTCAGCATCTACCGGAGCCAACCAAACTCCTAGAAAAACCGAAGCGTTTGGATACATACTAATTTTAACTCCTTTAATCATAATTATTATCAAAGCACAGCTGTTTAGCTTAGCCAAAGAATTTGACTTGACATTAATTATACAATTTTTATTACTATACAGTATACCTACACTTTAAAAGCGTCGTTTTCTTAAAAACTAAAAGTTGAGGTAAAGCTGATTTCATACTAGCATTTTTAATATCCATAAAGGAAACTTAGATACAAGACCAACTTCGAAACCGCGGCGAGGACGTTTCCTGCAATGTACAATAACTAAAAAGTGTGGAAGTGCAAACGATCCATAATTTAAGCTGCGGATGAACACCGGTAGATGGAAACTGAAATAAGCAAAATGGCCGACAATATGGCGGATGGTTTCCGGCGTAGAACTTCCTGTGAATATACAATTGTGTATTTGGAAACTCAACGATATACCTACGTTTGCCTGTAATACTTCCGAATGTATCCTAACTAAAATTTTGTTTGTTTGTTTGTAACGCTTTCACGTCCCAACTACTCAACCGACCGTCTTGAAATTTTGCATACACTTTGTCTAGGGTACAGAAAAGGACATAGGGTACTTTTTCCCGGGAAAACCGACGGTTCCTGTGGGACCGCGGGTGAAACCACGGGGCGCAGCTAGTATGTAAATAAAGTAAGATGTAAGGATCTTTTTAACTCGACGGCCCAGAAAAAAAAATGTATATCGGGAGCATTTATGTATTTTAAAACACGGTTTTTTATTTTCACTAGCTAACCAACAATTTAGAAGTTAATTTTGACCTACATCTAATTATTGTCGTATCGAAATTAAACTTAAACTTTCTGCAGCTGATTTGATTATGGATCTAGTAGGTATTTGTTAGGCTTTTCGACGTACATAATATTATTCTCAATTATTGATCCCTGGCCTTCGTTAATTGGGCCCTGGGGCATAAACGGCTTGACCACCAGATTGTCAGTTAAACCCCTTGCAAAAGCAAATAAAGCAGAAAGGCAAAAATAACTGATATTTTTGCATTAATCTTCTAAATAAAAGCTTCCATTGAAAGCCTATGAATTTAAGAAACCCCAAAACCTTTTCCACTCTACATTAAGCAAATCAGAACCTATTAGATAGCCCACCTTCCATCTCCACAAATTGATTATCTCGGAGCCCCCGGGATTCTAATCCACTAGAACAGAGAGGTTATTTTTCACAATGCCTTGTGATTCGTTAACATAGACTGATATGGTTGAAACACGCGAGCGTACTTGCCTTAGATTATGTGGAAGAGACATCGTACATACATTTATTGCATTTTTTATTTTATTTTAATACCTAGGCGTGACTATATGTTTAATACCACCGGGGTTGTCGAGTTTGTTGCTGATGTATGGTGACAGGCTCGCCCCCTGTCATATTTGGGACTGAATATCGTCCAGCGAAGTATTGGTGTTATACACCTCAGCCAGCCCCTTCGGGAGAAAGGCTTGACTATATGTATAATATGTATTTTTTACATAACATATCGTCACGGCTTTCCCCCGGGGGAGCTGGCAGAGGTGTAAAGCCACACCCACACTTCGCCGGACGATATTCAGTCCCAAATGTGACAGGGGGCGAGCCTGTCGCCATACACCGGGCTCCAGTCATGTAGCAGATGACATATAATACGCACATATGTTCACACAATGAACAAATTGGTGCGTGCCGTCGGCTGGGTTCGAACCCGCTCCCTCTGGCTTGAGAAGCGGGCCTTTATCCAACTATGCTTCCATCGCTTCCATGCCATGTAATTGTTAATGTGCAATAAGGATAAATTGTATTGTAGGTATATCACATAAAGTTTGAAGCCTGAAATTGCTAGAGTTCTTACTACAACTTACTAGTTAACTATTCATGTCTTCAGATAAATAAGTCATCAACAAATAATTATGTAATGTAACTGAAATAAACATAAGGGACACACGTTACAGCAACGGTAGTGCGACGCTTTAAACCGAATTTTCCTAACTGTAGATTAAGCTAATTTCCGTTCGGAATCCCAAAAAAATTAAAGCTAAATTATTCGAATCTCAGTCCATATTCATAAGTTTTTAAACGTGTTTCATTTTTTTCGATCGGATTTATACTCGATTTCTTATTCCAAAATAGATAAAAGTAGACTGAGATTCGAACAATTTGAGTTTGAAATTTGTGGAATCCGATCGGAAACGTTTCCGAATGATTGTGAAAAGCACCGCTGATATCTTTTGGTATTGTAATGTCAACCAATAACATCAGTATTCTTTAAAGTCAAAGTCAAAATGTTTTTATTCAATTTAGGTATCAAAGATACACTTATGAACGTCAAAGTTATTTAAATAGACTCGACCGCCTTGTTCGGATAAAGAGCCTCTACTCAGAAGAACAGGCAAGAAACTGAGGGGCATTATATTTCAAACTACTATCAGATCCCCTATTCTGACGCGTGGGATATTATCTTGCTCACTCTCAGTTCTATGACTTTTCAAACAAGAGAGACAATGACCAAATGAGGAAGAATAGGATTCCAGACACAAGTCACTTCCAGTTTTAACTCAACTATGACAAAAGTTAAATTAGCCTGACGCCCGTTGCGTCGGAGTGGTCAGTTTCCCAGGATGCATCGAGTGTGGATAATGCAGCCGAGTGTATTAGCGCTCAGTAATGTTGTTTGTTTGTCATACATTTTATTTGTTATTGTGTTTTGTGGTAGAGAGAATGAAAAGGAGTGAAAGCTCTGGAGTATTGTCGTCTTACTAATAAATGTGGGATACTGTGTTTTGTCTCTTTCGATTGAGTGAAGAAATTTAAAAGAAAGAAATAGACAAAACATTGTATAGGTGGCTTTTTATTCGGAGGCTATAGAGAACATTTATTAGTAAGTAACATTTGTTGAAGGTTCATGGCTCGCCAATGATGGTAGTATGTTCTACTTTTCAGTTCAGACTTTTCAAAAAGGACTTTGTATAGAGGACGTTTTCTCGGGTATTTTTTCTAAGGAAAAGAAGCTGTGTGAAACGAACTTAATCCATACTATCCATACTAATATTATAAAGTCGAAAGTAACTCTGTCTATCTGTCTGATTGTTGCCTTTTCCCCTCTAAACAGCTGAACGTATCTTGATGAAACTTTATTAGTTACAGTATATCACAAGGAGGTTTTTCGGAAAAGTTCTATTTTCTTAATAAACGTGAACGATGTCGCGGGTTGCAGTTAGTCACACTAATATTATCAAGCCATAAGTTTGTGAGTGTGTAAGTGTGTATGTTTGTTAGGTCTTCACGCTCAAACGGATGAACGGATTTTGATGGGAGTACGGAGATAGCTTATACCCTGGATTAACTTTCTAACCGCAGGTAAAACCGCGGGCGCAGCTAGTAAGTAATATAACTAAAACTAGTACTAAATCTCGATTTGTAAATCTCGACCAGCGACGACAGCCTAGCCGGAGAAGGCCCACCTCTCAAGCCAGAGGGAGCGAGTTCGGACCCAGCCGAAGGCACGCACCAATTTGTTCGTTGTGTGAACATAAATATTGTATGTCATCTGCTACATAACTGGAGCCCGGTGTATGGCGACAGGCTCGCCCCCTGTCACATTAGGAACTGAATATCGTCCGGCGAAGGGTGGGTGTTGTACACCTCTTCCAGCCCAGTCGGGGGAAAGGCGTGACGATATGTAGATATGTGGATCTCGAAAAACATGCTAAGCACAACTTATCCCAAAAGAAGTAGAGAAAGTACGGAAATAAACTTCCCAAAATAATATGAAAAGCAAAATGTTTTCAAAAGTAAGGCAAACACGGACCCCGGCTCCAAGGAAACGATCATAAGTCCACGCATTCAATTAGGGTGAGGGGGCTAAAGCAATTATCGACCAAGTTGGACCACTGCTTCTTTTCCTTCAGATCAGGCCTAGAGTATACAAGACAGTTAGCTAAGTTGTATCAGATGTGCTCCTTTGATGTTATCTACTATTAAATATCTAATGCAAAACGCTTGGAGTAAGTATGTTAGTTTGGATCTCTTTAACAATCGATCTGACACTGAAAGTATTTTTTATAACTTCAAACAATTAACATCATACGCGATTATGAGTGTAAATAAGAATATAAGAAGCAAAGCTTATAAACCGACTTCCCGTCATCCACTCAAATTCAGTCATTCAGTCAAAAACTGCTTCACTGGTTTTGAAAGAAAAAATATGGCGATCACATCTAAAGTATGATCTCTACCAAACAAAAAGAGAATCATTAAAATAGATTCATAATTTGACGGAGTAATCGCGTAACATACACACAAAAAATATATATGAAAAATAATCCTTCTTTTTTTAAATCGATTAAAACGGAAATTTCTCACGTACGATTTGTGTCGGTTACTCCGACTATAGTTTCCTTATCAAGTAATGTGCGCACGCGCGGCTGCGTGTCGCTTTGCGCTGAATTATAGAAACCATATTTTGAGTAAACGATCGTACATGATTAATTCTCTTGTATGGAAATCACGTCGGTTTCCATAGTAAAATCGTATGCGATGCTGCAATGTGACGCTGCAATAGTAAACTGATCTAAAACTTGTCATAAAACAATAATTTACAGAATATTTAGCCGTTTTGAGAAACTTCGGACCTAGCAGGGTAAGTGCTAGCTCGCATTATTTTCTAATTAGAAGAGAAATACCAGCCCAAGAAATCTTCTTCAATGAGGATGATAGTCGTCAGTCAGTCAGTCTACAGACTTTAGTCAGCTAACATTCACCACTTGTAATCACGAGTGACAACGAAACTACTAGAAACATAGACACCTTGACTATGCCCGTACACTATACACTAACTAAGTCTCACAAGTGTACCCGAATATTCGGCATTAGATTATTTAACTCCTTGATAAAAGACGCCGAGTCGATTTATTTATTTAAAAATAAACAGGTGAGTTTTCCGTGTGTGGAAGTGTGTGTGTATTAATTTATTTCATTTATTATCGTTTATAACTTCAAATGCAGACGGCTTTATATTTTGCCAGCCCATTTTATTCCGACCAATCAAACCTACTACTCAAACTGCACTGCGCCAGTTTCCTCAAGTTCGTCTATTAACGTCTGACATTTGTTATGAATCGCTTGCAAGGTGCAACAATGGTAGATTTAATTAAGAATCATTGGCCTATGGGGGAAAGTTCCTCCATTCCGATGACGTAGGCTTTTACGCTGGTGTTGGCAGAATTTATTAAGTTTTTTCTGCCTTTGTTGCAGGTATGGGAGATATTTGGTGAATTTACAAGGAGAGGTAGTTTTTTGGTAAAGCACATCACTTGAGAACGGCTGAAGTTGCTATTATTATCTTTATTGATTGTCTCGGTGGCTCAGTCGGTAGAACCTGCCTTCTGAGCTAAAGGGCGTGGGTTCGATTCCCACCTAGGGCAAACATTTATGTGATGAATATTTGTGTTTGTTCTATGTCTGGGTATTAAATATCTATTTCGATTTAAGTACGAGTATGTATTTGAAAATATAAATGTCTGGAAATCAGTCTCTGGTCGCCATAGTACAAGCTTTGCTTAGTTTGGGGTCACACGACCGTGTGTGCAAGTGGCCCGAATATATTTTTTTATATTATTGTTATTTATGCCAAGCCCCAAACTTGCAGAGCCAAAGGTCGAGGTGACCGCACCAGGTAGGAAGTCCTGACCATCGCTAGTACTAAAGTGCCGACAACTCTGCACGACGACGTTTCATTGCTATTATCCTTACCCAGCTCGTAACATTTACATGTCTGTGTTTGTATGTTTCTTCTTTAAATTTAATTTAGTGTGGAGATAGCTTAGGTATACCTTGGATTAATAAATAGGCTGCTTTTAGCTGCGGATCATACCGCGCAAATAATACTGTGCATAAAAACCTATACTCTCTTGCATGGTGCATGTCGTTTTGCACATGCACGCCGCAGTCTTTTTTAGTTGTCTTCTTCTGTTATGAAAAAAATTAACTGAAATGCATAACCTTACGTTAAGCGTCTAGAACCTTAAGCAACTAGAAGAAAACATGGTTTACTTCGGTTTAGACGGCGGTCGCTAACATACTCGACCACCCGTTGCCAAAAATCAGCTGCTCTGCCTAATTAGGCAACTGGAAACTGTACCGTCCAACCAGCCCCGTAACTTCCACATGGCTCATGGCTCTGAAAGATCAACGGCCGTACATGAAACTCATGAAAGCTTACAATTCCTTCAGACCCGTTGCCATGGCAACGGCGACAGCGACTTGACTTTAATTTCGCCGACAAAAGCCGTCGCTGCCTGTTATTATACATCATGCTCCAATTATTGTCGTCTCGCAAGAATAGAGAGCGCCCTGTAGCGTAACTTCAGAGGGGAGACTTAAGGGCGTTTGCTCACTGGCGATCGAATATCTACGCAATGCACCTGTCATTACGTACGTATTGGATTTCATAAAAATTATGAATTTCGTAATTTGATTTTGAAGGTAGGTAGGTACGCAATTCAGAAATTCGAAAAGCAAGATACTACTATCCTACTATCCTACTAATATTATAAACGCGAAAGTTTGTATGTATGGATGGATGTTTGTTACTTTTTCACGCCAGAACGGCTAAACAGATCTGGATGAAATTTGGCACAGAGATAGATTATAATCTAACATAGCACATAGGATACTTTTTAACTGCGGGTGAAACCGCGGGGCGCAGCAAGTATTCTTATTAACGTTCTGTGTTTTTGACTTGATAGAATAACATTCACAAACTTAATAATCGACTGAGTGAGCGTTAGCTAGCGAAGCGTCTTTGCTTCAGCTTCGACAAAAATGCTTTTATATGTCCGGATCTATTTCTTCGTCTACAGGTCGCATTTCTGCACCGATTCTCTTTAAACTATGATAGTAGGTTTAATAATTATACAGACTTCTTTTGTCGAGGCAGTTTTTGAAACATTAAAAAAAAAAAAAAACAATTCCACAAAACTTCGCGAGAGTCGGTTGAGGAATTCGACCTTTAGAGGAGAACAGACCACAAGCTCACAGAGTAACTAGTATTTACAGCACATGCTATGCTACATGGGTCAATCAACTTTTTTTTGGTCAAAGGCTGTCCCCAGTAGGTATGCGAGTGTTGACTCAAGAATTGTAATCTGTTTACCATTTTTATTCATTAATCCATTAGTAAGATTAACTGGTATTAACACTGACATGTCAGTCAATGCATATTAATAACATATTTTAGAAAAAAAGTGGTTACCCAGGGGATGAAAACTTGCTTCCCATACTAATCGGTAATGTCCCTTTCGTACAACGCTAAATTGTTTTCACACTGGGCCACAAAAAAAGCTATGAAAAGCGCTAAATAAATACAAGTAAACGCATAAGAATATCACTCAGTAACTACTACGTACTTTTGTTTACTAATTATTTGTTTATAAATTGTCCAATTTACAAAATATTGTTACGTTCCAGTGTGTCCCCAGAAATTTCAATGATTGCGAGTCCGCTGGCTAACCATCGAAAGTGTATGCAAGTGTAAATAAGATAGCGATATAAGTAGGCTCAACCAATCAGAAAACAGTCTAGGTATCATACGACCGACTCCACGGTTGCCGTGCCGTTCATTTCGCTCGGTCATTTCGTCCGCGGCCGGATTGATGTTCAGGTGTGTTTATTGTGTGTCTGCTGGGAGACCATCCAAAAACACGTAAGTTTTGTTTACTTTTTAGTAATTTATTCTTTAATGCAAGGGTATAAAGTCTGAAATTTTAGCACGTTATTTATTTTTGTAATTTTTATTTTATTTCTTTGTTTTTTGCCTATTTTAGTATCAAATGTCTCCTGGGTAACCCGTCCACTGAGTAACTCGAGCGGTGACCCAAGAGACTTTTTTGGTTACCCAAGATACTTTTGATTACTTTTGCTTCTTTTAACGCATTTATTATTTGTTTTTTTACTAATAAATAATGACAAGATATTTATTTTTGTGGGTGTTAAGTTAAACAATGCTTATTTCAGAAAAAGTCGTGTCATACATAAATAAATCTCACACAATGCATGTAGTTACTTATAAATCATTTTGTTTTAGCAATAATGCCTCTAAGCAACAAAGAAAAACAAAGAATTTATAAAGAAAAGTTAAAAAAAGATCCTGCTAAATATGAAGAATATAAAAGAAAGAAAAGGGAAAATTACCATGCAAAAAAAAGGCTTGTCAAAGATCTGACACCTAAGGAAAAACAACGCGAGAGTGGTTTGGAAGCTAAGAAAACAAAATCAAAGATCAAGGAATAGAAACCTAAATAGAATTTTGAATGTTACCCCCCCTAGCTCACCAACATTAGAACAGGAAAATATTGCACATGTCGGAGACGAAAATGCCCCCGTAGCAGACAACAATGATGCAGTGCCTCAGCAACTACTTCAATGCGATTCTCCTGCATCATTGAGAGGAAGAAAGAAAATAAGAAGAGATCGGTCAAAATTATACAAAGAAAACCAGCAGTTGAAATTAGAAAACAAAAAACTAAGGCAAAAATATGAGAAGTATAAAAAGAAACAGCACAGATACGCTAAAAAGTTAGCAGAGGCCAAAAATAAGACACAGAAGAAGGTAATAACAAACGAAAAGTACAAAACGTTGAGTAATGCAATAAAAGAAAGATATAAGTCACTAAAACAAAGAAAAGAAAAAAGGATAATCAAGAGTGTTTTTGATAAAATGGACCAATTTGCTCAAAAAGAGATAGCCAAAGATGCTTTAGGCTCATCAAAAAAATTGCGAATAATGACCAATTTGAGAGCAAATGGAACGGCGTTAAAGAAAAAAATCCAGGACTTTTATAAAAGAGACGATATATCAAGGGCTACGGCAGGAAGAAAAGAAACAGTTACAAAGAATAAGACAAAAGAGCAAAAGAGATTTCTCTTAGATACTATGCTAAATCTTTATCGTACATTCAAACGGGAAAATCCAGAAACGAAATGTTCCTATTTCTATTTTGCACAAAACAGACCGTTCTATGTGGTTAAACCGTCTGTAGATGGTCGCGAAATGTGCTTGTGCAAGCCACATGTTAATCCGCCCTAAACAATATATACAATACTCTACAAGGCCCTTGAACTTAGGAAAAAGCGAATCATACATACAGCTGACATAAATAGTCTTATGCTCTCAACAGTCTGTGATCCAGAAAGGCAGGCATGTATGTATGGATTTTGCAAAGATTGTTGTAAGAAGAAAATAATGCATGACACGAAAAGAAATACAGAGGAAATTTCATGGGCTGAATGGAGAAGAAGAGAAGAGATTTATGAAAAAGATGAAAAATCTATGAAAGCTGTGAAGAACGTCAAGGAAACTAAGATAGGGACTGTAGAACAATTGATGGAAGCATTTAACAAAGAAATCAAAGTGTTGAAAAAGCATGTTTTCAATATGAAAATGCAATACCGGTGCTTCAGACAAGCTGTTGATAATCTCAAAGAAACGGAAATGGTTCTTGTTGCTGATTTTAGCGAAAATTACAATGGAAAACATCATCAAGAAGTGCAAGCCCATCATTACGGTGGATCAAGGGAACAAGTCTCACTTCATACGGTTGTAGTATATGTTCGCGACAGCAACGGCAAGGTTCAGACAGAATCTTTTGGCACTGTATCATCATGCACGAATCATCAACCAGCGGCTATCTGGGCCCACTTACAACCAGTATTAAATGAAATTCGGAACAAATACCCAAAAATTAATACTATTCATTTCTTTACTGATGGCCCTTTCAGTCAGTATCGGCAAAAGCAAAATTTTTACCTTTGCTCAACCAAGTCTTTTGATCACGGATTTTCATTTGTGACCTGTACATTTTTTGAGGCAGGCCACGGAAAGGGGCCAGCTGACGGAATAGGGGGTTTCTTAAAGAGAACGGCCGATAACATGGTGGCTGCCGGTAAAGATATTCCCACCGCTGTAAAGTTCTTTGAGATGTTAAATGGCCAAAGCAAAATCAAACTTTATATGATTTCTATAGAAGATATAGAAGCTGTCGCTAAACAATTGCCGAAAAACATCAAGCCTTTGATCGGAACCTTACATGTGCACCAAGTTTTTACAGATGTCCGTGGAGAGTTATTGTACAGAGACTTAGGATGCTTCTGCAACAGAGGTTTTTGCGACTGTTTTCAGCCAAAAAAATATAGACCCATCAATGTCGTAGATAATAAAAGAAGCAAAAAGACAACTGATGATAGTCAAGAAGGAAAAGATGGACCCGACTGTACTTCCGAAGACAACCTACCACTCAGTACTATTCAAAGTTGTCAAAATCATCCAAAAGAAGATATCGATTTTACGGATTTGTGTAATAATCGTAGCAAAAGTGTATACGATATAATATACTCGTCGCAAAATTCGGATGATGAAGAACAGCCTGGCCCATCAAGGAATAAAGCAGCTTATTGTGTAGGAGATTATTTACTGGTAAAAGTTCCTAATACCAAAGGTAAACTCTACAGATACTTATGCGTTATTGATGATCTAGACGACGATGGTGAGATAAGGGTAACATTCATGCGGTGTATTAAAAAAGGTATGATGTTCCGTTTGGACTCAAGCGACATAGCAGATATCGAACACACAGATATTATTGCTGTTATAAACGATAAACCAGTGACTGAGACCAAACATGGTCAAATTTACTATAAATTCAAGGAGGCCATTGATGTTTTTGAAAAATGACTAATAATACGAAAAAAAATACTTTTACTATTTAAGTAGGTGTTGATTATTTTTCTAATAATTTGTGATAGTGCAAAGATGTGATCTCAATTAATACGAATTTCGAAGGGTTTTCTATTTTGTTTTTAGTTTGTGTAAGGTTATAATTACCTCGCTAGAGTAGTAAGATGTTTAAAAGACTGTTTGATTTCCAAGACTGATTGTATGTCAAAATAAGAGTACCTAAACGCAGTTGTAGACTGTACTTTTGATACTAAAAGTTATATCAATACAGCATTTTCTTAAAAGATTTGTTTTTTTTTTTATTCATCTGTCATTTACACGTCTCTTTGCTTTCTACCATCCAGTTCTCTCGGTAATAATCCTTAGAAGTTATGGCTGTTTTGTCTCTTGAGTCACTCTGTTTGTCTCTTGGGTCACCAAGTGTCCCTAATTTTAAAACCACTAAATTTTAAATTTCGTTGATATTAAAAGAAAATATATTTTTCTTTCAATAAATAGCAATTATTTAAATAAAAGCGTTTAAGATGAAAATATTTTTTTAAATGTACAGCAACAGACTACAAAATAATTGAAAAAAAAAACTCATTCTTTGTCTTGAGTTACCCAAGAGACAGTACAATAACTATTTTTAAAAAAGAAAATAGTTTTTTTTTACTCTATTGTTTCTTTTTACGTTGTTTTAGGGTACAGTTAATATATTAAATGCAAATTGTCAAACATACACGCATAAATACATAAGAATATTGCTGTTCTAAAGTGGTTAGCCAATGGACGTAATTTGAGCACATGTTTAGTTCATACCTAAAAAAACAATATTTCTTCAGTTTTTACTTCGCTGCAAGCCATAGCATCGAAAAATTTGATATATTTTTGAATTTATTTTAGCAAAAAAATAAAAGATTTAAATTAAAATAATTTTATTCATTTTGATCGTTTTGTCCAAAGAAAAGTTGATTGACCCACATACATTATGATTTTATAGCACATGCTATGCGAGACGCAGCCGCGCGCGTTCACTCGCCTTTATAAAGACCGCTGAATGTGGCAGGAACTATAGTCGGAATAATCGACTAAACCGTACGTGAGTAATTTCCGTTTCGTAAATCACAATGTGTGGAAACCACGTCAGTTTCCATAAGAGTATTTATTACGTCAACATTTATTTTAAAAAAAAATACAATCGGAGTCAGTGACGATACGCCCTAAGGAATTCTTTCGTCGTCTTTGCTTTGTTGAGACTTTTGACTGAAATATTCCATCGATCTGTATAATATTGGGCGGTGCTTGCTTTCGGTTGTTTGATGTGGATCTAGAGTGAATCTAAATTAGAGAATACTTACATAATTGAGTTGTTTCTTCTAAGGTTGTCTTTTAATTGACGCTTGTATTACTATTATTATTTAATTATTTATTTAATTGTTGTTAACGTTGGACAGTGTAAAATGAAGCGATGATAGCCTAGTTGGAGAAGACCCGCCTCTCAAGCCAGAGAGAGAGCGGGTTCAAACCCAGCCGACGGCACGCACCAATTTGTTTATTGTGTGTGTGCATTGTACGTATTGTATGTCATCTGCTGCATGACTTGAGCTCGGTGTATAGCGACAGGCTCGCCCCCTGTCACGTTTGTGACAGAATATCGTCCGGCGAAGTGTGGGTGTTGTATTACATCTCTGCCAGCCCCATCGGAGGAAAGGCGCGACGATATGTATTTAACGTCAAATTTTGCGCTTACGGTTTGGATTTTGACTTGCAAATTTTATGTTGAAAGTAATAAGGTCATCATGGGGGCAGATAGCCATAAGTGTTGCCGTATGCCACCGTGGGGGCAGACGGTAACATGTCATCCTTATGCTCTACATTTTATTGTTTTTTAGTTTAACGAATAATTAACTAAGTGGTACAACATACGATTAAATTATATGTATTTTGTTAAATTCTGGTTAAGTTAGTAATAAAAATTGCTTAAAAATAAGGTACCTAAATGATTGAATCAGGCGTTACTTTGCGGAAGTTCAGCTTCAAAACTGTTTTTTTGACAAATCCCTAGTGTATTTTCGCTATAAAAAGTACTAGAAATACACTTAAAAAAATATAAATGTAGTTGCTAACTTTACTGCTTTAATCCATAAAAAACTGCCATAAATTGAAAAGTTAGTACATTTTTTTTCAAATTAAACTGCCATGAATAATAAAGCTATTGCATTTTTTTCAAATCTATGCCATGGCAAATCCCTACGATCCTAAGCCTGACTTTCCTAGTCCCGTTTCAAAAATTTTACGTTAACCCCCAAAAGGTCAGTGCCCCGACTCTATAGTGACGTCACCGCCATTGTCCCCATACTTCGAAGGTCGTAAAATGAACGAATTATAAACACAAACACAGCCGTTAGCATTCAGTCTTCCGCAAAACCTTAAAAATAGCGTGTGACATGCAATCTAGCGCAATGAAACGTTTCTTACGAAATAAATGGCCAAGTGCGAGTTTGTTTTGAGAGCTTAGGGTTCCGTAGAAAGTCCGTTACGATGTCTTTCAAAAAAGGAATTATTCTGAACAGCTATTTTATGTTTCATTATTCACAGGGAATCCTAGTAAATATGAGTGCAAAGCGTCTGTTTACTTTTTTTATATTTCTGACTAATATCTGACTGTTGAATTTCTCCATTGCAACTCTTGTGTTGCAAATTGAAAAGGTTTGAAATGTATTTTAAGCAAAAACGAAACTGTAAAACTACCTCCGATTTAACATGGCTATCCAATAGGTACTCGCCATCACTTACAAAAACGTATTTCAATTCTTTGCTTGTCAACATTTCTATTTCCAACGAATGTTTGTTTCACTGGACAGCTGAGACAGCCGTCAGTGGTCAAATAAAATAGACGCCAAAAAATATTTAGTAAGCACGGAACCCTAAAAATTACTACGAGCGAAGTAAAACACGGACGATTTATAGAGATGTCGCCGTTGAAAAGCCGAAGAAATATCGTCAGAATTATGTGTATTCCCATGAATAACTGCACAACACAACATTATGCGAGTATGTTTGTTATGTATGTTATAGCGCAATTTTCCGACTGCTTTGCTAAATTACTGTGAAATGGAGTTCACTCATATTTTATGTGACGCGCAATTTTGATCATTTATCAATCCTCTTGTGGTACGTTTCTTAACTTGAATAAGAAAAACTACATGTAAAGCAAAAAAAGGAGGAGGTTCTGAATTCGTCGGAATCTTTTTTTTGTGAATGTTTTTGTGAATTACTCGAAGACGCCTGAACTGGTTTAGAAAAATATTTTTTGTTTTAAAGGGTAACTCCTCTGGTGATCGCATTAAAATTTTATTGTAATCGGTCGAGCAGTTTCTTAAGAATAAACAAAATCTAAAAATTTGTTCACAACATTCAATTCAGATGACGGAATATCGGATTTTCTATTTTAAAAGATTATTTTCGTGCAAATTGTTCTATCACTTGTAAATTACCAAGGTATAGCAATGATTGCATTTTACTTCCAATTATTATTATACTACGAGTAGTAGTTTAAAAGTGACTAAGTTTGTGTTTTCATTACTCAATCTTGGCAAAACAGCTCAACGGGTTTGGATGAAATTTAGGATTGAGCTAGCTTATACCTTGAATATACGTAAATACTATTTTTTTATCTTTTTCTAGACGCTTCATCTAGGATAATGGAGGAGACCGCGAGGCGCAGTTAGTCATAACTAATAAAGCAATAACTCACTTTTAAATCAAAGGTATTTGAATTTTCAGTTCAACATTCATTCCTATATGAAAAGCAAATCATGCCTGCGGGTGACCAGTGCAGAAACTCTGACTACCAACCTTCCAACTTTAATCCGCTAACTCCAGCTGTTACGTAAACACGTTATTTGTGCTGATACGTTGATTTTGCAAAGTTGGCAATACTGTCTGGACAGTGTTCGGAGTTGGAAATGTTTGGGAAAGTAGGTAGGTATTTTGAGTTTGGCGGCTTGCGGAATTGAAGCTGCATCTCGGAACTTATACCGGTTGATTTTACTTACCATTTCAAAAACAATATGGTGTGTTGTGTAAATAGAATAGAAGCCATACAAGAAAATATTTGCTTAGTAGAGAACGCGGGGCGCAAGCGGGCGGGGATGCGCAAGCGGCTCGTGCGCTGCGAAAAGATATCAAAGAAGCCGCACGTTAGGCTTCAAAGAATAGGATCGCTCTACGAATTGTAGGGTTCTACTTCGTTCACCTATTTATTATATTTACTCTTTTTTTCGAGACGGTGAGGGAAATTAACCGGTATAATATAATTTGTGAAGATTATTTTTATTGAATTTTTTTATTAACTGCATTATAAAATCAGTACCGAACTTAGGGAATTAATCCTTGGTTCATATTTTCTTCGTCTTTTCTCTTGTTTGTGTCTTGTTTATTCTCTATGGTTGGTGACACTAAATAATCTTATGTATTGTTCTAAAACTATATTGTTGTCCTTGTTGTATTATATTGTTGTCAAATAAAATGTGCATACCCACTCCTTCTGTTTTTTAGCTGTCAAAATTTTTAGTTCTCAAGTTTAACGCTCGTTGTTGTACTCAGCATGGCTTGACAGAGACTGATTAAAAGAATCCTAATCCTAAGTGATTTTATAAAAGCGAAATTGAGTTCGTTTGTTTGTTCGTTTATTTGTTACGCTTTGACGGTCTAACTACTCAACCGGTCATCATGAAATGTTGCATGCACGTTGTCAAGGGTTGTGTAACCTTAAACCCAAAAACAAAATTACAATTTCTGTGGGACCGCGGGTGAAGTCGCGGGGCGCAGCTAATTTTTTTTATAACAGACTAGGCATGCGTTTGACCACTGACTCGCCAGATGGGAAGCGTCGACGTGATCGAAGGTGTAACACGCTTGCCTAGGAGATACCTATTCACTTTACTCATAAACACCCCCGGATTGTAGTTAGGTAGAAAGACAGACTCAGGCAACGAGTTCTACACCTCTGCAGTAACTAATTAAGGGCTCAAGCTATCTTTATAAATTTGATTGTAAATGTCACTGTCATCCACCAGAAAGCAGCAACTACTTTTTCTTTCCAATACATAATGATCATATATGAGCTATTCCACTGGTCGGTTCCACCAAATCTGGCAGCCCACACGCGCCACTGCATATCACCGTCATTTTTTCCCGCCGCGCGCTGTAATGCGCAAAATATGTCGAAAGTCGGGGCTCGTCCATCATAATTCACTTGCGGCCGTGCAGAATGCGCCCTGTGTAGCCCTTAATCCGTACCTGAAAAATTGGAGGTTTATTCGGAGTGGAAAGTTTTCGTAGTTTCTGGCAGGTACTATAGTAGTTAGTGGCTGGGTTGGTTTCATTATTTACTAGCTGCGCCCCGCGGTTTCACCCGCGGTTAAAAAGTATAGACTAAAGAGTACTAGACTATAATCTATCTCTGTGCCAAATTTCATCCAGATCTGTTCAGCCGTACTGGCGTGAAAGAGTAACGAATATCCATCCAGCCATTCATTCTTACAAACTTTCGTGTTTATAATATTAGTATGGGATAGGAAATAGTAGGATTTATTCATCATTATTGCTATTCATATCATGTACAACATTAAATTTAAGAAACATTACTAAAGCAAAACAATAAAATAAAGATTAAAAAATGGTAAGGATAAGATTAAATTTAATTATTTTATTTTTAACTTACATACATCAACATATATACATATGTACGCTTTCATGTTTCCAAAAATCAGGCTTTTTTATCATGCTTTGAAGATCTTTAAACATGGTATTTTTACTAAAGCCTATATTTTGCCTCGTAATTCCAAAAGTAAATTCTGCCAGCCCCTTCGGGGGAAAGGCGTGACGACATGTTATTTGTGTCTATGTCCATCCATCCATCCATCAGCCATTGGACGTCCACTGCTGGACATAGGCCTCCCCATAGATCTCCAATAAGACCGGTTGGTAGCAGCCTGCATCCAGCGCGATCCTGCGGTCCTGATAAGGTCATCCGTCCACCTTGTGGGTGGACGTCCTACGTCTACGTCCTGTGTCTACGTATTAAGTTGTAAGTAACAAAAAACGTCGCATAATTCAAAGTACGTACTATATATAAGTGAAAGACAAACTTCCCTGACACTGCCCAAGCCGGCAGACGCAACCCCTGCTAAAGTAACCGAGTTCTATGTCAACTACCGCTGTGTTTTCAATTAAAACTTCGTCAACTGCCGCTCTTGGCTGAGGGTCCATTTCTTATTTAATTCTGCACCGATAGGATGACAGTCAAGAAACTAGTTTCTCAATACCCCCGCTAGAGCCGCAGCACTTCTACGAGTTCAAGCTTATACAAGGTTATTGGTAACTCACTAAAAACCTCTTAGGGGTTCATTGTACTCATCAATATGAACAACTTTTACTATGAAGCCAATCCTGTAATCGCAAAAAAAAACAGCTGTTCCATGCAAAAAGTTCAATCACCTGAGACAAAATGTATGGAACAGCTGATTTTTTAGGCTGCTAAATGTTGTACCTACCTTATGTCACTTCCACTATCAAGACGATTCAAATGACACTTCACATGGTGAAATCCATCAAGCTGTTCTGCAGGGCGATCCAAAGAAACCTCATGCACATGTATGTATGAGGTTTCTTTTGCACACGCTTCTTCTCGTCGTCGTCGTTTCTTTGTACACCAAACATACATACCTACAAACATAAATACATACATACTTACATCTGTACACTAAAAAAAAATAACCCTCCCTCTTGCGCAGTCGGGTACAAAGACTTGGACCGTGATTTGAAAAACAAAACACTTCCACAAACGTCATTTTCTATAAATATCTAATTCTTCAAACGTTTATTTCTAAAACCCGTTCAATTCTAGAAACATTCATTTCGATAAACTTCTAAAATGTTCAATTTCGTTAGCATTCTAATTCAACAAAGGACTTTACAACAACTACACTACTCGCTTGGTCATTCTTACCTCGACATTATGTTTATTGGTTTAAGGTATAATTTCGTGTATATAAATATACAAATACATAGTGCTTTTTTTTTAAATTAATTTATTCATGACCATGGATACTCGTCCTTCAGTCGGATTCTTAGTAATAATTTTTCCTTCAGTAACAGATGATGGGATGATGATGATGAAGACGATGAATCCCTCCCCTTTTCCCATTTCAGTAAAGTTATGGATACTTTACTGAAACTTTAAGTGAAGTTTTGTAGAGAACACGAAAAATCGCGTTTCGCGATGTTTGTATCATTTGCCCACACTCGTGCACGTTGACGAACCGGTAAACGTTAATAATCCACCATTATTACAATTTAACACTCGAAGAATCACAAGTTTTAGAAAATAATACAAAAACACGACACCATCTTTTCGGTTCCCGCCAAAAAAACTCAATACATAGTGCATTATAACAGTGTGGCCAGGACTACATTTTGAGGTTCTTTTTAAAAACTGTGCAGTTTTATTACAAGTCAATTTTGAAAAAGCCGTAACATTAAACTGGAAGAGTTTAAATCTGAGTAAAAATTTGCAGTTTTAGAATATAACTTCTACTAAGGTTTTATATTAGAACGGACATGGCTAACGTAGAGTTTGGTAATTTTAGTTTTCGTGCAAATTGTAAATGTTTTTCATGGCAACATTACCACGCACACAAATTTAAAAAGAAGTGGCTTCAGCGAGATATTTTTATTTATTTATTTATTTAATATAAGTACATAGTACAATATAACCCAGTCTTCCATCTTTTCCTCTAGGTTGATCTGAGCTTAAACATACGAGCAAGAGTATTCTTTCCTGGGGGCTTACCACAACCTCTTAAAACATCATTAATTAAGCCTTACTTCGTAATTTCGTACCATGACCACCCTAAAAGTATTCCTGTTAAGTTTTGATATCGCTTAGCAGTTTTGATGACGTCACTCGATTTCGTTCATTCAATCCAAGGAACATTTGTTTAAAAACCGTACTACGACCTCTAAAGTATTCCTGCCGAGCTGTCAAAATAGCAGGAATGATACAAATGACAACGATTGTTAAAAAGTTGCTCTCCGTGTAACTTTTTCTATTTTTATGTGAGTTTTTGCTGTGTTTCTGAGGTTCTATTTGTAATATTTAGCAAGATGGTCGATGATTTGGAAACTTTCGAGTTTCTCGAAGCAGATTATAGAAGCTCCGTACTACGAAGGACGCCTTCGGACGGGCTCCAGAATAAATTTCAACCCATTTTCACATAGATTTTTTGTTGACTAAGTCAGCTCCTTTTGATGCACTTGCTTCTTCTTAGAGTGAGCCTTCGCCTGCAGACTCCTATTAAAGCCCGCAGCGATTTCACTGTGGGTTTTTAAAAAGTCTCAGACTGAGACTCTGCGGCCGCTGTGACAAATTATTTTAAGCATTAAATTCTATATATCACCAAAATAATTTTCACAAACTTTCATTGTATACAGCAATTGAATTTTAATTTACCTTCATGATCATAGGTAGATTTAATTTACGGTTTTGAGGGGAACCGAAAAGATGGTGTCATGATTTTGTATTATTTTCTAAAACGAAAACTCGCCTTTACTGAAAGAGGGAAAGAGGAGCGAGATTTATCTCATTTATCATCATCTTCATCAGAGATTTAATGAAAAATGTTATGACAAACATACGGAAGACTATGGTGGTATGGCTATTTTGCCTCTAGCCTGCCCTATGAGTCAAAACAAAAAAAAAAACGTTTTTGACATTGTTCATTTTTTTTTTTTTTTTTAATTATTCATGACCATGGATACTCGTCCTTCAGTCGGATTCTTAGTAATATTTTTTCCTTCAGTAACAGATGATGGGATGATTATGATGAGGTGATGATGAAGACGATGAATCCCTCCCCTTTCCCCATTCCAGTAAAGTTATGGATACTTTACTGAAACTTTAAGTGAAGTTTTGTAGAGAACACGAAAAATCGCGTTTCGCGATGTTTGTATCATTTGCCCACACTCGTGCACGTTGACGAACCGGTAAACGTTAATAATCCACCATTATTACACTTTAACACTCGAAGAATCACAAGTTTTAGAAAATAATACAAAAACACGACACCATCTATTCGGTTCCCGCCAAAACTCCTGACATTGTTCATTTTTTTTTTTTAATAATTTATTCATGACCATGGATACTCGTCCTTCAGTCGGATTCTTAGTAATAATTTTTCCTTCAGTAACAGATGATGGGATGATGATGATGAGGTGATGATGATGAAGACGATGAATCCCTTCCCTTTTCCCATTCCAGTAAAGTTATGGATACTTTACTGAAACTTTAAGTGAAGTTTTGTAGAGAACACGAAAAATCGCGTTTCGCGATGTTTGTATCATTTGCCCACACTCGTGCACGTTGACGAACCGGTAAACGTTAATAATCCACCATTATTACAATTTAACACTCGAAGAATCACAAGTTTTAGAAAATAATACAAAAACACGACACCATCTTTTCGGTTCCCGCCAAAACTCCGCCTGACATTGTTCATACAACCAAGTGTCGCCAGATGTTTCGGAGAGATTGTACGCGAGTGAGGAAAATAAAAATTCAAGGAAGAAATTAATAATAAATCATAGTGTTTTTACTTGCAACTTGTAAAAACCGTAAGTGTAATTTCCCTGTATCGATAGGATATTGTAGGCACGATTTCGCTATGCGGTTGTACTATTGTACGACCCCGATTGTACGATTTTTACATGGCAAAAATCGTATAATTACGATTGACATCGTACATCTGGCAACACCACACTCCAAAATACGCAAAAGTACCACAGAGTGTATAAAAGCACTTGTATCGTACATTCTTTTGACATCACTGTAGCAGGAGTATTAACGTTTTAAAACATTATTGTTTTCAATGCTTGTGGTAGGGTACAAAACAATACTTATTAAGGAATGTAACAAAACGTTCCTGCGCAATGATGTTTTTGTAAAAGTTCATGGTAAGCCCCCTGTCCCACATTGTACTGGCGTTGTTACAATAATATTGTACTCTACATTCCATAGCGAAAATTGAGTACGACCAACATATTTGTAAAACTGAGTGAAGGAGCTACCGACGTATTTTTCTTAGCTCACTGAACCATCCGTAGAAAATTTTTAGTTCCTTATTTTGATACCTCTTCAGTTAAGTTGGTCGGTCGGTACGATCACAGGGTACGATGGACTGCAACAATGTTCTGAGATCGCTGTGTTGAAGCTTTTCATATAAAAGCCTTCTCCGGAAAATGCTCATCAAACTGTTTTCATCTTTCTTGTTCTATTTATAGAAAACAATTTTGAGAGGCAAGATAGTAAGCTTTCAAAGTAATGGATATAAAGATTTTAGTTAAGGAATATTGAGCTTTAATTAGAGAGTGTTGTAGAGTCTCATATTGTGTGAGAAGGATGGGTTAGTTACGTCGTTTTGTTGTAACCACGCGGTCAGTTTTGAACGGACTAAGTACTAGTGAAAGAATGCGATTGTTTGTCCGCCTGTATTGTTCGTACGTTGCTGGAATACCAACCCGATCGGTTAATCTGAGCAATTACCTGGAAATACAAGGATATTTATAAAGAGTTATGAGTTAAGTTACGTTATAATGCATTATTGTTTTTTTATAATTCTTGTCCTGTGTTTATACATAGGACAATTTTTTTAATGTGTATAGCGCAATGACTGTATGTTGTAATCTGATTTTATAGTAAAAACTGAAAAATGTTACGCAAAAAAGGTAAATTACCTAATTATTTTTATTTTATTTTTTTATCCACAATTGCTTAGTTTTTAATAGAGAGCCATTCATCGATTTATTTTAAACCGACTACAAATAAATAAGGAGGAGGTCCTCAATTTGTCGGAATCTTTTTCATGTATGTTCACTATTACTTAAAGATGCCTGAACCGGTTTGGAAAGTTCTTTTTTTGTATCAAAGAGTATTCTTCCTAATATAGTTGTATCAAAATCTGTTCAGCGGTTTTTCACAAAATTCAATTTGGATGACGGAAAGTGGGTTTTAATATTTTGAAAGATTATCTTGAGTTAAACGACATACTGTCAACTGTCAATTTTACTGCTAACAATCATCAGTACACTTACCATTTTGGATAATATTACACATCTTTATGTATTAAAATACTGATAATATGTAATTCTATCAAAATGAGCAAGTTAATATCCATACTTTACTATCCTTACTAATAAAATAAATAAAATAAAAAAATTATAAAAAAATATAAAATTGAAATTAACCCTGTCTGTCAGTACATCTTTGTACAGTATATCACAAAGAAGGTTTTTGTATACTATTTTCCGAAAAAGCGATGATAGCCTCGTTGGAGAAGGCTCTCAAGCCAGAGTGAGCGGGTTCAAACTCAGCCGACGGCACGCACCAATTTATTTATTGTGAGAGCACATGTGCGGTTTGTATGTCATCTGCTACATGACTGGAGCCCGGTGTATGGCGACAGGCTCGCCCCCTTTCACATTTGGGACTGGAATCATCCGAAATATGGGTGTTGTATTACACCTCTGCCAGCCCTTTCAGCGTGACGATATGTTTTCTGAATAAACGCGAAGGAAACCCCAAGTAACAGCTAGTATTTTTATAAGATTTGCCCAAGCAAGTTAGTATGAAATCCTAGAGATACCGACGTCGAAGTAACAGTCCTACAAGTAAATAACCAAACTCATAACAAGCAAGTAACCGGCGGAGGCCGGAAAAACTTACTAATGAGATATCGCCTAAGGCCCGGATTTACTAAAGATGTCGGAGTGAACTCTTTCGATACGTACTGATAATTAATCTGTGCTTTTGGTATTGTGGTTTTGTCTATAAGGGGTGGTACAAAGCTATTACGGTTTGTCAGCTGCGTATAAGAGTTTCGAATAAATGATTTTAATTTAGGTAGAGTCCGGCGACCACTTTAGACTAACTTCGCGTTGGTTTTAGAAGAAAGAAGACGAGCGTAAAGAGCAAGTAAAGATACTAACGAGCCTCTAAAGTTGTCTACATAGTGACAATGTGCAATTCAATACTTTTTTTTTGAATTTTGCACTTCTCTAATAATCCTTAAACAACTGAAAATGTCCCTTGTGTTATGGATTAATTTAAAAACGAATGATGTAGAAAACGTCCCTAAGTAAAGGGATTTTTGATTTGCATGTCTATCTATTAAATAAATCAGTCAAAAGTGACTCCATACAAATACGGATATTTTTCGTAGTTCTATTTTCTGTTAAAGACGATGTTTAATAATACCAAGAACATAGGGGCGCAGATATAGTTTTTTAATTGTACATGCCAAATTTATCATAATCTGACAAATGGTTTCCAAGAAACTTGACATGCGCGTTAGTATGGAAAATTCAGAGCGTCGCAGAATCATTAAGGCATAGTGGTAGATTTTATAATGAAAATTTAGAGAAATTAAGTCTTGCTAAGTAGCTTTACAGCACACAGTACTTCCCGGAAAAATAAGCTAATTATGTTATGTTGCCAAATTTAATCGAACTCCTTGCAGACGTAAAAGGACTTACAGAAAATGTTGCTGTTACTTTTACTTATCTGCAATTTATAAGACCACTGTTCCAAAATTGAAAACAAGAAAAAGGTTTTAAATTTCTAACATCCTGTATGCACGTTCCCTTGATGTGGTAAATCCCACTTCTGATTAAGTAGGTGCGCCCTAAGATGCATTAGAGCAGGGCGTTAACGACTTGAGTCTTTGGGAGAGATTGGAAAATGTTCCGGGTTGATGGCACTCCTGATCCGGAAGATTTAGAGAGTAAACATTATTGTGAAGTGAAGCTTTGAACGGACAAGAACGGACACGGTTGAATAGAACCGATCTAGGCGCAGTATTAGAGTATCCTATAACATAATATCCAGCTTTCGGATAAAGAAGGTTATGGTTGACCATTAAAAAAAGAAACAGGTACTCAATCATGGTATCAAACCTTTTAATTAATTTAAGACCTACCTTTAAGCCAGAGCCTTGCTAAATGAACTAGAATTATTTACTAAACAAATAACATTATTAAAACAAAAACAAAAACCTGGCTGCAAAATGTTGTACCCTATGTCACTTCCATTATCAAGACGATTCAAATGACACCTCATATGACGAAATCCATGAAGCTGTTTAGACTGTAGGGCGTGCCAAAGAAACCTAACACATATACATTCATACTCGTACACATACATACTTATATACATATACATACATACATTCGGAAAACCTAACTCTTCTTCTTGTGTAGTCGGGTAAGAACATAACCCTCCTTCTTGCTTGACAAAGTCGGGCAAAAAACAATTGTGCGATCCGTTTTTACAAAAACCGTTTTTAGAAGCTCTTCACTAATCGCAGAAGAATGAATGATACCTACCGTCATGACATCAATAGATTAAGAAACAATAACCTAATTCCCAAAGAACATAAAAGTTTTAGAGCATCAGTTCCCGATTTGACAAATCAATCACAGTTGCAAAGCAAATAGCTCGGAACAACCTCAAAACTTCATTGAACAAATCAAAGGCAAGGATGATCTGATAATAAATAATAAATAAATTCGGGACACTTCATCACACGGTCGCCTGACCCCAAACTAAGCAGAGCTTGTACTATGGCTGCCAGAGACTGATATACATACTTAAATAGATATTAACACCCAGACATAGAACAAACACTAATGTTCATCACATGAATGTTTGCTCTAGGTGGGAATCGAACCCACGCCCCTACGCTCAGAAAGCAGGTTCACTACCAACTGAGCCACCGAGGCAGCCAATCTGCTAACTAAATTTCCAAGTAAAATTTACCGATAAATCACTACAAGTTTCACCCGTAGAAGCGTCAGAACAGAACCTCCTTCCTTATCTCCAGTTAGCTAACACCGCTTGACAATGATTAAGTAAGATTTGAGATATAAGTAATAAGCACCTCCCGTCGGCTATTTTGTGAAAAATGAATTATGGCACTCAAAAAATGCCCTTTTGTGTCAAAGAGAGGTTAATTTTATTGATCTTTTGGGGATCTGGCTTAATTCTTTGTCCAATTTCGAAGCTTTCAGCCGATGAAAAACGTTGGGTAGACCGATTTATCCACGTCAAACTTTGGGAATGATTTTAAGACGCTTTTGTATTGCAATCGCAAATACAACTTTTTACAGCACATTCGTTTCTAGATATTAGATTTTTCACTTGAGTTACAAGTAAAAATTAAACATTAAAAAAAACCCGACACCAATTTACATAAATCCGTTCGGGAGCTACGATGCCACAGACAGACACACATACACACACACACACACACACACACACACACACACACAACACACACACACACGCACACACACACACAGATACGTCATCTTATAACACCCCGTTAAAAATTCAAGAGATTGTAGCATAAATCTCTTTTGTTAGTTCACATTGTTTTGGGTAAATTGTATTGTTCAAAGACTAAGTCTAATTAAATAATTGGCGCAGAAGCGACACCGAAATCTCTCTCATTATTCTGCCTAACATCGCATTTATCGGTCCTAAGTAAGGATAAGGCCATTAGTATCTGTCGTCCCCGCCCGAGACCAACTTATTGATATTTGTGTATGATAAATGGTGTCAGAAACTCGTGTAAGTTTCCGGACACCTAAATATCGTCGATGTATTGCGAACGCGATATTTCGCGTAACTCGGTCATGGCATTTGTCAGCGCTGCCTATTTTTGTTTATTTCGTGACAATGGTGTGATAGATGCGGTAGTTCTGTCTGGAATCGAGGTTATCGACTCGTGTTTTTAATAAGAAAAGCTACCTTATTCAGACAAGTTAAAGTGGAGTAATTTTGCCTGTGAACGAATACCGGTTTCCGCCACATTTTTATTGTATTTAGAATGTTCATTTTCAAGAACTGCGATCACTGTAATTTGTAAAACTTTGTGACGTCTTCTGTGATTTGAATTAAATCCCCTTAAAACGTAACTCTAACTTCTACTCTCACTTAATCCACTCAAAGATAATGTCAAGTAACGTCGCCTGAATGTTCTTAAAGTAGCACTTTCCGCCTCTTCTATATTGTAATTGGATATCCACCCTTTGACAGGTTGAGGTGATGTCAATTATGAACCGCTTTGTGTAATGGCAGACGTCGAGCTGCCTCTCTGAGGCTTGCGTAATGTAGGCAATTAATGGTAGAAATTATTATGGTTGTAAGTTTAAAATCATTAATACAGGGTTATACGGAATGGGTCTTTACGTTAAAAGGAATTGTACTTATTTTTAACAATTGGTACTTTGGGACTAACTTCTAGGATCGCGAAAAATTAAGCTCAACTTATTGTGTTAATTTTGAACATTTATTTGTTACTAGCTGCGCCCCGCGGTTTTACCCGCAGTTAAAAAGCATCCTATGTGCTATTCAAGACTATAATCTATCTCTGTGCCAAATTTCATCCAGATCTGTTCAGCCGTTCTGGCGTGAAAGAGTAACAAACATCCATCCATCCATTCATCCATTCTTACAAACTTTCGCGTTTATAATATTCAGTAGGATTTAAATTTTTCTATACCAACATATTTTTTGTCCGAAAAAAATTGAAGTATTTTTTACAAGCTTGTCCGACTTTCTTCATCATGAAATATGTGTTACATTACACCATTATCAAAGGTGCAATCCTGCTTTGCAACTTTTAAAATTTAAAATAGTCGACCTTAAAAATTTGGGCTTTATTAAAATTTCGTGATTTTGAAAATTAATTGAAAATACTTTTCTTTATTGACACTTACAGCGTCAGGTTACAAGGGTAAAACTTGCTATGAACCCTTCCTTCATCTGTAATTAAATCTACGTCATCTGACTGCTCGTTAAGGAAGTAATTAGAAAACTTGATGGTTAAAATTCTTTATAACACTTCTGTACGATTTGTTTTGCCAGTAGTTTGATCGCTGGTAAAATTTCTAGGATATCACACACAAAGGCAAAATAATGTTTTGTACCTTCTATCGTTAGGCGGGAACTACAAGTGTTTAATTAATTAAGCTTTGCTTAGCTTATTTTAATTCTTATCTTTTTTTCATTTAGTCTATTATTTTATGAAGTACGCGAAAACGACGGGGTGTTATAAGTTTGACGTGTCTCTCTATGTGTGTGCGTGTGTGTGTGTATGTGTCATGCGTTTGGGAGCTACGGTGAAACAGCATCGTAGCTCCCGAATTCATAAACTGATTTTTTAAATTTTTTTTTGTTTGGAAGGTGAATTAGTCGGAAGTGTTTTTTTTAGCTATGCTTGATCAAAATCGAATTCGGGGGTTTTTTTTTAATTTTTATTTAAAATTTATGTTATGAAACAAGAAGGACTTACTTATATTTTTGCTGAAATCATATTTTGTAAACTTAGCTATATACCAGATTAATATTGGCGTCCCCTATTAATTTATAGATTTGTAGCGAAATATTCCGTTTGTGCTATTCTAACCCTTTCTTTCGTATATTCCAGAATGCAGAATGTAATAACACCCGGGTCCTATCTCTACCAAATAGAATGTTGTTTGAAAAGACGCTGACCACAGCACTCACATACAAGGCAATAGGGTTACCATAATACTGTCTTGTGACACAGCTAAATATCGAATGTTCGTTCATCCAGAATTTAAGAGCGCTGCTCATGTCGGCGGAGTAATGTCTAAGCAGTCTTCTACGATTGTTTTCGTCTGACAAAGATTTTTTTGAGATCTTAGCCTGCAATCACAGGCTCATGAATTTGTTAAAGAATGTACATAATATTAATTCAAATATCGAAACAAATAAATAGGCTATGAGTACTTAATTCATATATTATGTTTAGAGAGAGAGTTGGGTACTGTTTTTGAATGAAAAGTGACAGGCCAATTTTTTATACTTAATAGTGTGCGTGGCAGGTATGTCTCACTAGCATTGCGTCTATCCTTTTGTTAAGTAAGGAACTAACGATGGCAGCCTAGTTAGGAGAAGGTCCGCCTCTCAAGCCAGAGGGAGCCGGTTCGAACCCAGCCTACGGCACGCACCAATTTGTTCATTGTGCGATTAAACATATGTGCGTATTGTATGTCATCTGCTACATGACTGGAGCCCGGTGTAAGGCGACAGGCTCGCCCCCTGTCACATTTGGGGATGAATATAGTCCGGCGAAGTGTGGGTGTTGTATTACCTCTGCCAGCCACCTCGGGGGAAAGGCGTGACGTTATGGAACTAACCATTGGCTACAATTTTTTCGACGCGTGATGATATCATTTATCTAAGCCAAAAAACAAAATTTGGTAACTAACTTCGCTTCTCATTTCTGTAAACTAGAAGTTTACTACAATGTCCGGACATTTTCAAAACCATGGTCTACATGAGAAGTGCAAACACTGTCTTCAAACAGTGTAAACAAAAGCTTAAACAGGGCTACATGAACAAAACAGCAAGGTGTTGACTGTAGAACAATGTCCGTACCTACTTACGTACATAACAAAGGAAAAATCGCTTCTGTTAAATATTTTTCTAGCAAAGTGCAAGTATAGTAAAACTGAGTTTGAAATGGCTAGCTTTTCAAATTCAGTTTTATTTACTACATAGTAGCAAGCAAAAGATTGAGTTCTACTATGTCTGTGACATTTAACCTATGAATTTAATCTCAACAATTAGTCACAAGTAATTTTTAACCCTGTAAAAGTTTAAATATAGTAAAGTTTTAAGCGATGACAGCCTAGTTAGGAGAAGGTCCGCCTCTCAAGCCAGAGGGAGCGAGTTCGAACCCAGCCGACGGCACGCACCAATTTGTTCATTGTGTGAACATATGTGCGTATTGTGTGTCATCTGCTACATGACTGGAGCCCGGTGACTGGCGACAGGCTCGCTCCCTGTCACATTTGGGACTGATTATCGTCCGGCGAAATGTGGGTGTTGTATTACACCTCTACCAGCCCTCTCGAGGGAAAGGCTTGACGATATGTTATGTTATAAGTTAGCCTTACCCAATTTGCTACATACTTTTTACTACGACCAATTACAATACGTTACATTGTACGTATTACTATGTATTATATTTATTATTTTAGTTCCAGGTTGCTTCTTTTTATTTCGTTCGGTGCCTTTCAACCGCCCAGAGTTCTAACCCGAATATATCATCCGAAAAGTTGGCCGCAGGCGTGGACGTAGCCAGGGCCATTTCAGGAAGGAGAGGAAAAGTTATTTATACTGGAAAAGTTATGTATACGCTCTTCTCTTAAAGTTTCTATTCTGCACAAGTACAATGATTGACACGAACTAAGCATTAATCGTTATATATCGCCTTAATGATTATAATTCTTATGAGTACTGCTGGACATAGGCATCTCGTAATGTCACTTGGTACTAAACTATATAAAAGATATTTTTAGCAATAAACGTTGCGTAGCCTCGGAATATTTACACAGTGTAATGTCTGCTTCTTTCTTTTAAATTTTTGAACTCTATCGAAAAAGACAAAAGACTGTGTAGCTATTCCGAAGCTATTTAACATTTATTGCTAAGGGGTATATCTTTAACTTTCTGTAAATAGATTATGAGCTGATTTACGCAGGTTCGTTCTACATTCTACGTTCGTTCGTTCCACTTAGCCCCAAGCCACCCTACAGTGCATTTGCCTAGACGCAGTTCAGTGTTCGTAACCAACCGCTACCACACTAGTCATTTGTCGTAATGACGACAGCTATAACTTTCTTGCGATAAAGTACCGTCTCAAGTGGGGGCAAGTGACCCACCAAACTTCGCCTTGACTACGCTCATGCCCCCAGGCATTCGTATTTATTAAGCCTACCGATAAATCTCTTCAGGTAGCTTCCAAAAGATTTGAGCCAAATGTTATTGCTATTTCTGACGAGGTATCAGTTTTCTTTACATTTTCTGCAGCCTAGGGCCGTTTTTCTTTATTGGAGTTGGGAAAAAAAATGTAGGTGTAGTTTAATTTGATCTCAGAGCACTGGGCCATGGTATTGAGTTTAGTTGGGTGCTGTCCTACTAATATTACAAACGCGAAAGTTTGTAAGAATGGATGGATGGATGGATGTTTCAGAACTTTTCAGCCGTTCTGGCGTGAAAAAGTGACCTCTTTCACGCCAGAACGGCTGAACAGATCTGGATGAAATTTAGCACAGAGATAGATTATAGTCTAGAATAGCACATAGGATACTTTTTAACCGCAGGGCGCAGCTAGTGTGTTATAATATTAGCATTTAATCTGACAACTATACAACAGAATTAAATAAGAGTTCGTTTACATCTTCCAACTCCACTTTCGACTTACATCTTTGCTTCCAACTGCTTACTAGTACATTAATAACTCTTACATTCGTTAAAATTTTAATTAAACCGAGATAGCACTGCGCTCGCCCACGTATTTAATAAACTCTTAACTATATTGTAACTACTTTTTTATTTACCTTCCAGTATAGTAAGCTCTTCTAAAAGGAATATTAAACAGTTTATTTAGAAGATAGAGCGGTTTGTAGCTTTTTAATGTTAGAAGAATTGGCAGAAAAAATTATTTAGATATGTATCTTAATTGAATGTTTACTAGTAGCACTGTGAGCTGGGACCCTATACCGAGATTTGAGATTTTCATCTCACCTTTTTTCGTCCTTGTTGCTCTCGTTTATAACGTCATAGGTGTGAGAGCAACCACGATAAAATCTAATTTCATCTCACGTGTAGGAGTAGCCCTACTGGAGACCTCGCGACCGGCGTCTCTCCTCCCCTACCAGGTCGCATTCCTCAACCGCTTCTCGTGAAATCGGTTCGGTTAAGAAATGCGATGTAGACGAAGACAAAGATCCAGACAAAATTCGGACATACGAAAGCATTTTTGTCTAAGCTTAGACGAATTCCAGATCGAAGCATAGACGTTTTGCTCGCTAAAGCACGCTCGGTCGATAAGTGAGAAGTAAGATAGTAGTTCCAAAGTAAAGTCTGATCCCACTACAAACTACTGACTAGACTGCCTCGGTGGCTCAGATGGTAGTGAACCTGCCTTCTGAGCTTGGGGGCGTGGGTTCGATTCCCACCTAGGGCAAACATTTATGCGATGAACATTTGTGTTTGTTCTATGTCTGGGTGTTAATATCTATTTAAGTATGTATTTAAAAATATCTAAGTATGTATATCAGTCTCTGGCAGCCATAGTACAAGCTTTGCTTAGTTTGGGGTCAGGAGACCGTGTGTGGAAGTGTACCGAATTTATTTTTAATTTAATTAATTTTAATGTTCAAGAAAACCAAATTTTAAGGAAATATAGTTTCTAAACCTGAGTTGAACCTGTATAAGGCACAAAGTGGTTGTAAAAATACTGCTAACGCCTCTAATAGTTTCCCATAACTCCACCCCCTAAAATATAAACCTTCCTAGCAATTCCGTCCACATCTCACGCTAACACCGCTGTAAAATAAACACTCGTTTGCAGTTAAAAAATTGCAACTACGCATCACATTTATGTACAATATTTATTCTGTAAACCACCTTTATAGGCAAACCGCCAGAATTTAAAGAACTCTTAAGTTTCAACAGGACTTTAAAAAGTTTCAAGTGCGAAAAGGTCAGGATAAGATGGTGGCACCCTTAATACGGAGGCATAAGTAACCATCACACAGCCTCTCGTACTCGGAATAAATTTTCAATACCTTGGTACACGAGTCGTTAGTTCTTTTCAAGGGCTTTTTGCGTGTTTACGGAATTTATCTTCGATTACGTGCGTGGTACGGGGGCGACGAGTTTGGAGGAAGTTTCTCTTAATGTCTTTTTAATACTTTATTTCAGCTCTCAATAGGCTTTAGATAGCTTTGCGTTTGATTGATCGTGTTGAGCTGTTTTGAGGGCTCGGAGGCTATAAAGTTTAGTTTCATCCATGTTTTGTATAATATTTGCAATAGCCCAAAGTTAATTAAAACTTAAACAATCGATGACTTTTAAACCGACTGTTTTTAACACCTGTTCAATAAGTTAAGTGTCAACAATGAACAATTAAATCAATTAATCCTTTATTTGACATAAAACAAATTTTACAACAAAAATATATTGAAGCCACTGGTTTCCGAACTAGTAAAAAACTATGCAGCGGAAGCCAGAGACCTCTCCTAATATAGTGTACTTATTTTATTTTATTACAAGCTGCGCCCCGCGGTTTCACCCATCTATCCATCCATCCATCCATCCATTCTTACAAACTTTCGCGTTTATAATATTAGTAGGATTATAATGCTATAACAGCAACTCATTACCTACACATGTTCTCATTGAGTCATGGTTTAAGGGAGATGTAATGTGTATGCGTAATGTTGTAGTGTTTTATACAAAACATTTTTCAGACAGCATCTTCTCAACATCGTCATAATTTAGATCCTTGAGCCATGTAAATACGAGTTTTTAAAATTCATTACTTGTCATTAATGTAAGTAAAATAATAATTAAAGATCAGTGAATATGTTCGGCGAGAGTATGGTTCGAATTTACTAAAACGTCCAGTTAAACGATTTTGACCTTTAAAACTTTAAAGCTCCATTTCAATGCTCCTGAATAGTTAACGATTTACATATTCATGAAAAGCCACAGCACATCCCAAGCACTTAGGACTTAACAAATAATTCGAAAAGCACACACCAGCTACCGCAAAATCTACACGAACTAAATGTTGAGCTGCATATACATAGCTCACTCAAATACCAACTCGATACGTCAAACCGCTAACCGTAGCATCAATTGAAAGCAACCTACCCGTGATTCCTACTCCATACCCTCAAGCCCACTCCAAAATCTACCATAATCACCTGTTGATCCTACAATGAAAAACATACCCTACCATTTAGACACAAGACTAAAATTCGTTCTTCTTTCTGTTGCAGTAAAGACCTTGTCGTTCACGTCGGCTTTGGCTAGAAATACAGTCGTAAATAAAGAAAATTGGACGATAATCTTATACAGTTAAGATAGAAAATTGGAGAATTCCGGCTGGCTGTTAAGATGTTCTTCGTGATAGCTTTAGGAGCAATATTGTCTGCTTCGTTAGTGCTTTCCTCTTAGGTATTAATTGTATAGTGCGAAGTACTGTACCGGCTATCTTCTGTACGGGGCTTGGAACAGACGGGCGCGATTTATTTGTTCAAAAAGAGTTGCGCCAAGTCTTTTAAGGTGTTTCCTGTGTTTGACATGAAGGCCTTATTTGTTCCCCTTTTCAATGTACATTTTGCACCTTTTTGCATCATAGTAGATTACATTTGAAAGAACGATACATCGTATTTCTGTTCGAAAGACCATGCTGTCGACACAGTAGAGAGTGTTTGTATTTTATTACTCAAAATACTAGCGTAGCTTGACTGGGTGTTCGTAGCCGATCACCGATGCTAAGCAACGGACGACACGGTTAGTCCTAAGATGGGTGACCGCAGGTGGCATTTACAACTGACCGCTACCGTGGCTCGGATTACACGCTAAATTGTAGTCCCCGGTTGTTTGTTATATGACAACGATCGTCAAGCCATGTCAGAGGCCTTTGGGTGGCCTAGAAACTGACATCAGGGCCAGCCATTCGGCCTATACGAACTTGCTTGCTTTTACTCAAAACACTAAACTTAATTTCTACAAGCAGTAAACCTTCAAAACATTTCCAAGTATTTGCTGTCTCAAGCAGGAAACTTTATTGAGAAAACCTGCTTTTTAAACATTTTACGTAAAGCTCACTAACGCCTCACGCCTCATCATTGTCTTCTCTTTTACAATAATCGATTCCAATCTTGCTTAGTCAGGAATAAGACTTGTCATATAATTACTATGGATATTTTTTAAATCTTACAACAGTGTTTGGTTATATCAGGTATAACTAATAACATTCTAGCTGCTAACTGCGAATTCGTTCGCGTTTATTCAGAAAATAGTATCCAAAAACCTTCCGCGTGGTATACTGTAACTAATTATCAAATTTCATCAAGATCCATTCAGCCGTTTAGCCGTGAAAAGTCTACAAACAGACAGACAGACAGAGTTACTTTCAATTTTTTAAATTAAGTACTGAAATATCGAAGTATTGAAATGGATATAAGTATAAACGATGGCAGCCTAGTTGGAAGAAGGCCCGCCTCTCAAGCCAAAGGGAGCGGGTTCGAAACCAGCCGACGGCACGCACCAATTTGTTCATTGTGTGAGCATATGTGCGTATTGTATGTCATCTGCTACATGACTAGAGCCCGGTGCATGGCGACAGGCTCGCCCCCTGTCACATTTGGGACCGAATATCGTCCGGCGAAGTGTCGGTGTTGTACAACACCTCTGCCAGCCCCCTCGGGGAAAGGCGTGACGATATGTAGAAGTACTCGTATAACGCGATGACGTTAGTCTATAACCTATTAACATTTCGAATGCCTAATGTTAATCTTATCTTAATATATATAAATCTCGTGTCACAATGTTTGTCCTCAATGAACTCCTAAACCACTTAACCGATTATAATAAAATTCGCACACCATGTGCAGTTCGATCCAACTTGAGAGATAGGATAGTTTAAATCTCAAATTATAGTCTCAATTTTAATTTATTGCTAATTAAACGCGAACGAAGTCGCGGGGTGACAGCTAGTATAGTATAAATAACTATCGTTCAAATATCTTACGCTAGGAGAAGCCGACACAAAGCATCGCGCATCGGGTGGAATTGCGCTAAATACAGCATTGTGTTCTGCAAACACTGGCTGTATTGCACAGGGGTTTATGCACCTGCGGTGGTACTGCGGGAACTCGAAACTAGCTAGTAATAAAAACTAACAAAACAGACGAGGTCAGGCGAGTTGGAGATCAAACGTCGACATATTCTTCATAAAAAAGAAAAAAAAAAGAAAAACACATTTCGCTGTCATTCATTTTCGAGTTTGCAAGAACCTACCGAAACTCGAATAAACAGGCGTCGTTTCATTGAATTGATTTTTTAAGTTCAAGTTCAGATTCATTAATTAGTTTGTTTGTTATTATTATTATTTTATGTAGAATAGGTCGGCATTTGACCATCAACTCGCCTGATGTTAAGCGACGTTGTGGTCTAAGGTGGAGCACGACGACCTGTACTTATTCACTCTAGCCTTGAAGTTTTGTAGAGTGAAGAAGTACAAAGACGGTAGTTGAGTGAGGCGCTACAAGAGCGCTACTGCTCAGACCCGTCTTCGGAACGGTTACACCGGATTACATCCCGAAACACGACTAGGTCATTTCACGGCATGGCTTGGTCCGGTGGGTGGTAACTAGTCACGGCCGAAGCCTCCCACCAGAGAACTACAGAGAATATTACTGAACGTTATCTTTAATTTGAAATGTACTGTACAAATCATGGAGGCTACTAGACATTGATGGAGCGTGCGTCGGCTTCGCCTCGGCCCTCATCTTTCACGTGCGTCCATAATGTATGTTTTTTGCCAGTAACTGCCATATTCTCGCGCGTCCAAACTATTTCCATTACTGTCTCTGGTTAGAAATATCACGCATAACGTCACGCCTTTCCCCTGAGGGGGCTAGCAGAGGTGTAATGCAACACCCACACTTCGCCGGACGATATTCAGTCCCAAAATGTTACAGGGGGCGAGCCTGTCGCCATACACCGGGCTCCAGTTATGTAGCAGATGACACACAATACATATGTTCACACAATGAACAAATTGGTGCGTGCCGTCGGCTGGGTTCGAACCCGCTCCCTCTGGCTTGAGAGGCAGGCCTTCTCTCAACTAGGCTGCCATCGCTTCTATCTATCGCTGCCATCTAGAAATATCATGAAAATGAAAGCAATCTAGAAAATCTTGACCACTCTGTAATACCAAGGATGGAAAGTTTACAAAAGATTAAAAGATTTTGATTGTTGACGAGTTTTATTGAAAAAAGTCGTCTTCTTAAGGTGGAGATTTAATTAAAATTAAGTCAAACTCATGTCATCTTCTCATAGTGGACATTATGCCTAAGCGCACTAAGCGTTTCAAATCCACTTTTCTCATAAGGTGTGGAACTCGTTGCCTGCGTTTTTTTCCACCCAAACACAATCCAGGGGTGTTCAAGAGTAAAGTGAATAGGTATCTCCTAGGCAAGCGTGTTACACCTTCGATCACGTCGACGCTTCCCATCAGGAGAGTCAGTGGTCAAACGCATGCCTAGTCCGTTATGAAATAAGTAACTTTATTAGAAGAAAAACAAAAAACCCTGCTGCAAAATGTTGTACCCTATGTCACTTCTACTATCAAGACGATTCAAATGACACCTGTGAGGTGTCGAAACACATCAAGCTGTTTAGGCTGTAGGGCGTGCCAAAGAAACCTCATACCTGCATACATACCCACATACATACATACATATATTTACATACATATGTACATGCATAAAGTTTTAGTTCGTTTTCTGAAAAATCTTCCCAGTAATTCTATAGCCTTTAATAAAGTCAAAAACCAAATATTCACGAAACCAACAACATGCAAAACGATCTATACATACATATACTCGTATACATACATACATAGAGCAGTATGCGCAGTCGGGTAAAAAAAAAAAATAGGTATTTAATAACTCGTTCGAGTTCACAGAGTAGTGTACACCTAGTAGTTAGTAGTTCCCCTGCATTATTGCAGTTTACCGCTAGCCATTGTGCGGCGGTTACATTCATGTTTATGTTAATAAAGCCTGGGTTGTGCCGTTCGAGGTATTGATAAATACTTGTTTCATTTCATATTCGCTAGACAACGGTCGTTTTACGAACGATTCTCTGAATTGTCACGAATTGAGATTTTGATAATACATAGAGCATAATGATGACATGTTATCGTCTGCCCCCATGGTCTGTCACCACGCGGTGGCAGACGGCAACACTTTTGGCTATCTGCTCCCAGGATTACCTTACTACTTTCAACATTAAATTTGCAAGTCAAAATACAAACCATAAGCGCAAATTATGACGTTAAATACATATCGTCACGTCTTTTCCCCGAAGGGGCCCATTCATTCAGTCTCAAATGTGACACCCCTCCGACAGGCTCGCCCCCGCGAGCCTGTCGCCATTCACCGGGCTCCAATTACGTATAACATTAAATACGCACATATGTTCACACAATGAACAAATAGATACGTGCGTACCTTCGGCTGAGTCCGAACCCGCTCCCTCTGGCTTGAGAGGCGAGTCTTCTCCTACTAGGCTATCATCGCTTATTGAAAATAATCGTTTTAAAATTTTAGTTGTTAAAGTTTTTTGTATATGTTGTATATTTCATTTCATTGTTGTTAGGTACTAAAACTGAAAGTACTAGGGCCACAGAATTCACCAGTGGCCCTATTCGGAGATCTGAGATTTTCATCTCACCTTTTTTCGTCCTTGTTGCTCTTGTTTGAAACGTCATAGGTGTGAGAATGACCGATATAAAATCTCATCTCATCTCACGCGTAGGAATAGCCCTCCAGTGGCCCTATTCGGAGATTTGAGATTTTCATCTCACCTGTTTTCATCCTTGTTGCTCTCGTTTGAAACGTCATAGGCGTGAGAGTGACCAAGATAAAATCTCATCTCATCTCACGCGCAGGAATAGCCCCCCTGGACATGATAATTTCTCAACCAAAGATCTAATTATAAATCTTTCCACTAAAACAAAATAAAACAACTCGAGTCCTGAAAATGACTTCAAAGAAGGACCAGGTAAGGCAATAAATCACTGAGGAACACCTATTTGATCGCGACTAACGATAAAATTGCAATTTGTGCATAAAACAACCGGTACGATGGTGTAAGTGGGGAACCCCTTGAATTTACTCAAACGAGTACCTCCTACCTTCCTACCTGTACAAAACGTTGCAGCATGGTTGCAGCTATTGGAATTGATAAGATTGGTAAAAATTCTACTAATATTATAAACGCGAAAGTTTGTAAGAATGGATGGATGGATGGAGATTTGTTATTCTTTCACGCTAGAATGGCTGAACAGATCTGAATGAAATTTGGCACAGAGATAGACTAAAGCACACACAACACAAGTACACAAGTAAGTATAACACATAGGATACTTTTTAACCACGGGTGAAACCGTGGGGCGCAGCAAGTCTTACATAATCAAAATAAAAATCTCATGACAATTCATGATAAGTTCCAGACATGACATTTTGTATAAGTAAAACTTTTTCCTACTTCGTGTATTTATTTATTTCGAAAAACCGTAACCTCAGAGCCCAGTGTATGGCGACAAGCTCGCCCCCTGTCACATTTGGGACTGAATATCCGTGTAGTGTGAGTGTTGTAATACTCATCTGCCAGCCCCTTTTGGGGGAAAGGCGTGACGGTATGTAATGTCATTTTTGTACTATCTTACGTGAACAACATCTTATTTAGATCCTAAAGTCTCTGCGCATGTGGTTAGGTGCATAATTTCGGAGATTTGCTAACTCATTTTATCCGACTGCGCAAGAAGTAAGGTTATGTTTTTCGAGTGTATGTTTGTATATATGTATGAATGTATGAGGTTCCTCTGACACGGCTTACAGCCAAAACTGCTTGATGGATTTTGACATTTGAGGTGTCATTTGAATCGCCTTGATAGCGGAAGTGACATAGGGTACAACATTTTGCAGCCGGCTTTTTTGATTTTCTTTTAATAATGTTACTTGTTTGCACAATTATTGCAAAAAATATACAAGGCTATGTTGGTTATCGTTAAAATAGTTGGTAATTTTATTCAAACTTTACAACATCACGTACTACAATCCGCGAATTATTCTAATGTTCTGTGGGCGCTGAGCTCATAAATTTTATATCACAGTACAACGTGAATTAAACAATGCCTTGTCCAGACAAGGTGATTGTGTGGGGTGACTAAATGTGCCTTGAAATCATAGTCATGGCAGTAAGGGAGCTTACATCTCAGCGCTACCATGTTTCAGATGGCGATGTAACTGAAGGAACCGATTGCTTAATTCAAGCAAATGATAGCCCAAATTTGAGGTCTATATTTCTTTATGCATGGCCGTAGCTTTAGTCTATTTTCCTTACTTTCAGCTAGATATTACCTAAAGCAAGGCCTAGCTTAGGTGTAATAAAGGACACGCGTAAAGCCTAACTATTTAGCCAGTAATTAATATTCCTTACTGTCTTGTTTTCGGCTATAGTGTCCCGGTCTGCAGTGGCCATAATTCAACGGTAGAAATGCAATTAGCTGGTCAGGTGATAACAGGAACATTCATCAGAGTACATAAAACCTGTAGGTTGGTTATGTTCGTAATGGACGGAGCTAAAAGCTATGTTTATGTTTTCCGTAATGGAATATAAGAGTAGCAATGTTTGTGTCCAATACGCATTCATATATACGAGTTGTTTTTTAGAGATTTAGTACCTCTCTCTGTTTTCCTGGCTATGTATTTGGTGAGTTAGCCTTCCCATTTAGAATAACTAAAACTACCTATAAAAACCAAGTACACTCGCGAAATGTAAGCAGTTTAATTGGTGCCATAAACGACACCGTACGACGCAGCGTTTTGGCATAACCTTACTTATAAATAAATTTTTGAAACAGATTTAACCAATCAACCAATTATCCAACTTATAGATAGAAAACATTTAAACAACCACATTGCTTGCGTCTTTATGCTTAACAAAGCAAGTAACCACATCACACGTAGCGAATTTGTGGCTTGCGATTTGAGGTGTTGTTTGGATACCTACTATTTATAGATAGTTATTCAAAGTAATCTCTACCTATTTCTCCTCTTCTTCGATTTATCCTCGACATCGTCGTCTCATAATACCTATGAAATTCTGATTAGGATGAGAAGAAGACGATAAAAACTAGATTTTTTCCATATTATTTCTACTAAATAGCATTAAAAGCTCTAGCACACTTGTACAATAACACAACCAGCTAAAAACAAACCATCTTATCCTCACCTTGAACGCATCGCTTCCAAGTCTCCAAGTGGCACGACATTATCCCGGAGTGTAACATGACACCTCCATTAGTGTCTCACCTCAAACTAGATGGCGTTCTAAGCGGCTCGTGACAACACCGCATTTCTCTTTTACATCGGGTAAATTCGTGACACTCTATATCAGTTTAATGGAATATTAAATGCTTTTGGACAACAGGTTTCATGTTTTACGTGAAATTACACGGATATCGTGACCGGGCGTTGTAATGAAATTAATTATTACTGAAGTCTTCCCGAGCGGTCGAATAAAAGTCAAACATTTTCACGAATTCTGTAATTGTTTAGGAATATGTTCATAAGGATTTTTTGATGTTATTTATGTTCAGGAAAGAATTTCTAACCACTTGGCATGCAGAGTAAAGTTTTTATAACTTGATACACATCGTGCTACATTAATTTCGTATTGATACCGTCATCGATATCTTTAAATGTGATAAAATATCTAATACTTAGCTGCGACCATCATACTGCCGAAACCATCGAGCTTGTTCAGAGCGTAATAAAAATCAACTGATACATTGTTTTTCAGAGCTTTCCAATTTAATCATGCACCCATGTCATGCGTTTGATATAAATCGTTTAGAAAACAATGATGTTATTATACTACCCTTTCTAATGAGATTTAATCGCTCACTAAAGTGACTCCAAATCTTTAACTTTCCAAGATCTTGAGGGACTGGGTGCAGACGGGCGGATTAGTCAAAGTATGAGAAAGAGTTGTTGAAGTCGAAACGCTCACTAAAGTTATTTGTTCTTTATGAATTTTTCACTGCTTTAGTTTCTTAATTCTTTCTTTAGTTATTTTGCAGCGGTTATAGCCTAGCTGGAGAAGGCCAGCCTCTCAAGCTAGAGGGAGCGGGTTCAAAGCCAGCCTACGGCGCGCACCAATTTGTTCATTGTGTTAACATGTATGTGCGTATTGTGTGTCATCTGCTACATGTTTGGAGACCGGTGCATGGCAAGAGGCTCGCTCCCTGTCACATCTGGTCCTGAAAATCGTCCAGCAAAGTGTGGGTGTTGTATTACACATCTGCCAGCCTCCTCGGGGGAAAGGCGTGACGATATGATATGTTATGTTTATGTTAATTCTTCACTATCGACCGTTTTTCACCCACTACTGAATGTAAGTCTCCTGCCTAATAGATCTTAGTTTCAATACAAATAATTATGATCGTGATTCGTGTCATAAGCTAAGTAGCTAAGTACGTATTTGCGGCCCCAGGCACAGACGGTAACTGGTTAGCATACGCCTGTAAACAATCAATATGCTAATTCAGTGCCTACCCCCAGGTGGCCGATACTATTGCGTTTCAAACTGAATGGTTAGTGCGGAATACGGATTGAGCTGATTTGTGATTAAACAGTTTCTGATTGGCGGATTCTAACTTTGGAGCCATCATTTAAAGAAAGAGAAAGAAAGAAAGAAAGAAATTTATTTTGAAACCATACATACAATTAACAATATAAACGACAAATAAAAGCAATAAAACAAAGAAGATACTAATATAAATAACAAACAACAATAATAAATTACAATTATGTATGTGTTTCATAAAAGGCTCCACCTCAGCATAAGCTGTTTAATCAACAGCGCTGATCTTCCGGTGGAGCCTTCAGTTGAATCACGGACGCACCTGATGGCGTCGATATGCAACCTATTAAAATAATACATTTTTTTTTTTCATTTTGGCTAAAGTTGTTCCGCTCTAACAAATACAATAGAGATAGCACTAAAAAGCTATAGAGTTGGAGCAAAAATACACTAGAGATTTTATTATGGAAACTGCCGTGGTTTTCACACATTATGATTTACTAGCTGCGCCCCGCGGTTTCGTACGCGATTAAAAAAAATATAATTGATTGAATCAGACGTTACTGTGCAGAAGTTTATCTTCAAAATTGTTACATTAACAAATCTCTAGGGTATTTCCGCTATAACAAATACACTAGAGATACTACAAAAAAGCTATAGAGTTAGAGCCGAAATACACTAGAGATTTTATTACGGAAATTGACGTGGTTTTCACACATTATGATTTATGATACGGGAATTACTCACGTACGATTTAGTCGATTATTCCGACTTTAGTCTCAACCGCGCTCGCCTTGATAAAGACCGCCTAATGCGGTTGAAACTATAGTCGGAATAATCGACTAAATCGTACGGGAGTAATTCCCGTGTCATCCTCCTACTAATATTATAAACGCGAAAGTTTGTAAGAATGGATAGATGGATGGATAGATGTTTGTTACTCTTTCACGCCAGAACGGCTGAACAGATCTGGATGAAATTTGGCACTGATATAGATTATAGTCTAGAATAGCACAAAGGATACTTTTTAACCGCGGGTGCAACCGCGGGGCGCGGGTAGTTTTCTATAAAATCTACATAACCAAACACTTTTGCCTAGTTCACGATTTTCATCGAGCACACTGGAATCATAAAATGCTGCCGTTCCGCGCACGCACGCCGATTTATATTTTTTATATCTATTTCACGCACGTGGCGGCCATTTTAAATCCAAATGTAATTGAGAGTTATGTAAATGTGAGCCACTCACGGTCAGCCTGCTCGTCTGTAAGGGTGCTTATACACGGGTAACATGCGCATGCCGGTTAAACTACATATACAGGCATGGTAAACTTAAAACCTTTAAAACTTACTTTAATTTTTACCCGACTGCGCAAGAAAGAGGGTTACGTCTTTCGATTGTATGTTTGTGTGTATTTGGGTATGTATGTATGAGGTTTCCTTGTCACGCCCTATAGCCTAAACAGTTTGATACATTTCGACATATGAGGTGTTATTTGAATTGTCTTGATTGTGGAATTTTGTATTTCTTTAATAATGTTACTTGTAAAGAGTCAAATAAGCAAAATGTCCAGCCTTCAATTTCTCTAAACGTCCAATTTTCTAGTAGCATATTCACAATAGTCCAACTCCTAAAGCATCTATTTTAAAATGTATTATAATGTGCCTGTATCGCTCATCCAAAATTGACCGCACGCCATCAACCATTTCCCATCTAGTGCTGAGTTAAAGTTCCTTCAGCGCGCCGTCTTTACCGACCCTGTGCAATTCTTATTCACTACCTTCCTTCCGGTTTAACAATCGATCTGACCGTCTCGTCACTTGCTTGAAATTCGGCGATCTTCTAGATGTCCTCGAGTTAAGCTTCGAGATTTACATACCATGAAAAAGAGTTCAGAATTACCACGTATAGTTTTTATTCCTCCAATTCTACAAAGCAAACTACCATAAATTAATTTAAGAACACGCATCTGAAATCCATAATTCAGTTACATTATCGCGAGTTTCCGAACCAGTGGTCACTGCGACTAACTAACCAAGACCTGTGGAAAAGCCTTCAGCAATGCAAAATTACATTCAACGCAGAAGTTGGGAGCTCTCTGGCCATGTTTTTGACGTTCGATTTATGAAGAGCTGCCCTGCCTGTTTTGTCATTGGTATGGAAGTAGTAAGAGGGGGAAGTGGGAAGAATTTGAGGGATCTTTTTATGTTGGATGCGTGCGATTGACATGAGAAATGAAGTGGAATGGATAGGGATGGAGCTATCGGTCGCACGGCCATTTACGTCGGCGACGTTATGTTGAATATTAGTAGTTTGAACACATAACAGATTGGATTCAATCAGACCTTTTGTAGGCTTATAATGGCGCCAAGGGAAATTATTTTAACAAGCATTGCCTATGGGCAAAGCTTAACTGCACCAAAGAAGTACCAAAAGTGCCTGTTTGTTGATGAAATAGCTGAAAATGTCCGGTAACTTGAAGTTTATGCCTGTGTTAAGGATTCTACACACTGCAAGCCACAAGTCTACTACAAGCCGCACACATAATCTCATGTGTGCGCCTTGATTTCTTTTAAAACAAGCTGCGCCCTGTGGTTTTACCCGCGGTTAAAAACTATCCTATATACATGCTATTCCAGAATATATCTATCTCCGTACCAAATTTCGTCTGGATCCGTTCCGCCATTACAGCGTTATTTAGTAACAAACATCCATCTATCCATTCATTCATACATCTATCTAAAATTTCCCATTTATATAATTTGTGTGATTAAGCTTGAAGTCGACGGACTTCAAGACTTCATACAAATTACAAAAAGTCGGTGGCAGTTGGGCTATCGCTCCGATAGCCTTGATCGTCTAGTAGTTAGGATACTAAGTTGTGGCCTTAGTAACATTCCCTAGGCCCTGCGCCCTCCGCGCTTGCCTTACATCCGGTACGCTGTAGAGGCCTCAGTGGTCAACAGCATGGCATCAGTCATTCCCAAAAAAAAAATCGGCTCCTGGTAATTTTGGCGTCTACATACAACAACAACAACAACAACAACAACTCTTTATTAAAAACATAAAATAATTACAATAGTACTTAAATAAGGCTTAACTAAGTTTTTAATGGGCGGCCTTATCGCTCAAAGCGATCTCTTCCAGGCAACCTGAATGGACAGGAACATTTATAAAAGTTGAGGCCTTGAAAATTCTAATACTAATAGAATAGTAATAATCTAATACATAATTTTACAAGACGTAAAAAATAATAAGATTAAAATAATAAAAATACACAAAATAAATACTAATAAGTAGACGAAATAAATATAATATAAATACTTTAAAAATGTTTAAAAATAAATGTCACTAATATATAAATAAATACATAGTGCGACTTTTGTACATACCAACAAACTTACTCAAGATTGGCCCATTGCTCCTATATTTTTAAGTGTTTTTTTAGATTTATGTAATATGTATCTAATAAAGAGTTTTTGTATTGTATTGTATTGTAAGATACACAAATATGACGTATTTTATTATCAGAAGCCAAGAATCTGAGCCGCTGCGCCAACAAAGATAATTTGTAGTTAGAAGGATGCCGGGTGAAACTGCGAGGCGCAGCAATATTTATACTTCACCCAACGGCTCTATTAAAATTATAACATGGGATGAATCTTCACACCATTACCCGGAGGGGTTGTTTTATCCCGGAAATTAGATGACCATTTTCATTTTAGATTGGTTGTTATGTTATATGGTGTGGACAGGTAGGTATGTTACAGTCACTACGCAAACAGCGTATACTCAGAAAAGGCGTTGACTTTTAGAAATAATTCGAGATTTTATTAATATCGATAATCGTTTAAAAATATAAAACTAATAATAAAAATAAGTATTTTAATTGTCTTATAAATGAACATGCGGAACACTAGCACACACTTTTATGTATTTATAATATTTAAAAACATAATCCTTCTTTTTTGAGGTAGGTTTATTTAGTAAAGATACTTATCAAAGTAGCTTCTCTATTTCTCTGTCTATTAGTTAATTGTTTTGTGATGATCAATCGTGTAACAGCATCATACAAAACTTTCTATCCTTGGGCAGAGAAAGTCCAAAATAATCACTAATGAAATATTTATTACACGCAGAAAGTATGCCTTAGAACATAAATCATGAGACTATCTAAAACTATCTATCTCTTTCAAACCTTTGTTTTATTATCACAGTGATTGAATGAGAGAGAGATAAAAATCGATAGGACGTTTCTAAAAATACCTAACGCCCATCTAAAAATATGCAAGGTCAAGGTACGGTAGCATTATTACATGTCGTAACCTGGGTGACGTAACACTTACAAAACGCTAGTGACGTCATTTGTACAGTAATAGCTCGGCGCTAGAAAAAGTACGATAATTTTGTCATGCCAGTCGAGAGCAGAGTGGCGCAGTGGAAGCGTGCTGGGCCCATAACCCAGAGGTCCGTGGATCGAAACCACGCTCTGCTATAATCTTTTTGCGTCCACTTTTTCTTTTTGTGTTTGGTCTAGTTAATGTTTACTTGAACTCATTTTATTTGAGTAACATTAGGCAAAAGTAATTCTCGACTAGAGATTGAAAGTCTAATTGTTGAAGATATTTCGTAAATTCCTTTTAAATTGTATTTTCCTCTATTACATTGAAATCAGTAAGTAAATATAATTCGAAAAAGATTGAATATTTCGAACGAATGGTTCGTTTATATTATTGGTTAAATATGCCTCCTGCTGAGTTAATATTTTTGTAAAAACATGTTTCCGTATTTCACCACGTTCATATTCCATTATCTTTATTTTTCCACCCCAGTAAACTCCCCTTAAATGCTAGGTCCATTAAGGAGCCATCGTCCTTAACCTGTCGCGGAGTAAACTAGTTAATAGCATCTCCACAGCTAATTGGTAAATGGTGTACTGGAGTGGTGGCTTTAAAATATTGCTGTCTTAAGACCTTAGGGCTTGCTGCAGAGGTGGAAAATAATGTTAAGTTTTAAGTGAAACTGTAAGTGTTAAGTAAGTTATAACTTAACATTAGTTATGAAGGATAGGGACAGCATTGGGATTAAATAAGGGAGAAGGAAAATGCTATGTAAAAGAAACGTAAAATGTTGAATCCTGATGCGGCAACCTTACATTGGTTTAATTTTGGCTCCAACCTTGGTTCTAAATTGAAATGGCTAATGTGAACCTTATTACGATACTGCATGACACACTGGCTTCAATGTCAACTTTGTGGACAAAAACTAATAAACACATTGATTGGCCTCAAGACATTGATTGGTGCAAACATAGTATATACTCTGCTATGATATAGAGTTCTCATAGCGTTCCGAGTCAAAAATGGTCACGTGGACAACACGCAGTGACGTCAATCAAAGCATAAGCAAGACCGATAATAAGTCAGTACCTGGATGGCCGAGCTTTGCTCGGTTTTTTTTATTATTTTTTAATTGTGTTTTTTGGATAATAAACAATTGATTTTAGTCTAACCTCAAAGTAAACACTCATTGACTTTGTGTTACTTAACAACGCCATCTGCTGTTGTGTCGTTAAAGCAATTACTCGTAGTTGCTCACAAAAAAATTGTATTATTGTTCGCCAATAGATGTCAGGAAGAGTCATATTTTTCAGTTGAGATTGATTATCGATAAAACACGAATAAAATTACATTTTCTAAAAATGATTCCTAGCTAGATCGATTTATCGCCCCCGAAACCCCCTATATACTAAATTGTATGAAAATCGTTGGAGCCGATTCCGAGATTAATAGAATTATATATATATATAATTGGAATCTCGGAATCGGCTCCAACGATATCTTTAAAATATCTTATATCTTTTTTTTTATTCTTATATCTTTAAATGAGCAATTCTTGTATATACAAGAATTGCTAAAATTTAAAGATATAAGATAAGATATATCTTCAACAAGTTCAAAAGAGGTAATGACGATGACGAGTAACGTCATCAGGTGTTGGGTTTTGGAACACTAGAACTTGTTTTTTTGGATCATGGTTGCAAATATGATCAATGTGTAGCCGCGGTCTTCGCTGTCACTTGACATCAGCGGTGCTATTTACAACCATTCGGAAACGTTTCCGATGAGATCCCAGAAAATTCAAACTTAAATTGTCCGAAACTCAGTCTACTTTATACATTTTGGAATATGGAATCAAGTATAAATCCGATCGGAAGAATTAATCACGTTTAAAAAATTAAGAATATAGACTGAGATTAGAATGATTTAGGTTTAAATTTTTTGAAATCCGAACGCAAACGTTTCTGAATGGTTGTGAGTAGCCCTGCAAAACAGCTATAGTCAAAGCAGAAAAAACGTACCAACCCCCTTAGCAATATAAACGTTATATAGCCTCGAAATAGTTATACAACACGTTAAAAACATCTTTACTGCACACCAAAAATACAAAATAAAGACAAACAAAAAAAAAGTATTCGGCTGTACAAGAGGACAGTGTTCTGTCTTTTCTTTCTTTTAATTTTTTAAACTCGGTATGAAGAAAGATTGAAACTATTACGAGGCTATTCAACGTTTATTGCTAAGGGAGTATGTACAAGATGACATTGTCAAGGCGCTTATAAGGTAAAGGATTAGACTATTTAGCACTGAACGGGAAAGGTTGGCGCGGTAAAGAGGAAATAATTATGCGCTCAGCACTTCGGAAGGAAAATGGTTTATGATGATGTGATGATTCATGTTTCGACGCACGTGCTTCTAAGTATATTTTTTTGGATAATAGCATAATTTACTCCTAATCATAAACACTACTATGTAGTTACTACATAAAACTAGTTACCCATTTTTATCAACCTAGTGTCATCAAAAGTGATAATAAAATAAACTACCCAGGCCGTATTGAATCTGATAATTTCAAAACGTCCAATTAATTCCCAGCTCTACGTGACAGGTGGATAGAGTCCAAAGTCCTGTTTATGCTAGTCAGTGGTAATGCATGGAACGACTCATATTGTGTAGGAAACAACAGAATTAATTAAATTAATGGATTTCAGCAGATGGGATGTCGTATATTGTATTGAGGACCGATTTATTGGGTTTAGTCGAATTGTGGTCGGTGGGAATGGATTTAGGATGTGTTGGAGGATTTAATTGTATTATGTGAATAGCGTAGGGCAAACGAGACAGCAAGAGTGGAGGTTTTGTTTTTTTTTATGTAGAATAGGTCGGCATTTGACCCCCAACTCGCCTGATGTTAAGCGACGTTGTGGTCTAAGATAGAGCACGACGACCTAGAAGGTACTTATTCACTCTAGCCTTGAAGTTTACTAGAGTGAAGAAGTACAAAGACGGCAGTTGAGTGAGGCGCTGCAAGTGCGCTACTGCTCAGACCCGTCTTCGGAACGGTTACACCGGACTACATCCCGAAACACGACTAGGTCATTTCACGGCATGGCTTGGTCCGGTGGGTGGTAACTAGCCACGGCCGAAGCCTCCCACCAGAGTTTGCTACCCGGTTAGCACTACCCGGGGACCACGTGTAGGGAATCAGAATAGAGTACACTCCCACGGACGTGGGTAGCTCAGCCCCCAATAAAAAGATAAAGAGAAAGGTAAAGAGAAGAGGGAGTTGAAGTGTGGACAGGTCAAATAATATAAAAAGCAATGCTTAAAATACCGACTTCACATCCTGTAATTCGTAATCCATGTAAATAATTTTTAGACTCCCGTCGATTTTGAAATCGGCTTGACCGATTTCAATAAAACTTATATGGGACCACCTCTAAAGTATGATCGAACAAACAAAAAAAGCATCATTAAAATCGATTCACGATTAGCGGAGTAACCGCGTACCATACATACAAAAAAACATATAGTCGTATTGAGACCCTCCTCCTTTTTGGAAGTCGTTTAAAAATAAACCATCTTCATCGCCATCCACATTCTTATCCAAAAATCTGAAAGAAGTCGCTCTTCCTCCATAACTTGATTAATTGTAAGGGATGTGGTGATATTGGTGCAAATAAGTGAGGCCTAAGACATAACATATCTTCACGCCTTTCCCCCGAGGGGGCTGGCAGAGGTAATACAACACCCACATTTCGCCGGACGATATTGAGTCCCAAATGTGACAGGGGGCGAGTCTGTCGCCATACACCGGGCTCCAGTCATGTAGCAGATGACATACAATACGCACATATGTTCACACAATAAACAAATTGGTGCGTGCCGTCGGCTGGGTTCGAACCCGCTTCCTCTAGACACGCTCGCTCGCTTAAGACAAGGATATAAAATACTTTTTATTATCGGGAAAGTTAGGGAGGTAAATAGCGAGAGAAGCTACGGACAAAGACAGTACGTCCAAATAATAAATAGAGGACCCATCAAAAATCCCTCTTCTCTTGCTTACAAATTGTTCCAAATTAATGAACTACAAACAAAATTCCTCCTAAATAACGATAAATTCATCAATTTCTCTATTTTCTAAACATAAATATCCTCATTACTTTCTCTAATCCCGTTGCTTGGCGACGGCACGCTTTGCCTAATTCTTCTTGAAGGATTAAGATGTCCATCCACCTGCACGCTCTGAGCTCGATCGCCTCGCCATAGTACTAATAAAAATAAACTTAATTTTTTGCGGTTTAAAGTATTTTTTTAGATCGACTTGCTGAGCTGGCGACGATCGCTAAACGGGGGCGGCCCGCGCACGGCCCGCTTTGGAAAAAACGATCTAAAAGGCTTTTTGTCACAAAGTATTTAGTTTATTTTTCATGAATATACCATTGCCAGCCTGGCGCTGAGCTTGCAAGTGAACGTACAGCCTTAACGACACTGCCACTCAAATTAGACCCCCAACGCTAATACTTTTAAATAACTTGTAAATAAATCGACGCTTTTGAGTGGGTCTTTCTATTTTGGTTCAGATTAAAGGATGAGACGTTGATTCTGAAGATGCTTACTTCCTTATTTGTTTGACAGAGGTTTGTTTCAAAAATATTTTCAGCACAAAATATTTGGAGAAATATACATATTATGTTATTTAGATTTGTGCCAAATTGCTAGCTATCATTTTTCTTTATCAGTTTCTGAGAAAATTTATTACCAAGACGTACAACCAGCCAGACGCCAGAGTCTTAGCACGGTTCCTTTTTGCCCGACTCCCGAAATTCGGGACACTTCCACACACGGTCGCCTGACCCCAAACTAAGCAAAACTTGTACTATGGCGGCCAGAGACTGATGTACATACTTAAATATTTTTAAATACATCCTTAAATAGAAATTAACACCCAGACATAGAACAAACACAAATGTTCATCACATTGGGACTGAATATCGTCCGGCGAAGTGTGGGTGTGGGTGTGGTATTACATCTCTGCCAGCCCCCTCGGGGGATAGGCGTGACGATATGTTATTAATGTTTGCCCCAGGTGGGAATCAAACCCAGGCCCTCAAGCTCAGAAGGCAGGTTCATTACCATATATTTGTAACTTTGTTTTCATTTTAATACCAATTGTCTAGTTACTTCATGTGAATGTCCTAAACATCTGATTTACTCAAGGTCTTAGAAACCGGAATGCGTAGGAGCATTGTAAGTTCATTCATAGCGCAATCTACTTACAACTTCAATGTAATTCACTTCTTATTCCATACACGCTAGAGTCTACAATCAAAGTAACATTTTGAATCGTCAACCATAAAATGTTCAAACCAATTTTAGAGCTAATCGCCTTAAATATTAGGTTTACAATCGTGTGTTTTATTGTTCCAGGTACGTTCCCATTGGCGCCAACTCCATATTGGTAGTAGGCGGCAGACACTTGCATTGCGTGAGTCAGTAATAATGCTATTAAATTGCGTAACCCAAATACTAAGTCGTTTTGTGACGAAACGAAATGACATTGACGTGGGCTGGGCAGTGACATTAGTGAAATTGTTTTGAACATTAACCAGCTTATATTTTGCAGTCTTATTTGAACTCGCGATATGAACTCTCGTTTTTCTCGAATTCAGATTCAGATTTAAGACGATTTTTAACTAAAAATGTTTTAGTACACAATAATGCTTTAGAGTTTAGGTACAAAAGTCTAACGTCAGATTCAGTTTCTTTAATCCTTCAACCGTACAGTACTCATGATGTTTTACTACACAATAATGCTTTAGAGTTTAGGTACATAAGTCTAACGTCAGATTCAGTTTCTTTAATCCTTTAAACGTACAGTACTCGTGATGTTTTACTACACAATAATGCTTTAGAGTTTAGGGACATAAGTCTAACGTCAGATTCAGTTTCTTTAATCCTTTAACCGTACAGTACTCGTGATGTTTTACTACACAATAATGCTTTAGAGTTTAGGTACATAAGTCTAACGTCAGATTCAGTTTCTTTAATCCTTTAAACGTACAGTACTCGTGATGTTTTACTACACAATAATGCTTTAGAGTTTAGGTACATAAGTCTAACGTCAGATTCAGTTTCTTTAATCCTTTAAACGTACTGTACTCGTGATGTTTTACTACACAATAATGCTTTAGAGTTTAGGTACATAAGTCTAACGTCAGATTCAGTTTCTTTAATCCTTTAAACGTACAGTACTCGTGATGTTTTACTACACAATAATGCTTTAGAGTTTAGGGACATAAGTCTAACGTCAGATTCAGTTTCTTTAATCCTTTAACCGTACAGTACTCGTGATGTTTTACTACACAATAATGCTTTAGAGTTTAGGTACATAAGTCTAACGTCAGATTCAGTTTCTTTAATCCTTTAACCGTACAGTACAAAATGTTTTAGTACACAATAATGCTTTAGGTGCATAATTTCAACGGACCTCGTGGAGCACAGCAACTACTAAACGATATTTTAATGGAAATTACCACGAGAGACGTAAGTACATCTGGGCGCTACTGTATTTGAGATGCCCCACGATTTTTTAAGGTGAAATTACGCACTGGTACCGAATAACAATCGTTACCAAAACGAATACCTGTCATTTATCAAGTTAACTAATTTTATTTTATTGATTTCTTCTCAAACTATTCAATAAGTACATAAATACTCGTATATTGTAAACGTTTTTCACGTTGTATGTGACATCTGCTACATGACTGGAGCCCGGTGTATGGCGACAGGCTCGCCCCCTGTCACATTTGGGACTGAATATCGTCCGGTGAAGTGTGGGTGTTGTATTACACCTCTGCCAGCTCCCTCGAGGGAAAGGCGTGACGATATGTGACAAAATTGACATCATAATACCAATCAATCTGTTGTGTACAATACAATACAATACAAAAACTCTTTATTGACACCAAATACAAATAATACTAAACTAAACACTCAAAAATAATGGCGCATTGGGTGGTCTCATCGCTTAAGAGCGATCTCTTCCAGACAACCTTTGTTGTCAGTTGTGTGTTATCTGTTATGTTGCCCTTTGTTTTTTTTTTGTTATGTAAACGAATTAAAACGAAAATATCTAAGTATCGCCCTTATCACCCCACCCAGCCTACAAAGAAAACTTATTATTACACCCCATGGAGTATTTCCACACAGATCCACTTACTTCTGCTATTATAAAAAGTGCTGTTGAATAACATGAGTCTATTAAGGCGCGAGTTGCGGAAACCTTAATGCATGTCGCTTTGAAAAATGGGTCAACTTTGCCCCATAAAATCGCGACTGGAACGAAACATGGGTCTGCACGGCGACATTTTTTGTGGCGACTATTTTGGTGCAATTTCTAAAGCGTTAATGTGAGAACAATATATATTAATTTAATAATAAAACAAGTAACATTATTAAACTTAACTTATGTGCGCAGCGACCCAAACCGTGTCTTGGCCTACGATACTAAGATGCGACACTCTTCTCTGTTTTGAACTAGCTCAAAATATTATTAAAAGAAAACCGAAAAACCCAATTGCAAAATATTGTACACACATCCACTACGACGCAAATGACAGCTCACATGTCGAAATCCATCAAGCTGTTTAGGCTGTAGGCCGTGCCAAAGAAACCTCATACATACATACCTACTCTCGAAAAACATAACCTTTCTTCTTGCGCAGTCGGGTAAAAACTAAGATCAAATCTGAAAATAAGAGCCGCTTCTATGTGTATGTTGCAAGCAGAATTGACTCCGCCTTCAATGTTAAAACCAGACATGATTCATGCAACAAAAAGGTTGAGTGAAAGTCGTTAGCAAGTTGTTTGTGTATTTAATGACTATAAGATAAATTGTGCAGAGATTCTCTTTTCCAAATAAACGTAGGAAATTGCGAGTTTATCAAACACCCTCGAAGAGCCTACCTGGTAAAATCACCACCATCACAGAATAGCTAGCAGTGAGTGCAGCTAGAGCGGCGTAGCTCGTAGCTACAGACGTAGCGGCTCGTAGCCGTCGGGTGCTATAGTAACACTCAGTCACGGCCGAGGCCTCCGACCGCGTAGACGCGGCCTCTGTGCTACGAATCACCCTACGCGTTCACGTTTTCACTATTTTCACATTTCCCTATCGTATTTTGGTATTTTCACCGTTTTGCGTTCGTTTTTCAAAACCCCCTTTTTAATAAGTGCCGCGTTTTGTGACGTAGTGGTGTGATTGTGTTTTAGTGTTGCGTTTTGGGAATTGCATGTTTTTGCGAATGTTTTGGTGTTTTGGAACGGTATGTGGTGGACTAGGCTATCGTACGTAGCGTAGACTTCCGTCTATGCAAATGTGGTTCCGTATGAACTTTACAGCGATAATAACAGCTAGCTTTGTTTTATCGGGAACGGTTCCCAGTCATCTGTTTTTCTCATAGCAGGAATTCTCGAATGTTTTCGGTTCGTGGATAATATAGGTCAGCTGATTTCGGTCGGTTTTTCCCTTCTATTTCTGGGGGTAGCTAAAGGCTTCCATTTACATCGAGATTTTCTATTTTCTGTTTGACAACATCGTTCGTTGGACGTTTCTTTGTTGAGTTAGTATTTGATGTGAGATAATATTGTTACCAGATGTTATTAGATTTCCTTTGATATATTTTATGGGTTTTGGATAACTGTAGATTTATTTTTATTTTTCGACGATCGTCAAGTGGAAAGATATTATTTCATTATAGACTAGCTCTTTTGCTCTTGCTTCGATTGCGTTTCACAGCCTATGTCACTCAGGGATAATGTAGCTTTCTAATGGTGGTAGAATTTTTGAGAAGAGCTAAAAAATCTTACAAATTTTGCGAATTTAAATAGGTACCTAGGGATGAGATATAATATGGGACCTCCATATAATTGTTGACGTTTTCCATTCTTTGTGTGTTCAAGTCTGTTCAAACACGTATCAGAAAATTCATTCATTTTTAACTTATTCAATAATAAAAGAGTGATGTAAATATTGCCATGTTACGGTCACAGCAAAATACAAAAATACACATATAAAAGTAATACACACATAAATAAATAAATAAATGAATAAATAAAAAGTGTCATAAAAGACACACAAATACCCAGGACAAGTAAAAACACATAGTAAAAAACGTGTAAGTTTTTTTTGAAGCAACACGTTTCCAAAGTAGCTCCACTTCAATAATAAAAATTAAAGTTTTAAAAGTGTGCTTACCTAATTAATTGTGCAAAATTGATGACACTTATCACAATTTACAACATAGTGAGTTATCAAGCGAGGATATGCATAACTGTGAGTAAAAAAGCAAAAAATTGAAACTCAGATTGTCTGGCAATTTTTAAAAAACATATGCTCAGAGAAGTCTACCCTTTAATCAAATTGATAGTTCACCTGAAGAAGTTCTCATATCAATACTCGTGTTATACTAACGAACCAGTATAATAATATTGCAAGGACAGTAGAGTGATTTTTTTTGTTGCTACTAGACTTTTCGCAGGAGTGACTATAATGTCTCACGTAAAAGTTATCTGGGGATGCTGCGACTTGGGTCTAACGGACAACAATTATTTGACTTGTATTCAATGTAAAAAGGCCTTCCATTACGAATGCGTTAAGAGCGAAGTGAAGAATACAGGTACTTGGAAGTGTCCTTTATGTTCGAATACTAAGGCCAAAACTAGAAATGATAGCACGCCGGTACGCGTAGCTTCTAGTGATTGCACACAGAGACCCGGGAAAAGAACTGCTACATCGCCTCCTACGCAAGACACCAATAAACCGCTAACCCGTGATGATGCCCGTGACATTATTAAGTCGGAGATGAGCACATTGCTGGCGAAAATCGATAGCACAATTTCAACTGTCCTTTCGAGAGAATTGACTTCTATTAAAGCCACTATATCCGAACTGAAGGATTCAGTAACTTTTCTTAGTAACCAGTATGAAGATATGAAGCAAATTTCTCTTGAGAATGGCAACGAAATCAAGAGATTGAGAGAAGATAATGACGAATTACGAGCAACTGTAACCGATCTTAGCCAGAAATACAACCAAATGGAGCAGCTAAATCGTTCTAGTAACATAGAAATACAGTGCGTACCTGAGAGCAAGACTGAAAATCTGGTAAATTTGATGCTGCAGCTGTGCACATCTGTGGGATGTACCAATATCAAGGATGAAAACATTTTAAACTGCACCCGTGTGGCCAAGATGAATCCCTCGAGTCCTAGGCCTAGATCTGTTATAGTACAACTGACTTCGCCGAGATTGCGTGACAGTATTTTAGCCGCAGTCATAAAATACAACAAAGGTCACTCTGGAAACAAATTGAACACCTTGCATCTTGGGATCAAAGGAGAGAAAAAACCAGTATTTGTCGGAGAGCACTTGTCTGCACACAACAAAACCCTACATGCAGCAGCTAGGCTCGCAGCTAAAGAAAAAGGATACAAATATGTGTGGGTGAGAAATGGAAGAGTCTACATGCGCAAGACAGATGATTCGGACTATAAATACATACGTAATTTAGATTGTATTAATAAACTAATTTAATTAAGTAAGTTTAAGCGTAACAAAAGCATGCTTTTATATTTTTTTGTCATATCAACTAGTTATGGCTGGTTCTTTACATATATATTATCAGAATGTACGCGGTCTTAGAACCAAAATTACAGCTTTTACAATTAAATTAGCTAGTTCGAATTATGATTTAATAGTGCTTACAGAGACGTGGTTAAACTCTACGGTATTTTCGACGGAACTTTTTGATAGTAGATATAATGTGTTCAGAAGGGATAGAGAGACATCCAAATTAAGTATGAAGCGGAAGCGAAAAAATAAAATAATAGAAGAGGGTGGAGGAGTACTTGTTGCCGTAAATAAAAGAATTTGTGCTAGACGTATGAAACAATGGGAGAGCGACAGTGAAGACTTATGGTTAATCTTAGATGTAGAGACTTCAAAAGTCAACGAGTATATTGTTTTTTGTGCCACTTACGTACCTACACCTGTCGATAAAAAATATCTAGATCACTTCATAGATAATTGCAATCGTGTTTCAGAACAACATAATCATAAGACGTGTATTCTCGGAGACTTTAATTTGAGTTGCATAGATTGGGCTTTAGTTGATGATCCTCACAGTAATTATATAGCTGCAACGCTGGCACAACCACTTATCGATTTTTATAATGTAAATAATTTTAAACAATCCAATAGAGTCCTTAATTGTTTTGACAAAATTTTAGACTTATTTTTAACGGATTTAGACTGTGTTGAAGTTACAAGATCAGACTTTGAAATCAGTAAAATAGATAAACACCACCCTCCTATGAATATTTGTATAAAAACAATGAACAAAACTAAACTTAAAACAAATAAGACTTTGAGACATAATTTTAATAAATGCGACTATTCAGGTATAAATAACAGTTTACAAACAATTGACTGGCTTAAACTAATTGATAACAGTAGCGACGTGAACGCATCTTTAAATGAAGTTTATTCAGTAATAAATAGCATCATAAAAATTCATGTTCCGCTAACTAGGCAAAGAAATTCAAAATTCCCCGTGTGGTTCAACAAAAATGTAATAAGAACAATGCAAGAGAGAAATAATATATTACGTAGATTTAAAATTTATAGAAATCCTATGGATGAGTTAGTGTTAAAAAAATTGAACAAACGTTGTGAGAAACTGGCGACTGAAAGCTACAATAAATATCGAGATTTTATAGAAGATAAAATTACGACTCACCCTAAGTTGTTTTGGTCTTTTATTAATGCTAAGAGGAAAGGAAACTCCACGTACCCTGTTTCATTATCCGATGGAGCGGAAACAGTTATTGGTGGAGTAAACATTTGCAATCTCTTTGCGAATTATTTTTCATCTGTCAATGGTGAAGAGAGCTATAACTTCAGTGAAGAACGCCAACATGCCATTTCAAATAATTTAGCCAATATTAAATATAATAATCACTGTTTCTCTAATCTACATATTTCTAAAAGTGCAGTACTAAAAGCTTTCAAAAGTATAGATATAAATAAAGGGGCCGGATCAGACGGTATACCCCCTATATTTATTAAAAAGTGTGCTTCGAGTCTCTCACTTCCTTTGTGTTTAATATACAACAAATCTCTTCAATCAGGATTATTCCCGGATATTTGGAAAACAGCAAAAGTTGTTCCAGTATTTAAGAACGGAGATGAGAAAGTTGCTAGTAATTATAGGCCGATTTCAATTATTTCGACATTTGCAAAAATATTTGAATCTATTATTTTTCCTTACATAGATCAACATTTAAAACAGTTCATCACTGATCATCAACATGGCTCATAAAACAAAGATCCACATGCACTAACTTAGTAACTTTTGTTGAGAATCTTGTTGAAGCAGTTGACAATAACAAGCAAGTTGACGTCGTATACACAGACTTCAGCAAAGCTTTTGACAAAGTTCCACACTCCGTGCTCATTTTTAAGCTTTCGGCCTATGGTTTCTCTGGTTCCATGCTAAATTGGATGCGATCATACTTGCACAACCGTGACTTTTATGTTGTAGCAGCTGGCTTTGCGTCGACTATGCAACCAGTAATAAGGTCTGGGGTTCCTCAAGGATCACACCTTGGTCCTCTTTTTTTTAATTACTTCAGTAATGACCTCCCCAATTGCCTAACTTATAGTACTCCATTTATGTTTGCCGATGACCTGAAAGTTCTAAGGGTGATTAATTCGTTTGAAGATACTACAAAGTTACAGAATGATCTAGAGAATCTAAATAAATGGTGTGTGATAAATGGAATGACACTAAATGTTGAAAAATGTAGTCAAATTACTTTTAGTAGGAAAGTTAAAAATATTAAAGTTAACTACAAAATAGGTACAAATGAGTTAAAGATTGTCTCAACAATAAAAGACCTAGGAGTGACGTTTGATGGAAAATTAACTTTTATCCCACATATCGATATAATTATTAAAAAGGCATCTAAAATGCTGGGATTTCTCATTCGAAATAGCAAAGAGTTCATTAAACCTAGTACTAAAATATTGTTATATAACTGTTTAATACGCAGTATCTTAGAATATGGCTCTCCCGTCTGGAGGCCACATTATGCCGTTCATAGCTTAAGACTAGAAAGAGTACAAAAAAGATTTCTGTGGCATTTGGCTTTTTCTGCTAGGATAGCAAAATCTGTAATTTCGTACGATAAAAGATTGAAATTTTTCAATATTCAAACGTTGTCAGATCGCCGCATTAAATTAGATCTAATTTTTCTTTACAAATTGATAAATAACAAAATTAACTGCCCAATTTTATTAGAAAAGTTTAAATTAAGAGTACCATTTAATTATCCCAGAAAACACATAACTCCATTTGCTCCTATCTATCGAAGGACAGTTTTAGGGGCCAACTCGCCTGTTCCTAGAATAAGCAGACTCATTAATGTATATCATAATAACAACTTAGATATTTTTGGAGACTCACTTGGTGCATTCAAAATTAATTTAAATTTAATTTTAAATATGAATACCTAAATTGTCGATGTTATGTTAATATTTATGCTTAATTAGAATAATATTTCTTTTAATATTAAAAATTCATTTAGAATAACTTTTGCATGCTGTGCTTCCTTCAACAGACAGCACATTTAGTTTAATAAGATTGTAAGAAAACAAAGTATTTATGAATGTAGCTGTAAATGTGAAGCCTTATTAAATAAATAAAAAAAAATAAAAAAAATAAGACAAGTATGATCTGAAAGTGCACGCAGTGACTGTTCGTAAATTACCAATTCTGCTCAACTATAGAAATCTGCCAAATCCGCTATACTCCAATCCAGAATCTGTCGAAAATATTATCGCACTAGTTGCGCTCCGCGGTTTCAACCGCGGTTAAAAAGTATCCTATGTGCTATTCTAGACTATAATCTATCTCTGCGCCAAATTTCATCCAGATCTGTTCAGCCGTTCTGGCGTGAAAGAGTAACAAACATCCATCCATCCATTCTTACAAACTTTCGCGTTTATAATATTAGTAGGATTAAGTAAATTATTAATTAATAAAATATCGTATCTATTATCAAATCATTGAATAAGATGGTGTAGCTTTTGTCTATGACTAATTTACACAATATTAACATTCGTAATGTATATTCCCCGTTGCTCTCAGCCTACGTCACGGACAATAGAGCGCCGATCTAGGCATAGACCAGGCACCGCTGCTGAATCATGTCACGAACACAAAAGCTTTCAACGGGAGATAAGGTGACATACTCGTGTGCCATCCACTATTGTACGAGAGATATGTGAATATGTGGCCTTGAGTGGAAATGTGATCAGTTAGTGCGAGTTGGGAACTGCGAAATGTCAAGGTGATAAATAACAATAACATTTATTTTAGAACAAGACCAGTCTACACATGTTTTAATTTAAAGTAAGTGCATACAAAGTACAATTCAAATTTAAAATTATAGTAAGTAAGTAGTTGAAATATAGTAAAATTGAAACTAAAAACATTTTTTTTTTTTTTTTTTAATGTAAAATAGGTCGGCGTTTGACCACCAACTCGCCTGATGTTAAGCGACGTTGTGGTCTAAGATGGAGCACGACGACCTATAGGGTACTTATTCACTCTAGCATTGAAGTTTTGTAGAGTGAAGAAGTACAAAGACGGCAGTTGAGTGAGGAGCTACAAGCGCGCTACTGCTCAGACCCGTCTTCGGAACGGTTACACCGGACTACATCCCGAAACACGACTAGGTCATTTCACGGCATGGCTTGGTCCGCCAAAAACTATAACCAAAAACTAGTATCACTTAGAAAACTTTTAAGAAAAACGGTTTTAATCTTATGATAAAAAATACAAATAAAGATGCACTAAAGAAGTTTCATATTTGTTACTCCTTTACACTGAAACGGTTCTGCGGATTGAGATGAAATTTAGAATAGAGGTAATTTATACATATTTCGATGTAGTGCTCGTGACTAAGTTTGAACGCTTATTAGATCGTAACACTTATCTATTCAGGATTAGTTAATTACCGCAAGTGCTATTTACAACTCAACGCTACCGTGTTATGCAAAACACTACCACTAACTTACTAAGAATCGTTGCATAGCCTTTGAATAGTTAATCAGTCTTTTGTCATGTTCTTTATTTTAATTATTAAATTTGATCGAAAAATACAAAATAATAATTAAAAAAACAAACCCGTCAAAGAGTACTTTTTAACCGATAAAACGGGGGAGGTTAACAAGTCGACACGTTTTTTTTTTGGGACACAGATTTGCTACATCCAAGAAAATATAATACGAAATCAGAAAACTTTTGAAGTAATTCAGTTTAACAGTAGTACCTGGATGACCGAGCTTTGCTCGGTATTTTTTTTTATTTAATTGTTTTTTAAGTTTGAACGCTTATTAGATCGTAACACTTATCTATTCAGGATTAGTTAATTACCGCAAGTGTTATTTACAACAAAATAAACAATTGATTTTAGTCTAACCTCAAAGCAAACACTCATTGACTTCGTGTTACTTAACAACGCCATCTGCTGTTGTGTCGTTAAAGCAATTAGTTGCTCACAAAAAATAGTATTATTATTCGCCAATAGATGTCAGGAAGAGTCATATTTTTCAGTTGAGACTACTCAAACGCCTCCTTTTTGTTATTTTTCTTCCAAGTTTATGTTTAAGTTAATTATCGATAAAACACGAATAAAATGTCATTTTCTAAAAATGATTTCTAGCTAGATCGATTTATCGGCCCCGAAACCCCCTATATACTAAATTGTATGAAAATCGTTGGAGCCGATTCCGAGATTCCATACACAAGAATTGCTCATTTAAAGATATAACACTACACTACAACACCCTTCTACGAGTAAAACACATCAAACAAATCTTCCTTATCACAAGCATGGCATTAACGTTGAGCACCCGTCATTTGTTAATTGACCTAATCGCCTTATCTTATTACTGTCGTTGATTAATGTGAAGTCACTACTATTACGTAACATACGCTAATGTTTACATTGCAACGATACTTGCGTAGTTTGCAATGTGTTTACAATGTATCTTGTATGAAGACCCAATTATACATTGTAAACTACTCAAGAACATTTAAGACAATGTATGTGTATTGAATGTGTCGTTACTACTTACACATGAATTGACAATTATTAAAAATTTTTAACCAATTACGTTTTTGGTTTTCATGGAATCGTAGTCTTGTTGAAATTATCTATGACAGCAACGCATTTTTGAAAACACAGATCTATTTGCTTATCAGATGATCCTATGAAAGATTATGCGATGGTCCATAGACAGAACATATTATAAATGCAGACCTTCAACTCGGTGGTCGCAAAACATTGCAGAGCAGTGGATTACACTAGTTTATGCGTCGAGTTCTCTTCAGTAAATTGTTAGTTACTCGTATCTGTGCCAAAATATTCTGAGTCGTGGGTATACTATTCTTTATGAAAAAGTTTAACAAAACATAAATAACTTAGAATCATCAACTCCTTATCATCATCGTTATGATCGTCATCATCGATTTATACGGTAACAAACATTTAAAACAAGTATGAATTAGTAAAACTGAACCAAAAACTCGGTCGCAAAATGTTGTACTCTATGTCACTTCCACTATTCAGACGATTCAAATGACAACTCACGTGTCGAAACCCATGAAGCTGTTTAGGGTGTACATACAAAGAAACCTTGTACATAGTGTATGTGGGTATGTATGTATAATAACATACCTACATACACTCGAAAAACGTAACCCTCCTTCTTGCGTAGTCGGATAAAAACAATCGAATTGAGAACCTCCTCCGGTTCAATATATTCTGAATCGTGGCATATTTTTCTTCATCAAAAAGTTTAATAAAACATAAAGAACTAAGAATCATCAACCCCCTTCATTTACTAAAACAACTTTTGGCAGTTTTATTTTATTATTACTAGACTGTGGACAAAAAATATTAAAATATCGTTGATTTCTAGTCCACTGACTGTCCCAATGTTTTTCAGCAACTCTTTTGTTACGATTTTTAATTAAATTTCGTCCGGCTTTGATCTGGACGTGTTTTTTTCGCGAAATAACCGTTTTTACAATCTCCGTGTCGATTTAAAGGACGATAACAATGGAATGTTTCAATTTAATTATTCCCGTCGTCCCGGCTGGGCTCCGTTTATCCTTGTTCACTCGAGAAATGTGACGCTACGTAATAGCAGTAGGAAAAACTTTGAAAATCTCTTGAAAATCAAATCTCATAAAAATGTACTTAAGATGAAACTTAAGTAAGTATCTAATTACTTCTGTGACTATGATTTTTAACCGACGAAACGGAGGAGATATACAAGTCGACGCGTATATAATGTACATTTTTATTTTATTTTTGTAAATTTTTGATACTAATTTTTTATGTATTTTTTTTTAAATATTTTTACGTATAACTTTTTACAGAGTAGTCCGATTTTGATAATTATCTTTTTTTCTCTCTCTTTTCCTGTCTGTCCGGTGTCGGCGGCGTCTCCCAGACAGACGCGGCCTGCGGTGGCAGCCAATGAGCGGCCACCCTGGCCGCGTCTGTCGCCTTAAACAAATGACAGACTATTTTTTTAATTGTTGACCATGATTAAATAAAATTAAAAAAAAAGCCTTTTATTTCTTACAGCTTATAAAACATTGAGTTAGATTTGATTAAGGTTAGTTATATGCAATTATTAGTTTTGTTAGTAATTAAGTTTGGTTCCTAAATTTACTTGTGTTAGTTTTTCCTTAATCCTATGCTATTATACTATAATTCTTTATTTTCTGTAGGTGAAGGCCTACAGGTTGACCATGATTAATCGCCAAAATGTTTAACATTAAAAAAGTCTTTGTATCCTTACTGTCATGTACAGTCACCTGTTAGAGTCACTGTCTCATTTCTGTATTTCGTCCTTTGCTGACTTTTCATTTTGCGTTACTTGCTTTTGTAAAGTATCTTGACTTGTTGACTGTTTCGTTGATGAAAATACCAAAAAGGAATCAATAGTGGTCATTGAACGTTGTGTTCAAACGCAATTATATTACGAGAGCAAAATAATTTAATATTATAGATACGTAATATAAGAAGCGCTGAAAGCTTCCAGGTTTTTGAAAGTTAGCAAGTGTTTTGCTAAATTGTTTAGGTACCTACCACAGTCGGTACGAACGGTCGGCGGCATAAGTAAATATTATATTTTATATCGAAGACGTACTCCCGTATGGCATACAGTAATTTTTATAGCTTTTAAATAAATTAGAATGTGCGTGTCTCATTTAGAGAGACGCTGCTGGGTGCTATGGCGTAAGTTTTGAATTTCACATTTGAATTGGTTGGTCAGTAGTTTAATGTTACAAAAACTATGTTGTTTTCGCGAGGCGCGCTTCTAGTATCGACTGGAGGTTGCAATGATGCTAGTTTAAGAGTGTTTAACGGGCCTTGTTGCTCTTAAATTAAATACATTTTATAACATTTGCACACACATCGCGCTCGGCCTACTGAAAAACGCGAATTAAGTCACTAACCGCGTCCCTAGAATAAAAGCTGCCAACCTTTTTTTACTGATAATATTAACATTTTTGTAAAGTTTCCTTTTTTTCTTGCGTTCACTCTTGCTATTTTCAACTGCCATTTTTGCATGAGTACTTATAATTGTGAGGACATGCTCTTTAATTATATTTATTTATTTATTTATTTATTTATATATATTTATTTATATATGACAAGGTTTTTGTAACATGCCGTATCAAAATAGTAGAAACGAATCCCACCTACACTATTACTTTATTCCGGATAGTAGGTAGAAAGGGCGACCATTTCTAGCCCTGGCGGATCCTTGACCCTAAGCCCTGAAGGGACTCCTTTGTTACATTTTCTTTGCACAGCGGTGTTCGTTTGACGAGAGCCCAGCTCCTGATGAAAATTGCGAATCCATTGTTCACTCGGTCTTTTGTCTCATTTTGAACGAAACCGCAACCGTAGTAAGCAGTATGGACCCTTTGATTCTACTTAAAAATTGATATTTTCCAAAATACATTTTAAACCACCGACTCAATAACGACGGGGTGTTTTACGTTTTGACGTGTCGGTGTGTGTGTGTGTGTGTATTTGCGTGAATGTGTGTGTGTGTTTGTCTGTGGCATCGTAGCTTCAGGAGGAACCGATCTTCAATTTTTTTTGTTTGTAAAGTGAATTAGTGGGAAGTGTTCTTAGATTATTTGTTGTGTGTTGTTTAAATTTCATTTTTATCTAGTTACTATCGCTTGTTTGTAGAAACTAGCTACTAAAATTCCGATCTGAAATCAGAAAGTAATATTTTTTTGGAAAAATATACTTACAGTTTTGATTTTGAGAGGTTACAAAATTTTATCTGTGATGTTACTAATAAACAAAAAAAAAAATGAATGATGAACACGATCATGCATGTAACTGACAATTCATTCTACATTTGTATGTCGCAAGCAATTTCGCAAGGTTACCCTTACTGTTACTAAATAATGTATTTCCAAATATTAAAGGCTTTAATTGAAATGTTCAACTGCTATTTCGTAATATTCTCTGTGCAATTAACTACGGTAATGTTATTGCTAGATGTGGATTGGAGTTCATTTTCGACTATTCAGTTTAGGGGTTTCAGAAGCGGGCTTCAAAGAGTATTATAATTATTAATTATTAGTCCACAATGGTCCAATAATTAATAGTTTTAATGTTAGCTTCACTTTGTACTGATTGTACACACGCGTGAACATCAATGTGCCGTAGTAACTAAAATAATAAAATCAGAATGTACATTTGCTCGGTCGAGCCAAAATTGACTAAAAGTTATTTGATTTGGCCTGTTGCATGTCCGGATTTTTGCATTTTTAACCCGACTGCGCAAGAAGGAGGGTTTTTTGAATGTATGTATGAATGAGAATTCTTTGGCATGCCCTAGAGCAACAGCTTGATGGATTCCGACATGTGAGGTGTCATTTTAATAGTTTTAATGGTGGAAATGACATAAGGTTCATTTTTAACATTTAAAATATATCTAGGTCAGACTAAATTTTGCAGTCAGTTTTTTTTTTCTTTAATGATGTTATTTGTCTCCAAACTTCAAACTCCTTCCTAATCAGAACTGCCAAGGAGTGGAACGCACTTCCTGCCTCGGTGTTCCCCAGCAATAGATATAACCTGGGTCTCTTCAAGACAAGAGTGAATAGGCACCTCATGGGCAAGCGTGCTCCATTTTAGACCGCATCGTCATTTTTCATCAGGTGTGTTGTGGTCAAACGTGGGCACATTCCATCATAAAAAATCTTCGATTTTAAATTTACTTTTACTTTTTTTTTAAAGTCCATAATACTTGTATGGTTTTATGCTTCACGAGCACGCAGAACTACTTGAGCACAAAAAGGTTAAAACAATCAGATTAATTATCGTCTACTAATTTCAATAACAAAACTTGCCAGACTTAAAATAATCTGAAAAAATATCATTTAAACTTCTCCCTTGGAGTTACTGAGACGGAATCTCAGCCAATGAATAATAATGTAAATCAATTCTCTGATGTTGGAGATAGAATCTTAAATATTCTACTTTACTGAATTGGTTTTGGAGCATTAGCTAATTGATATCGTTATAACTTTGAACGGGGTTCGTTTCAAGCATCATTTTATATGCGTCAAGTCATCTCATTTATCTTATGTCAATATTTCTTAAACCGATAATTAATCAACATGCTGAGTCCGAGTCAATTAAGAGAGCAAATCTGCAGTAGTTAGAATATTTAAAAAACATCTGTCATTATTATAATATTTTTTTTTTATAAACCTAAAACGCTATGCCTCTTACAACGCGCTAAACACTTAGCAATAACATTATTAAAACCTCGGGATAGTTATAAGGTGTTTTTTCTTCTTCTATCCTTTAAATTTCTAAACTCGATCGAAAAGGACAAAAGTCTGTGAAACTATTTGGAGGCTATACAACGTTTACTGCTGAGGGGGTATAACGATAAGTATCCTACTAATATTATAAACGTGAAAGTTTGTAAGAATGGATGAATGGATGTTTGTTACTCTTTCACGTCAGAACGGCTGACCAGATCTGGATGACATTTGGCACAGAGACAGATTATAGTCTAGAATAGCACATAGGATACTTTTTAACCGCGGGTGAAACCGCAGGGCGCAGCTAGTAACTGTATAATTGTGCTTATTCAGTTATACTTATTAACAAGTGCTTTTAACAAAACTTAACATAGAAATATCCTTGCCATGAAGGCAAGTCTCACTATTCTGTAATGACAAAGTAAATGTACCAAGTTTTTCCCCTTCAGTTACCAAGTAGGAATACCTGTAACTACGCCCCGGTACTAAGGTACGAGTATAATTTTGTTTAGCAAACTTTAAAAGGAACCTGGAACTGCACAAAACTTCTTTGCTTACATTAATTGCTAGAACTTTCTCTGGAAGCGCATTTACTTTAATAGACCAGGAGTTACGATTCTAAAACTTGTTTATGTTACGGTTTAATAAATAGCGCCTGTAACTTGTGCAGTTACGAACTTTGGTTACGAAAGCGGATAGGTACGTTTTATTTGGATGTAAATCTTAGTTGAAATTTTAATGCATACGTATTGAAAAATGATTATAATGATACTCAGCACCATTATCTTAAATCATTATAATTAACAAATAATAATTGATTTAAACATTTACGTAATGAACATACGTGTTTGTTCTATGTCTGGATGTTTTTTTTTTTTTGTCGTGACAACGTCTTATAATTCGATAGAGCCGGCTGCACGCACGAAAAAATGCGGCGTTACCTCGCTCTGAGGCGTTCCATGTAAGGCTTGAAGTGCAAGCGAGAGCGCGGAACGAGCGACAAAGAAGCACAATCGGCCTTTGCGTTCGGCAGCGTTCGACATCCGTCTCTCTCCTACTTGAGTGAGCACGTTGTCACGTTCAACTATCGTCAGTAAACCGACTTTACAGACAACCTATTTTTTATTTAAAAATTACACTCCACGGACTCCGGGGACCGTGACTTTTGTTAACATAAATCTTAAATTATTATTTAATATGTCTGGGTGTTATTATATCTATTTAAGTATGTTAAAAAAAAGTATGTATATCAGTCTCTGGCAGCCATAGTACAAGCTTTGCTTAGTTTGTGGGGTCAGACGACCGTGTGTGTAAGTGTCCCTAATTTATTAATTATTATTATAATTACTAGCTGCACTCCGCGGTTTCTTCCGCAATTTTAACTATCCTACTCGTATCTTATTCCAGAGTATGATTTACCTCTGCGCCAAATTTAATTTAGATCCATTCAGACGTTCTGGCGTGATTGAGTAACAAACATCCATACATCCATCCAAACTTTTGCATTTATAATATTAATGAGATACAAAAGAGTGAGTGGTACTAGTTGTTCAGTGGAAACTTGTTGATCATGACGATGGCATTGATATAATAATTATTTCACTCCACACCAAAAATGCAACAGTAACATCGATTATTTCAAAGCGAACAATTCAATTTGATTGAGCGACCAAAGTTGACAGATCGAATGAATTATTCCAATCGCTGCTCGGAACGGACGCGCTACAAGTACGTCGACTGCTAAACACTAGTAGCTGGTAATTGGCCGACAATTAGTAGGCGGTCGACAACTGGTATGGTTAACTTTTGTGGTGTAACTATTGCTTATAGTTTAAGTTTTTTTTTTATATACATATTTTTTAGCCTATGCTCTTACAATAATAATTGCGTGTTACTGCTAAATAACTATAAACATCTTCTATTTAAAAAATTTGATTTTGTTTTTAGATTAAAAATCTCAAAGGCTGTATTACCAACCTAATATAGTACATAATCATTCATATCAGCCAGATAACGTCCACTACTGGACAAAGGCTTCCTTCAATGATCTCCATATAACGCTAGCTAAAATTACTTGTTGGGTCATGAAATAGAAAAACAAACATCCAACTAGTTTTCGCCTTATTAAAACTTTCACAGTCTCAGGAAGTTGACCAATACACATAATAATTGAACTACGTCTGCACTATAATCTAAGTCTGCGTACGAGTGAATAAGATGACCATCTGTACGTGTCTAGCCTTATTCATACTACTGTTGAATAGCAATCAGTTCGACGGCCGGCATACACTATGCATGCTCTGCTTGGTACTTTCGTCAAGAAAATTCTTAGACAAAAATATGATCAACAAACTTTTAATTTCCGACAATAATTCTAAGTATGCCTAAAAGAGATCGCAGTTAGCGATAAGGCTGGCAGTTGTAACGCTAGTTAACATCCTTGGGTTTTTAGTGGGTAGGCCGTCAGTGGCGGGATTTCCACATAACCACTCTGTGCCCGCACCCGGGGCTGTTGGTGGTATCCATAATGGATTTCCAAAGGTGAAAAAAAGAGAAGAAAAAAAGTTTTTAGCGTTATATTTTTTGTGTTTGTAACTTCTAGTTGTGAAAATTTTATATCTATCTCTACCTAACTATAGTTTATTCGAGCAACAGGCCCTCAAAATTGACAATTTTTTCTTCCTATTTTAAGAAACATGAAGATCTCGTTTACGATCATGTTTTTACTATTTTATCTTTGCTTCGTTATGTTTTTACGTGTTTCGACGATTTTTGTCTGCCCCACTCGTATTTTTTTGTGCAAGTCAAAACAATAATCTATAATTCGTGCTTTCTTGTCAACAACTAAAACAATTTCGTATAATTTAAAAACTTTTTTAACATCTCCCATTAATCTTGATTCTGCTATTAATTTTATCCGTGGCTGTACACAGAGAGTAGGCGTTGATGAATGGGTCTGAATGAGACGCCTTCGAGACATCGATTTGAATGGATTTGTATGAATTTGTATGAGCTGGATTTGAATGGCTTCGGCGCGTGGTGAGCCCCTTGGCCTAGTTATTAGTTGTCAACTTGTATTGATTGCACTGCTAAGTTTTGCTTCATGTTCTTTATAGCTGGTTAAATCTAATCTATGCTAAAAATAAATAGTGTAAAATTTATTTGTTAAAAATACGAAAAGTGATGACATCACTTTTCGACGCTACGCTTTTCAATGTTTAATTTTTCGCATTTTTAAGAATAGGTTCTCTAACCTTGTTCTTAATTCTATTTATTGCACTTTTGATTCACTTTGGAATATCAAGAACTATTAAGACTACTATCTATGATACTCCGAGGTCGATCCTAGGACATTATAATATAAAAAGTCAAGCTTAAGTACCCGATTTCCCATCCTGTAATTCGTAAACAGTTTTTAGTTTTGTTGATATTTTAAGAACTGCTTGACCGATTTCGATAATAATAATAATTACCTATAGGACAACCTCTCCATGATGTACCAATAAAAAAAACCATTAAAATCGTGTCACGGAGTAATCGCGTAACATACATACAAAAAAAACATACAATCGAGTTTTGAATTGAATTGAATTTGAAATTTCCAATTGAATTGAAATTGAATTTGAAATTTGTAATTGAATTGAATTGAAGTTTTGAATTGAAAACCAAGAATTGAGTCCTTTTTGGAAGTCGGTTAAAAATAGTATATCTTATTTTGATTGAATAAGAAAAATTACAGATAAAGTATGAAATCCCGCCGTCCGCTGCTCTACGCTGACCCTAACTCTGTGGTATTTTTTTAAACAATCGTTATTTCATTTATCCGTGTTAAATTAAACTACACCACGAATACCTCAGGCCAGGCCCTTTCATTCACACTCTTTTGTTCAAATCCATTGTTACGACACAACAGCAAGTTCATTGCCACTGGTGGGCCGTCCGTACACAGGGAGTAACGTCAACGGTACAGACAACGGTACAGTTAAGTATTGGCTATGGTTAGCTGAATTATCCCCCAGTACCTAAAGAATTTAACACTCAGACATCTATCAATTTTTATGTACTTACTTACAATTTTATAAAAGGCTTTTAAAGCTAAACTAAAATAAAACACATCTGAAATGATTGGGAAAAGTGCAGAAAATTCTAGATCATCGCACCTAGCTAGTGTTGATTAGGAGTAATACTAAGGCTCGCAAACCCAACATGCATCTCGTTTAAAGGAAAACAAACGACAAAGAGTTACTTAGCCGAGCGTAGCGAAGTCTCGGAGTCTACTAGGAAATCTCGGCATTTTTTTTATTCGACGATACCTTGAATACCTTAACAATCTTTATGAAATTTTGTAGGCAACTAGTTCATAGTAAATTGGACCAGAGGTTGTTGAGATATTCGAGGTCTCCGTTGAAGGCAAACTACGAGTACTGGTAACTAAAGATTTTACAGTAATGTTATAAATAAATAATTATTCGGGACACTTGCACACACGGTCGTCTGACCCCAAACTAAGCAAAGCTTATACTATGGCTACCAAAGACTGCAATGCACACATTATATACTTTTAAATACATAAATAGGCATTAACACCCAGATAAGCTGATGGCATTGTTTGACACAAGTCTACAAAATGTCAGCAATGGATGTTGTACAGTCGCAACGTCAATCGAGTCGCCGCCTTGTGTACGAACGGCTTACCGTCATGTGACATTGTAGTCCTTGGCGATAATGAGAAACGTAGATGAAAACCACACTGGAGTATGGACACCTCCGGGATTAGATTTCGTTGTCGTCTTTGTCGATGTTCGTCAATTTTTGTCGTATTTTTTGTAATAAAAGTTTTAACTAACAGTTTGCTAACACTTTGATGAGCAGTAGATAGTTTCTTAACCAATTTAATCAATATTAATTCAGCTGTTAACAGAAATTACTATCAATTTTAGTATGATGTAGTGTGATTTAAAACAATTTTTAAATACATAGTTATGCAGGTGTGCTAGTTTCTTTTACTAAACAGCAATGCAAAGGTAAATGATACAATGTCGCAGCACCACCCAGCCAACCTAACTGCAGAGGTAGCCAAATGAGGGAACTAAAGTTTTCAGCAGAAAGCCAAGTTTCGTTCCTAACAAGTACGATGGTGGCGCCTCAGTCATTTACAAAGATAAGTCGGTAATACAATACTTGGCTAAACCGTCACGTTTCCTCGTTAACTGTTTGACATTCCCGGGAATTTTGGCAGGAATGTGGGCGTACTGGCGTACTGTCTGTTACGTCGGGCGCGGGATGGCGTAAGAATTCGTTAGGTGAGAGGAAGTAATTTTCGTTTTGTTTTTTGTATGTAAAATTAGAATAATTTTATTTGGAAAAGAAAAGGATGTGTTACGCCATTTTTAAATGGTCTGCGAACTGTGGGATTCTTTTTGAAAAAACGTTGGTAAAATACTTGAATTAGTCCTCGACTTTTTACAACCCCTTACTTATAAACCTTGTATCGCCTCGGAATAGTTATACGACAGTGTAAATAGTGGTTATACAGTGTTTAGTCTTTTTCTTTTTTTTATAAATTTAAACTCGAACAAAAAATAAAACACAATCTAACTACCTATTCCTAAGCTATAGAAATTTATTTAGTACTAGCTGCGCCCCGCGGTTTCACCGGCGGTTAAAAAGTATCCTATGTGCTATTCTAGACTATAAACTATCTCTGTGCCAAATTTCATCCAGATCTGTTCAGCCGTTCTGGCGTGAAAGAGTAACAAACATCCATCCAATCTATCCATCCGATCTTACAAACTTTTGCGTTTATAATATTAGTAGGATTAGCCATGGAGATTAGTGTTTAGTTATCTACTCTAGTATCTACTCGTATGTTCCTTTTTACAGCCTTTAAACGCGTGTTCACAGTTACTTGAACAAGAGTAATATACAAGTAACATTATTAAAAGAAAAACAAAAGCCCGGCTGCACAATGTTGTATGTCACTTCTACTATCCATACGATTCAAATGACACTTCAAAATGTCGAAATCCATCAAGCTGTTTAGGCTGTAGGGCGTGCCAAAGAAACCTCAAACACACATACATACCCACATACATACATACACTCGAAAAACATAACCCTCCTTCTTGCGCAGTCGTGTAAAAAAGGTCAAAAAGTTACTCTTAAAAAATGTAGGTTTCCTAAGCCAAGTCTCTTGGACCCTAGACTAGCCGCAGTCTCTTGCCAGCGATTAAAATGTATAATATCTCTAACGCTTCGGACGTTAGCTCCTGATTGGACTAAATGAGAGCTGTAGAACTATCACGTAATCTCTTTGTCAACTCCAATCAGCAGCCACGTTCAAGCATTAGCGATAATGAAAGTATAAATTAATATAAATCGCTTGGAAGTGATTACAACTTGACAGGATTTCGAATTTTACTTTTTAGGTCAATCTCACATCATACAAACATTTCCGCTACTTGTAGGTACTAACTATTATAAATTCTTCGACGCTCCTACCACAACGTTGCCAATAGTATGTACACATGCCTATAACTATGTAGGAAGTTCCTATAACAGCCAGAGGTCAATAACACTTGGCACCGAGATGGCATTGTATCCGAACCAATTTAAGGTTGGACTGAAATCAAACACATTCACGTCATTCTGTACCTATGTTAAAAACCCAATAGATAATCAAAATTTATTAGTACCAGAAATAATACTATTTCCTTCTTTTAATAACAAGCAAAATAACAAACGAAGCGATGATAGCCTAGTTGGAGAAGGTCCGCCTTGCAAGGCAGAGGGAGCGGGTTCGATCTCAGCCGACGGCACGCACCAATTTGTTCATCGTGTGAATATATGCGTACTAGCTGCGCCCCGCGGTTTCACCCGCGGTTAAAATTATCCAATGTGCTATTCTAGACTATAATCTATCTCTGTGCCAAATTTCATCCAGATCTGTTCAGCCGTTCTGGCTTGAAAGAGTAACAAACATCCATCCATCCATCCATTCTTACAAACTTGTCATCTGCTACATGACTCGAGCCCGGTGTATGGCGACAGGCTTGCCCCTTGGATATCGCCCGGCAAAGTGTTAGTGTTGTATACACATCTGCCAGCCCCTTCGAGGGAAAGACGTGACGATATGCTAATAACAAGAACCAAGAAATATTCCTGTCCTAGCTACAACCAAAGGTTTTACCCGCTGTCTTACAGGAGCCGAAATTTTTCAGGAAACAAAAATAAATCGAGAGTATAAGCTACATCCATCTCAAACTTGATCCAAATCCGTACATCCGTTACAGTGTGACGAAGTACTAAACCAGCATGTAACCACACGTACAACTAAACTTACAAACTTTGACATTTATAATGTTAGCGTGATACACAATAGAGAAACCTAATCAATTAGCACCAAAATGAATAGTATTTCTTATATATTCATACATTAATAAGGACCAAGAAATATTTCTCCATTCATAAGAAAACGGCTTCCTAACTTCAACGTAACGTAGGTGCTCGGCTGGCTCGGCAAACACAATTATCCTATGTACACAACTGAGATTCTGCACGCCCTTAAGGATCCATCCACTTACGCGCCCAGGGCCCGACTGCCACGCAATGGTATAAATGAAAAACGAACTTATATCTTGTAGTATGAAGTCCTTTTTAGATTAACTCGCTGAGCTGCTGGCGAGCTGACCGCGGATGACCCGGGCGCGGTTAAACAGCTGACGATTTAACAAGGACATCATTTTTTATTTTATTTTACAAAGTTTGGTTATCTTACAGCTAGGTGATAGTCAAACTAAATATAATCAAAAGGCTACTTAAACAACATCTCTCATAAATAAAAAACAATACAAAAATACGTACCTAAATATTAACTAATACATTTAAAAAATGTCCTTGCATGTATGCGCTTAAGGCGCATGACTGACAGATTAAATAAATCAATATATGTATACTATGCAACAACGCATAAGTTCATTTTTCATTTATGCACTTGCAAAGTGGTCGGGCGCTGAGCTTGTAAGTGTACGGAGTCCTATAGACGGCTGGCAAAAATGTTTGCTAATATTTTAGGGCTAGTATACATGGAAGTGCTGAGATGTCGACTTGGTACATACTCGTGAGTGCTTGGGATTAGTATTTGCGGAGATTCAGTGATGTTTTGTTAGCTCTCTGCCACAGACTCAAAATGTTTTTTCACAATGTTTTTTGTTTTTAGACGCATTTTCTCTACTTTGTAGGTGGATTTTGTTATCAAGGCTAATTTTACTTTAAATCCAGACACTTTTACAATTTTTTGTTGTTATGGTAGATGTTGCAGATTCCCGCAATTTTTTATCTTAAATGATAAATGTCCTATTTCTGCCCTTACAGCGTCTCGTCAGCGAGCTTTACTCAGAAAGTTTCATCAAAATATGTGCAGGCTTTCTCGAAAAAATGGAAACAAATACCGATGAAAGAAATAGAGTTACTTACAATAGTTGCTCTTTACATATTTATTAATATCATTTGAGTTTGTTCTTACAAATTTCGACTGAACAACTTCGATCTTCCTTAGGTATAAATGATAAGGAAGAAACGATACGGTCACCTTATCATAGACCGCATAAATTAGGAGCATGCACCTAATTCAAAGGTGTGCGTTTGCTTATAATTGTATTTGGCCCAAGTGCTGTGTACTAGAAATCAGAATCGTATCGAATCGTAATCGTACCTGCTTCCTTATATTATTCCGATGCCTAGCAAAGTAAATTTTTTTCGTCAGTAAAATTAACATCAAAATAAACAAGCACGTCAAATCGTACAAATACAAACAGCTGGGGAATGGAGCGAAATGAGCGAGTGGAGCGAACGGTAAACATTCCTACTTTAATTACGTCGGGGCCCTCAACAGGAGAACGTTACGTGATTATTTTGTATGCTAAATGGATTCATGAATGTTTTACAAAAGACATAGACTTAGGCTTAGGTCTTAGATACAAGATTAATTTGCTTTTTTTTGGTGACTTGACTATCCCACTTTGGTGGTCGTAATCTTACGCGTGAGTTATTTTCTGGTCACTGTCTTTCTCGTATGAAACGTCATAGGTGTGAGAGTGACAAAGATAATATCTCGTCAGACAGAAAGTATCTGGGCATAAACATCTCATTTATAGACTGTGTGTGTTATTTATAGATTCCACCAGCAATTTAATTTATACTTTTTTTGAGTCGACCTTTGACGTCTCGTCTAAATGCATACCACACAGTGATGGGATCAACCTTTCTTTCTTTTTTATATGAATCTATAAATTTTCCTTATCTACTAATTTATGAAAAAAAATGGGTTAAGTTTTACTTAAACACACCTCATCATATAGATAGATAGAAATCACAAAACTTTAAGAAACTATGGTAAACTAGCTGTTACGTATTTCGTTCGCGTTTATTCAGAAAATAGTAACTAAAGATCTTCCAAATTTCACTTAAACTTCATCAAGATCTATTGAGCCGATTAGCCGTGAAAAGCCTACAAACAGACAGACAGGGTTACTTTTTTTCATTTTAGCATAGACTTATAGGTAAGGGTACCATAAAACTGTTTGGTCTTTGAGCCACACTTTTCTAAGAATTATCCAAAACAATTTACTTGCTCATTTCATCGTGTCTTGTAAAAAATACAGAAGAACTCTACCCACTTTACAAAATGAGATAAAATTACCAAATTTTCATTCAAATGATCCTCGAAAAGAAAAAGCTTTGGCTTGTAAATTATGCGCAGTCACACACACTGCCCTAGCGGTCCCTATCTCTGTTGACACAGCCTAGTCTTCCCAACTTTTGTGGATTGTTTATTCTGGCAAAATGCAGTAGGATCACTGAGCTGAACGCTTAGACTGTGTACCTAACTTTTTGTAGTACATTTGGTTACAGTTTTGCTAAATGAGTTCGTCGCTGTTTAAAGGCTTTACGTTTTCGCTATATTCACCCCTGTTGTATATTCAACTGTTTGAAATATTAAAAAAAAAAACTCTGATTACTTATCTACGAGTATCTTTATTATTTGATTAGTTATTAGATGAAGTATCACTAAAAAACCGACTTCCCGTCATCCATGTAAACAATGTTGACAACAAAAGTTTGTTGGTATTTTAAAAACAGCTTGACCGGTTTCGATTAAAATGTATTTGGTACCACTTTTAAAGTATGAGCTACCAAACAAAAAAATAATCATTAAAATCGATTCACAATTTACCGAGTAATCACGTAACACACATACAAAAAAAATAACACAGTCGAATTGAGAACCTTCTGCTTTTTCGAAGTCGGTTAAAAATAGTGGGTATTAAAACGACTGAAATGGATACTTTTATGACGAAAAAATATGAACAAACTGAAAAATAAACGGACAACCCTATGATAACTGTTTTGGTTCGTCATCTTCTTAATCTTAATATATATAAATCTCGTGTCACAATGTTTGTCCTCAATGAACTCCTAAACCACTTAACCGATTATAATAAAATTCGCACACCATGTGCAGTTCGATCCAACTTGAGAGATAGGATAGTTTAAATCTTAAATTATAGTCGCAATTTTAATATATATATATATATATATATATAAATAATAAACGCGAACGAAGTTGCGGGAGATAGCTTGTACATATATATAAATTACGTGTCACGTTGTTTGTCTGCTATAGACTCCTAAACTACTTAACCGATTTCAATCAAATTTGCACACCGTGTGCAGTTCGATCTAACTTAACAGATAGGATAGCTCACATATAAAATATAATAAACGCGAACGAAGTCGCGGGGTGACAGCTAGTCAGAAATAAGTATGTGACACACTTTGATCTCAACATGTTACAAACGATTTCAAATTTATTAATGGATACGATAATCAGACGTGCACATTGTTTGCCTTTAGAACTAACGGTAGTTCAGCCAGTCGTACAATGTAAGTACATTATTTTTTTAGTTTTACTTACAAAAATAATTGTTTCTGTGAACTTCAAATTCTCTTTTCCACTTGTGTGTATTTCGTACCAATCAACACTCCGTTTCTTTACTGCTCTAATTTACGCTCTCTTCCGAAGTACTGACGGAGCGTTACTACCAAATTGATTGGTCGTAGGCTTTTTATTTGATTGAATGGACATCCATCGCGATCGCAAACGGTCTCTTTGTCAATAGCCATCGCCATCGGTGTCTTTCAATTACTTAAACGCTTCCCTCGTTTATCACAACGGACTTTATTTTCACTTCAACGAACGAAATAGTTACAAAAATTCCATTAAATAATAATAAATAATCAATAAATTCGGGACACTTCCACACACGATCGCCTGACCCCAAACTAAGCAAAGCTTGTACTATGGCTGCCAGAGACTGATATATTTTTAAATACATACTTAAATACATATTAACACCCAGACATAGAACAAACACAAATGTTCATCACATAAATGTTAGCCCTAGGTGGGAATCGAACCCACTCCCCCAAGCTCAGAAGGCAGGTTCACTACCAACTGAGCCACCAAGGCAGCCAAAACATACTATGACATAACAAAAACAATTGACATACTATGTACTAGAGGCTACTGCACTGCACTACATTCTTTATGAGATACAATCAGAATCAGATGTCTCATTTGTGGCCACTGTGTTACACTTCACTCACGTCGCTCGTGTGATTGCGTGTTGCGTTTTACAGTCCGCATAAATAATTGCGGATTATTTTGAAATACAAACACTCTAATGCAAATCGCTCTTTTTTTCTAGCGTGCTAGCCACTGTAGTACTGTAGGAACGGCAACGTAGCGCGGAGTCTTCTCTAGTACGTTGGACTTTATAGCTCAATGGGAAAATACTGAAGATATTATTCCCAAGACGTTAAAGCGAAATATAGTGTCATTCGAGATATTGTAGTCATAATGGTTTGTCTTACTTTTTATTTGAGTCTAGAGTACGTAAAAGATCTGCGTAGTCTCGTCAGGCTGTCTGCAGAGTTTTTATGTCTTTATTGTTTTCTGTTGGCAACGTTAAGAAAATAGAAGATTTACTTGCGACTATTAACTAAGACAAGTACATGGTTCCTGCTCTGATATTATATGTAGGCGTAGAATATTCTAGACTTTATTTACAAGCTGTCTTAGGAATACTTAGTGTGATTATAACTTATCCTAAGACAGGACACTACTTTAACTGAACTTGAAGTTTAGGTTATGTTTTTTTAATCGGAGTTATCTGATCATCAGAGGTAATGCTGATAAATCGTCTTGCGCCTTGCTCTTGTTTAGGAGCTAGCCTTCAGTTAACATTCAATATTTGAACTCTTTTACCCTTCGGAAAAGAGCTCATTTTTAATTAACTCCGTACCTTCTGCAACTAGGTCTAAAGTATTAATAAAAAACTATTAGAGAGTGAGTGAATGAATGCAAATGTGTTTTTATTGACAGAAAAGGCATCTCTAATTTGTGTTGAATACACTTACTTTCCCAGCTGAGGCAGTCTATTTTAACCACATACTGTTCCTAACAACAAAACAAACAAACAGCAAGTTTAGTCACGGTCATACATCTTTTTCAGTGTTAATTCAGTCTTCCCAACGTATTCTAGTCAACTAAGCCATAATATAACCTAATTTTAAAAGTGTCAAAGTAAAGTGATTAACTAAAAATAACATTTAAGTACATACTTAAATCCAGTGTGTTTTAAACTTATGTCGGATTCAAAACGAGAGTGTGTAAAAGTGGACGCGGTGAAATAAAGTGGCGGTCTACCTGCGCGTAATTCACATGCACCGCTGCGTTCGTGCTTGCGGTGCGGATCACCTATGACGAACAACAATAACGGGATGAATGGCAGTGCGGGCGGCAAGCCTGCCCCGGCCGACATGGACTCCTTGGAGGAAATGCTTCGTAAGGTAAGAGTTGCTACTATTTAAAATAAGAATACAATTTTAAAAAATCGGTTTAATTTTTTAATTTTGAAAGATTTTTTGTCTCGTTTTCCTAAGTTTTTTAAGGAAACTGTCACGCCTTACTGAAATCGCGTAAATTTAAAAAAAAAAACAAAACAATCCAGACTGTATTCGTACATTCGTTGTCTATAGCATAAGCTACTCAAATTCTTTTGTTTGTATGTAGGGTATAGTAACGTAAAATAACGCAAACTATTATTATCATTACTTCTATAATTACTCTTTATTATTTACTAGACCCATATAATTCGGAAGTAATATGGGATCAATATAATTCGAACCGGATGGATATAATATATGTATATAATTGCCGTTTACGTAATACACCTGACAAATATTAAAATTTAACGAAGCCGCATTGTTAAAGAGTTCATACCGGAACAAGAAAAGTGCACTTGAACTAAAAGTTTCAAATAAAGACCTAACGTAGCCCTAAGCTCTGGCGGTGGCTAATAGCAACCCTACGTAACAAACTTTCGTTTGAGTTGGCAACACTTAGAAAAGTCCTGACGCAAGTTACGGAGTTATGGACTTATGAGTTGTTTGTGGCCACCGTCGCATGCAGTTTAGAACTTGGTAAATAGTAAACAGAAGCACTGTTTGCAGTATTTTTATGGAATCAGCAGAGTGCGAAGTATGAAAACTTTTGAGGATCAATTCGTAATGTTACGTTACAAATACTGTTTATTGGGAGAGTCTGCAATAATACTACTACTACTTTTGATCATTTTTAATTTTTAACGGGGACAACGGGAAGTAATTTTTATTATTTTATTAAATTCCCGTTGTCCCCGTGAAAATGCGTTAACGGGGACAACGGGAATTTAATAAAATAATAAAAATTACTTCCCGTTGTCCCCGTTAAAAATTAAAAATGATCAAAAGTAGTAGTAGTATTATTGCAGACACCATTGTTGGTTCACTGTGCCAATGGTTGCATCAAATAATAATCAGACCCATACATAAAGGTGGTAGCGCACAGGACTACGCGATGTATCGTCCTATCACGATACTCCCGGTTTTGGATAAGATTATAGAAAAATATGTGTGTAAAATTGTTCAAAATTTCTATACATGCAATAGTGTTTTATGCCCGCAGCAGTATGGTTTTCAACCTAAAAAAAGCACCACGCTGTTGTTGTCTCATTTTACAGATGAAATTAACAGTTATTTAAATGATAAAAAACACGTCCTTATAGTCTTCATAGACTATAGTAAGGCGTTCGACACACTTAGACATGATCTCTTAATCCAGAGACTAGACGACAGTGGTGTGCGTGGCAATTTGTTGGAATGGTGCAAAGATTATGTTAATGACCGCAGCTATAAGGTTAACGTAGACGGGACGTATACTGACACTGTTGATGTCACGGAAGGTACTGCTCAGGGGTCAGTTTTTGGTCCTTTGCATTACCTAACATAATTATGTCAATAGTTTAAATAATGTCATAAAACACTGCACCGTATTTCAGTTTGCCGATGACACATGTCTGGTAGCTGCGGACAGAGACATATCCGTTGCTCAAAACCACATACAGTCAGATTTTACAGCATTATGCAAGTGGTCTCACGACTCTGGTTTAGTACTCAACGCCGATAAGACTAAGTTCTTACATGTTCGCTCCAGTCACAACCGGATACATTCCACTCAAGAGACAAAAGTAGTAGCCCACAGTCATGACTGCTTACATAAAAAAAAACCGTTCTGCTCAGATAGCTGCAGGGAAATTAAGCAGGTTAGTGAAGCTACGTATTTAGGTCTAGTGATGGATGACAGGTTTAACTGGGCGAAGCACGTGGATAAGACTTGCACTAGACTGCGCGCCGTCATGGCTAAATTTTATATGATCAAAAGCAGGTTGCCTTTCCACGTCTTGCTAACCATGTATAAAGCTCTGGTTGAAAGTATAATTTCATACTGCTTAAGTAGTTACGGTCGGACCTATAAGACGTACCTGGATCAAATTTACAATTTACAAAATAGGCTACTAAAACTTATTGTCCCTTAAAAAATTAAGAACAAATATATTGACAACCCTTCTGGTCTATTTAAATTCTGTTGTGTTATACCTATACATAAAAAAGTTGAATATAGCTTGTTACTAGAACAATTCTTTCGAACTGAAATTCAATTCCCAAAAAGTAGCAGCACTGTCACTAGAAGCATTGATAACAAAAGCCTTTTATTGCCTAGATTCAAAAACACTTATGGTAAAAGAACGTCCAAGTACATAGTTCCGTTTTTAATTAATAAACTTCCCCTTGCATAAAAAACCAGTTTAACACTAAGAAATATTAAATGGAAAATAAAGCAGTATTACCTAAATCTATAACACGTTGGGTGTTATTGATTTGGGTAATACTGTATTACTGGAGCACCCTGTTTGTTGGCACGGTGCGCCATCGCTGCGACTGCTGGACGAGTAGGTTACTACATAGAACTGTTTTTTGTGTTCTAGCGACAGCAGTTTTGTGCGATAGGCGCATCGTTTTTTGTGTAATGTAGGTATTTGTAATTGTTATATTTTGTAGGATTCTTTTATGTGTAAGTAGTGTATTAGAGAACTAGTTGTCTAGTTAAACCTAATATAGGTTTTAAGACAACTATTTAATTATAATTCAATTGTTATATGTATCATTAAATAAAAAAAAAAATAAAAAAAAATGATTTTGTCAAAAAGACGATAGTTATGTGCTGTATCAGACTTTAATAGTATCAACTGGGGCAAATACGTCTGTGGTGCAATTGCGTCTTTAGATAATTACTGACAAAACCCTTCACAAATAAGGCACCACCTACATCTTTTTTCTAGCTTTAGTTGCAATAATCTGTACAAGATGGTGTTAGTTGCATAATTTTTGAAGGGTTGTCAGTAATTCTCGAAAGACGCAATTGCCCTACAGACGCAGTTGAACCTATATCTTTGTTTCAAATTATCCAGACTCGTTCAGCCGTTCTGGCGTGATTTAGTAACAATCCCATCCATCCATGTATCCATCCATCAAAACCAAACTTACTCATTAAAAAAAATTACAAATTAAAAGTCTTCTATTTCTCGTGATATCATAAAACAGATTCTATTAAACCATACCAAGGCGACCAACTGCCAAACCAACCTTACCTTCTCTTTTCTTTTTTCCTTTTTTTGGTTGATACCAAGGCAGTATATTGAATGAAAAAATATCAGTTCTCTTCACATCCAATACGGAAGCTACTCTCAAGCCCAACGTTGTCAGCATTTTTAGAAGGTTTTCATACTTCGCGTACAGTTTTCGGGAAGTGATTTATTGAAGGGAAGCTGGGGTCAATAGAGACACGGGGCAATTGAAACAAGAGAAGTATCTGTACCTTCTTATACATTCAATTTTAAGTTAATTAAAAAATAGGGCTTTTGATTTGACAGTTTTCATTTTCGGGTCAACAGATTAAAAAAAAAAATCTAATATCTACAAATGCCGTTATTAAAAAAAGTTTAAAGCTTAGGATAACTTAAACAGTGTTTTGTCTTTTATATTCCTTTTAAATTTTTGACGCGAACGAAAAAGACAAAACACTGTAAAACTATCCCAAGGCTATACAACGTTTTTTAGTAAAAAGGTAGCCGTTTGAAAGAATAGAACTTGGATCTAAAGTCGAATTACAAGTATACTAAAAACATAACCTTCCTTCCTTCTTCCTTCTTCAGTTTTTTACCCGATTGGTAAAAAACTGGTAAACAATCAAAGAAAAGTAAAACAAATGTAATACTTACGAAAACCCAATTTAACATCGAGTTGCGTGTACACTGACATTTGTTAATTTTATTTATTCGGTTCGTTTCGTGACAAAACTAAAAGCTAAGATTAATTTCTGGTTGTATTTAGTTTGGTCAAATGGTGGGCGTAGGTATCTATGCTAATGAGTACTATGTCAGTATTAGTAGCTGGGACCCTATTATGGAGCGTGCGATATTATCTGGGTCTCTCTTACTTTCATTAATCTAAGGCCGGCCTCATTCTTGCCGCGAACGACCACGACGCCGCAAATCAAGCATGTGGATGGATTCACGGATTCTCCGATGGGCAGTACCGTAACTAGCCTTATCAGGGCCCGGTAGTCCTAGTCATCTTTATGCCTTTCCAAAGGCTGCGTCCTGTGTCAGGGCACTGCTGGGACTGCCCTAGTTACGACGCTGCCGATGGGTTTCGCGTTGGCGTTCCCTTCTCTGAGCCAGCTTTTGGCCTGCGACAAAGGGTTTTTACACTACGCTTGCTTGCGTTTGTTGCGAGTATGGAGGCAATGGTTACCACCACGACATCCGTCTTAAAATTTGGCGCGAATACACGGTGCTGATTGTTGCAAGATCGTGGACTCGACAGTGAAATAATGTCGCAAACGACAGAATGAGGCCCCTGATGTGCTTGGACCTATACCACGCAATCCGTCTAGAAATTTGGCGTGAATTAACGGTGTGGATTGAGGCAAGATCGTAGAGTCGACAGTGAAATAATGTCGCAAACACCAGAATAAGGCCCCTGATATGTTTGTACCTACTTATAGTCAAGGGAGTGGCGTGCTGCCGACGTCAAATTAATTACAACAAATCTTTGAGCCACCAACAAATTGAACATGTTTGCTGATTACTCCGAGCTGTTTAGTGGTAGAGCATAGTGATTTGTTACACCCTAGTTGGTTATTATTGGCATAACTACCACAAGGTAAATTCTATGTTTGTCTCGTCAGAATAAAATGATGGATGGAAGGTTAGCTGGCTGCATGCCGCGGAATAATGTTTGTAGCTATTTGATAGCTTAAATGGTTGGCACGTTCGGATGTTACATTGCAGGACTTGTGTTCAAATCCCAACAATAAGCTTGATCTGTCACCGCTGATGAAAGAAACATTGTGTAACTTATCGGAGTACTTTTCTAGTATTGTTCCCTCACTATTTAGTAATACTAGGAACATTCAGCATTTCGTCTGTCTAGTTTATAAGTTATATTTTCTCGACGAAACATAGAATTCAAATGCAACTATCTAATTAATTTAATTAAAAACTTCTTGTTCGCATGCCAAAGCTTTGCGAGAATATATCGATAAATTCCGGGATATCTACGCTCTCGTTAAAATGAAAAATGTTCGCTGCTGGATATGGAATAAATCTGACAAGCGTGTGAAGGAAATGTCATAGTGGTTCTATCTAAAATGTTTTAATAACATGTAACGATGACGCTTTAAAGATTGATAAATATATTTTTAACTGCCTTCAAAATAAGGAGGTTTTCAATTCGTTTTTTTTTTAATGTTAGTTTTACTGAGAAAGAACCCCTTTGAAAAAATATTTTTTTAATTCAAAAGGGTTCTATTTACTATTTTTTCCTTTTTAAATGGTACTACTAACCTTTACAGGTTAGTCCCATTAAAAATATGAAAGTTGGTTTATTTCAATAAAAAAGATATCAACAACAAGTTAAGCAATGTTAATGCTACTGCTGATTATGATGTTTAAAAGCTAAAGCACGCTATAAGAAATAGTAGTAACAATACCAATGATAGTAGTGTGGTAGGAATTAGAATAGTTGTTTAAACCAAAACAACGAACGAACATTAACTGATCAAACATCAAAAATATAAAAATGATAATGACCTTTTTGTCCGTCCAAGAGAAAGGTTTGAAAAGTAAAATAAGTTTAAAATTTCCATAACAATATTAGCAAGTATTTAGCTAAAAGTTTAAAGTTAAAGGCTCTTAAACAAATCTGAAAAATTGGGTCTAGGCGAAGCGGAGGCATATACAATACGCAAATCTACTGGACGAACCTTCTTACTAATAAACGTTGTTTAACCTTAGAATAATGATATACAGTGTTTTGTCTTAAAAAAATAATTATAAACAGTGTTTTGTCTCTAAAAGAAAGAAAAAAGACAAAATCTATAGAAATACAAATACAAGCCAAAGACAGGGGATATACAATACGACGTTTATTATTAAGAGGGTAAAACTAAGACGTAGATAAACAAGCAACAGTATTAAAAGATAAACAAAAAAACCCCACTACAAAATGTAGTCTGACACTCCTGGTAATTATAATTACCAAAATGTTGTATCGTATGTCACTTCCCATATCAAGACGATTCAAATGACACCTCGCATGTCGAAATCCATCAAGTCGTTTAGGCTGTAGGGCGTCCCAAAAAAATCTCATACATACGAGTATATCCACTCAAAAAACAAAACCTTCCTTCTTGCGCAGTCGGGTAAATATGATATAGGAAATATATTTTTATTATAAGGAATAAAAATTTCCGTTTTGCAACTGGACTAAGGGACCTCTATTGCACGGTTGGTGACGAAATTCGCTTCAGGCCATCGCAACATTTTGTATTTCCTCTTTTTTCAGTACATCCGTATCCTGGTATATGTCGCTCGATGCACTCAACCGTGTATTCGAAAGGCTGCACGATTTCAACGCTCGGAAAGAATTCGAATGGAAATGTGTTCAGAAAAGTTTTAGTTCAAAAAAACGAAAAACTAATTGGCGTATCTTTTTTTTGAGTTTCACATGTGAAATAAAATAATAGATTATTATTTTCTGCATTCTAATATCAGTATTCCAACAAAATTTTCGGTAGATAAGTATTTTGTGTTCTGTTATGTACCAATTTTTGTTCCTTTTTACCTAACGTATTAAATATTTTTTATACATTTGGGATATTCTCAAAGTACCTAAATTAAATATATCAAATACTAAATACATTATACAATAGCATGTGTGCTTATGACTGTGCTACATTTGATAGGTTTCTAAACAAGTAAGAAAAACAAAAAAGCCGACTGAAAAATATTGTACCTTAGATCACTTGCACTGTCAAGGCGATTCAAATGACAGCTTACATGTCGAAATACATCAAGTTGTTTAGGCTGTAGGCCGTGCCAAAGAAACCTCGTACATGAATACTCACATACATATATATTATATTTACATACATACACTCGGAAAACATAACCCTTCTTTCTTCTTGCGCAGTCGGGTAAAAACGACATATCTTTCTCATTTTGATCACAGAAAAAAACAAACGTACGTTGAAAAAGGTCTCTTTTCGCCCTCCCTGTTTTACTCGTAGATCTCATTATTTCAAATTAGCACAGTTTTCCGCTTAATTAGTGCAGCTTTTAGCTGATGTAAGCTGTTGTAGAGCTCTCAGTGTGTGTGTGTGTACAGTGTTACGCAATTTTACGTTTTGTGCATTTTAGATGTATCACGAAGATGATAATAATCGCAATGCTTTATTTATAAGCTTTCTTGTTTTGATTCAGAGAGAAAAAAGAAAATTATGCTAGCGCGAAAAAATATGATTCAGTTGCATCAAAAGAATAATTGATTTCATTTTTTTATTAGATGAAGTTTCGCTATGGTATTGAAAACTTTTTATTGCAAAAAACACTTGGACTATCGCACTTTTGAGTTTAGTCACTCATTTGAGTTTCGATCACTCGTCAGTTAGGATACATTAATTTCTTACATCAGAAGCAAGTAGGGTAGGCGCTGCATTAGGATCAAATTGGATCCATCCGATTGTTTATGTTTTTTTGAATTGAATTCTGCTTCTGATTCCTTTTAATATGATCTAAGTATTTATAGTTTTCTTTAACGCGTTATTAAGTAATAGGTTTTATCAATTAATTCATTATTTATTTATTTATCTTAATTGAAATCCAGAAATGAAATTTATAGGTCAAAGTCCTTTCATTTAAATATAAAAATAATAATAATATTCGGGACACTTGCAGACACGGTCGTCTGACCCCAAACTAAGCAACGCTTGTACTATGGCGGCCAGAGACTGACATACATACATAAAATATATTTTAAATACATACTTAAATATATAATTAACACCCAGACATAGAACAAACACAAATGTTCATCACATGAACGTTTACCCTAGGTGGGAATCGAACCCACGCCCTCAAGCTCAGAAGGCAGGTTCACTATCGACTGAACCACCGAGGCAGTCAAATATGTAAATATGTTTCCGTGTCATGTAGTTACACACACATAAACTCATGCAAAACATCGATTTTCTGGCCAAATGAGCACGCCACGACCCCCGATGGATATATTCAATTTATTTATTCACAAACTCAATTAATTCCTTAAAAAGCTGTGATGATGCCATCCTAATGGAATATCCTATGGAATAGGTTTATTTTCGATGAAACAAGTGCAAAACATGTTTTACAGATACTATATTGCTGACTCAAATGATACTAATTTAGTAAATGCAAGTAAATCTGTTTACGTTAATGTTTAGCCCACCGGCTGGCTCTATGTGTCTATGTCTTTTTCAAGAATGACTAAAGCTTATGGCCATTGAGACCTCTACACTGTGCTGGACGTTAGGCAAGCGCCGGTGGCTCAGGGGCCCTATTCGGAGATTTGAGATTTTCATCTCACTTTTTTTCTTCCTTATTGTTGCTCTCGTTTGAAACGTCGTAGGTGTGAGAGTGACCAAGATAAAATCTCATCTTATCTCTTGCGTAGGAATAGTCCTCCAGGACCTTAAGATTAGGTAGTGATTAGCTCAAGAGCACCTTTACGGTCAGGACTTACCAGGACTTACTTAGGCTTAGGGAGTCGAATTGACTTTAAAAATCAATATCCGGCAAACTTCCATGATCAGTTTGCGGGTCGTTACTAAAGTATGTATTTACTATTTCTTACATGAATTTAAGTTGCAAATTAAAATCTCCTCAAATACATAATCACATACGTCTAACCTAACACCTTGAATCCTGTATTAATTTGCACTGTCAATTGCTAAAACTGTACCTACTATAAATACACAAATTGAGAACTGACTTAAAAAAATAGGTGTTCAGAACACAATTCCTTTGCGGGTAGGGACCAATCTTCCCAAAAAACGATCAGCTTAAACAATAGACTTCCCTGCATTTTCATCCGTACTGGACGTTGAGCAAGCGCAGGTGGCTTAGGGCCTTATGATTAAGTAGTGTCTAACTCAAGAGCCATAAATGGTATGGACCTTGGCTTGGCGAGTCAAATTGTCCTTTTGCAGGTCAGCCATTGTCAGCTTTTTCGCGAACCCTTGAAAGCGCACTCGCTGCGAGCCCAGAGTCAAGGTGCTGATTTGCGATCAGCATCTTTGGTTTGGTGAAGAGATAGTGTCTAATTTTTGCGGCATGGATTAAAAATAGATAAATCACGACACGCTGCCCTCATATAACTGTTTTATTAATCAACGCAGAGCGTCACTGATAACGACAAATTAATTTAACTCGCGAATCCCCGACGCACAAAGTGATTTTAATTTGTCCGGCTTAATACCGACTGTTTGTGCATTAAACGATTTCACAGCTTTAAATTTATAAATTCGGTTTACACACAATCGATAATTCGGGGAATTAATGAACGTTACAAAACGAGATTTGCTATTTGTGTGCTGGGTTTTTTTTAGCTGTACAGGGTTACCAAATAATGAAATTAGTGGTCTGAAATTATCGTGCAAACTGTTGCCAACTTAACCTAAATTACAGAGTGTTACTAAAATAAACAACCGAAGTAACCAAACTAACCTATTAAGGAAACTGAAGCGCTAAGAAATATGACTAACCTTTCAGCTCTAGCCATAAAATATAGCTAGTTTATCATTCTATGATTGACAACATAAAAATATAATATGCATAATATGCGAAAACAAATAAATGGTGTATAACTATTTAATTTATAAGTAATCTTGGTACATAACACTGTATGTTTTCCGAATATAATAAAATAAATAAATAAATAAATAAACATAATTTTACATTTTTGTCTGACTATCACACTCTCTTTGTCTCTTCTCAAAATGTGTAACTATAATTTTGAATATCTGGCATAGATCTACCGAAAATATACACAAAAATGAGATAAATTTCCATTTAATCAGGTTGATCCCACAGCTCCAGCATATTCGCACCACAGGCGCCCTCTGTCGCGACTCGACATCTGTATTAAAAGTTGCCGCCGCGACCCCCTCAGGAGTTCCTGAAGCAGCTTTATTATTTATTGCCTCGGCATGGGTGTGGAACTAAGAGGCATATGGCCGTTTCACCCTAAACGAGTTGAGGTAAACAATAATTATGGTAGGGCATCACTAAGCCTTATGGGGCCTTAGAGAGGAGTTTTGGCGGGAACCGAAAGGATGGTGTCGTGTTTTTGTATTATTTTCTAAAACTTGTGATTCTTCGAGTGTTAAATTGTAATAATGGTGGATTATTAACGTTTAGCGGTTCGTCAACGTGCACGAGTGTGGGCAAATGATACAAACATCGCGAAACGCGATTTTTCGTGTTCTCTACAAAACTTCACTTAAAGTATCCATAACTTTACTGGAATGGGAAAAGGGGAGGGATTCATCGTCTTCATCATCACCTCATCATCATCATCCCATCATCTGTTACTGAAGGAAAAAATATTACTAAGAATCCGACTGAAGGACGAGTATCCATGGTCATGAATAAATTAATTAAAAAAAAAAAAAAAATGGGGCCTTAGAGCGTCTTAGAAATTGTTACGCTAGTGCGGAGAACTAAACTTGCGCAAGAAGACAGAGAGAGTTGCAGAAGATTGACTTACTTAGTCTAGATTTTTTTCAGAAACCTTTCAATGAAGGAGCAAAGAGACTAGCTATCTGTAGTGTTACCGCCTAAATGATTTACCGCCGGTCCGGTACAGGAATGAGGTAAGGCGTCAAAGGAGAGCACGGCAGGCCAAACCGCGTGAACCAACGTGCTCTGCTTTTATGCTTTACCCTTGTACCGCGCGGGTCAGGACTCATTTAATCGGTATAATTATTTTCTCTAAATCTGGTGCTTTGATGTTCATAATATATTATGAACAATCAACACGCTGGGAGGACAAAATAAAAAAAGTCGCTGGTCCAAAGTGGTGGCAAACAGCTCAAGATAGAGAAAAGTGGACATCGTTAGAGGAGGCCTTTACCCAACCTGGGGACCTTGCTAATAACGAAACATAGTGTTATAGATAAAAGAACATAATTAACAGTACCTATGTAGAAGGATCAAATAAAGGCTTTTTTATTTTATTTATTTATATATTAAAACAGCATTGTACAGCCCTTACCTGAATTTGTCCACCAAAAACTTCCGAAACGCAGCTTCAAATCTCCAAACTAATTTCGCAGAAGATTTCGCCAAATTCCGAAAGACAATTATTTATTCATATCAAAACGCAAGGTTTTGTTGAGCGGTTTGCGTCAAGCTGCGCCGTGAGTTGAATGTTTAAAATGCTTTTGATGGAATGTCTATTGTAAAGAGTTCAATTTAAAGGTTGATGCGTTTTTTTTAATGGCTTTGTGTTTTTTTTTAAACAGACTATGCATGCCATTGGTCACTGACTCGCTTGATGGGAAGCGTTGACGTGATCGAAGGTGTAACACGCTTGCATAGGAGATACCTATTCACTTTACTCTTCAACACCCCCGGATTGTATATAGATGGAAAGACAGACGCAGGCAACGAGTTCCACACCTCTGCAGTTCTTACAAGAAAAGTTGACTTGAAACGCTTAGTGCGTTTTGGTGGAATTTCCACCATAAGAGGGTGTCTCTTACTGGTGTGCCTGGTACAATTATAAAAGAACGAAAGAAAAGACGAAGAAACGAAGAAGTGTTATGTGAAAAACATAAGCCTTTCAAGGTCTTTTTTTTATGTGGAATAGGTCGGCGTTTGACCACCAACTCGCCTGATGTTAAGGGACGTTGTGGTCTAAGATGGAGCACGACGACCTTAAAGGTACTTATTCACTCTAGCCTTGAAGTTTTGTAGAGTGAAGAAGTACAAAGACGGCAGTTGAGTGAGGCGCTACAAGTGCGCTACAGCTCAGACCCGTTTTCGGAACGTCTTTCGGGTCTTTCCGCCGAGGCGGAAAGGAAGGAAGAATAGATTTCTTTAAAACACAGCGTTTTAAAGAAATCTATTCTTTCCGGTTTAGTAACGCATCAACAGCATCGCTAGTGTTGCAGGTCTTCATAGGCGGCGGTTCCCGTTTACCACCAAGCTGGCCGTCTGCTTTGCTACCAGTCTTCTGATAAAAAAAATCTGGGTTTAATAAGGTGTTTGTGCTCAACTCGAGACAGCTTGTGACGTAAACTGTTTTACAGTAGCCGTAGCTCTGCTACGCCAGCTACATCTGTAGCACATCTATAAAGCTACGAAAAACCATAATTAGTTTTTCTTTTGATCACGCTTGTTTTTATCAGACTGCATAAGATAGACGTGTTTTTCGATTGTTTGTATGTACTCGTACATATTGTGTGAGGTTTCTTTCGCACGTCCTACAGCCTGAAATGGTTTGACCGATTTGTTTAGCAAAATGTCGTTAGATTCGTCCTTGAATCCGGAGAGCCACTAAAACATGCAGTTTGCAGCCAAGTCTTTTGTGTTTGATTTCATAATAATATAAATCAAAAAATCGCTATGATTTTTACCCGACTGCATAAGAAGGAGGGTTATGTTTTTCGAGTGGGTGTATATGTATGTACGTGAGTATGTATAAATAAATAAATAGATAAATTCAGGACACTTTCACACACGGTCGCCTGACCTCAAACTAAGCAAAGTTTGTACTATGGCGGCCAGAAGTGCCAGAGACTGATATACATACTTAGATATTTTTAAATACAAACTTACATAGAAAATAACACCCAGACATAGAACAAACACAAATGTTCATCACATGAATGTTTGCCCTAGGTGGGAATCGAACCCACGCCCCCAAGCTCAGAAGGCAGGTTCACTACCAACTGAGCCACCGAGGCAGTCAATATGTATGTATGCATGTATGAGGTTTGTTTTGTTTGGCACGTCCTACAGCCTGAACAGCTTGATGTATTCCGACATGTGAGGTGTCATTTGAATCGTCTTGATAGTGGAAGTGATATCGAGTACAACATTTTGCAGCCGGGTTTTTTGTTTTTCTTTTAATAATGTTACTTATTCCTTACAACGGTTACTCAAAAACCGAACCCAAATAAGTATAAGATTAAATCTCCGCCACATTGAACCCTGCTCACAAACTTTCACCGCGTCATATCCTCGAAGCGACGGTCTCATATCGTATCTCCCCTGTGAAATCAGCCGCAAGGTCGTGCGGACCGGTCACAGTCACGTACTATCATGCTATCTACCATCTATAATATTAAGGCGTGTATAGGGTTGCATGGAAAGTGTATCAAATCATAACAAAAATATTTATTGACTCAAAGATGAAGAATCTAAAAACTAGTTATTCTAAGCTTATATATTGAAAAAAAAAATTATATCGTCCGCCTTTCCACCGAGGGGGCTGGCAGAGGTGTAATCCAACACCCACACTTTGCCGGACGATATTTAGTCCAAAATGTGACGGGGTGAGCCTGTCGTCATACACCGGGCTCCAGATGCGTAACAATTTATTTATTGATTAAATACGCACATACGAGTATGTTCACACAATGATCAATTAAAGTATGTATGTAAAAATATCTAAGTATGCATATCAGTCTCTGGCAGCCATAGTACAAGCTTTGCTTAGTTTGGTGTCAGGCGACCGTGTGTGGAAGTGTCCCGAATTTATTAATTAACTAGCTGCGCCCCGCGGTTTCACCCGCGGTTAAAAAGTATCCTATGTGTTATTCTAGACTATAATCTATCTCTGTGCCAAATTTCATCCATATCTGTTCTGCCGTTCTGGCGTGAAAGAGTAACAAACATCCATACATACAAACTTTCGCGTTTATAATATTAGTAGGATTTATTATATTAATGAACAAATTGGTGCGTGCCTTCGCCTGGGTCTGAATCCGCTCCCTCGGGCTTGAGAGGCGAGTCTTCTCCGACTAGGCTATCATCGCTTGTATGTACATGCATTAGAATATACGAAAAGTAATTCATTAATTTACTTCAGTAATGTTATGGGTGGATTTTTTTCCTCATTGCACATCCTCGTACCGATAATCTTTCGGTGAAAAACAGCCTAAGGGTGCATTTTCACTGAAGCGGAGCTGTGCGGAACGGAGCTCAATGATACATACTCGTACATTGACCAATAACAATCACAATCAAATCGCAAACGACAAACGCATTTTTCGAGCATTGTGACTGGTCATGCTCATTGTATGTCATCTGCTACATGACTGGAGTCTAGTGTATGGCGACAGGCTCGCCCCCTGTTAGGACTTAATTTCGTCCGTCGAAGTGTGGGTATTGTATTACACCTCTGCCAGCCCCCTCGGGCGAAAGGCGGGACGATGTGTTATGTTACGTGACTGGTCAATTCATGCATCGCTGAGCTCTGTTCCGCGCAGCTCCGCTTCAGTGTAAACGCACCCTTAGTCTTGCTTTGACGTCACAAGGCATGTCAGATTCGTTATGTACGAGTAAATCTATTTGTAGCGTTTTAGAAGTATTTTTGTGATATTTCCGAAACATTCCATCGCGTAATTTATTGACAAAGCCAAATAACGAGCCTAATTTATCTGTGTACTTGAATTACACGGAGATTGAAGGCTTACGAGTGTCTATTTTCGGAGATATTGTTTGTACGAATTTTGTGTGTTTGTAGCCTTGAAAACTAATGAATAGCAAATTATTTTACGGCTTATTGTTTTCATAGTAATTTTGTTGAAGGAGTCTTTATAAATATGACTGAAGTATTTACATATATATCGCCAAGCGTTTTCAGGAACTGTATTTTTTTTAAATATTCACAGTACTCATTTCCATTACTACTACTACTATTATCATGCTAAATACAGAGTGTTCGGATGGAAAAATATTTAGGAATATTAATTATGTAAAATTACTAAGAATTGGGGGGGGGGGGGGGTGACAGCAAATAAAATTGACAGCTAGGTCAATTTCGACCTAAAACACCCATGATTAGTTAGCGGATCGTTACCATCAAAATACATAATAACAAAATAAATAATCAAAATACTTAGTTCCTATTTCTCACATGTATATTCAAAATTGTGTGCTAACTTTTTTTTAAAGTACACCTCCAACATCTAGCCGAAAATTCTGTATTATACACTGTAATAAATATCTACTAACCCCCTCAGCAATGAACGTTTTACTGTTACGAAATAGTTATTGTGTATTGTTTTGTTGGTGTTTTGTCTTTTTCTTTCTTTTAACTTTTAAAACTCTAACGAAAAAGACAACACATTATAACTACTTCGAGTCTACGTTTATTGATAAGGGTAGGTAGGGGGTAATAATACTAGAACTACAATGAATAGACTCATTCAGAATTATCAACGTAAAAATAGGTGTTCAGAACATAACTCACTTCACGGTCCTATCTTCCCAATAAACGATCAACTTAAACAATAGACTTCCCTGCACTTTATCCGTACTTTTCAAAGCGCTAAGCCGATAATCCGACCCTTTCACGGTGTAAGGAGAGCCAGGTCTTAATCCAGCCGTTCCCGATCTAAATTATTATCGTTAAGTCCTGCAATCAGGGCGGGCGCTGGCGCCTGTGAAATATGGCTGGCGATGCCTGGGCGGAGGGACACTAAGGCAGAGGCAGTGGGAGATTTTACCATACAACTTACCTAGGAATACTGGCATTGGTTGATAGAATTTTGGCAGGTTTTATTTAAAAATTATGTCAAATACAGGATATCGTAATTTTCAGTCACAGCTCCCTTATTTTGTCAGCTTAGTGTCCGTGGTCATCGTGTGCCGTTACGCTCGCTCGTATGACTGTTGCAATTAGTTATCGTGAGCGGGATGACACGCGATGACCATTGTCATTATGTTTAGAAAATAAGACCCCAGACTTTGGTAACCCGCGAAATGCGGTTAAAACTTTTTAATGTAACTACTCTTGTTTTTCACTGAACTGAAATGTCAAGAAAATAGCTTTTCTTGACATTTCAGTTCAGTGGAAAAAAACATCCGAGAAGAAAAATTGAATTTCTTTCATATTTTTTCGGAGAGCGCACGGCTAGAAGGAATACGCCGTTACAACGAAACTTGTAGAAAATTCAAACAGCATCCTAACGTAATTCTAAACAATCGACGATCGTAAGCTTCAAAGTAAATGAATCCGACACCTTACAATATTCTCAGGAATCTCTAACTAGCACAACTTCCCAACTTGCACCACCCATGAAGGTAGCAAGTCTCGAGCTACGGTAGAGCTTCTAAATCGGCCGATTTATTTGTGCTCTACGTCGACAAGTGTAAAATTTAACTTGAAAACGATTTACTGCCCCATCGGAACTAGGTAAAATATTTAGATGCTAAATACATGTCTGTTGATTGCGAAGTGTAACCACTTGGAAGAGTTGGGATTCCCAACCTGGGAAAGTATATAAGGCCCCCCCTGTTCTGAGGTGTGAGATGTTATCTTGATCTTTCAGCGAGAGAGACAACGACCAGAAATTATCTCAACTTGCAAGAATAGGGCCCCGGCTCATTTTTATATTAATCTCTTTTTAGGTGTCATATAATTATAAATAGTGACTCTGGGAACTGTATTTTTCAAAATTGCGGAGATATGTTTATATTTTCCAAAAAATATTTATATTTCGGCCTTTAAAAAAAAAAAAATGACTTGAAAAAATAAATCTGGATAATTATCGAACCTGTTCACAAAATTTCACGAATAACGGTCGAGGAATGCGAGCTGTACACAAAGACAGAGATCCGGACGGAATTCGGACAGAAATCCGGACAAACGAAAGCATTTTTGTCGAAGCTGAAGGAGAGACGCTACGCTCGCTCAGTCGACTTCTGTTTGCTTTTAAAATTATTTCATTTCCGAACTTAAAGTTTGTGCTATCGATTGTCTTATCCGAAAATTAAAAATTTACCTTTTATTTTGTTGAGTATCGTCATAGAAAAAATGTACATAGATGAAATACGCGTGCGACTGTCACCTGTATACCAGAGCTGTATTTGCAAACGAAATTGATCAAACAAAATGGGCCTGAAATTGTTCAAAGCCAGTATTTGGAAAAGTCAGCCTGTAATCAATTTAGCCGGCACGGTTGACAGAATCTCTGATTAAAGCAGTTTGCATCCAATCCAGATCCATCTAGTTTCACTCTGGCATGTGTAAAACGCTACTCCAATTTTTTACTGCCACCAACTCTATTTGCGCTAGGCGACACTGAAAAAACAAAAATGCAAACACGTGCGTGTGCGCTTCAAAACGTTGAGCAAACCTTTTAGGCTCGGAACGCGTTATTGAATTTCGAAAACAATAGACAATCAAATAGCTCGAATCTCGCGTTAACAAAAATCGGCGAGGGACATAAAATCGGCTGGAAAAATAAAATCGTCGATTCCGTGTCGGCCTGCGGCGAAGCTTTTATGAAGGTTCTTTGATCGTGACAATGGGGACCAATGCCTACTACAAATTAAAATAAAAGGAGTGGGCGAGTCACTTGATTTGCAAGCAGTGTTGTGTTCCGTATAAAATATTTTAGTTTTTATACGCCTTACTGTTACAATATTGTTTTACGATACGTCTCATTCAAATAGCATACATACATATATAGTTTTGTTGTTAACATACTCAAATTGAATAAAAACATTTTGACTTTGACTTCTGACTTTGACTTTATCAAAGTATTAGCACATGTAAATGTAGGCTGTAGTATTACATAGTATTTCAATTCTAATAGCAATCCGATATTTTCTTTCTGGACATCGAATCAGCTTAAACCCAACTTTGGGTAAATGTGCTGTCTCTCTGCTCTTTAAGCCTTCAGCCTCTACACAAAATGTAAATTGCTTACCCAAAATGCGTTCTATTCTGACTGTACCCTGAACCGGGCACATTACCCGCGCACGCCCCTGGCTGTGAAATTACAAACTGCGTTTTGTACGTAACGTTAAAGTCACATAAATTGGAACGCCTATTAACTTTTTACGATTGTGAGTTATCTGTTACGGAATCACCCAATATCTGAGGCCAATGATTTGACGCGTTATAGTGGTGCTCATAAAATGTTATTGCGATGGCCTGTGTGGAACGAGAGCATTTAGCTATGGCTGTGTTAAAGCCTATGGGCCGTGTTTTTAGGTTTTTGTCTTTTTGTATGTGAATGGGTTTAGAATGGTGGTTAGGGATAGTTTGTTGGAGCGAGTAACCAACGTATTTCTGTAGGATTTGCTGTTATTTATGAATTATCTAACAGGATCTTGTTTATTTGCCAGTAAAATTATAAAAAGAAAAGCAAAGAACCCGGCTGCAAATATTGTTCCTTAAGTCACTTCCACTATCAAGACGATTCATATGACACCTCACAAGTCGAAATCCATCAAGCTGTGTAGGCTGTAGGGCATGCCAATGAAACCTCATACACACATACCCACATACATACAAACATACACTCGAAAAACAAAACCCTCCTTCTTACGCAGTCCAGTCAAAATATGAAGAATCATCTTGTTCTTTTCGAGAAACACAGACCCAGGTAGAAAGTTCGATACCGTCAATATGCGTATTAAAAAAATGTAGTAATCGAAGTGCTATGTACGTATACAAAGAAATGACTACTAAGTATAGGGTTGAGTTTCATATGAGAACTCTTCGTTAAATCGGTTTCTATATCATCATTTATAAACTGAAGATCTCACTTGTGTAAAAACAAACGACCTCTTTTCAGCATTTATCTTCGTCGATTCACAAAAGACATTAAGAAAATTTCCGTATTATTGGCTTTTTCAGTTATTTCTCGTAAAAAACTCTAAACTAAGCGTATCAGCGAACAGTACCGCAGTACAATAACAAACGCGTTCTGGATGCGTTCCAAATGCTCGTAATGACGTGTACACTACAGTCCACGCTTATTAAACTGTTATGGCCAGATAGCGGCTGTTACAGATACCAGCACTTTACTTCTTTTTAAAATGGTGTCTAATGGTAAATATGTATTTAAAAACCAATCAGGGAACTTTGAATGTGGTTAGGTTTTGTAACGGGAAGAATGTGATGTAAGAAGCGCTTTTGCTGAATTCTTGTGGCCATAGAATTCGTTCTGACGGTATATCGTTTGGAAATATCATAACCAACAAAAATGGCCTACGCCGTCTGTAGACAACTGAAACACAAAAAACGTAATTAGTGCGTTGCCTACTTTTTGAAGTTAAGTAATTTTTCATATTAACTACTTTAATTCAGATAATTGTTTGACTAAAGCAAAAATAAATAAAGAATTCTAATTTTTAGTTTATTCATTAAATCTATCAAATAACTTCCCTACGGCTAATTACTAACTCTTCAGTCTTCAAATGCAAGTCCAAAAACAAATAAACCAGCTCCAAATCAGCTAGCAATAAACTCTGCCCACAATATTACCATTATCGCAACCCAACTCCAAAATCCACACAAACAACAACTGACGAAACTTTTCCAAAAAACTACACAATAGGAAAACTACTGACGACGGCTGGGTTCCGTAACTATTTAATAATAAGCTCTGCTAATAACTGCAGACTCTGGGGTAAGAGAGGGGTAACCTCGCGTAAAGGCAGGGTCACACCGCTGGCTTAGTGGTTAGAGATTCGCTGGTCGCTTAGAGGAAGCAGGAACTCAGCGTAGATAAGTATTGACACATCGTTTGTGTTTTAGCTTAGTTTGAAACGATGACAGCTCCGTAGTTGACCCGTTAGGACGAAATACCGTGTTCCAGTAAATGAAAACATTATGAGGAACTAGCTGCGCTCCGCGGTTTCACCCGCGGTTAAAAAGTATCCTATGTGCTATTCTAAACTATAATCTATATCTGTACCAAATGTCATCCAGATCTGTTCTGCCGTTCTGGCGTGAAAGAGTAACAAACATCCATCCATCCATATTCACAAACTTTCGCGTTAATAATATTAGTAGGATAGGATTAAAAATGCGTTCTATAAAAAAATATTAAGTGTTGTTCACCATTCTCGTGTCAAAACCAGTTTTGTACCAGGCGCACCAGTAAGAGACACCCTCTTATGGTGGAAATTCCGCCAAAACGCATTAAGCGTTTCAAGTCATCTTTTCTTGTAAGAATTGCAGAGGTGTGGAACTCTTTGCCTGCGTCTGTCTTTCCACCTAAATACCATCCGGGGGTGTTTAAGAGTAAAGTGAATAGGTATCTCCTAGGCAAGCGTGTTACACCTTCGATCACGTCGACGCTTCCCATCAGGCGAGTCAGTAGTCCAAACGCATGCCTAGTTTGTTGTAAAAAAAAAACTAATCTTCCTCTCAGCCAAACTCTAAGCTTAGCAGCGATGTAGCTCTTGCCTAAAAATAGGGGGATTTCCCCAACTTTTTCCCGTTAACTGCTATGTTGCGTGGTAACCAGACATTAATCGGTTTTAACAGAGAGTGTGCATTTTCCGCCAGTTTATAGTTACCCCCACTTCGAACTGCATTGCAGAGTGATAAATGTATCACTGAGTAAGTGGATTTCGGTTTGGGGGCTCAAAGTGCAATGGGCGGATAGTGTGTATCTCAGGTAAAATGTAGAGGGAAAATCCAACTGTATTTTTTTGAAATAATGTATGAAGTGAACACTCGTATGACTATACCCTCGACGAACATCTTAATTCGAGTTTAGGGGTAAGCTGAAAATCAGCCTTGCATAAACTGATCTAGTTTTACGCAGCTCAGTGCTGAGCTTACTCCCTTGTCCACCATTAGTTATCTGCCTATTGTACCTAATTATTTCTATTGTGTTTTTTTTATTTTGCAATAAATATATTTTCATTTCATTTCAACTTGAAAGTACCGGAAATCCTTGTAGTTTATAGCACTTGTGTGGTAGTTTAACATTTTTTTTGGAATTTATGTGGGAAGCGGGCCGAGTGCGTTGTAGACCGTTCTGTCAGTGTCGGATGTCAGTGGGTATATCACTAGCCTTTGTTCTAACAAAGCAAATTTTATACATTTTAAACCGCGTACTCAGTTAGCCAAGTTTGTCGCTCGTTTAACATTGAGTTTACCCAATACGCGACTCAAAATCAGCCAGCGGACAGCCACCCGCTCACAGTTTGCTTAATCAGGACGATGCCTTATGTTCTCATAAAATGTTGTTCGGCCTGAGCGTTTCAACAAGTAATTTATATTTGTAAACTATTTCTGAAGGGACGGTATTCAAAACCACCTTAATGTAAATGTAAACAACTAATACTTCTAATAATCCAAACCATGTACAATATGTAGGCAATTTCAGTATGAATCGAATGGACACCAATGAAAAACACAACGAGATCCGTCCTCTTCCGTGGTCCAGCCAAAAGTGCCGGTTGGGCGGGGCGGACGACTCAGGCGCTGCTCCTTCATTCCTTACGCTACATTCATTCATTCACTTGCTACATTCCTTTGACAGTTCGTTCGCAAAACGTCACACAGCAGACCATAGACTGCATTCTTTTGTATGTGTTGCTAACACGGCCCTCCTGCGCCGTGCATGCCCTCAGGCACGCTTCTTATATTGGTTCCAACTTTGCACATGAATTACGTATCTGTCAACACACACATGATTTTAAAAGCTGTTAAAATCTTTGAGCTCGGCCTATCATGACTCATGATGTCCTAAATAGATAGAACTTCAGTTGCAACCTTTTCATAATTTAAATCCTTTGGACATGGGAATTTCTACCACTTTGTAACTAGTTATCTCATTCATTCACTTCATCATCAATCATAACACCGAAAAAAAGGTCTTTTAGGTTTCTCAATAGTTCTGCAATGTATCTTTTTTTATAATAGTACTGACCATCTAAACGAAAGCTGATATATTTAGGCTTAGAAATTCCCTATACGACTGCTATTTTAGCTCACTCCCTCAATCCGAAGTAGTGCCTGGTCCAGATCATTCCTTTAGTCTTAGGAAGTCACTGCTTCAGCTCACTACCACTATTCTGGCGAGTGCCTATAGCAACCTTTCAGGTCATCTATCAGCTACTAATTCACTTACTGTTCAGCTATTTTAGCTCACTCCCTTAATCCGAAGTAGTGCCTGGTCCAGATCATTCCTTTAGTCTTAGGAAGTCACTGCTTCAACTCACTACTTCTATTCTGGTGAGTGCCTATAGCCGTCTTTCAGGTCATCTACATACATATAGTCACGCCTGTTTCCCATATGGGTAGGCAGATACCACTTCTCTCCACTTGCTACGATCCTGGCATACATCTTTCGCTTCTTCTACTTCCATGAGGCTTTTCATACACGCTTGTCGTTTCATCTAGTACTGCTAATCTAATGAAGTTAGTTGCCAGACATAATAACATCACACGATTTGCTAAAAATAAGTCCGGTATCTTTTGCCTTGATACCTTTATCGATGTATTTCTATTTCTTTTATGGCGCGAGAAAACTACATCCCACTTCTGATGTAAACTATTTCTGAAGGGACGGTATTCAAAACCACCTTAATGTAAATGTAAACAACTAATACTTCTAATAATCCAAACCATGTACAATATGTAGGCAATTTCAGTATGAATCGAATGGACACCAATGAAAAACACAACGAGATCCGTCCTCTTCCGTGGTCCAGCCAAAAGTGCCGGTTGGGCGGGGCGGACGACTCAGGCGCTGCTCCTTCATTCCTTACGCTACATTCATTCATTCACTTGCTACATTCCTTTGACAGTTCGTTCGCAAAACGTCACACAGCAGACCATAGACTGCATTCTTTTGTATGTGTTGCTAACATATTTTATAATGTAAATTTCTGAAGGGAGGGTATTCAAAACAACCTTAATATAAATGTAAACAACGAATACTTCTAATAATCCAAAACATGTGCAATATGTGGGTAATTTTAGTATGAATCGAATGGACACCAAGATCAATACTATAGAAAGACACCAAAGAAAAACAATACGAGGTCCGTCCTCTTTCGTACTCCAGCGAAAAGTGCCGGTTGGGCGGGGCGGGCGACTCAGGCGCTACTCCACTGACATCCCTTTTACAGTTCGCTCGCAGAACGTCACACCACACAGCAGAGCAAAGACTGCATTTTATTATGTGTTGCTAACAATAAATAGTAAAATTTAAAGAAAAACAAAGGGTCTTGACGGATAGACAGGCGCACAACAAAGTGATCCTATAAGGGTTCCGTTTGAACCCTACAAAACATTTATCATTAACATCTCCTACATTTTCCGCAGTTTCAAGTTATACTTAAGGGTAAATAAATAGTTTACTACAATGTTGAGATTTCTAAAATTGGAACAATCCTACTTCCTACTAATATTATAAACGTGAAAGTTTGTAAGAATGGATGGATAGATGGATGGACGGATGTTTGTTACTCTTTCACGCCAGAACGGCTGAACAGATCTGGATGAAATTTGGCACAGAGAAATATTATAGTCTAGAATAGCACATAGGATACTTTTTAACCGCGGGGCGCAGCTAGTATTCCAATAAGTCTAAAATCGCAACATAAAAAGCCAAAATGCTGTTTGTACCATATAGTACTTTGATCGCATCAAAGGTACCCAGTACTACCCAGCTTCGAGCTTAACCAGCCAGCTCCAGCTTCAAAGACTGGCCATTGCAAATGACAGGCGTGCGGTGGTCATGCAAATGCAACTGAACAGTACTGAACACCCACACATCTAACTACAGCACACAATCGAAGCTTCAGCCTCGTCTAACTATCGTAAAGTGTCCGGTTTACACATTTCTCCTCCATTTTATCCGGTTTTACCGCTTCAGTGACATGTGGCTTGAATAAGTTTGAAACGTGCTTCAAAATCTGAGTTCTGAAGTTCCTATTTCCATTTCAGTAAAGCACAAAGTTAAATGTATTTAATGTTATTGAATTTCATAGTTATTCATAACAAACTGTCTATTCAAGTTTTCTGTATTTTTGTTTTCTGAAAGCTGATATTGTTTGTTAGTTTTACGTCTAGATGGTTAACAATACTACCTTTACTAAACAAGGCTACCTTTACCGTTGATTTAATGTTTTAACAGAGTGAGACAATTTATTCATTACTTATTTCATTTCATACTATTTTATTGAAATAGTTTTTTTTATTTACGAAGTTTCAGCTTTAAGAGGCGTTCGCGCTGCGGCAATTATTGCGTGCCAAATCATCGTCCCAAAACAAATGCGTGTGACATATTATGCAATGCCATCGTTCGCAACTCTCGAAACGCGTCATATGAAATTGCGCTGTAAATAAAAATAAAAAAATAAAATATTCGGGACATTGTCACACACGGTCGCCTGACCCCAAACTAAGCAAAGCTTGTACTATGACTGCCAGAGACTGATATTCATACTTAGATATTTTTAAATACATACTTAAATAGATAATAACACCCAGACATAGAACAAACACAAATGTTCACCACATAAATGTTTGCCCTAGGTGGGAATCGAACCCACGCCCCCAAGCTCAGAAGGCAGGTTCACTACCGACTGAGCCACCGAGGCAGTCAACACTATATTCTCCCACTTCACTTATCACACGTCGCGCGGTCTCGTGTAGATGGCCCGTTAGAATTGATCCACACATCAGCAATTCAATGGGCGAGGCCGGGTGCCGACTGGCAACAAAGATAAATGCTCTCGGCACAGCTAATAGGAGCTAAACGTTAATAAATCAATAGTTGCGAAACGCGGCACTCATTACCGAGCCGGATCAAACCCGGATGTACGACGCGCCCACGTACACCCGGATATTGTAAAATATTTTCGGGTTGGGAAAACTTTACGGAATGAAATCGAAACGGTTTGTTTTGTTTTGATCGTGTGACCCGTGCACGGTGATGAAATGAATTAAACTTTTGTGAGGGGAAATTTAAAGGACAAAGGCCTCGATATATTATATCATTACATCATATTATTATATTATATCATAAATCGGATAATGCACTTTAACATAACAATATAATACTTAATAGACTACACGACTAAACAAAAAAAATAATACAAACATTACAAAAGACAGTTTTATTGCAACCTTTATCTCTTCCAAACGTACTATACAGTCAGACATTTATGTATAACAGGTACATTTTCATTGAAGAAAAATAAATACCTAATGACTTTATTATTAAATGCGTAAACTTTTATTTGCATAATTCTTTCGAAGACATTTCGGTGCTCATATTTCACAGTAAAGTTGTCAAAAACGCGCACTCAAACATGCATAACGACAGGTTAAAAACTAGGTCAAGCGTCCCCAAAATGTAAAGTCATTTTAACTTCGCAAGGACATCTTGAGTTTTGAAAACGAGGGATAACATTTTAAGCACGATGCTGAATAATTTAGGTAAACAAGTTATGCACACTTTTTGTTATTCCTTAACTTGGTTTTTAAATGAAAAATGGTTGATCACTCATTAGACAGTGGATGATCGTTTATTTGCGATATAAACACAATTTAAAAGTTAAGAGAAGGGAAAATAAAAATAAATAATTTGTTTTTTGCCATAACGTGTTCAAACTCAGTATGATGCTGGCTGTAGACATTCGCTGGTTTTCGGTTGAAACAGTTAGACTTCAATCGGACGTAAAGCAACTAACTAATCGACCGAGCGAGCATCTCCGAGCGAAGCGTCTATATGCTTCAGCCTTGACAAAAATAAAATAAATAAATAAATAAAAAATGTATTTATTGCCAAAACCTATGAGTGTGTTATTACACATTAAAGAAAAGTACTTGTATCATTACACCTAAACTAATTCTAATTCTTTCGTATGTCCAGCGTCTTATTATTCATTCATTAACCGATTTTCGTGAAGTTTTATGACCAGGTTCGATAATTATACTCACACCTTTTTTTCCGACTTATTGTTTGGTATTTTTTCAAAATGACGTAGATATGATTTTTACTTAATTTTATTACGAGTAGGAAAGCCGAACAAGCACATGCCTCGTGGTCTTTAGTTCACGGAGCCACTAGTCTAGACTGTGCAGTCATTTCCACGGTCGATCATTTTGCTATAAGTAAGTACCAAGATATTATTCAAAATGTCACTCTACCCCACTAAATAATTAAATTATACAATAAAATAGTGTAAAAAGTTCAAAAAATAACACAGTGATTTATTGTTGGTTTTCCAAAATTAACAGTCGAACAAAAAACACTGGCGGTCATAAATCAAAAGGCGGCAAGATTAACCGGGGCATATCTTCACCTTAACCGGGTTTACCGGGTGTCGTTGGACGTGAATGGAATACATTAGCGAATCCCCGGCCCGGCTTACCGATGAAAAAGAAACGTTTCCGGACAACATTCCGGACATTTGGAATTTATTGACTGGGCTATTAAAACATTGTTTTGTTTCGAGAGATTTTTGTTTAATCTTATTTTGGGTGCAAATAAACAGATGATGGTAACCGATCACCGTCGCCTTAGTAACCGTAACACCGCACTGTTCTGTTGCCGACCTTTTAAGATTCTATTAACAATCCCTTTGAAGAACCCCATGCCATAGATAGCCCATGTTTAGATTAGCATAAGAATTAATGCAAAAGTTAGAGACGTTATTTCCATCACAACTACCAATTATCAATCTACCTAATTTTAATTAAATAAATACATAAATCGATTTCATTTTCTTTTAAAATCGGACAAAATCCTATTAGCTAGTAGTTTCACGGGTAAGGAACGGTAATTCGATGCTCGTTATTAGTTCCTTTTAAGATGCTGACGGCACACTCGACTCGGAATTAGATCTGACGACATCCGGAATGTTCAGTTAGCATGACAACACTACCCGGCCGAGTTTACCCGGACATCCAAGCACATGATTATCCGCATTTTCTGGTTACTACGTAATTCGGGCGTGTCTGTTTTTAATCTTCGTCGAGATCCGACTGTGATTTGGGACAATAAAATATTCTTTTCGTGTACGAGTATGTTATCTGTTGATGTAATTTTCTGGTTGGTTTGTTGTAATTTTGTTTGGTTTTATCCGGATGTTGTTGGTTACATTTAGGGGTTGACTTAAACGCTCATTTTATGATAATATATTAAGCATAGATTGTATCTATACTATCATCCATCACTAGAACTGCAATGGACAAAATGAGGAAAATATGGAGGAACAGGAACATCACCAAAGCCACAAAGACCAGGCTTGTGCGAACACATATTTTACCCATATTTCTTTACGCTGCGGAAACGTGGACGCTACGAGAGATTGAAAAAAATAAGATAGATGGTTTAGAGATGTGGTGCTGAAGGCGAATGCTTAGGGTGTCGTGGATCGAGTTTCGCACTAACGTCTCGATACTTCAAGAACTCGGCATCAAACAGCGTCTATCTGCCGTAGTACAATCCCGAATACTCACGTTCTTCGGACACGTATCTAGGCGAGACAGCCAGTCTATAGAGCGACTTGTCGTCCAGGGCAAGGTTGAAGGCATTAGACCGCGCGGCAGGTCACCTATGCGATAGACCGATGAGGTTAAATCTGCTGTGGGTGGTCCCGTGCATGAGTGCACAAGAATGACCTCGAGCAGAGAGACATGGCGAGATATTGTGAGGCGCATTACATCAACCCCTGCCAATAACAATACTGCATGACGACCACGACCGCTCTGTCAAGAGCGTAGCGACCAAGAAGAAGAAGTATCTATACTTGTAGGTATACAGCGTTATTTAACCGAGTGAAGCGAGATCTCAGAGTCTACTGGTTCATCTCTGATATGTTTGTCCGATGATAACATGAGTACCTTTGGCCTGATAATCATGAAATTTTGCAAGCAAGTAGTTCATGCCAATACAATTTTAAGTTCAAACATGAAGGAAATCAGACGAGAATGAGAGATCTCCGTTAAAAGCGAAATACTAGCGTTGTTATAATTAGTTCGTAGCTTAAATTTATTAAAAAAAATTACGCGTAAATTTTTGTTAAATTTAAGCTACGAACTAATTATAAGGAGGCCCTAATTGTATTTTTCTCATACAGAAAATCCATGTTTTAGAGCGTGTTAAAATTTCAAATATATGCATTCATAACATCCGTCGCACATGTTTACCAGATTTAAGTACAAATTAAATTATATTTCCCACAAAACTTTACGAAGCCCTCCAGGCTTTGCCAAGGTTCTCCGAGTTTCGGTTTAACGCTAATTAGTTTGTTTCCCGATGTTTTGTTAAAGTTGTGGAACGTAACTTTACTTTGTTACATCAAACGAGGTAAATTTCAATAAACCTTTTAGCAATCTTGCTTAGCAAAGTAATACCAAGAAATTACCTAAAAGAGATAATTTTTCGGAACGGTTATGGTTCATAAATTTGCTGTTTTAGTTACTTTATTGTAACCGTATATATCATTTTTTTTAACTATAAACATAATGTATTAACCTTAATTAAACAAACATCCGCCATTCCATCTATCTATCTACCTAAACTTCACCTCCAGCTGAACTCCAATACAAATTAACGTAACCGACACACGGGAATATTCATGAGAGCAATAACAGGTTATAAACAGAGCAGCACGGCTCCGCTAAGGCTTTAATCCGGAATCCGGATCCGGATAAAGCTAATGATATGCGCGGCACGGTGCCGGGTAAGGCAAGGTTAGCTGGCCTCCGGTTCCACGCTGATACGCCAATAGTGTTTTAGTAGATGCCTAGTACGTGGATTGTGTGCGGCCTTCGAAGAGTTGTGAAGTGTGCCATTAGTAATTTAACACGGATAACTTTTAGTGTAACAATTTCTTATCACAATCACGAGACAAATTTCAATCGTTTTCGATCGATTTTATTTTTACAAGCAACATTTGACATTTATGTAGCTAGTATTTACGGCAACTCGTCTAGGGCTCCAGAAGTAGATACTTTAAGTTATTCGCCCTATAGTACACATTAAATTAAAATGAATTTATCGTACAAAAAAGTCATAAGTTATTTTTAGTAAATTTCTTAAAACATTGCTAGTTTCAACTTTATTAACAGTACAAGGAAAATGTGCGAACTATAATAGATAATGGTAGGCTCCCTGAGCTCCATTTTGAAAGTGATACATGTATTGTGTTATTCTAGTGACGGGTGACGGCAATTCATTTATTTAAACCGGGTTGGGTTGAGTAACAATAGTATCACTTTCAAAAATCTGATTTGTCAAAAAATACACTAAGCATTAGGTTTTAACGAGAGAGCAACGGAAAGTTGCTCTCTGGCTACCGTCAAAACAATTTAAAAACAAAGCCATCCGACTCTCTCTAAGTCCTTAATCCGGATGACTCAGAAAGCTAATTACTGGCGGGTTAGGTTATCCGGGTTTGCTATCAACCTGTTAACATTTTTTTAATTGACATTTTCGTATTATAAAAGTTTTCTTTTTTAAGCCTCTAGTCGGTTTCAGGGTGTTTAGGCCGCCAGAACGCTTCTAACATACCTTTATAGTTGTTTTACTACAAAACTTCGTACCTCTTTCGCGGAGAGACTAATTGTTAAAGAAAACCCCGTTTAAAAATAAGACGAAAATGTTTAAAAGATTACACTTAAAAACTAATTTCAACATCACCGTAGCCTTCCCCAAACTCGGTCAACAGTTTAACTTGATTACTAGAAGAGTCTTTTCCAAAAATAAAGAAAAAAAAAACAACTTCAATCCAGCATTAAAGCAAACAATTTTCTTATTAAAAATTCACTTTTTTCATAAAAAACCTTTGAAGTTTCACGCAAATGGAATAAAATATAACGAAGTAAATATAAAAAAGTTGAAGTGAACGTTCTGGAAACAACGCGACTCAATTTCGGGCCCTTCGGAGCCTCTTTGATCGTACAATTGATTTAATGTGCAAAAATGCGAAGCGTTTTGTGATATCACAAGATTTTTTGTTCAGTATTCTTTTGAGAATGTGAAACTTTGGAGCGTATGCAGAGAAATGTCTTTGCCTTTAATAATGGTAAAACATTATTAAATATAACTTTCCTGGCTAATAAAATAAGTAATTGTCAATATTGATTATGTTTTCAACATGTATTCTTTCAATGTAAATGAGTTTACATGTTTATATGTAAGTAACCAGAAATAAAATAAAAATTATTTACTTTATACATTTTAGCTCAGCTTATCCTGCGATTACTTGTAAGTTTGTAAATTCAGACACATCAAAACGGCTGAACCGATTCCAGAGAAATTTAGAAAGGATATGGTACGCAGCAATAACATTGACGTAAGCCCTTTTTTGTACACAAAATATCGTGGAAAATTCTGCCCAAAAAATAAAGGAAAGAAAACTGTATACAGCAGTAAATTAATCTATAATTGTATAAGTATTATGATTTTGAACGCAACCCTCTATCATCATTATCATCAGCCCGTAATCGCCCACTGCCTAACGCAACTCATCCTGGGGGGCTATTCCTGCTCGTGAGATGAGATGAGATTTTATCTTGGTCACTCTCACACATATGACCGTTTCAAACGAGAGCAACAAGGACGAAAATAAGTGAGATGAAAATCTCAAATCTCCGAATAGGGCCACTGGTCCTACGCTAATATAGCCCGTCCAACTCGCGATATTTGCAATTTTCTTTACATAGAGAGTGGCAGACAAGCAGACGCCCCACCAGCCCCCCAATTCTACTAACCAATTGTTATCCAATTGTTAATGAATTGCCTCAAATTGACACTTTGTATGCCAGAATTGTCAAAAATCGACAATTTATTTACAATTTTAAAACAATTGCTTATTAGAATCGAGGCCCTGATGGTAAACGGTGATCGCCGCCCATGGACGCTTGCAACACTAACGGTGTTGTTGCAACACCGTCGACCCATCAAGTTGGTGGTCGACCAACGCTTCAGTGACAACATTCAGCGAAGCATATTCAATTAATCCGTCAGGCACACCTGCGCTGCGGTCGTGGCCGCGTCATTCATCACAACAGAGCGGTTGCAACGCTATTTATCTTGCTCTTAGGTACTAGATCTTGGAACGTAATTAGATATTGTAATTAGGTAACAGCTGTGCACAGCTTCAGTGATATTTCAACGTGTACTTTAGCTATGATTATGATCTAAGTTTTACCCGCGGTTTAAAAGTATGCTATGTGCTATTCTTTTATTTATTATTTTTTTATTTATTATGTCTGGAATAGCACACTTTAGATACTTTTAAACTTTCCATAGGGAAAGTTTCATTCAGAGCTGTTCTGGTGTGATTGAGTAACAAAGATTCGTCCATCCCCAGTTTAGCATTTATAAAATTAGTGTGATAGTATGAAGTATGTACAATTGTTTTTAAAGTGGAATCAGACCCGTACATGATACGTCAGACAGAAGATATTTCATGTTCCTCATAATCGCCTATTTATTGCTGATCATTATTAGATCAATCATAGATAAGCGAATAATAACTGTTAAGACTTTGATAAGTACTAAAATAATCAAGCAAAGTGTTTTTTTTCAACATATTTACATTCAAAACCATTTGTCTCAAACATTACAACACAACTATGAAACATTACAAATTCAATGCCCAAACTGAGCGTCCCAAATTAACCCACAAATTATTTACTACCCTCAAGTCCCCATGAATAAAAATCAATCCCATCTAATTTGTACAAGATTCCCGAATTTGCGTTGAAGTTATGAAACTTCAGCTTCATAATAAAGTTCGGGGACTGAAATTCAATTAATTTATCGACACTGAACGAATAATGGGGGACGAAGAAAGAAGTTTTAATGGTTCCCATCACAAAAGGGCCCGTCTCGAATGATTAAATTTCAGCTAAAGTTTTAGTTTGAAATATTTTGGTGTTAATATAAAGCTTGGGATTTTTGCTAAATTTTCATTTTGCCACATACCTAAGCCTTAATTGTGTTCTTAAAGGTTAAGAAGACCTCTAACATTTGAATTTCAAACTTACTACAAGTCCAAAAAGTTAAAAATGACATGTTAATTTAGTGGAACACGAAGTCCTGCAATTGAAGTAGCATTAAAATCTCAAGGTGTACTTAAACAATCGATGTAAATGATATATATATATATATATTTACATTTACATAATAGGGTCAACTAGGGCAATTACGTTTTTCCCAAATTAGGCAACTAACGCCATCTTGTACAAATTAATGCAACTAAAGATTAATAATAAATGTAGGTGACGCCTAATTTGCAAAGGGTTTATCAGTAATTCTCGAAAGACGCAATTGCCCTACAGACGCATTTACCAGAGCTGACCTTACCTAATAAACTAAGAAAAACACAACAAACTTATCTCGTCTGTCCACAAGACGTCCGCACCCTTCCATCTCTATATTTCGAATGTCACCAACGGCGACTGCATAGGAAATTGGCGGGAAATTGGCCACGTGACGCGGCCGGACATGACGTCATCGAACGTGATACGAACTAGCCAATCAGTAAGCATTCAATTACAGGGGTGTCCTGTCGAGTTAGATTTGATTTCGGTCGATGTTTCGCACATACATATCAATGCGTTTTGTTTACATTATTTGTACATTTACTTTTTAAGAGTTCAAAGTCAAATTCAAAGTCAAAATGTTTTTATTCAATTTAGGTATCAAAGATACATTTATGAACGTCAAAGTTATTTAAATAGACTTGACCGCCTTGTTCGGACAAAGAGACAGAACAGACAGACAGGACAGAAGAACAGGCAAGAAACTGAGGGGCATTATTTTTTCAAATCCTACTTCCTACTAATATTATAAAGGCGAAAGTTTGTAAGAATGGATGTTTGTTACTCTTTCACGCAAGAACGGCTGAACAGATCTGGATGAAATTTGGCACAGAGATAGATTGCAGTCTAGAATAGCATATAGGATACTTTTTAACCGCGGGTGAAACCGCGGGGCGCAGCTAGTAATAAATAAATTACAGTCTCACAAGTTTTGGCTTACAACTAGGTAATATCTATAAATACTAGTGGCTACTTGACGGAAGTGGAAGGCTCCAGACATCTTTATCTTCTAAATAATTCTAAATAATAGTTCAAAAGTCAGTTATGCTATATGGCATTTTATAATAAAAAAAATATTAATATGTTCAAAAACATTGTTATTTAGGGCCAACTGGGGCAAATGCGTCTGTGGGCAGTTGCGTCTTTCGAGAATTACTGACAAACCCTTCACAAATTATGCAACTACCGCCATCTTGTTACAGATTATTGCATCTAACGATAAAAAAAGATGTAGGTGGCGCCTAATTTGTGAAGGGTTTGTCAGTAATTCTCGAAAGACGCAACTGCCCCAAAGACGCATTTGCCCCAGTTGAACCTACTTATTATTCTCTTATTATTTTGTTTTGGTCAATACTATTAAAAGCCTTATTAAATGTATTTTTTGTGTTGCAGGTACGAATACGATTGAAATGGATTATTTGCAGTTCCACCCAAATTTTTGGTAAGAAATATCTACACACACATAAGTACACACACACACAGACACCATAAACCTAATCGAAACCCGTACATTGATTAAATTTTGAAAACACATTCAGTCAGTCGAGTACACTTCGTGCACAAACAAGGGTCGCTTCTGAAAGGCAGGTTATTTAATTTGGCCGGCACATGTTATCATTGAGTGCTTTTGTACCAGCCCTAATGCTCGGAGCTTTTTTAAAAATTGGTTTTGACGGTGCACGTACGTATGTGTACGAATAATATTTGTAGAAAGCGCCTTTGACCATAGCGACTAAACAATCATTAAATTTTAGAAAGTGAAGTAATTTTATACGCACTTATTGTACGCATAGATGGATTGATTAAACGTAAATAATAAAATTACAAAAGGGTTAAGAATAAAAAACATATAAATAATACTTCACACTTTTTTGCGTCATAAATAGAATGACACACAAATTGCGGACAAATGTAAACAATTTTACCCATTATATTCATGGTCAGGTCATATTAAAAAACAAAACGTGAAAGTAGCTTTTTACCAAAAACAACTCATTATCATTAACATCTAATTTGTATATTACTATAAACTAGTACGTAGAACTATGGATAAGGCTACATTTTAAATGTTGTATTAAAAAAACACAAATGATACCTACATAGTAAGATGATACACGTCAAAATGTAACAAATGAATACGAATGATAGGCTTCGTCCTGACTAAGCGAAGTGTAAGTTGGCTAAGACAAGGCTGACTGTCCGCTGCTGACACTGAGTCGCGTATTGGGCAAACTCAATGTTGAGCAAGCGGCAAACTGTTGCAATCAAAGTGTGAGTCAGTCGCTCACTGAATCAGTCAGCAAGCGATACGCCGCAAACTGTGTATAGTACACGCTATACGGACGGCCCATTTAAAATATATAGGCTAACTACAGCCAAACCAGTTCAGTTTTAAACTTCTGCAGGTGTCATTGATACTCACCTTTGTAATACCTTGTGCTGTTGTTACAAAAATAAACTTATTCTATTATTCTATTTAAAAAAAAAAGACCGCTCCACGACAGACAGTTTGCTTTGTCTGGACGAAGCCTAAGACTTTTATACATATTTTGAACGAGAAAATTCTTGTTATACCAGTTTTGGAAAAAAAAACATTTATATCTAAAAATCAAAAAATGAAATACAAAATACTACAGTGACTATTCCATATTCAAACAAAATGCAAAACCAAATGCAAACCAGAGGTAGAGATAATCCCCAATTTAAAACACAGCGGGGTGCAACGGGGTAATGCCGATCCGTTTGTAAATGCTTTACAAACTGATTAATTGAATTATGAAATGAAAACTTGATACTAGATTGTTTTGATCAGTATGTAACTTAGAGTTTCTAACTAAAAGGTCTAAGGTATGTAATGATTATAACTTATCACCACAAAGTAAATTGTAAAACAATGAAGTTGAAGAGAAATTTCCTGGTAGGGCAATAAAAATGTAATCAATAGATTTATCTTATTTATATGTTCTTCTCGATATTTTACAAAATTATTACTCCCAAGTATATTATTACCATTATGCATGGTAATATATAACGGAATCAAGAGTTCAAAATGTTAATTAGACAAATAATAAATAAAATAACAGGCAAATAAATTTGTTCATTGTGTGAACAAATTTGCGTGTTGTATGTTATCTGCTACATGACTGGAGCCGATGTATGGCGACAGGCTCGCCCTTTGTCACATTTGGGACTGAATATCGCCCGGCGAAGTGTGGGTGTTGTATTACACCTCTGCCAGCCCCTTCTGGGGAAAGGCGTGACGATGTGTTTGCATGTATGTATAAATGTTTATTAGGAATAGCATAAACAGACCAGTAATCATAGCGTCGGTTTAGAACACCATTGACGTAACTTACAAGCACGGAATAATTTAATAATAAATAAATAATAAATAAATTCGGGACACTTCCACACACGGTCGCCTGACCCCAAACTAAGCAAAGCTTGTACTATGGCTGCCAGAGACTGATATACATACTTAGATATTTTTAAATACATACTTAAATACATATTACCACCCAGACATAGAACAAGCACAAATGTTCATCGCATAAATGTTTGCCCTAGGTGGGAATCGAACCCACGCCCCCAAGCTCAGAAGGCAGGTTCACTACCAACTGAGCCACCGAGGCAGTAGTTTAGTAATTTAGTAGTAATATTGTAATTATATTTCATGAATCGTTCGAGTTTCGAAATACTTGTGCTGCGTACTAAAACAGTAGGTACTCCGACTTTTACAACGCCAAATATTTTATCCAAGGCACCTACTGCAGATTAAAAATCACCGCACAAATCCGGACATAAAACATTTAGCTCCATACACCGTGTTCCACAAAAGCCGTATATCCCCACCTGACTGTTTTAGGTGTCACGTCCACCTATTTCAGCAGTCGGCTAATTTTCTGAACAATTTTCTGAACAACAAATCTTGCGCGACGTCGCGTGAACATACGGCTTTAGAAAGAATTCGTGAACATACGGCTTTAGAAAGAATTAGAGCGCTCGGATTTATATCTGAGACGTGTTCAGGGACGGTCGGATGTGCATTTTAATAATGTGAGGTAGTTGTGCATTTGTCGACTAACGACCATGGTACGACCAAGATATCTATCTTGAAGAAGGCCCGCCTCTCAAGCCAGAGGGAGCGGGTTTAAACCCAGCTGACGGCACGCACCAATTTGTTCATTCATTGTGTGCGTATTGTATGTCATCTGCTACATTACTGAAGCCCTGTTTATGGCGTGAGACTCGCCCCCTGTCACATTTAGGACAGAATATTGTCTGGCGAAGTGTGGGTGTTGTATTACACCTCTGTCAGCCCCCTGGGGATAGGCGTGACGATATGTTATGTTATGTTATGTTATCACTCTATTGTTTAACTTGCTGTTGTCAAATGTCCACAAAGTACATAGTTGCAAGAGCCGGAGATTGATCACCGTGGCTATTTTAGTGAAGGTTTACTAGATTTACTACATTTACTGATTACTACATTTCTACATTTATGTTAGTCATACGATAGTCATTTATATTATAGGTTGTCTGATCAATTTAGCTAAGTACTCTAAATGTTTCTACACCGAGCATAGAGTTCAGAAACACGAGCTTTTATTTATTTCGTGTTTTTTTTTCGCTTGTGATAGATCTAGAATCTTTTCGTCTCTGAGTAAATCCAATACATAGAAGTATTTCAATACCTCAGTTTTGTACGATAGACCAGTTATTCGTGTACCTATGTCATCCTAAATGTATACATAAATAGTTGCAGTCAAGTGCTCGATTACCCCAGAGATGGAACATGTATGCATTTTAATAACACCTAAGACCTTATACTAGGCGAACGTATATTATGTTTAACTTAGTAAATCTTGGTACAAGCTTATGGCTGGTTGAATATTAAAGCTGGTATCTTGCAGTGATGTTGATTAAAATACATTTTAGCTACGTCGTAAAGTAAATTATGTTAGGTACATGACATGCGTTGCAATTTATGAAATTTGATGGCAAGATTCATGTGGAAATTTTAAGCTACTTACTAAACATTTTTTTAGTTTGATACCGCCTAAAGCCGATATGGTTTGACGGTAGTTTGTATCATTAATGTTTACAAACAGCTAGATGAAAAAATAGGTTTGCCTCTATGTACAGACCGATGGTTAATTTTTACAAGCTTTTATTTAACTTGCAATGTATGTATGTAACTAATGTATATTTGTTTGGGTGGAATCTAGCAACTCAATTTTTAAGCAGCTATCTTCAACCGATTGAGCTGAAATTTCGTATTCTTACACGTTTAGTTTGGATGATAATGCATGGTTAGTTATGTGACGTCATTGTAAATCTAACAAGCCGGAACACCCATTATGGCGAACAAGTTATTTTTAAAACACTCCTTCAATATGGTCTGAATATCAAATGAAAGGGCTTGCTAAGATTAGCTCGACAAATATTATTTTGTGTTTGGCAATGCTTGTTTTGAAAAATATTTTTTTCTCAAAAACACATATTTGCCTTCAAAGAACTTACCACCCCAATATGCGATAGTAATACCCTACGCGTGAATACCCTATGCTATTTCTATGCGTGAAATGAGATTTTATCTTGGTCACTCTCAAACCTATGACTATGCAAACGAGAGCAACAAAGACGAAAAAAGGTGAGATGAAAATCTTAAATCTCCGAATACCCAGTATGTAAATAAGAACCAATCAATTAATGTTGGCGCAAACAAACATAGTGACTTAATTTTTTTTTTAATTTATATAAAGTAAGTAACATTTATTTATATTCACGTTGTTTTTAAATAAATATGTTTTACTTCAACCGCTTTGAAATTCACATCAAAATTCCAAATATTACAATCCGTCGCAACAAATCTCCGTGCGAATTAAAATTCGCATAGTCGATGCGCATACAAAACGGACCGCCCAACCGAATGTCAGATTATATGCATATGAATATTTCATTCGGGAGCGCAGGGCACGTAAACCTCTTATATGTATTTGCTTTGGGGAAAACCGAATATGTGAAAAGGTCAGATAGATGCTTTGATGACTACTTTAACTCCCACTTCATAGGTTAATGTTTGATGTGAAAACTTTGAGGGACAGATTATTTATGAGGCTTTTAGGAAAAGTTTGGGGATGGTCAATCAAAATGTTTTGGCTAAAAGAAAGGCTTGAATTTGCTTGCTTGAAATTACCATATTTATTACTTCTTTTCTTTTTTTTTTCATTTACATCGTTTCAAAAGAATAAATGTTTTCAAAATCACTAAGTAGTATTTTTGTTGATTGACATAAATAGCTAGTTATTTTTAAAACTAGACGCGATATTCAAGAACTAAAAAACATTCTCTTGATAACAACAGCAAGCTCGTTTAACCTTTTTTTATTTTAATATTTAAACAGTACGCGCAGATTATACGACATAAGTCTACCACATCTCAGCGACAGGGCATGGCCGATAATTCTTATACTTTTATTCAAAGCTTGGCACATTTGAAGTTAAGTTGCGACGCAAATCGCAGTCGCATGTCGCACAATGTCGTATGTCGCACAATGTGCAAATGAAAAAAACAGCTGCTAAATCATAAAACTAATTGCTGACTTACCCCCTTGCTAATAAACGTTGAATAGCCTTGGAATACCTTATGCAGTGTTTTCTTTTTTTCTTACTAACATTTATTGGACTCGATGGACAAAAAAAATCCACAGCTATCCAGCGTTTAATAGTAAGAGGATTACAATGTAACTGGTAAGATTAAACAAAAAAACATTTTTTAGACATCAATGCTAAAAAAGTCGTTTGGCTATAATTAAAGATGACAAGGGACTAATTAATCTTTGCAGATAGTGTCCTGTGCTAAGATACAACACAATACAATACAATGCAAAAACTCTTTATTGACACCAAATACAAATAAATCTAAACTAAACACTCAAAAATAAAGGCGCAATGGGCGGTCTTATCGCTTAAGAGCGATCTCTTCCAGACAACCTTTGGATGGAATAAAAACATTATGATTAAGCATGGACGGTGGTGTGTGCTAAAGAAAAATAATAAAAAAAATTCAAAAATTCAAAATGTTTATTTAGGCTAATAAATTTATAAAAACATTAAGTAAGACCTGTGAACCCCAATAATAATTAGGGTTAAATAAACTTACTAATTTGAGAATTATAATAAACTACATACTAATACCAACATAAATAATTACTAAATAGGTATACAAATAAACTACCCAGTCAACAACATACACAAGTACCTACATCAATAAATATACTAATACATAAATACATTGAAATATGACAAATATTAAAAACGAAACGAGTCTACTTATAATGAGTCAGTTTGGAAAAGTATACTAATAATATAAAAGAATATATAAAAGATACTTTGCCTGTAATTAAAAATAATTACGGGCTAATAAGTGTTTTAAAAAAAATCCAGTAATTAGCAGTGACTTGGCTTATTATCTAGTATTAATCCTATTTGTGCCCAGCGGCTCAATACCGATGTAATCGCCAACGTTAAAGGTGTTTTACTGCATCTGGGTATAAAATGCGCCATTATTTTATGCTTTATGCCATCATAAAGTTTATAATAAACGAGTGCTAGTAAAAAGCGTAGTAAAAACCTCATATTGCGTGCTTCGGGCTGCTCTGGTGGGGGCACTTGGTTTTTTTCTGTCCTATTTTTTTGGATTTTTTGTTTTTGACCACAACCTATTTTTGGTGGTTTAGTTTGAATTAAATCGCTGTAAAAACTGGTCTAAAGCTTCCAGTTAAACGAACAGATTTGCCGTTTGGAATTGGAACTAACCTAATACGAGTATATCACGAATTTTGTTTACGTAATTGCTTAATTGAATCAGTTCAGTATGTCCAGTAAATTTTGCAGGACAAAAACTAGCTATCACTTTTGTTGACATTTTAATGTCATTAAACTTAGTCGAGCATAGCAACACTTTAAGTTAAGCTCAATTGTGTCTTGTGGTCTTGAAAATGAATATAAATAATTATAAACTTATATTACACATGTCTTGAAAAATCAGTCTACGAGTATAATACAAGCTATCATTTTTGTTGACATTTTAATGGAAACTTAGTCGAGCATGCAACACTTTTACTCTATGTAGCTCAATTGGCTTCAAATCATTAGGCTTCAAAATTAATATAAATGATTATATACCTATATTACACATGTCTTGTAAAATTACAGCCTTAGAAATAAAAAAATGCATAAACATCTGCTAAACCAATGTTCAGTTAGACATTGAGTAGTCAGTAAATAGCGCTACACAAACGTGTAACTATTGTTTGAGCAATAAAGTGTGAATCGGCATTGGGTATTTACACACATGCTTAGCACTTTTTTCTTTTTCGTCTGGCAACTTTTGGTAAATTCGTTTAGAAACTTTTTCGTCCAAATAGTTTTTTAGTAATTATTTTTTAAGAAAGCTCCCTAATTTTTAATATTGCACGTACAATTTACGTTTCAGAAAAGGAATATTAATAAACGATGTTGTTTTTTGGATCTCTTGTCCAAAATTCGTCGATATAAACTATTTTAGAGGAAAACATTTTCTTTTGGTTATAGTGGGAGACTAACAACAAATTTCTGAACGGAACAATCAATGTCAACACTACAATGTGTCTAATGTCACACTACCAACTACACGTTTTTATTTTGACAATAAAAAAACATTACACAGTTTCTATCATAGTTACTGAGTCTAGATCAGCTGTTATAGTGAAATCCGCCATCTTGACCCCGTACACACGCGCTAAACAAGGGTACCCGGCCGTGTAACGAATGTTTATTTTCCTTTGATTTTGTTACATCTGTACACGAACTGTACACAATGTTTAAGTAAAAAATATTTTTATTTTTCAGCTTTTGTGTTACACAATGTGTGTACACATGTTTTAAAACTTTATTTCTAAGGCTGTTAGTCTATACCTAATAGGTAGTATAAGATGCCGCGCAATATAGTTAAAATACTCATAAATCTGCCCTGAAAACTTTTTTACTACCAGCATTAAAGCTACATACCCACTACATAACTTCGACTGCAAACCGATTGCATAGAAACTTTAGAAACTTAGACCTAAAGACCAACAAAGGATCCTCGACTGAACTAATAAACACCAGCATCCATTCTGCATTCGGAGCACACCGCATGAAGCTTGAAAATTTTCACCCATTTTCTGAAATAGATTTTCTTTTCCACTGCGAAGACAAATAGCGTACTTTACTACGGTGGAGTTCTGTAAGGGTTGATTCAGACTGGCGCAAACCACTTTTTAACCACTAGGCACTAAGTATAAAAGTTTGGGAACGTCGCATCAATTTTTTTCTTTCAATTTCAAAAGTTCTTTATTACACGATAAAAAATACAGTTAAATATTTAGCTAGCGTACATAAAGAAACGTCGCATCGCGATGCCAGCAGTAGGCTTTTTTGGTTAACAAAAGAAAAAAATCGTAAGATGACCAGCTGTTATGGGGTGCAGCCGGGCTATGTGTAAATCCTATACTACTAACAATATAAACGCGAAAGTTTGTAAGAATGGATGGATGGATGGATGTTTGTTACTCTTTCACGCCAGAACGGTTGAACAGATCTGGATAAAATTTGGCACAGAGATAAATTATAGTCTAGAATAGCACATAGCATATAGACCGCGGGTGAAACCGCGGGGAAAACCATGCATTCTTACAAACTTTCGCGTTTATAATATTGAAAAATAGGAAGGATTTAATTACTTGGTACACTTATGACAATTTGTAGGTACAAGTATTTTAATCTGCTGTGGATAGCATGATTCGTAGCTGTAATTAATACTGCGGTCTCCAATGATTAGTCAACGCTACGTGTAATTGAATGGTACTGATTTGATTGGGACTAACCGGTGAGACCGCAATATCACAGCAACAAAATAGGTAATAATATTACAAGTGCTAATTAGCCTAAAATGCCTGAACGTATCTATTACGCGTAGCAGTTTGTCTTCAAAAAGTCAAACAAACAAGGATTGTGACCACATTTTATGTTTATAGAGTTATTAAAACAAGTATACATTAAAAATTTAAGAAACCGATTTCCATCAAACAGCTAAGAACATTCGCAACTAATTCACCTTTACTACGATACCACCGACACACACACACACACACACACACACACACACACACACACACACACACTCACGTTAAACTTATAACACCCCGTCATTTAGTTATCGTCTGCAAAACACTGATTGCGATTTTTCGTAGCCATCTTCAATGATTATAATCCTTAAAAAAATTAAGTCAGTGAAATAATGCCGACTCTGGGCCTTAATTAAAATCAGCCAAATTTTACAACAATTTCAACAGCTATGGCGACAGGCTCGCCCCTGTCACATTTGGGACTGAATATCGTCCGGCAAAGTGGGTGTTGCATTACACCTCCGCCAGCCCCCTCGGGGGAAAGGCGTTTATCGACTAACTGCGCCCTGTGGTGTTACCCGCGGGTAAAAAGTACCCTATGTAGTAATCCAGGTTATAAGCGACACCTACACCAAATTTCATCCAAATTCGTTGATCCGATTAAGCTTGTAGAGGTAACAAACGAACACAAACAAACTTTCGCAATTATATTATAAACTACTTACGATCAAGCACCTTGCAAATATGTCTATAGATCTTCTTTCAATATCATATTTTCAGTAGTTCAGAATAATTACGTAAGAAGTAAAAATCTTAATCCTAACTAATATTATAAATGCGAAAGTGAGTTTAGTCGTTTGTTTGTTTGTAACGCTTTCACGTCTCAACTACTCAACCAAGCGTCTTGAAATTTTGCATACAAGTCTAAGATACAGAAAAGGACAAAACTTTCTATCCCGAAAAAATAAGCGGTTCCTGTGGAACCGCGGGTGAAAGCGCTGGGCGCAGCTAGTAAGATATAAAAGTACGATTTTTCAACTTCCTACACCTGGGATCGTTACGGGCTCTGTGACCAAGTTGAAGAGTAACGAGGGAACTAGCCGGTTATTCCACCATACTTTCTAGTTTTTATCGATGAGGTACTTACATAACATCCCTATTTTATTGATAGCGTCTGACACTACAGCTTCTTGCGTTTTAAAACTTCGTAGATAAATAACTTCAGCGGTAGAACTATTACAAAGAATCCATGATTAAGTATCAAGGATAAAGTTGCTAAACCATACAAAGGTTTTGGAAAAAGTTGTTACAGTTTATTTCGTATTTTTACCCGACTGCGCAAGAAGGAGGGTTATGTTTTTCGAGTGTATGTATATTTGTATGTGGGTATGTATGAAGTGGCACGCCCTTCAGGCTAAACAGCTTGATGGATTTAGACATTGAATCGTCTTGATAGTGGAAGTGACAAAGGGTACAATATTTTAATTATTTCAGACTACTTTTTCCAGTTTTTTTTAAAAATAACGTTGCGTGTTACTTCTACCGATTTGAAAAGCAATTAAATACAATAAATATTCAGGACATTTTTGCACACACGGTCGTCTGTCCCCAATTAAACAAAGGCCGCCAGAGACTGAAATACATGCTTAAATAAATATTAACACCCAGACATCATCGAACAAACACAAATGTTCAAAACACAGTTCGTTAGTCTGATTCTCTCCTAAAATACTAAAAATAAGTATACATTGAAAATTTAAAAAAAAACCCGACGCCAATTCATTGTCATCAACACCGATTTTCATCAAACAGCAAAGAAAAAAACCATTATCGGTTCATCCGTTTGGGAGCTACGATGCCACAGACAGGCACACACACACACACACACACACACACACACACACACACACACGTCAAACTTAAGTATAACACCCCATCGTTATTGCGTCGGGAGTTAAAACCTGCTTATAAATAGCACTTTTCAGAAAACTATTAATATCCTTAAAGGCCACTGGAGCAGCCATTTACATACGCATCTACAATTTTGTACCCGAAACTTTTTCACCGTTGGGGGTATAAATATACCCCAGGGGTTTTATTAAGCACCCCATAGCAGGAACCCCATTACTGTCAATAGCATCATCCCGCCTGACCATTTGTCACGGCCGATCGCCGCTGCTGGCACGCCTCCGCCTTGCCAGAGACGTGTTCGTTGAACCAGTACTACAACTCTACTGGACATTCTCTGGACTGGACTGCCTCGGTGGCTCAGTTGGTAGTCAACCTGCCTTCTGAGCTGGGGGGCGTGGGTTCGATTCCCACTTAGGGCAAACATGTAAGTGATGAACACTTGTGTTTGTTCTATGTCTGGGTGTTAGTATCTATTTAAGTATGTATTTAAAATATTTAAGTATTTATATCAGGCTCTGGCAGCCATAGTACAAGCTTTGCATAGTTTGGGGTCAGGCGACCGTGTGTAGAAGTGTCCCGAATTTATTTTTTATTTATTATTATCAATGAATTCTAGACATACTCGACATAGTTCTAGAGAATTCATTGACCGTTGAGTATGTCAATCCTTACATCGACTTCACGATGCGGGGTCAACTGGGACAAATGCGTCTGTAGGGCAATTGCGTCTTTCGAGAATTACTGACAAACCCATCAAAAATTAGGCAAGCTTGTACAGATTATTGCAACTACATGTAGATAGAAAAAATATGTAGGCGGCGTCTAATTTGTGAAGGGTTTGTCTGTAATTCTCAAAAGACGCGATTTGTTGACAGTTGACCCTATAGTAAAAGAAAATAAGTACACAACCCTTCTTGACACAAATGAGATCCTTACAACTTAAAACCCTACTAAAAACTAGTGTCGGACATCGCTCGAAGAATAATCTGTTAAACAATCGACAACTGCAGGGGAAGATGCGTTTGAGAATAGATTACTAGAACTAAAGCCTACCATACACGATGAGGCCAAAATGAACCGGCAAACCTGCGTCAGTTCGAACTGAACGGATTAGTACACAACGCTTACCATGAATACGATTAAACACGGCACGGATTTATGTCCGGTCAGGCCAAACTGAAGGTAAACTTCTCGTAGCCTTTAGAGCAGGACGGTCTACAGCATATATGTTCACACAATGAACAAATTGGTGCTTGCCGTCGACTGGGTTCGAACCCGCTCCCTCTGGCTTGAGAGGCGGGCCTACTCCCAACTAGGCTGCCATCGCCCTAGTGTAATAAAAATAGTAATTGACGAAGATACCAACCAAGAATGAGGTTGTACAAATTGAGCAATACATCCTTATACTGAAGTCGGTATAACAGGAGGCAGCATGCCCTTGGAAAAAAATGATCCGTCGAAAAAAATAAAATAAAAATAAATTTACCTAAATCAGATTATTTTTTTTACCTTTATCACCTAGAGCATAAAGCTCTTTGTTCCCCTTTCCAACTAGAACAACACCACCCTACAACTCACTAACTCGCATTATGCAAAAATACATAACAGGTACTAAGTGTTGCCAGCGTGGCGACGTAAATGGGCCGAGTTTGACCCACTTCCCAACTAATTCCTGCTCCTAAGGGACGTGAAAAATAAAAGTGGATATTTGAAGCTCCGTCACATGTGTTACCGTGTAATGTTAGAGAGTCCGTCCACCTGCAAGCTCAGCAACTGCATCGCAATGGTATTAATGAAAAACCTGTTTTTTTATATTGACTGTGCAAGTGACCCGAATATTTAAAAAAAAAAAACACGGTCGTCTTACCCCAAATCAAGCAAAGTTTGAACTAGTGACAGATACATACATTTATATATTTTTAAATATATACTTAAATAATTTAATTGTGAATATATTGTTAAGAATACTTTGTGACATAAAGCCTTTTTTAGATTGACCCACCGACCTGTGGTGCGATGGTGACCGCGAGTGGCCCGCGCAAGGCCCGGTCTAAAAACAATACGACCTAAGGAATTGGCCAGACAGAAAAGATGTAGGACGAGGACGAGACGAGGACGGAGCGGAGTAATGTCACTTTCATACAAAACGAGACGCGTCGCGTCCGCCTTGTATGTATGTATGTGTTGCCTCGCGCCTCTTCTATAAATTTTGTGCGGCATTGAAGGGACGCCGCGTCTGCGTTCCGTCCGTATCTCGTCATCGTCCTACATTTTTTCTGTCTGGCTTACCGCTAAAAGGACTTTGTGTCATAAATCAATAAGTTTATTTTCCACTAACTGCGCCTCGCGGTGCTACCCGCGGCTGAATGGCAGCCTATTGCAGACTAAAATCTACCTCTATGTCAAATTTCATCCAGATCCGTTTAGCTGTTTTAGTATTGAGTAACAAAAATCCATCCCAAACTTTTCCATTTATATATTAGTGTGATGATTATTACCGCAGCGAGGCGGCCTCAGCTTGTAGATGGACGAACACCTTTAAGGGTGAGAGCCCGGTAAAACGGCAGCTGTCATGTAAAATGTGCCTTAAATACGCGCTACCTGTCATGTAAGTGTACCTTACCTTATTCACAGCGGAGCGGAGCGGTATCGTAAATAATCTCGAGTATGGGAGGTGTGGTAAAATCTCGCTGAAAGGTTCCTTGAGTGTTGCTATATTTTGTGATCATTTTTAGTGACTTAACGCATAACGAATAAAAAATGTACGTTAAAAAATATTTTTTTTGTTAGAGTAAGTATCGCAGTGATGTTTTTATTCTTAGACAAAAACACAACAATAAACACAATAATTAATTTTCTTTATTAAAATGATACGAGTAAAAGTAATTATTAAATTTAAAATTCAAATCCTAACTAATAATAATTATAAATGCGAAAGTGAGTTTGCTCGTTTGTTTGTAACGCTTTCACGCCCTAACTGCTCAACCGATTATCATTAAATTTTGCATACACGTTGTCTAGGGTACAAAAAAAGGACATAGGGTACTTTTTATCACGAAAAAACAAACGGTTTGCTAAAGTTCTAAAAATGGAAATTGACATAACAAACAATTTTCTTAGTTATCAAAATACACATACACAGGTCTCTTAAGAACACAATAATACTTTAATGTAACATACTTACATAGGTACAATTCAAAATCATAACCCTCCTTTGACAGTTGGTTCAAAAGAAGCAAAGAGAACCTCAAACAACAAATAATCCAAATCCCAACAAATACAAAAGTCAGTCGCACACGCGATTATTTAAAACAGCTTTAGGCAAAAAACGGATATAAGTCTTGTTGAATAAATTGTCGCGGTACAGCTTTCCGAACGGACGACGGAAAAACGAAGAACGAGTGGGACTTTCGTTTTGATGGTTCCGTACTGAAATGTAGTAAGTACCAATAAAACTACGTCATTGCCATTTTTCAAAGTTTCGAGCCGCAATCATTAGCTTCTCGTATTTGAAGTTAGAAAAGTTAGAAAGGTTTGTAAAATTAATTTTTAATTATAATTATAAATGTGTAATAAATTAAAAACTTACCAGATTAGTTACTATTTATTTATTTAGATTAGATACTTAAAATCTTTGTTAGGTAGGTGTCGTAGTTTAAAACGAAACCTTCCATATCTATACTATCCTATCCTACTAATATTATAAACGCGAAAGTTTGTTAGAATGGATGGATGGATGGACGTTTGTTACTCGAGAGATAAGGATAACTTATTTATTTACTTCAATCATCTTATTCGTGGACAATAAGACATCGCTACACATATTTGCACCCCTTATATTTTCGTGTAAAAGCACCCTAAGTCTTAATTTACCTTACCTTAGACCTACGCCCATTATAAAATAAATCAAGGTTTATAAGTAAGTCAAGTTACCAATTTCAAGCAATGCAATTGGTTTCCGCAGCACAGTTTTTTTACTAGTTCGGAGACCAGTGGCTTCAATATTTGTTATAAAATTTGTTTTTATGTTAAATAAATAAGGGAAAAAAAAATGTTTTTTGAATGATCATCTTAAGTGGTATCACATCGTTTTATAGCACGGCACGCCTGAATTTGTAGTACGGAACCCTAAAAAGCCGAAAAGAGGCCGTAGAAGAGTAATCACGACGCATGAGCCTGGTACAGTGACTGCTCACAATGCGCAGCGGTGCGATCGAAAATGTGACTTGTGCGAGTTTGGTGCTTTGTCGATTTTGTTCGTTTTTCTTCCACACTAGTAGCCTGCATGCTGGAATGGTGATAGCGCATCACACTATCACTCACACGAACTGATTGAGTGAACACGAAGCGCGAGCAAGGCATCTCCGTTTCAGCGTGGGCAAAAAAGTTTGGTATGTCCAGATGTTCAGCGTATTTCCGGATATTCTCCTATAAAGGTTTTACTAACTAAAACAAATCAACAAGTCAATAAAATTACATTTTTCATAGCATCGTGTCAGTAAACTATCCCAGTCGTTTTGCATGACTTATTCATATAACAAATCGCCACGCCTATCCCTCGAAAGGGCTGGCAGAGGTGTTTAACACCCACACTTCGCCGGGCGATATTCAGTTCCAAATGTGACAAGGGGCGAGCCTGTCGCCATACACCAGGCTCGAGTTATGTAGCAGATGATATTAAGTACACGTATTACGAGAAAATTGATGCGTGCCTTCGGCTGAGTCCGAACCCGCTCCCTCTGGTTTGAGAGGAGAGTTTTCTCTGATCATCGCTTTATGACTATCATGACTTATTCATAAAGTAGTTTAGGGTTTAGGCTCCGTCCTAACTAAGCAAACTAAAAGCGGCTGACTGCCTCCAGTTCGCGACCCTATACAATAGTTTAAACGGAATGCCTGAACAGCACGTACTGAGTTCGCGCGTACTCAGTTTGCGACGTATCGCTTGCTGACGGACGGCATATTCGCATTTTGTTTACTTCTTTCCCCCTTGCTCAACATTGAGTTAGCTTAATACGCGTCTCAGAGTCAGCCAACGGACAGCTCAAAGTTTGCGAAGCAGCATAGTTAGTATGTTATTATATCTATTCTGTCATGAGGAGAGCGATGGCTGGCACATGTGTCATACTCGTGATCGGGTGCTGCTTGCGGGTCGCTGGTCTGCTCGTGGTGTACTCACAATGCAATAAGTAAAACTGATAACCTTTAACCTAACCTTAGATTAAGACTTAATAACTAACCCCCTCTACCTATGTATTCCCCTTAACTAATATTCAAAGATTAATTTTAATAAAAGTCACGGTCCCCGGAGTCCGTGATAATAGTTTATTAATAAAAATAAAAGTAAATTTTGATAATTAGTTACAGTATATCAGGAGGAACGTTTCTGGATACTATTTTCTGAATAAACTCGAACGAAGTCGCGGGTAACAGGTAGTATTATACAACTTCAAGAAAATACAATATACCTACTCGTAGCCATCCAACTGGAATACCTTTCCTTCGCTAGAACACAATTTGAAATTTCATTTTACTGAATTGTCACAGTAGCTTCAAATAAAATAGATATAGGAAATAACGTTTCAATGCAGTTATCTCCTTTCCGACGGTATTGTATTGTTATATTACGTTTCGAAATAGGAGCAAGTCGATATGTACTCAATAGAGGATTGCCTCTGTTGTGTACCTACTACATATTCTTACTGATTGTGCCACAGGTAATTTGCTAATGTTTTTTTTCTACATCCCCTTTCAGGGGAATATGGCACCGCACGCGTTGTGCAATTCTCATTGTCTTGGTGTTTTAGTTTTTCTCAGTAGTGTTGCCAAATTGCTTCCGTTTGACCACTCAATCTTAATCTTTTACTAAATGTACATACGACGTATGTATGTACATTTAGTAGAAGATGTACATGTAATGTAATGTACATTTAGTACATACGTATTCGTTATTTATACTTCCGTTTGACCTGATCAGTTTTGTTCAAGCTGCCCGACAGGGTTAACTTCTTAAATTTCTCTATTCTAATGTCGAGTAGTTTTCTTTGTCTTGGAGTCAAATTCTCATGCGCTTGTAGGGCACCTGGCTCTACAAAATTTTGGTTGGTTAACGAACCAATTTCTATTAGGCGTAATACGTCGGGGCCTATTCTATACAAATGCCAGAACTCTATACCAAATATTATAGGGGTTCTGACCTCTTCTATGACCAAAAAGGTTACCTCGTGCACTAAGTTGTTGTACTCTACCAACAAACGTGTAAAACCGGCGGCCACGCTGGTCGAACCATTGGCGGTCATAATGGGTGCGCGCTCCGATGTGTCTAGCGTCGCGCCGAGTTGAGTAAACGTGCGAAACGCGTGTCCGCTTATGGTGTTACAAGCTGCGCCCGAATCTAAAAGACCTCTACATTCTCTACCTAGTATTGAAACTTTTAGAAAGGGCCTCGTTTCCCCAGGCAAGGGATTAAAGTAAACTTCTTGGATTATTTGAGGTTCTACAAGCTTTGATTCTGGATTGGTGGTGGTGTTGACTAACTCGACCGGGATTCTGTTTTCTGTGACTTGTTTCTGTGTTAAGTGTTGTCGTCGCTCGAGGCTTCTCGTGAGTTTAAAACACTGCGGATTGCATTGTCCGCACCTAGGTCGGGTGACACCGGGTTTGCCGCAACCATAGCAGTGTATGGTGCCATTGAACTTGCAATCCTTTCCGGCGTGACCTACTTTCTTACATTTAGTACAAACCGTTGGGTTGATGTCCCTTTGTTCGAAGGCTTCTACTTTCTTTCTTTGTTCTTTTGAGTGGTTGCTACTATAAAAGTTCTTAGACTTATACCCTAAGTCAGCATGTGTAAAGCCTTGTGTGGGAGTAGTGGGGTTGACATGGGCGGTACATTCTGCCTTCATGTCTTCTAGTTCTTTACAACGCATTCTAAGTTCGTCTACACTTCCAAATGTTTTGTGGTAAAGTTTGGATTTATAGAACGGTGCCAGGTTGTCTTTGATAATTGCAACCTGTTCAGTTTCTGGCAGAGGCGTGTCCAAACGCTGGAAGTAGGCTTTCATGACGTAGATGTACGACGTGACGCTTTCTGACGTGTGCTGTGTTCTGTTGTAAATTTCTTTCAAGGTTTTCCTATTATAAGCTATGGGTAAGAACTCGTCTTTCAGGCTTCGCACAAACAGTTCCCACGTCACACACTTTCTTCCATAGAAGCGATACCATTCTAATGCTTCTCCTTCTAGTAATTCAGTCATGCTTCTAAGCAATTCAGTAACGGAAACATTCTTCGCTACCCGGAGTTCCTCGATTCTTTCTAAAAACGCGTGTAAGCTAATATGGCTATTCTTGCCACTATATCTAACATTCCACTTTGAGACGCTCCTATCGGTATCAATGATGATCTGTTGCTCACCTGTGAAGCCTGAAGCGGCGGTCGCAACAGACGAAGCCGACACTGTCCCCGTCCCCGATGTCCCGGGCTGCGTGCTCGCGCTGGCTGGTTCCTCAGCAAAGCAGGTCTCCGCGTCACCTGGAATTTGAACGTCCAAAAGTTTAAACGCATTCTCACATTCTTTCTTTAACTCATTTATTGTTTCTACAGTTCCCTCATCACGAGGAGAAATTCTTAACAACCTAAGTTGGACATGTAAGATCCTAGAAACAAGCCTATCCTTGCGGAGTGAAGTGATGGTTTCACCCGCTATCACCTGGAGTAGGTCGTTGATTTTGTTTTCACAAATCTCAACTTCTGAATTGATGTCTAATTCTGAGGGGTTAATCGTCACATTCATGCGTGAGGATTTTAACAATGAAGCGAGTTTACACCTCATTGCTTCTACTGTTCTGATGTCGGTATGACCCCGTATGAGGAGTTCATACTTCAACTCATCACTTAATAAGTGATAGAAGTTCATTCTGATATTAGCCATGTCGGCTACAAAGATTCTGCGGGACAAAATAAAGAGACACTAACTACACTCACCCGAAGATACCAAGGAAGCGACTGCGACCCTGTGCCAACGTTGGGTGCGCCAATTTATGTTACACGACTCCGCAGGAGCGTGTCCGACGGCTCCGTGCAACGGGCTAGCTCTGGCGGTAGTGGGTTCGTTTTTACACTGGTGGCAGTTACACTGGGTAATTAAGTATGTTAGTGCATCCTAAATTAAGTTCTGCAAGTATATGGGCGCCACTAGCGCTAAGCGCTAGAAAATAATGAAACAAACATATGCCAATCTTATCAATGTAATGGTGTTCTCTCACGTTACATTAAACACATTATTGCTTTACGCAGTTCTTACAATTTCTGCTTTCTTTGTTAAATTAAGTTAGTACATTATTCTACAAGGTTCTGTTGAAGTTAAGCAAGGGGAACTCACATAGCACCTCCTTGAAGCTGTTAAGTTATTTCTAGGTTATAATTATCCTACATTACAATGGCATGTCTGAGTAAAGTGGCCGGCTTTACTAGACGCAGTTAAGTTTCTATGATTCTAGATATGTATTCTAAGGACGAACGCACTATGCAGGCATCACGGGCACGAGGTCGTTCAAGTAAGGAAGTACACCTACCGGCGACCTGGAGTCAAACCTGAAGAGGGCTTCTCTGTTACGACATTGTCCGCAATGGAGATAAGTGCGCCACAACTAGGACATCGATGAGACTGGCAAAATTCTAGTTCTAGTTCTAGATTAAAACTAAGCGGCGATCACCTGTAAAAGAACAAGTGACGTTGTAATTCTGATTCTAGATTTCTGTAGCAGCGATATAGAAAAGAAACGGATAAATACCATTGTGGAATCGCCGCTATTAGAGGTGCGGGGCTGGGAGGTTACCGCGGTGCGGTGACACGCCTTTCCGCGACATCGTGGTCTGGGGGCCATGTGCTCGACAACTCAGCGACTCCTGCTAGGACAATCCGTTTCGTGAGCAACGTGACACAGGCCCGTACGGCCAAAATATAGCGAAACAGAGCGAACACTTACGACTTTTCTGCGATAAAAATTCTTATTTCGAAATTCTTTTCTGCGACTGGATTCTCAGTATTCTGATTCTGAATGACAGATCTAGTGAGGAGGCCGGAGGCGGAGATCCTCTCTTTTTGACAGTCGATTCTAGTGATGCGAGCAAAGAAAACGACTAATCGATTGATTATTGACCGACATTCTCGTTGATCCCAATCGGATGTCAATGTCAGTGACGCGTGAAGTGTCACCGTCAACACAAATATCAAATCGAACGTAAACAAACAAAGGAAGACTAAATTCCTGGATAAATTGGAAGAAAAATAAAGGAACAAGGCTACTATTAACTAATATACGACGGCGAATACCTAACGTGAGTCTCGACGGCGGATCCCAGTACTACAGAAGCGATGTTCTTGAACTTTAAACGACCGAGCGAATTTGTGTTTCTGAAAAGTTTCTACTCTCTTTTGCAAGGTTCTGATGTCTACGATCGCTGCCAGGACTGAAAAAGACGCAGCCTCCAACGATATAAAGGATCCAATGATACATGGAAACGAAATTAACATGGTGCGGAATGTTCCTGCAACAATGTACATACGACGTATGTATGTACATTTAGTAGAAGATGTACATGTAATGTAATGTACATTTAGTACATTTCGTATGTATAGACAATAGACAATTTTTATTTGTGAGCAAAAAACAAGTAAGTATAAAAAAAACAAATATTTGAAAAATAACAATAAAATTAAAAGCTAAACAAACAATGTTTTTGCCACAAACCGGTTCCAACTCAGCATAATGTCGGCTGTAGCAGCCAGCGCTGGTCTTCCGTTGGAACCGGCTGTGACGTCACCCACGGATCAAGTCTGGCACAGTACGACTAAATATAATACATATTATTAATAAGACTAATAGAACCAAAATAATGACTAATAACATTTTAAATAGATAGGTGCGTATATATACATACATAAATAAATTGAGGTTATAGGTAAATAAACATTAATGTAGGGCATATGTGTAACATTGACCTAAAAAGCACTGGTGTCCGTTCTCAGCTGTTCTTCGCCTTTTTGGTGATCAAAAATAAATGTCTTTGGTTTAAATCTAAAAGCTTTTATACTATGCAGGTTCCTTATTGTTATTGGTACTGGTTAACGCTCAGGGGATAGACACGGAGCGCACCCAGAGTGCAACTTTGCCATACAATACTGATGCTTTGAACGGCGAAGTTACACTCCGGGCGCGCTCCGATGTATCCTCTGAACGCGACCCAGTCCTAGCTCATGTTTCTGTTACGGTATTCACAAACATTGCATGACAGCTGTCATACCTTTTATACTCTTTGCGTTCGAGCACTCATAGTAATGTAATGTCTGTGAATACGCAGGGTTAGTACTACGTATATCTGGTTCCAAAGGTAAATAAAAAAAATGTAGGTATTTATTGCCAAAACCTATGACTAATAACACATTAACGAAATCTATAAGTACTAATAGCATTACATCTAAACTGAGTATAATGATAAAATTGTTTTGGCAATTGGAGTAGGTTCAGCACTGTTCTGCGTAGACGAGGTCAACGCAGAGCTGGTTTTCAGCCTACCCCATTGCTTGAGCTAAGATCTTTGTCAAGCATGGTAAATATGTGGCTTTAGCGGGTTTTCTTGATTAACATAGTTGCAGGTGCCTGTTTTTATACATATAAATTATTTAACAATTTAAACAATTTTAATTATTAGGTAATCTATTTCAAGATTTGCGTTGTGTGTATTTGCGTGTATAAGGTAAATGTATTTGATTAGTAGTTACACTGTAAACTAAGTAGCTCAGTAAGCGGTACAAGTAGGATCACGGTCAAACAATGCAATGTGTATATCTGCCATACATTTGATGACATTATTTTTCTTTTTAGGTATAAGTAGTATGATTAAGTTTGTTTTTTTGCTTTTTAGTTACTTAAAAACGTTAAACAGTGCTTCGGGTTTTTCGAATTTTTAATAATAATTTATTTAATGTTAATATTTTTGTGTTTACCTAGCTTGATAAAATTCTGGATTCTGGATCTGTCACTATGTACTCTACCTAGATTAACACATAAATTAGCTGCCACTACACTATCCAATTTGCAGTATGCTATCTTAGCGTGGCTAAGCCCGTGCAATAGAAAAAATGGATTGTTAACTGTCTAACAGCCATATCACTATCCAATTTTGGCACGCTAGCCCAGCTAGCGTACTGCAAATTGAATAATGTAACGACCACCATAGGATACTTTTTAACTGCAGGTAACTCCGGAACGAAGCTAGTATCTGATAATTTACTGCTACTATGAAGCTATCAGCCAGCAAGGAACACGTCTGTTTCGGCAATGGCCCTTTTTAAGTTAAATTGTGCATTAGCCTGCATTAGTATGCATTTACGTAGATTGCTCGCCGTCCTTGTTTTGCAGCCGAAATTTACATTCTACTCATTAGAACGCCTGAGCTAAAAGGAATAGTAAAGGTTTTCCGTGTATTAAAATTAACGGACGTGATCTTTTAGAGGAAAAGTGGCTCAAAAGAATACGTAATATATGTACCTACGTATCCTATGTAGTTATTTTATCTGCACTTAGATGAAACAAATCCTTTTTTGCGGAATAAAATGTGTGTTTTTTACTTAATAGGCTTGCGTTTGGCCGTCAACATGCCTGATGATAAGCAGTGATGCGACCTACGATGGAGCACGCTTGCCTAGAAGAAACCGATTCACTCGAGACTTGAAGACACCCAGATTATAAGTGTCAGGGAACACACACTCTGTAGAAAGTTTTTGTCCATGCCATGGGGCATAGTCCTGTCTGACATAATTATGTACTATGCAAAATGTCATGTAGATCGGTTGAGTACTCGTATTTCAACTGAAGCGTAACAAACAAATAAACAAACGAACTAACTTGCTTTTGCATTTTTAATAGTAGGATCAGGATTAGGAAGCTTCGGTTTTCGCCGTTGCGGTAATTTTCGTGACAAAATGGGCACTCTATTGTTAGCAACGCATACAAAAAAATGCAGTATATGTTCTGCTGTGTGACGTTTTCCGAGCGAACTGTCAAAGGAATGTCAGTGGGGGAGCGCCTGAGTCACCTGCCCCGCCAACCGGCACTTTGCGCTGGAGTACGGAAGAGGACGGATCTCGTATTGTTTTTCTTTGGCGTCTTTCTGTAGTATTGATCTGGGTGTCCATTTGATTCATACTGAAATTACCCACATATGGTACATGGTTTGGATTATTAGAAGTATTCGTCGTTCATTTACATGAAGGTGGTTTTGAATACCGTCCCTTCAGAAATGGTTTACACTATTTAAGTTCGCGTTTGAGTCCTAAGATAGGAACAAGATAAATTAATGTATTTTTAAATCCTCGACAAGTTACGAACACTCTCCACTAATTATTAACCTTTCACACAACAAAAACAAAATCAAAATCGGTTCATCCGTTCGGGAGCTACGAAGCTAAATAAACACACACACACACACACACACACACACACACACAAACACACACACATACGTACACACACACACACACACACACATACATACATACGTACACACACAGAGAAAGAGGGAGAGAGAGAGACACGTTATACAGTATGATTAAGTTTGTTTAAACTTAGAACACCCCGGCGTTTTTGCGTCGAGGGTTAAGAAGACCAGCTTCTTTCCACCTCAACGCCATATCCGCGGTTTTATGACACGAGAGCTCCATATTGTACGTCCAAGCGCCGCTCGGAAGTAGCGATACCGCATTTTAAATTTCCAATTTTTCTGGAAAATATTTCCTTCAGAATTTCAAGGATGTCGATTAACCCCTTCGATTTGGGGTTTAAGTTATAAGCTGCTAGCTTTTGCCCGTGGCTTTTCTCACATAGTCTTTGGTAATACAACACCCACACTTCGCACGACGATATTCAGTCCCAAATATGACAGGGGGAGAGCCTGTCGCCATACACCGCGCTCCAGTCATGTAGCAGATGACATACAATACGCACATATGGTCACACAATAAACAAATTGGTGCGTGCCGTCGGCTGGGCTTGAACCCGCTCCCTCTGGCTTGAGACACGGGCCTTCTCCAACTAGGCTATCATCGCTCTTTGAGAGTCAGTGTAGCTTATTGGGTGTATTTTTTAATTAATTTTTCTAAAAATTAAGTTTTTTTTTTAAATCTGAGCCGTAGTGAGCGAGATTACTCCCACTACATCCAAATTTACTACAAGAACATAAATACTTAAAACATTCATGTGATTAGTAGATATGTTACGGGCAATTTGAGAAGTCTGGTCACTATGAATAATGACCGGTCTGTATAGGCACAATAACTTAGATCGACCACGTTGACTACTTGCCTAGTCTAGTCATTTGAGTAGGGAGATTTCAGGTTGTTATAAAAAAAATAACCATGACTTGATTGTTTCTAACCTAATTAAAGTCAGATTTGCTCTGATAGAGGAGTCGGACAAGAAAGACGCTCTTGGTCATTATTTATCATAATGACTGGTCCATATAAGTACTGCCCGGTTAATCACATTGCCCGTAACAGATACACTCCGATTTAGTTTAAAAAATACTACTTCAAAAATCTTAACTCAAACACTTTTAATACTTAACCCACACTCAGCTCGATGAAAGCTGCCATGAACCTACCGTAAAACTGAACTTGCTTAACTTAAACTTAACTCCAACCGCTCCAAGCGTCATTGCCCCGGCATATATCTTCGGAATGAACGCTTTTAATATGCACTCAAGTTTTAAGTTATCTGTTTCTTTGGTAACTATGTTACTTTGGTAACTATGTTCTTTAGTAACTATGTTTCTTAGGGTCACTTGCAGAAGACCAGGTAACTTGATGAAGAGTTACCTCGGAGTTAACTGTTCAGCAGAGGTTAAATCCTACTAATATTATAAACGCGAAAGTTTGTAAGAATGTATGGATAGATGGATGTTTGTTACTCTTTCACGCCAAAACGGCTGAACAGATCTGGATGAAATTTGTCGCAGAGATAGATTATAGTCTAGAATAGCACATAGGATACTTTTTAACCGCTGGTGAAACCGCGGGGCGCAGCTACCTCTATTACCCTTAATTTTAAATTTTCAGAATAAACGTATTTCTGTTTCCTATTATTATTTATTAGCAAGCAAGACTTGCTATCATCTGTTGGCAATTTCTTATCATAATCCCTTTAGTCGTAATCAATCACGACAGACAGTTTTCCCATGGCTATGATAAATGACCCATCATACGTGAGTGGGTACACTCAGCTGCAAAATTGATGGCTTGAAGTTGCGAGCGATTTTATAGTTTCTTAGGTTTGTGTTATGTGAACAACAAGATGCACCCAGCAGTGTTCCTCGCAATAAAAAATGCTATAGCCTATGTGTTAAACAAAAGTGTAAACTACCTCCGTACCAAATTTCATTAAAACCTACCATCTGTTTGAGCGTGAAGAGGTAAGAAACAAACACATACTTTCGCTTTTTAATCGACCGTGCAAGCGTCAGCGAACGAAGCGTCTCTGCTTCAGCAAAAATGCGATTGCGCCGATAACGCCGCGATTTTTCAAGATGCTGGAATGTAGTAATTCCTACTAATATTATAAACGCGAAAGTTTGTAAGAATAGATGGATGGATGTTTGTTATTCTTTCACGCCAGAACGGCTGAACAGATCTGGATGAAATTTGGCACAGAGATAGATTATAGTCTAGAATAGCACATAGGACTTTTTAACTGCGGGTGAAGCCGCGGGGCGCAGCTAGTTTAGCAATATGTGACTGCGCGCTCGCGGCTTCAACACGGCTCGTTGTGCGCTTGCCTCACTTTGAAATCGCTCGCAAATCGCCAGTATAATTGGGCTCTTATCCGGAGTGTCATAGGCTACATTTCACAATCGGGTTTTGTCTTTCTTTATGAGTGTTTTTTTAGTCCAGTCGGGGTAGACATTTAAATAGAAAAAATTCCGGGGTGCGATTTTTTTTTCTTAAACGTCGTGGGGGGTGGTTGGAAGTATAAATCTCGATTTTCTAACTAATCCCGGTAGAGCATTCGCCGCCATCTTGTTTTAAAGTTCAATTTTTTCGTTTTTCTGAAATAACTCGTTAATTTTCAACTTTAGAGCAAAAATGGCGTTATCCAAAGTTGTTGGAAATTTAATTTCTCACAAGTTTGGTTATGATCATTTTTACGCTAGGATCAATATTTGCAGAGTTATACTATCAATCCGAAAATATTGATCGTGGAGTAAAAATAAGTGCGAGAACCAAATTTTTTTTGATTTTTCAAATATCTCGTTTATTATCTAGTTTATTTATAAAAAAAAATTGTAATATAGAATGGGGAAGGAAATTTTGCGTCATTTTCAACCAAAGTTGAAGAAAATAAAATTCCACCCATTACGATTTTTTTGATTAACTTGATAGTATAACTCTGCAAATGTTGATCCTAGCGTAAAAATGATCATGACCAAACTTGTGAGAACTTAAATTTCCAACAACTTTGGATAACGCCATTTTTGCTCTAAAGTTGAAAATTAACGAGTTATTTTAGAAAAACGAAAAAATTGAACTTTAAAACAAGATGGCGGCGAATGCTCTACCGGGATTAGTTAGAAAATCGAGATTTACACTTCCAACCACCTCCCCCGACGTTTAAAAAAAAAATCGCTCCCCGGAATTTTTTCTATTTCAGGCTAGTTTTATGTCTGCCCCGACTGGACTATTTCTTTTACAATTATATTTGTTGATGAAATCGGTTGTTTGCGGTAAGTAACATTTCCGCTGCAGCCTCCTGTACAACTAAGTCGTTTTAATTGCTTTATCCCACGAATGGAGAAGTTTTGCATCAAAATTGGAGTTTGTTGGTGACACGTTGATGGATTGCCACCACTTTGTTGATTGGCGGTCGGCGCCACTGTTGTTACGTTGTTTTTTGTCCGATGCGACAGCAAACGAACGTGGAAATGGGGTTCAGATATTTTTGAAGGTTTTTTAATTGTGCGGCTTCTGTGGATGACGGATGTAGGAAAAGTTTTTTGAGGTCAAGCTTTAATAACAAGTAACATTATTAAAAGCAAAACAAAAGAGCTGGCAGCAAAATGATGTACCCTATGTCACTTCCACTATCAAGGCGATTCAAATGACACCACACATGGCGGAATCCATCAAGCTGTTTAGGCTGTAGGGCGTGCCAAAGAAACCTCATACATACCCACATACATACACTCGAAAAACATAGCCCTCCTTCTTGCGCAGTCAGGTAAAAATGCAACACAATGTAGTCACAGAATACTCCCCATTACATAGGGTAGTATTTTTTTTGTTCCTTGCGTTTTAGATTTTCAACAAACACTCACGACCCAATTCAACAACAAAAATATTACCTATATTTACAAGCTGACTGATTAAAATTATTCATGAAGATGACTTTTTATTTTTGATAAACACATAGAACAAAAAGAACAATTATTACAAAAAAAAAACAGTTTGTTTAGATTAGCGGATGAGTAAAACCGAGAGACACAGCTAGTATCCGGTGAATTCCCTCGTAGAATAATTTGTTAAAAGATTTAGATAAAGCTTGCCTCTTTATCAAAGTTCAATCTCTCATCAAACGCACAAAACTCTCTGAGACGACGCCGCCGCCTCTTCGTAAATTCTCGTATAATCCTCTAAAAGTCTTCTTCCGTCATTTCCCCGATCAAAAACGCTCAAGCATTGAACGTACTCGTATTTTCTTAGATATTTCTGCCAAAAATCGTCGACATTTTCGTCAAAAACGTCGAAACGTCGCGGAAAGTCGTGGAAAATCAGTTTGGTCGGGTAGATGTGGAAAAGGCGCAGTAATAAATGGATATGGAGTTAAATTCGAGGCCCGCACTGAAAGCTGGGAGCGGGCCGCGGAATAATTTATTAAAAGCACCCGTTGCTGCTTTTGTTGAACACCGGTACGTAGGGTTACCTCTAACGGGGAAATGGAAACGTGATGATTAAATTTGAATCGTTTCTTGAATTTATTTCAGATAAGGCACAAAGCTAATGTCATAGTTATAGATTGTGAGACTGACATATTGAATGTTTTAGTTCACTCACGTTTAATTAAAAGCAAAGCGATGTCTTGATTGTTTATTGAAATGTGTATCATTATTATATTACCGACAAGCTAGTCGTTACAACATTGCTCACCTGCGTGAATTATGCCAAAAATATTGCAGACATTTAAATTAAAGTTTACATATTGTCGATTGCCAATTATTTGAATGTCGTGAGCTCGTACGCCTTTTCCATTACATTAGAATTCCAGACTGTCTCTAAAACTCTGTTCTGGCAACATTGGCAACCCTAGAGTGCTCCGCGCCGTGTCACAGGGCATCAATCATGCAAAGGTGGCGCATTCTGCTGCGGCCCCGCTTGTGCCCGAGTTGTTCAGTTGTTCACTGTTCAATGCACGCCATATTGTGCTTCACACTGCGCAAATTAAATTATGGTGGTCGCTGATTATGGCTATGAATGGCAGAAGACAAGTGTAGCGCGCGCCAACTCACTATGGAACTAAATGACGTATTCAAATATTAATTAGGTACTCGCTTACTCGTTAATGTCAGTTGTAACAATAAGCATGTACTTACATTAAACTAAATAGATATTAATTTAAATATAAATTTAGTAACGTAGATACTTTTTTTTAAGGTCCGGCCACCACTTTAGACTAACTTTGCACTGGCTAAAGGTTTTCTATTGCCATTTCGTCTAGAAAAAGATGACGAGCGAAGAGAGCAAGTAAAGATACTGACAAGCCTCTAAAATTATCCATAGAGTGTCAAAGTGCAATTTCAATATTTTTTATGACTTCTGCACTTCTCTAATAGTTCTTAAATAACTAAAAATGTCCTTCGCATTATGGTTTAATTGTTAAAAGCTAATGTGTAGACAACCTTCCTATGTAAAGGGATTTTTGATTTGCTTTGTCCATCTATTAAATAAATCAGTCAAAAGTGACCCTTTACAAATGCTGATATTTTTCATAAAATGGTTTTCAAGAATTTTGATAACCGCGTTTGTATGGAAAATTCAGAGCGTCGCGAACTCCTTACAAGAAATGACTATCCTCCCTCACTGTTAGTGAAAAAATTGCCCCAATACTTAAAGGGCAGTAGCCAAGTTACATAAAAAAAAAATACAATCAGTACGTCATTTAGTTCTAGTTGGTTCCTATACCTTTAGGTTCTAACCTAATTCTATAGTGGAATAGAAAGGGGAAAACTCGTTGTAATTGTGAAGCAGTCCTTCTGAAAAGATAAATAATAATGTTTAATCTCTTATCGTTTATAAGTTATTTGGTAAGGAAGGGAAACAATCTCACTGCACGTACTAAATATTGAGGCGGTCGAGTTGTACGACGAAAAGAACCTTTACTAATTCCTAAACTAACTAGCCTCGAGCTTAGTTTGAGGCTCACCGCATAGCCGTGTCTTGTACAAAAGTCTGTAATATCCCAAAAATAGTTTTAAGCACCTGTAATTCTTGTGGAATTTTTTTTAGTTAAATAAATTATCTATCTTCCTAATTACTAATTATAAATAATAAGTCCTAATCGACTATTTCTAGAATATTTTTTTAGATAATTTATGTTGGGTCAGTTTTTCTTTTCTGCTGCCATGTAGAAATTGTAGAAATTGAGCAACGTACCGTAACTCCTACAACTATTTCCTTCCTGTTCCTAACACACTTTCCAGTCCAAACATTTAAAATTGCGTTTAAAATAAAGTTACTGCAACAAATAAATCTAATTTCTCCAGTTTATAAATCGAGTTTAACTCTGGAGCAAAATATTTTCCGGTTTTCTCGTGCGCTGGAGAAATTGTTAAAACCCAACGTCATTGGTGGTACCTATATGTATTTCGTGTTTTGTCCTTAATTTTTTCGGTTATAAACTTTTCTTAATTATTTGCTTTATTTCATTATCGTATCGTTTCGGTTATCGTATTATTTATATATCATTACCAATTCAATGATTAGGATTGTCTGAAAATATCATTTACGTGATTGGGTTTATTCTGGAAGAGATCGCTCACAGCGATAGCACCGCCGTTCGTTGTTCTTGTTTACCTTATTGTATTGTTTGTAAATTCTGATGCGTGAACGAAAAAAATATCTTTCTATATTATCAATTAAATAATGTCTCCTTATTTTAAAATGAAACATAAAGATATGGAAACTGACGTGGTTTTCACACATTATGATTTATGAAACGTTTTTGAATTACTTACGTACGCCGAATGCGGTTGAAACTATGGTCGGAATAATTGACTAAATCGTACGTGAGTAATTCCCGTTACATAAATCATAACATAAAGATATGCTTTCAAATCATAATAAATTAACAACAAACTTATTAATTTACTAAACAGGTATCTGTGCTTGCAGAAATAAACAAATGTAACTACAATTTCAACACCAAAGTAAAAAGCAGTGGCCCAAATGGTTTAAATATTAATAAAATCTCTTTCGAAGTAGTTCCCAAACTAAGCTTTGAAACAAGCTTAAAGCTGAAAACGGGTCCCACGAGTAAGTCCTTTTAAGACCTAAGTACCCACTTTAAAATTTAAATATCAACCTTGAAGACTATAGAGAAAAAGTGACAATGTTTGAATGTCTAAGGCGATCACTTCGCTGCATGTTTTGTAAACTTTGGCAAGCAAACTTCGTCTTAAGAAGCTTACACACCAAAGAGTCGTCGCCAGGATGTCGGCTGCTATGTTTCTTGACAACGCGTCGGTGAGACTAATTTAAAAAAAAAACAAGCCGCTTCTGCCATGTCGGCGGGCAGTGGCGGCGCGTCGCCGACTTTGTGTAGACTCCACAGATCATACAAACAAGGATCATAAAAACCTTGTTTGTATGATCTGTGGTAGACTCCTTTAAACCGCATCGTCATTTTCTATCAGGTAAATTGCAGTCAAACGTGGTCACATAGTACATGATTAAATGACCCTACCGACATGCGTCGACATGTGCATGACTGAATCATGCACTTTGTGACCACTAAAATCTCCCCATCTTGCACGTTTGTCATTGTCATAATAGTAAAAGCTAAGTAAAACAAAGGCGCCAGCTAGTTTCAAAACTGAAAGAGCCCGAGTTATGTAATCTAGGCTTCAGAGCCCATTCGGTAGCGTCATTACAGTATACCACCACAGGTGTAAAACTTAAGTGATTTTATAAAGTTGGCCATGTGTTCCACCGCATGGTGGAACACAAGGTAAGGTGCTTGGAGACTTTTGTTATGGATATGACAAGAGTTGGCTAACCCTGTGATTGTTTGTGACTGCCTCGGTGGCTCAGTTGGTAGTGAACCTGCCTTTTGAGCTTGGGGGCGTGGGTTCGATTCCCACCTAGGGCAAACATTTATGTGGTGAATATTTGTGTTTGTTCTATGTCTGGGTGTTAAAATATCTATTTAAGTATGTATTTAAAAATATATATGTATGTATATCAGTCTCTGGCAGCCATAGTACAAGCTTTGCTTAGTTTGGGGTTAGGCGACCGTGTGTGGAAATGTCCTGAATTTATTTATTTTATTTATTCTAGACTAGCGACCCGCCCCGGCTTCGCTCGGTATCTATAAACACCTTCGGTGAAAATGTGTCTAACTGATGGTGAAAACCGTTTGAAAATCCGTTGCGTGGTTTAGGAGTCAGCGGATATACAGACAGACGAAGGGACAGACATACGCGGAAAACGACTTTGTTTTATACTGTGTAGAATTCGATATAGAATATCAAACAATTAAGAATAGTAAGAAGTGTTTTATATTTTTTAATTTGAGTTAAAAAAAAACAAGTTGCTAGTGAATCCGTATTATTTTCAAGCGTGTTCCGATAACGCCCTACAAGAGCAAGCGTGCTCTATCGTATACCACATCATTGCTTAACATCAGACAAGATGGCGGTTAAACACTAACCTAATAAAAACGAATCTACCAACCAATATTTAAGATAATTACGCGTAGGATTTTTTTGCACTCATTTGCAAAATCTTTGTTTGAAGCTATGGTTTTTAGACTATTTTATCTTTCTTAGTGGAAATTATTATGTCCATTTTCTCTAGCAAAAGCGATGGCAGCCTAGTTGGGAGAAGGGCCGCCTCTCAAGCCAGAGGGAATGGGTTCAAACCTAGCCGGACGGCACGCACCAATTTGTTCATTGTGTGAGCACATGTGCGGATTGTATGTCATCTGCTATATGATTGGAGCCCGGTGTATGGCGCCAGGCTCGCCCCCTGTCACATTTGGGACTTAATATCGTCCGGCGAAGTGTGGGTGATGTATTACACCTCTGCCAGCTCTTTCGGGGGAAAGGCGTGACGATATGACGATATGACGACGATGTTTATCTTTCCAGTAAATTCATAAGTTTAACCCATAGAGCCCAAAATCTTCAAGCACCTATTTAACCTCTGATAATATGCCAACAGCACTCTAGCTACAATCTAAGTTCAGAACCTGTCGCCTAAACTCCGAAGTTTCTGAAGCTTTGGTCGACTTACTGTTAGTACGGTTAGTGGCTGTCGAAGGCACTGAATACAACTTCGAGAAACTACGATATGATCATACAAGAGGCGGGATGTTCCTGTATTGTTTGAATACAACCGCCTTCACTTCGATTGTGGTTTGATAATCATATTTTTGGTCGTGTTGCAGGTGACTGTTTTTGGTATCCATTTTGAATGTTGGAATATCTTTAAGTCTATAGTATGTTTTTTTTTATAGCGAATAAGTTTGCGTTTGACCTCCAACTCGCCTAAAGCTCGCAAAAATGTGGTCGAAGATGACCACGTAGACTCTTTTTTGCCCGACTGCGCAAGAAGGACGGTTATGGTTTTCTGAATGTATATCTGTATATAAGTATGTATGAGGTTTCTTTGGCACAGCCCACAGCCTAAACAGATTAATGTATTTCGACATGTAAAAAGCCATTTGAATCGTCTTGATAGTGGTTGTAACTGCTAAGTTGCGTTTATAATGTTTAATGTATTTTCTTGCGTTTTCTATTGTTTGACATTTTATTTATTATTATCATTGACTTGACCTGTGAGGATAATTTGACGCCTATTTTGTAATTTTTTATTATCTTATTTAAATTCAATTTTATTATTTGTATATTTTTAATTAATAATATTTTTTGCTCTTAAGTCCTATGCATGCCGTCTCCATTTATAATTATTGTGACATTTAGTTATTTTAAGTAATATTTTATTAAATTTAATAATGTTTTAGTGTACACAATGTTAATGGACAAATAAATAAATAACATAGGGTACAGCATTTAGCAGCCGGGTTTTTTTGCTTTTCTTTTAATAATGTTACTTGTTTACTTACCTACTTATTTACTTGTCTTGAAAAGGCCCAGATTATGTTGATCATCAGATTGTTCAAATAATGAACGGCCGACATGTTGAGCGTTACTTTTAAATAATGTCTACAGTCTTTGTCTCGTTCGTGCATTGTACGAGTATGTCCCTTTTCGTCAGCGAAAAATTTACTTAGTAATGCCCCGCCCCGGATGCTTAGGATGCCCGCGCGCTATAAAATTGTTTGTCTAACCTTATCTGACTCGTAAGCTAATAGTGAGTCTGTATGACTACTAACTACCGACTAGCCAATGAAAACTTCTCATCTTTCTTTTTTTTCTTCAAAAAGTAGATTAAAAAAAACTTCACCAATATCAAGCGACTTAAAATTCCAAAATGGATTCCATTTAGGCCACGTGCTCCCTGCGGCGCCTTTGTTTTACGTAATTACACACGTTATGCCGGAAGAGCTGTTATTTCGAAAAAGCTGTATTTTGTAAAGGTCTGACCGCGCTAGGACCAGGGGGGCTATTCCTAGACGTGAGATGAGATGAGATTTTATCTTAGTCACTCTCACACCTATGACTTTTCAAACGAGAGCAACAAGGATGAAAAAAGGTGAGATGAGAATCTCAAATCTCCGAATAGGGCCACTGCTGTGCGGTTCCATCACGACGCGACGCAACATACGCGAGAATGTAATGCAACATTACGCGTTGATTTTTTTGACAGATCTGTACTTACTAAAATAAAACTATCTTTGTTATTAGACTTTGGTACTAGACATGGACATAAATAATTTTATCAAATTAAGCTTATTCTAATATGTCAATTAACGATTAATAGTCTCTATTTACTGAAGTAAACTTCTGACGCGACTTCTAACAAGGTTGCGTTAAGCGTTTAACGCTCCTGGGGAGGGGGAATAGAAAGAGACAGAGCGAGAGTGAATGCGTGGCACTCGAACGCATGCCCGTAGTAAGAAAGATACACAGAAGTTTCACTTCTTCCGCGCGGAGGTGACTCCAGGCACTATATTTTTTTTCAGTAATTAAGTTTTATGCAGCATACGTAATTTACTTCGATTAGGTTTGTAATGTAAACATTTACCCTCAAAACCGTGACCTTTAAAGGGCATGAAGTCATAAGCAAACTCACTATTCGCTTTTAGACTGATGATTACTTAGGACTTATTTGAATAACTGAAAACTTCCCAATATCAAGTGGTCATGAGGTTTCGAGCACTATTGTAGTGTGGGATGTTGTTGTTATAGGTTAAATAGGATCATAACAGTTTTGTTCTAGCGTAACATTCGTAAGTTTACTTATGTTCTTACTTCATAGATAGATACATACATAGATAAACCCTTAAATGTCATCAGAAATAACATAACACTAAAAAGAAAAATATCACTTAAACTATAGTGTAAAAACTGGTTCTTCGTTTTAAGCCTAAAACAAACTTCACTCTCATTTTATCATTCGAAGATTCGTACAACAATTATAGGGCGCTTACCTAAAGCGTCAATAAGTAAGTACAGTAATTAAGTAAGTAAGTCAATAAGTACAGCGGCTAGTTAACTGGCGAGTTTAGTTGTCATGCGCTTTTGGACTTTCGACGCTTCAAGCGATAATAACTACTTCTTACTTAATACTTAGCTGTCAGATTTCTAAGCTCGCCGCTGCACTTATTGACGTGTAAATCAGCCCTTAGCTCTAAAGATTATTTTCTCATGCTGTATCGTGTTCGTGGGGTTGCACCCTAAAACTGCCACTTTCCGCGGCTCATTTCCCACGTGAAGTGTTTCCCAGCTGTACCTGAAGTGTTAAAGTTTTTCCTCGTTCGAAATTTTAATTATCTAATTTTGTACCTTCGTGTGTGAACGTCGTAGGTTGTGGCTAGGGCGTGTAACAACCGCCTATTTTGAGAAATTATGACTAGTGCTTAGCTAGTTATTATATTGTGCTACAGAATTCGAAATAATTATGGTAATAACACGAACGTTTTTTCAAAAAAGTGAGTACGTGTTACAACATTGATCACGTCGCCACTTCCCATTGTGACATATGTTGTGATCCCTATTCTGATATTATGGTTTAGTGGTCAAACGTCTAGCATGTTTAAAAAAAAAGATAGAAAAAATAAAACATCTAACTTTACAAAGAAATATCGTCAAAAAATTCTCGTTTAAAAATAAATTTTGAAAAGTGACGAGGAATTGTTGTTGGCTACTTTTATTTTCGATAGTTTGTAACTTAATACATTAGAAGGATGTCGCAAATTGTATTTTTGTTCATCAAAATACCATGGAACAATGGAGAAATGCATTTGAAACTTTAGTGTTTTTGATAAAAACCGCTTACAATACAAAAATATAACAATGTTCTGGGACATTGTTATATTCCTCCCTACAATGAACGTGTGATAAGGAAACTGGCAGTTGTGTGATTACACGTTCTCAGCTGAAAGAAAATTGGAAAGTTAGTTAATGACAAAGACATGTTAGTGGTGTTTAAAATGTCGAGAAATTATTTAATTCAGAGTTGTTCGATTAATTTCAAATCCAATGTAAAACTACATTAGAGAAAAGAGGATATTATAAGGTAAACGACAGACAACATTAGACAGATTTAAAAGACAAAAAGGTCTGGAGCCTTCCACTTCCGCCAAGTAGCCACTAGTACATAGATATATTCGTAATATTAAAAATTACCTAGTTGTAAGCCAACAATTGTGAGAAAATTATGAACTAGGCGGTCGAGTCTATTATAAAAAAAATTTTTGACGTTCAAAAGTGTATCTTTAATACGCAATTGAATACAAACATTTTGACTTTGACTTTGGCTTAGAACTCCAATAGAACGAATTTCAACCCTATTGTAGAGCTAATCATTACGGCACCGGTCACTCCCGTATTCAAAACCCATACAATTTAAGTATTATTGCCGTCCATTCCGTATTATTACAGTTATTCGCTAATGCGCTCATTACAGTTAAATTAATTAACTTGAACAGGAATTTGGACTATTCCACGTAACATAGCGCTCCCGAGGGTCTGGATGGACAGTGATAAAGTGATTATCGCCTACCCTCGATGCAATTATGTTCGTTGTGTATCAATCATAACTATGTGGATGTACATGTCGTGTTCAATTGGTAGGGGCTTGTTGTGAAATGATGCCCTTATGTTTTGGTACAAAAAGTAATTTTGTGGCATCGAATTCGAACGAATTCATTATGGTAAAAAAATCAGTGCGCTGATTCTCAAGCCGTTAATGTTTGTTCCCATCAACAGCCACTAACTATCATAGAAATGGAGATAAAAGTGATTCTAGTGTTCTAGTTTTCAACATAGCAATGTTTTCAACATAGCAAATCCTCTAGAATCACCACACAGATATTTCTTAAGGTTTTGTGTCTTGTTAATTTAAATACTCAGTTGGAAATAAATTCTACTTTTCAGCTTCACATTCTACTGAATTAAAGTAACAAGGCCAAAATAAAACGGCAACGTTCCAAACCACGGAAGTCGAAATGCTAACCTTATTTCACAGCAATAAACGTTTACAACAGGCAAGACGTCCGCTCGGCGCGGCGGCTGGACGATAAATGACCCCAGTGGAGCAAGGAGACGGTCGCGCTCAAATATTAACAAACTACCCGCGTAATGGCGATTCAAATGTAGCGGTTTACTGCTACCCGCCTTTTGAGATTTACCGTTTATGGTACCTTGGGTTGATTGTAAGTAAAATCTTGTAACGAGCCATCGGGTTAGATTTTACGTTGTAATTCTGGAATGAAATGTTGCCACCTGCAAATCGTCGTAAAGTGTTCACTGACCGCTATAAGATTTTACATACAATGTTTGGTAAATTAAGTACTTTTCGTACAAACTTGCACTATTTCAATCCAGCTTCAAAGTTAAAGATGTTTTATTTACGAGAAGGGAACGGTTAAGTTAGCTAGGAAAGCTAGATGGCTATTTTAGTTGCAGCCCGGGGGAGGGTTAAAAAACTTTTTTATGCGGAATCTCAAAACGTTTTTGAAAGCTTTTTACTTTTATTTTACGACAACTTCGGGACTAAGTTTTACCAGCTCTTTAAAGTTTAAGAGGTGTTACAGAAAAAATGGTTCTAGGTAGTTGGATTTTTTAGTACATTTTTGGAATGGTTGGGACCAAATGCTTAAATTTACGTTTAAAGACTCAAATTCTATACATATCTTGTTTGATAGGTAGGTATGAGTTATAGGATAAAACACGCTTGTCAAGGACCTATGTTTACTTTAGATTTTTAGACCCATAATTTTTCAGGAAATATAAGCTCCGGTAGAGATGTTTTACCCTCGCTAGCTTAAGTAAGTATATCAATATGTCAAAGCATATAAAAAGTGGAGTTAAAACTAATTTCATAGAATCACTGACACAGAAAATAATTGTTTTGAGAAGGGCATTTAGAAACGGCGTCGTTGCCTCAGTTCTTAAAACCCTTTCTTTTTTAAGTTCTTAAAAGAGTTTTAAGAACATCCATGCTTAATCGTAATGTTTTTTTTCCATCCAAAGGTTGTCTGGAACAGATCGCTCTTAAGCGATAAGACTCAGTTTCAGTTTCAAAATATCTTTATTACAATTAAACATTAATACATTGCACACCTCTAGTGTAATTTAGTCCTAGAGGTGCCAAGAAATATTATAAATACATTGTTTCCAAGCTCAATACACTTCTATAAACTTTCAGCTGGTGATTATAAAACTTGATTAAATATACTTCAATGATAGGTATTTTGTTTGAGCTTAACAATATTATGCAAACTTTAGTAAGAGTGTTACATTTTTAAAATTGGAATTTAATATTCTAAAAAAAAAACTGACCGAAAGGGGGTAGGCAACTTAACATTAATACAGCGCTACACCAAGCGAGCGAAGCATGTTGTGATAAGACAAGAAAAATATAGGGCAATGGGCACATTGCCCTATATTTTTGAGAGTTTGTTTAGATTTATGTTGTACTTGGTGTCAATAAAGACTTTTTGTATTGTATTGTAAGAACTGATTACTTCATTGATTACTGATTTACCGATTACTAAAGATGATTAGAGTGTAATCACAATTTTTAATGAAATAATTGATTTTCCATTGATAGTATAGTTCAGACCAACTGATTAACTTCTCTGAAGCTCCTTTTCAGTCCAAGTAAATTCTCACAACAAAATTCACACGACTGCCTCTGACTCTGCCTGTTTCCTAATCTGTCCGTTTCCGTTTCAGTCGACCTCAAAAGCACAATTCTTGTGGAAAATCCACAATTTTCAGTAAAATCTTCCTTGTGTTGTCTTGCAGAAAATTGACGGATTTTCGTTAATGGTCTAGTGGATTCGTGGACTTATGACAATTCGTAATTTAAATGGTGTTGTGGAATAACTGACTTGTTTTATGAACCAAAAGGGCATCTTATGTTTTTGTTTCAATTCTGTCCATGCAAAGGTTAGCGATAAGGCCGCCCTGTGCTACAGACTGCTATATTTGGATCAAGCATTGTCTTCTAGTCTAGTATCACACTAATATTATAAAGGCGAAAGTTTGTAAGTGTGTAAGTGTGTATGTTTGTTACTCCTTCACGCTCAAACGGATGGGCGGATTTTGATAAAATCCTACTAATATTATAAACGCGAAAGTTTGTATGTATGGATGGATGGATGGATGGATGTTTGTTACTTTTTCACGCCAGAACGGCTGAACAGATCTGGATGAAATTTGGCACAGAGATAGATTATAGTGTAGAATAGCACATAGGATACTTTTTAACCGCGGGGCGCAGTTAGTTTGGTATAGAGGTAGCTTATATCCTGTATTGATACATAGGCTACTTTTTAACCGCGGTTAAAAGCGTAGGGCGCTGCTAGTAATAGTATAAAAAGCAAAGCTTAAAATACCCACTTCCCATCCTGTAATTCGTCATCCATGTAAACAAGTTTTAGACTTTTCTTGATATTTTAAAAACAGTTTGACCGATTTCCATAACATTTATATGGGACCTCTTCTAAAGTATGATCTACCAAACAAAAAAATAATCATTAAATTCGATGCACAATTGGCAAGTAATCGCGTAACAAACATTTAAAAAAACATACAGTCGAATTGAGAACCTCCTCCTTTTTGGAAGTCGGTTAAAAATAATTTCAGTAAAGCTAAAACGAAAACTTACCTAACTTCTCTAACCTAATACCTACAGAGTCAGTTTGAAACTTGATCATGCCAAACAAACTTGCGAATGTAATCTCAGTATTTTAATAATTCTGCTTTTCTTGAAGTTTCCTCTTGATAAATATATTTCTATACATCGCAGTATTCGTTGCTGATTTCTTGCATCACTGATTTACCTAGAAACTACGAGTATTTCGAAGTACTATTTATTTTAGTACAACTAAATGGACGTAAGGGAAGTAGATGTTAGGGCATTGAAGTTTGGAGAATTGGACCATTGAGGAAATGGATATTGAAGTTGGTCACGACATTCTTTTATTAATTTAACTTTCTTATGTAACCAACCGTGTCGCCTATACTTGAATTTTAAATAGTTAGAAATTCAGTGTGTGCAAAATAAACCGAAAATAATTATTTATTATATCATCTTGTATGTATGTAGGTATTGTATGTCATCTGCTACATGATTGAAGCCCGGTGCATGGCGACAGGCTCGCCCCCTGTCACATTTGGGACTGAATATCGTCTGGCGAAGTGTGGGTGTTGTATTACACCTCTACCAGACCCTAGGGGGAAAGGCGTGACGATATGTATGTATGTTATTAATGTTATATGCCACATTACTGGAACCCGCGGTGCATTGCGACAGGCTAGACCCGTGTCACATTTGGAACTGAATATCGCCCGGTGAAGTGTGGGTGTTGTTGGCACGTGTATGGGCCTGCCTCTTTGGGGGAAAGGCTTGACGATATGTAATGTTATTACCTATCAAAACATGTGTAAGTAGGTACAAGTAAAGATCTGGTAAAGTATCAACAAGATAGTAGTATAGGTACTAAGTGAAGTGTATCCCATTCTGTTAGATACCCAAGCTACTCCATACCGATACATAGCCCTGATTTGATGCATCGCTGGTCTTCAAGCTCCGTGAACGTCCCAGACGCCATTCGAGGTTGAAAGATTTCGCTTTTAAGTTCTGTCGAGCAAGAAATTGCCTGCGATAACGTATGCGACGTATTACTTATGGTAGTAAAGGTTAGGTTAAAGTTTATGAAATCCTGGGAAGGGAGCTTTGACTAGTGAAGTGAGGATGCTGGCCCGACATTAGATATTAGTTTGTGATTGCATTGAGTTTATTATGTTTACACATACCTACTCGCTCACTATCATTAAGTCTACATTGAGTTGGCAGAGTTCGTACCTAAGTGTTTCTGGTCGTATACTAGGGACCCGTCCAGGCTATCAACGGTACCTGCTACCGTGAAAAATCATCAAAACCGCATCAAAGTTTAGCGAACACACATACAGACAGACAGACAGACGCGTGAAGTGTCTATATTTATATACTAAGTAGAGAAGAAGATTATATCAGTTCGACATATCCTAAGATTGCCTGGAAGAGATCACTCTTAGTCATAAGGCCGCCAGATGTTATGCTATAGTTTTAACCGATATTCTTTTATGTTTTGTTATTTGGTGTGAACCTTAGAAAGTTTATCTGAATCTACAAGTATCTATTATGTATTTTAACACAATTGGCGAAAAGGTTACAACAAAAAGACAGTACGAAAGATATTAAGCCTATACATACATATGTATAAAGGTAGACTTTGCATTTTTGAGACTGACGAAAAGAAAATTATTTTACCTTTTTGAATATTTGGAATTAGTCTGAATTTGTTAGCGATAAAGAAGCGTTGTTCCATTTTATACTAATCTTGAAGTTCTATTTGTAAAACTTACATGAGGACCAAGATAGAAAGGACCTCCAAGATTCCCAGTACGCAAACTCACTTAATCATTAGAATCAGAGCATGATCTTAACGACCGCACATACGGACATGAATAAAGAAAACATAGGTCCCTTTCCATCCCGGGCGCAATAAAACATTCAACAAGGCAACCAACCCTTCTTCACTCTGCAAACGACTATACAAGGGCATTACTCCGCGCGTCTTGTCAGCTCTGACCCGAATGTGTCATATTATTGAGCTATAAATACCCCAGACCACCATAACCTGGCCTCCGACGCTGAACAACAAGCTCTATGATCCAGGTCCTAGATAGGTCAAGAGTCCCAGTCGTAATAACCACGGTACGCCATTACATCGATTTGGCGTTGATATGTGACCCCGGGCGAAGTCACGTGATGAAGCCAGGCCAGTTGTTAAGTCGTAAATTTTGGGGCGGAATCTGGGTGATGGTTCATAGCCTAGTTATGGGTTCCGATAGCCAAATGAAACCAAAGTATGGATAAATCATTTATTAACACAAAAGAGTGAAATACGTGTCCCGTAAAGTTTCTTTGAAATTACTTACGCCGCCGTCCATTTTGTAAGTATTGTTCAATGAATCAACCGAGCGAGCGTTATCGGCCGAGTCAAGTCAAAGTCAAAATGTTTTTATTCAATTTAGGTATCAAAGATACACTTATGAACGTCAAAGTTATTTAAATAGACTCGACCGCCTTGTTCGGACAAAGAGCCTCTACTCAGAAGAACAGGCAAGAAACTGAGGGGCATTATTTTTTCAGATAATAAATAAATTACAGTCTCACAAATTTTGGCTTACAACTAGGTAATATCTATAAATACTAGTGGCTACTTGACGGAAGTGGAAGTGGCGTGAGCGAAGCGTCTCTGGTTCAGCTTCAACAAAATGCTTTGGTATGTCCGAATTCAGTCCAGATTTCTGTCCTGGAATCTCCGAATAGGGTCCCTGGTCCTTGTCTTCCTCAGGTCGCATTTCTGAACCTACTCTCTTGAAATTTTGTGAGTAGGTTCAATTACTGTGTAGATTTTTTTTGTTTTGGAATATTTTAAAAATTGCAAATAAAACTTTTTTTTTTACAACGAAAATTGGTTGAGGAATGCCACCTATAAAGAAGGACAGACTTCGGCCGCGAGGTCTACAGCTAGAGCCACTAGTTTAAAAACATTAGTTCCTCACTAGATTTCCCTGTATCGAGAATGCCATGGAAAAACTAAGACAGACACAATTATAATCTAACTAGCTGCGCCCCGCGGTTTCACCCGCGGTTAAAAAGTATCCTAGGTGCAATTCTAGACTATAATCTATCTCTCTACCAAATTTCATCCAGATCTGTTCAGCTGTTCTGGCGTAAAAGAAAAAACATCCATCCATCCATCCATTCTTACAAACTTTCGCGTTTATAATATTAGTAGGAAGTAGGATTCAAAATTTCAATTTCTGTTTCTTTGTAAGTTAAGATTCTAGCCATTCTTTTCGATCTCCGAATCAAACTCGACCCTTTTACAAACAACTATGTGGAAGCTCGGCATCTGAATTTGATTTATTGCATATTCCCATGTTTTCCTTTGACGGCGCTCGCAATCGCAATATCCTACCTACCTATACTAGTATCTGTTTGTTCGTTAGGTGCCTATTTGATTGTGTTCACTGAGAAAACTTTACCTGCAGCGTCTGTGCAAGGCTTTTGTTGCATTGTATTGCATTGAAAATGGTCTTGTGATTTCAGTTGAAGTTTTCTGTTTGAATTTTGTGTATATTACGAACGTAAGCATTTCTCTGTGCTTTTTTGTATTCCCTGTTCAGTAGGGTCAACTGGGGCAAATGCGTCTGTAGAGCAATGCGTCTTTCGAGAATTACTTTATTTATTTATTAATTAAAACGGCACATGCCAATTATATCAATTAATTACAAATTATGTCTACATTATTCATTACAAATTTCAAATTTAACATTAAATAATGACAAAAAATAATAATAACAAATTTAAATTCCATTTGGTCATAATTACAATTGTCAAACAAACACAAGTCAAAGAAAAAATAAAAATAAATAAAAAATAAAATCAAAATCAACGACGAACGAATCTGACGAACCCCTAACAAATTAGGCAACTAACGCCATCTTGTACAGATTATTGCAACTAAAGATGAAAAAAGATGTAGGTGGCGCCTAATTTTTATTTTTTTATTTTTTTTATGTAGAATAGGTCGGCGTTTGACCACCAACTCGCCTGATGTTAAGCGACGTTGTGGTCTAAGATGGAGCACGACAACCTTTATGATACTTATTCACTCTAGCTGGAGTTTTGTAGAGTGAAGAAGTACAAAGACGGCAGTTGAGTGAGGCGCTACAAGTGCGCTACTGCTCAGACCCGTCTTCGGAACGGTTACACCGGACTACATCCCGAAACACGTCTAGGTCATTTCACGGCATGGCTTGGTCCGGTGGGTGGTAACTAGCCACGGCCGAAGCCTCCCACCAGAGTTTGCTACCCGGTTAGCACTACCCGGGGACCACGTGTAGGGAATCAGAATAGAGTACACTCCTACGGACGTGGGTAGCTCAACCCCCAAAAATTTGTCAAGGGTTTGTCAGTTATTCTTAAAAGACGCAATTTCCCCACAGACGCATGTGCCCCAGTAGACCCTATATTACGTAAGAAAAATTTCTCTGTGCTATACCGTTTTCCCTGTGCATTATACTAACTTGCAACAACGACAAAGAGCATTTTAAAAAGAAAGTCTACTTTTTTTCTGGGTTGGCAGCGCATCAACCAGCACCGCTAGTGTTGCAGACCATAGGCAACAGTTACCGTTTACCATCAGGCGGGTCGTCTGCTTGTTTGCCGCTCTTTTTATACACAAAAAACTTACCTATCTATTGGTTCTTTTTAGAACGATTCAACTGAAACAAAACTGCTGTAAATTTGACATGAAAGTAGAGTGCATTATTACAACGGACATACCTAGAATACTTTTTGTCCCATAAAAGTTTAGGAAAACTAGAAAACTGCAGATGAACCCGAAGGCATAGCTAGTCTACAAATAAATTGAGTGAGCCCACTCGCCAAACATCTCCGATAGCCGAACGTTTTCACCTTATTACAGGCAATAAGATAGGAAACTGCTCAGTACATTTCCGCTCTACTCAAAGTACTTGTATTCTCCCCTACGAAGTTCTTTCCGCGTCTCTTATTTGATATGAACCTTTGAGACAACGAATTGCTTGGAGAATGTAACTTTAATTGAAACTTGTTAACGATGCAGAGTATAACTTAGGTACCTAATAGCAGCTGTCAATAGAGGTAATGCTTTCAATTTACAACCCATATTTGTAAAAGTTGAAGATATCCATTAAGATTTAAGTTTGCTAAGATTTTTTTTATATTAGAATTCTAATAAATATTTAATAATGTATAGTCAAGTAGGTAATGTGGAACTAATAGTAACTTATTAACAAAGATTGCAACAATTTACAATTTATTATTACGACTAAGTCCTATACTTATTTGCTGACGCAAAATGTAGTCACTAAGGGTAACGCAAAATGTAGTAACCTTCTTCTGTTGGCCGTTTTATATTTAAAAGCAAAATAACTCGTAATTCCAACTTCAGACTTCCGTTTACGCAAACATGAAATTCGAAGGCAAAATATCTGAAATACCGCAAATACTTTACATATCTGAGCCCTACAAATAACTTAGTTTCAACCCCGCAATTCCAAGTATGAATATTCCCTTCGTCGCTGGCATAAACCTTTCGAGCACGATCCTACTTTCGCACACATACATACACACTAGCTTATACATCAATGCACGTATCACGGCCATTTCGACTACACACACCCTTTCAATACTCCCCGCGTGCCTTGGAAACCGCACGAATACTCGCTCTTACATAACAATAATACCTATTCTACAGCCTCCCAGATAAATAGCAACCTATGCCTACCTATAAAATGTATTTCTCTGCACCACGTGGTTCAATAAAGCGTTAGTAAAGCTAGCGCCATCTACCGGGTGGTGCGGATACTATGAAGTCTGATGGAAAGCTTCAGGAAAAGCGTGCAGTGAAAACATTGCTTGTGCACCTTTTCATGAAGTGTAGTGCGGCCGTTACTCAGAGATGGCGCTAGTAGTTGTGTTTTAAAGTGTCTCTATCTTGTATAAATGTATTTAGTAAGCTAATAATTCTGTTGTGTTAAAATTACTTTTTTTATTGTTACAGCTCACCGAGCTGGAGCAACGAGTCTTGGAGGCCGAGGGCAGAGCGGAAGAAGCCGAAGACAAGGTAATTATTGCTTTACCATCATGGAATTTAAGTAACTAAGTCCTATAGTAATTAAATTCTATGTCTATGGCCTAAACTATAGAAATATAAAATAAACTTTAAGGACAAGTTAGATACAGCTATATAACCTTTTTTGCTCCTAATGTTTGAAAACGAAACTAAAGAAGAAATTCCGATCAAATTGTTTTCCCGCCGAGATTAACCATGACATGCAGATTTTCTAAACCAAAGAAAATAGGAGAAAATCTCCGATTTCAATCTAAAAGCAAAGACCGCTCGCTGTAAGAGCGTTTTTCTCTTGTTTTTCTTCAGACTGCAAGTCAGGAGGGTCGGCAGAAATGTTTCATTAATCCTGACCCAGACTGACAGCAAACTGACAGCTGGCTTGTTTGACAGGACCTTCGTCAGCCTTGTTTTGGAGATTAAACATAATTGTGTGATCATGTAGGTCTGAAATATTGATGGTCTAGAACTCATCCTTCAGCTCGCTAAAAATTACAATGAATTTGATACTAAATTTGTATTTATGTAGGATATTTTTACGATTTTGATTTCTTTAATTAATTCCCTCTTTGTTAAAGTAGCAGTAATCTATTTATATAATTATCATTTAAAACATTTATTAAATTGATATTTAAGGAAGAAGGCTTCCAAGACGAACACGAAACTTCAAAAAGTTTTTAGCTAAAATAGGTCAGTCCCATTACATAATATGTAAAAAGTTGCGAAAGCTTCAAATTAGTTTTTTTTTAAATATAACATTTATTTAATTTTTTTACAGTTTAAGGTTTAAAGACATTTATAGAGAACAATACTAAACATCAACAAAATTACAATGTCGTCGTATCTAGCAAGGCTACCAACCCTCTCAACGTTTTCGTTTGCTTAGAAGACTGTGATCGGCTATCGGGTATTGAGCAAGTTTAAGTCATGTTCGATAAAATAAATTGTTAGACTTCAAAAAAAGAAAACAGATGACGGCTGTAAAATATTACAAAACGCGAAAAAGTCATACTTCAAGCAGCGCAGAGATTAAACTTGAATACGTTATTGGCACTAAAAACATTTTTGACTCAAAAGTTTTTTTCTGAAACATATTAAACAAAAACATGTAAAGGTCATTTAAAAAATGCGATTGTTCTAAATCGAAGGGATGATATACACTGTATAAAAATACGAAATCATTGTTTTTTTAAACAATCATGTTAAAGTTGTACAAAATGTTGCAGTTTGTACGACGTCACGACACGTCATAAACTACCCTTATTTGGAACGTTTACACTGACAACTGAGTAATGGGGGATTATTTTGAAGGGTGGCCTCGATTATATGTAACGGCAGAATAAAACTCGGTTGTTTTTTTTTTTATTTACGGGAATGGATATTAAAAATGGTTTGGGTTTCCTTACATTATTGTTAAAAGACTATATTAGTTTAAGCGATATTCCGCGAGTTAACTTACGAGTTTCGACTTTACTGGAATAAAGATTGAAGATTACAAAATCTCACGAGACTCGCTTTTGTGGAAAAAAATCTTAACTCCACAATAAAAAAAAAATCTAATTTTTATGATTAGACCTAAAAAAATCTGTATAATTATCGAACCTGCTCACAAAGTTTCACGAAAATCGGTTGAGAAATGCGACCTGTTGAGGAAGACAGCCATCCGGACAGAAATCCGGACATACGATAGCATTTTTGTCGAAGCTGAAGCATAGACGCTTCGCTCGCTAACGCTTGTCCAGTCGAAAAGCTATAACATCACTGAGGCCAAAGTTCACAAAAACATAAACAATTTTTTGGAGCGACTGTTTTTGACAGATCTTCAATAATTGAAAGGTCAATAATGGACAGATAAATGAAAAGCGCCCAATTAAAATTTAGCGAACATGGGCCTGGGTGTCCTACGCTATGAAACGTGAGCACAGCTGCAGGCAAAATATAAATAATAAATAAATTCGGGACACTTCCACACACGGTCGCCTGATACCAAACTTAGCAAATCTTGTACTATGGCTGCCAGAGACTGATGTACTCGTACATACTTAGATATTTTTAAATACATACTTACTTAACTTTACTTTTGGGGGCTGAGCTACCCACGTCCGTAGGAGTGTACTCCATTAGATCCCCTACACGTGGTCCTCGGGTAGTGCTAACCGGGTAGCAAACTCTGGTGGGAGGCTTCGGCCGTGGCTAGTTACCACCCACCGGACCAAGCCCTGCCGTGAAATGACCTAGTCATGTTTCGGGATGTAGTCCGGTGTAACCGTTCCGAAGACGGGTCTGAGCAGTGGCGCACTTGTAGCGCCTCACTCAACTGCCGTCTTTGTACTTCTTCACTCTACAAAACTTCAAGGCTAGAGTGAATAAGTACCTTATAGGTCGTCGTGCTCCATCTTAGACCACAACGTCGCTTAACATCAGGCGAGTTGGTGGTCAAACGCCGACCTATTCTACATAAAAAAAAAAAAAAAAAAAAAATAGATATGAACACCCAGACAGAACAAACACTAATGTTCATCACATGAATGTTTGCCCTAGGTGGGAATCGAACCCACGCCCCACGCTCAGAAGGCAGGTTCACTACCAACTGAGCCACCGAGGCAGTCCGTTGATTCCTAATTTCTTAAAAAGCTTACATATCGTCATGCCTTTCCCCCGAGGGGGCTGGCAGAGGTGTAATACAACACCCACACTTCGCAGGACGATATTCAGTCCCAAATGTGACAGGGGGCGAGCTGTCGCCATACACCGGGCTCCGTTCATGTATAACAGATGACAACAATACGCACATATGTTCACACAATGAACAAGTTGGTGCGTGCCGTCGACTGGGTTCGAACCCGCTCTGGCTTGAGAGGCAAGCCTTCTCCAACTAGGCTGTCATCGCTTAAGCTAGTGATTAGTAAATTTGTATTTTTTACCCGACCGTGCAAAAAGGAGGGTTATGTTTTTCGAGTTATGGATGTATGTATGAGGTTTCTTTGGCACGCCCTACAGCCTAAACAGTTTGATGGATTTCGATATGCAAGCTGTCATTTGAATCGTCTTGATAGTGGAAGTGACATAAGGTACAACATTTTGCAGCCGGGTTTTTGTTTTTCTTTTAATAATGTTACTTGTTCAGCCAATGTTTTGCTTGACACAATTATTTTGCTATCAGTACCGCTCAGTGTGAGAGCACACAAGTGCAGCCTCGGGGATACCCGGCTATCGATTTTGCTGTTGTAGGATTATGAGCATGACTCATTCGACGTTTGGATAATGGATAATTTTTTTCTGCTCTTTACTCAACAAAAGTTTTTAACTTTTTTTTAATTTGCATAATCTATTCAAAAATATAAAGTACCGATTTATTCTTTCTTATTATTCTTCTCAGCATTCAGGTAAGGTAGATATTTATAATCAATGGTTTTTATAATCCAGAAAATCAATACTCACAGAAATAGTTTACTTGTTAAAAACTTAAGTTTGCATAAGATGAACTCTCACAGTTGTAACGATACCTACACATATTTTAGTCCCTTTTTTTTAAAAGGATCGAACATTTTGCTATAAAAGCTGGTGCAAGCTTTTTTTTTCTTATCAAAGTTTCCGCGTACGATTAAACTACATTCAAGCTTCAGAGCCAAGAGAAATTCCGCCAAAACGCACTAAGCGTTTCAAGTCAACTTTTCTTGTAAGAACTGCAGAGGTGTGGAACTCGTTGCCTGCGTCTGTCTTTCCACCTAAATACAATCCGGGGGTGTTTAAGAGTAAAGTGAATAGGTATCTCCTAGGCAACCGTGTTACACCTTCGATCATGTCGACGCTTTCCATCAGGCGAGTCAGTGGACAAACGCATGCCTAGTCTGTTGTAAAAAAAACATGGTAACTGATAGAGATATGGATACGGCAGATATGCTACAAAGGGTCTAAACCTTTTGCCACCTTTTCTTGTACTTACCTGTATTATTTTCATATTGTGAACCTAACTCAATTAAAACGGGTCTATTGCGGCATGTGTTCATCTTTTCTAACATTTTGATATGTTAACATCACAAAGTGGACAGTTAGCCACTACAACTAATGCTTCTAGACGTTACGGTGACCTACTTTTGAAGTGGCGATTTCTAGAACATATTTTCGGAGCATAGCACTAAAGGCTTAAAAAACTATCTTCAACGTTTTAAGAACACATCAGCAAAAAATGATCAGATTCCATAATCTACGCTACGCTATTGTGTAATGCTATACAAACATAAGCGATGACATAATAACTTTTCAACCCCAACTGATTTTACCCCTGTTATTTCAACATAAAGCCATTAAAATATAAACTTTATTCCTAACCGCATAAAACTCAAACTCTTGCTTATTATATCAGAGTTAAATGCATTTTTATTCGCATCCATTTTTTATATAGCATCAATTGAAATTAAACTTTATAGCTTAGAGTATAACAGTTAGATTGACTAGTAAAAAATATTCAATTCTTTTTTTGATATCAGAATCTGGCAACAATGAGAACTTCTCGTATAACCACTGCCACCCCTCGGCGCATGCGTAGATCAACCCTCTCGCCAACCTCACCAACTTCAGGCCTATAAACCAACCAAGCTACCAAATACTACAACTTCGTCCCTAAACTGTATATACATAATTTTATTTCATTAAACACTAAAATATATACTAAAGGTGAATTAAATCCGTCTAAAAATCAGTACCAATATATTTTCAAAGAAGTATTTTGTATCTCGTAGATAGGAGTGGTTTAAGAGCGTAAGCGTGGCTGAGACACTTGATCAATAGTGCTTATAAATTTATTTGGCTCCAGAAAAGAAGACTTCACGCTTTACATTGTGTTCTATACGTATTGTGATAGTAATATTAGGACGGCGTAACAACGAATTCGTGCTATAAGTGATTTTAAAGTAGCTACGTACTGTTGTGTATTTTTGTCAATTTTTCGTGTAGTAAGTAATTGTGTGTAGTAATATGTCGAAACCACACACGCTTAAAGCACACAGACTGAGTGCAGAGTTTGCTGAGAAACGCAATCAGGCGTTGAAGAAAACATATCCATCGAATTCATAGCAACCAGCCGTGAGTACACTCTGTTTTGATTGCTCTACCATACGTTGTTTTCAATAATATTACCCTTGAGCCTAACCTAAGGTATAGCTAGAACCTCTTTTCCAAAGAAACAGCTGCCTCTTTGCTTTAAAAAATAAACTGGCTTCAAAAAAAGAAACAAAGTTAGATGTATTTGGATTTTGGAAGGCGAACATGATAGCTTGCTTCAGTAGTCATTTCTTTTGCCTCGTTGTTTTTTCGCACTAAATAAAAACTCTGTGTGACCGATAACGATGATAATTACGGTCAGAGTTAGACTAAATAACATCAACGTACTAGACCTGACAGTCATGTTTGATTTTAAAATTTCGAATGCTCTAGAAGTGGATTAATAAATAGAGCACTTTATCGTTACGAAACTCACATAATTTCGTCTATCACGTCCGTTATAACTACTCCCATAAAAATACCATTCGTAAACTGCAATTCCTGTGGATTAAGGTCATGCTTTCATTAATGAAATCGTTGTAGTCATAGTACAAAGCACATGATGTCTACATTGACTACATTCAATATGGACGCCTCAGCTGTTCGCTGTACGCATGCGTGATGCATTTCCCGCCAGTCGCCATCTTTGAAAAATTTCCCATTTCCGCTTACAGTTTTTTTCTTCGCAGACTTTGTTTTTTTCTGCATTTCATTATAATAAAGTACTTAGTAAGTAATATAAGTATAGGATACATTCTAACTACTTACTTAAAATAATTAAAAGTATAATTGATCCGATCATTACTTATGCACAGAATACCGACACCAATATTGTACTTAAATGTTTCAACGTTTAAAAAGGACGTAACTTTTTCTAATAAGCAGAATTACTAAACTTAATAGGTATAATAGGTTAAGATTAATAACGTACCTACATGTGGAATGGAAAAGTCAATAAAAATTCCTTCATGACATTTTTAACTTAAGTTTTGAAGACTTTACTTCCGCTTGCTTGACTTGCACTTTTACCATCTTACAAGAAATTACCCAAACTTCAACAACCTTACAACCAAAACTCTTCACAAGCCAGAGTGTGGGTTCGATCCCAGCCGAAGTCACGCAAAAATTTGTCCTTTGTGAACATCGAAATACATCTTACTAGATGTCATCATCCGATCACTGCTTTTATTCCACTACAGTGTACTGCAATCTTTGCACCTTGCATTAGTGTGGCTTCGACATGCATGCAGTGTAGTTGTGTACGGACCGGTATTTATATTGAAATGTTTGTGAATATAAAATGTAATTTATGTCATTTACTAATAACTGGAGTCCGGTGTACGGCAGTTTCAGGTTATGAACATCGTCCAACGAAGTGAGTGTTGTAATTCTGCCAAGCCATTCGGGGGAAAGACGTAAAAATATATTATGAACAACCAAAACTTAACTATTCTACAATATCTTAACTTATCTTTAGAAAGCTGTAAGCTCTATAACAACACGATCCTGGCACTAGTGCTCACTTGCCAATTTACGGATTACAGCAAGCAACAAAACTGCTTTAATGCCACAACTACCTGCAAACGACTCTACGGCTTAACAATCTTACTATAAGTGCTATATCTCCTCGCAACACTATAAGCTCTAGCAATACTTGCGTGAGTCATGGTACAATAACCCTGTCGAGACGGACGGAACTGCGGATCCGGAGATAGATCTCCGGATATGTGCTGGGATCCGGTGGAAGCTTAATAGAGGGTGCACACGGAGTTGGATTTACAATCCGATTCGAATTCGATGAGTAATTAGATTTATACTGACCAAGACCGAAAAGAATAAAGAAAAGAGTTTCCAACAAAGTTAGTTGTTTAGTAAGTCTATATTGATAGAGTTTAAAATTAATGGTAGCAATAGTATATTTAAACATACAAATGATAAAAACCCATCACTGGCCAGGTATTGTTATAGGTCTAAAAGACTGATTTGTTACTGTCAATACACCTACATAGCAAAAAGGTTTACTAAAAAGACGTCCGATTAGAAAAAAATAACATTATTAAATAAAAGAAAAACAAAAAAATCCGGCTGCATAATGTAGTCTGACACTTCGGATATAATTAAAATGTTGTATGCTATGTCACTTCCACTATGAATACGATTCAAATGACACCTCACATGTCGAAACCCATCAAGCTGTAAAGGTTGTAGAGTGTTCCAAAGAAACCTCAAACATACATACATACACTCGAAAAACAACTCTCTTTCTTGCGTAGTCGGGTAAAAAGATCAAATGCATAAATCTTTTAATTTTATGAAGTGCTCGTAGCATCACTAAGCTAGGCGGTCTCAGTTAACCCGTAAAGTTGCTTGTGCATCTGATCCGGTCAGTCTTCGGTGACCGTGAATGTCATTATCATTCCATCATTACTATGGGTCGTATTGAACATTGATCTGTGAATTCCGAGCGTTGCTTGGCCCTAGAATCATTTTGGACTTTCTGGAAGACAGCACACGGACCATAACTGCATCTGCAACAATAAATTCGCAATGTACATCACCTCTAAATCCGCTCTATTTTCAGCGGATGCATTATAAAAAGAAATAATTCAGCGGGAGACTGCGGAGGAACGGTAACGTTTTAGTGAACTTTTAGCTTTAAAAGAGGGAAACACAAAGCTCGATTTCAGACATTTCTCCTGCAAAAGTTAGTCTTATTTAGTGCTTAGGTCTAATTAGGTCTGAAGTAAGTTAGCTCAGTCCCAAGAGCCCAACAAAAGAAGATATATCGTAAACAGCCAAGAAGTAAATAGAGAGTATTTGTTTAAATTAAATGAAAGTCTAAATCTAAACTAAATAGCTACCAACTAGCGCGTATTTTTACTTGCTTGGGCAGGCAATGAAACGTCTCCGTTACATTTTTTTTTAAATCTGACTTTAACCTTTGTAAGCTATAGAATTAAATCCTTACACAAGTACCCATAAGATTTTTTTTGCCTTATCAAACCTTCTGTTAAATAATTGACAAATTATCAGATAGTAACAAGTAACACTGTTAAAAGAAAAACAAAAAACTCGGCTGCAAAATGTTGTACCCTATGTCACTTTCACTATCAAGACGATTTAAATGACACCTGACATGTCGAAATGCACGAAGCTGCTTAGTTTATAGGGCGTGCCAAAGAAACCTCATATATACATACATACATACTTGCATACATATATACACTCGAAAAACATAACCCTCCTTCTTGCGCAGTCGGATAAAAACACAAACAGAATACCGCCATCCCTGGGCATTATTCTACCCACAAGAGCGATGCTCTTTCATTGCGAATGAATGTCTTTGTTAGTTCACGAAATACACAAACATTAATTTATTTATTTTAATTTTTAAATGTATAGAAATAAGGTCGACGTTTATGCCAGCAATTCGCCTGATGTTAAGCGACGTTGTTACATGGAACACAAAGACCTGGAAGGTACTTCTGCTGGCCGTTAGTAGTAGGTCTCTATATCACCTGCGTGCTAATTAGACGTATTTTCATGAATTTCTCCGCCGCATCGTCTCTAGAGACCTGTTTATATCGTGAATGTGATAAATCAACGCGCTCCATGCGATGTTAAGAACATATCCGATTACGATTTATGCTTCCATTCACGAGTAGGAAGAAAACAAGATCTGTGGCCCTATTCGGAGATTTAAAATTTTCATCTCACCTTTTTTTGTCCTTGTTGCTCTCGTTTGAAAAGTCATAGGTGTGAGAGTGACCAAGATAAAATCTCATCTCATCTCACGAGTAGGAACAGCCCTCTCTGGGATGGCTTGTGTTATTATTTTGGTCCCTATATTTTGAAATTTTAGGTTGAAAATCCACACTATCCATTAGCCAGCATTATGCTGAGTTGGACCTGCATATCTTTTTTTTTTTTTGTCTTTATTTTTTGTTATGTGTTTTGTTGTTTCCTGTTGCAAATAAAGTAAATTATATTCTATTATATTCTACTAATTTTATAAAATTAAAAGTAACTTTGTCTGTTTGTGGGCTTTTCACGGCTAAACGGCTGTACGGATCTTGATGAAATTTTGCATTTCGTTACAGTTACGAGGAAGGTTTTGGAGACTATTTTCTGAATAAACGCGAACGAAGTCGCGGGTAACTGCTAGTGAACAATAATATTTTACTGTAACAAGTGTAACATAGCTGGTCTATAGTATAATTAATAAAATTTTGATCAGTAGTACACAGTACAATAATAAGTGATCTCTTATTAGGTCTGTGGTGGTCAAAGAAATGAGTACAAGATAAAGCCCAGTCCCATTTAATGAATCCATTCCAACTGATATTACAAGCGGCTATACCTAGAGGTAGAGTCGATTACATTCAAGCTATGTTATCGTTATTGACATTCATAAGGGTACACTCATTAACCCATATCAGAAGAATAAATGAATTAATTAATTGACGCCTTGAATACAAAACGTACCCTCGCCCCGGTCCCGAAGCAATCGCCCGCCTCTTCTTTTTAACTTGGGGAAACTTTTTATAGGTTTCACCACCAGACCCCAGGGCGGGCAGGGTGGATATGTGGAAATCCCGCTAATGGCGGCCTACCCACAAAAACCCTAGGTGTACCACTCGGCGCAAGATTTTGGGGCTATGGAAACGCTATCGCAATCTTCCGCGGCCCCGAAATCGCCAGCCCCTTTGGGCATCTCACTGAGCTTGCACTCTCTCCCTCTCGACCCCTCTTCCTCTCAACAATGCGTCGAACACCAGGCACATCGTCATCATCATCATCATCGTCCCCTCTTTTGGGGACCCTCACCCACGGTACCCATGCTACGGCACTGATGGCATGGATGACAGGCCCCGCCGCCTGCCACTTCCGAAAATAATCCTATGTCCCAGTCCATGTAGTCACGACAAAAAGTTTGACAACCCCTGCTGTATAAGTTAATGCTCTATACCTTCATATTTATGTAAGTAATCCTATAAATTCGTACGAGCCAGCGATCTTAAAGTTTATCCTACACTAATACCCTTGTACTCGCCTCGAGCACTAAGCGCAGAGTTGGACAAACTAATTCTCCACTCGTATAAGTAGTAAGTCGAGCTGAGTAAGTCGTGCTTACAAGTACCTACATACACGCAAAACGATAAGTTCTATCTAGTTCTGTTCACTAGCAGATCCAGTGGAGGGAGGGGCCAAGGGGCTCCAGGCCCCTCCAAAAGTATGTACTTAACATTCTACAATAGTTGAACTGTCTGTTTTTTAGTTTTTTCTTTTTTGGTGTTTGCCTACCATAATAAAAAGGTCAGCTAAGTCAAGCCCTACCCCACTAAACCAAAACCTACTTCGATAAAGCCTATTTTCACCTAAGTCGACCCCCAAATCAAAAACCTGAATCCGCCACTGGTTCCATTCTGTCTGATTCATATTTAGTTGCAGCTTTAAAGTTGGCGTAATTTCACATTTCGTTCATGAATTGCTCTGAAAATGGAAATGTATCAGTTTTTTGAACATAAATACGCAAAACTTTAGTTGTTAACAAAACCGAGTGAAAGCATAAAAAAAGTCAGCCTTATCGGCTGATCCACTGAACTTAATCCATTTAAAAACTTTCACATCAATATTAGTGTGAATTGTGATTCCACAAGCGCTCCTAACTTTAGATTGAAGTCAGCATTCAAACATGAAATAAAGGAAAATAGGGTAGTCACATAAATCGGCGACACATAAAACATGACACCGGACATGCTGAGCTGGGACTTTCCGTCGTTACAACACGATATAAGTACTACTGTAAAACGTGCGCTTCCTTTATAGCAATAAGAACGATATTGCAGTAAACGTGGACACTTTTGTTTCAAAGGTAGCGTTTGGTGTCGGTTGCAGGAAAATTAAATAAAAGAAAACTGTAACGCGCGTCAATGTTTTCCTGTCTTTTCAAATTGAATGTTGTGCTTTTCTTTCGTAATTCAGACAGACTTATTGAATTTTAATTATTATTAAGGGATATTTTGAGAACTGTTCTCATTGCTTTATTAAGTTGGTTATTTAGAATTGTTTTAGCCTAGATACCTCAGTATGTTATAAGGTCACGTCTTATGTCTAAGGACATAGGGTGATAGCGAAACATCATCGGAGAAAATCTGAAAGCTGAAAGTCACGATTGTTCGTGACTTTTTTAATTTTCAGAAGTTTTACTTAAGTCCATGATAGCTCTAATGAAAGGAGTACGACAAGAAAGGAAAATGACTGATTAATATCCACCTACGTAACATTCTGAAGAGCAACAAGTATAAATATTGTAAAGTTAAAAAAAACCCGGTCAATTCTAGCTTACAGCAATCACGATGCAGGCACTCATTAGACAAAAAAATAGTGCGTGGAGTCCCTCCGCGCGGAAGAAGTGAAACTTCTGTGTATCTTTCTTACTACGCGCATGCGTTCGAGTGCCACGCCCCCTCCCAGGAGCGTTAAACGTTTAACGCAACCTTGTTGGAAGTCACATAGAAGTTTCACTTCAAAAAAACTAAATCAAAAATCGGTTTATCCGTTTAGAAGTTATGATGCCACAGACAGACAAACAAATAGCCTTTTGTTTTGCGTCTAGAGTTATAAACGTAGAATCCTTCAACTTTGCCCAGAATCTGTTCAAATTCTAGAGAAAAGCGAAACCACATATCATTCTCAGAGTATGAGAAGCTACTAGATTTATCACATAATCAAACGGACAAGCATACTCACACCGCGCCAAATATCGCAGCATAAACACACAATAGACACGCCTTCCCATAAAATATTAAACCCAAACTGTGCATGCTCCAAATGGGCACCTCATATTTTATTAAGAACCCCATAAAGATGGTCCATAATTCATGAGATTGCGTCTAGAATGACGCATTGCGAATTTACATAGATTTCCGTACTAAGGACAGCTGCCGCATCTGCTTGGCAATACATTCTTTATTGCATCCAGAAAATAGGATTTGCATTAAACTGTCGCCTCTGGGCTGTTTGTAAGACTGTCGCAATCTAGTCTTTGGCTGGTCTATAAGCGTCTTTAACGCCTGCATAACAAAAAAATGGACCTTAGTACATCGTACTAGATGTCATCATCCTAACACTGACTGTACATATTTGACTGCGCTGCAATCCGTACACCTTATATTAGTGTGGCTTCAATACGCGTGCAGTGTGTTCGTACACAAACACATTGCACGCGTGTTGAAGCTAGGAAACTATCATCTTTAAGCGATCGAGAGCTGGATGTTTTAATAGTTTGGTTGGACGACATAACTAATAATTTAATAGCGCTGCAGCAAACCAGCAGTCAGTCCATGGCGGGCGGGCAGGCCCCGCTGTCATCAAGTTGTGTGACGTTTTTTGTTTGGAACAGCTTCTCTAGTATAAGTACTTTTATCTCAATGCCATATTAGGTATTACTTGTAGAGATTAAAGCTATTCAATGAAATTAAAGTACAGACTATTATTAGTAGGCTAGTGTGATACAACCCCGTAACTGCCAATGTGCTTTTAAACAAATTATTCATTACAACTTATTATTAAACGCGAAAGCTCGTATACTTAACAAAACAAACAAAATCTAGCTATTATAATTTGAACCACTCTAAATTGAGCCTTAATATTAACAACTTTACGACCCAAAACGTTACTAATTCTAACCTAGTTGTGAGAACTAAATCCATCTCACACGTGCGTTTGTTACGTAACTTTGAAAGAGCTATCAGGAAATCACGTTCCAAAATGTCACAGGAAACGCCTCCGTCACGTTTCCTCCTATCCGCTGCTTTATATTCGACGCTGGTCCGTCTGTCAGTCATTACACGCCGAATTTATAACTTGATATTGAATTAATAGGAGTTTGTCTTTGTGTTTGCGAATTGCTGTTACGTGCGTGTATCGGGACGTATTGGTACTGTACTGATGTGAATTAGGTTTAATATGTTAACTTCTATTAACGTTAACGAGTTAATTTAAGCTTTGAGAGACGTACCTACAAAGGTATTGTAACCTACAATACTTTTCTTATTTTATTTTGACAGATCGTAATCATAATAACGACAGTAACGTCAAAATGTTAGATGTAAGAAATTGAAGTATGTATGAAACTAATTGTTAAAATATACGGGTAGGTTAACTGAGTGCTTAGTGTGAGTTGCTCAAAGTAAATCGAATAACTTTACTACAGCGTAAACGAGTTTACGTCACACGGATCGACAATCGAAAACGAGCGAGTGTGAGTGCCAATCGAGCTTGTCACTCGATTCGCGTAAATTCACCGTGAAAAAGTAATTTTTTCACGTCAATGTTGGCAGTAAACAAAAAACTCGCACTCACGATTGCGGTTTCTCATTACTCCCACTAGGTGGCGCTTTTTAATTTTCATACAAATTGGAGTTACTTTTACGCGATCGAAAAGTAAGAAAAACTCACACTAAGCACTCTGATAGCGTTATTTGTAAGCTTTGGTAAGCTTAGGCGTTTTGAAAAAAAAAATACTAGTATTACTTACTACAAGGATATTTTTTAACTACTTCCAAGTTACACTCATGGGTAACTAGAAAGTAACTTACTGATTTTTCAATGTATAAAAAAGTTGTGTTTAAGAATTACTATCCTTTGTGATTTTAATTGAAATAAGTTGGTTCTGCCAACTAAACTGCCACGGTTCCTAAGGTTCGTTGCCTTTTTTTTTTCTTATAAGAATTAAGCAAGTTCGTAATGTAGGCCGAGTGGCTAGCCTTGATTTCAGAGTTTCTGGCCAGCTGGAAGTCCTCTGACATGGCTATACAATTTTTGATTTGAACAAACCTACAATGTAACAATTTTAATCCATGTCATTTTTGTACTGGTTTTTGCCCTAAACCTAAACGGTTGTTTATTATATTATTCTCTAATATGTAATACTAAGTATTCAGCTATTTCTGTATTTGGCTTTCATTTGCTGACCTAATCTGAATATTTTATTCGGTGCCGATCCGCGTGGCGAATGGCGATGATGTGGGGCCAGACTCTAGATCTTAGTTAAATATACAGTGAAACCTGGTTAAGTGAGACATCAAGGGACCTGCAATGTCGTTTCACTTATAGAAGTATTCCACTTACCCAGTGTCTCAGATATACAGGTATAAATAAATATCTGTCTCATTTACAGAGGGTTCCATTAATAGAGGTGAGAATACAGGTTATTTCAGGAATTTGTGGGTAGAATAAGAATGAGTAAACAAACAATGTTATCTCAGTTACAGGGGTTTATGCATAGAAAATTTACTCGCTGTCTCAGTTATAGAGGTAACTATGATGATAAATCGAAAGAACAAATCCCAGATATAGAGGCTTACCTCGTCCCACTAACAGAGGTAATTCAGTGCAAAGTGTTGGGACCTCAGCATGAGTTCCAGTTATGGAGGTTTCTCACTTATCCAGGTCCCACTTAACCAAGTTTCACTGTAACATAGCTTCTAGTTTTTTAAATGATCACGATTGTTGACTGTTATCGAATATTGTTTAAAAACTGTTGAGCAAACACAATGGCAAATCTATGCGATTAATCATTTGCCTTTTCTCACTACTCTATGTTTGATAGACGGAGGAAGTTTGTGAAATAAATCAATGAAATTCGAATTAATTTAAAGAATGTTATGTACCGTGTTTGGACTTATTAGTTTCTCTGACAATATAGTTGGTGCAATGTATCAGTTGAATAAATAGGCGTTAAAGTTTAATCCCCTTATTTCTACAATAAATAATTAACGTAATCTAGCCCCGGAATAGTTCCACTGTGTTTTGTCTTTTTCAGTCAAGTAAAATTTTTGAAGGAAAGAAAAATGACAGAACACTGTATAACTATTTCGAGACTATGCAACGGTAATTAGTGTGAAGGTGGGTGTTTAGAAAATATATGTGTAGGATGTTGGATCAGTGAACTTTGTGATGTGAAGTGTAGTGAATGTGATGGATTTTGATTGTTGCTGATGCCTGACGTCCTTACTTTAAAAATGATGGGCAAGTCAATTATTTTTTAAGATTTCATGCTTATTTGCCTTGCGCCTTTTACTTCCTTTAACTTTAACTAGATAATTGTGTAGTTTTACTGACCAAATTGTTTTCTCTTATTAAACGGCATGTCTCGTTTTGTTTCTTCAACAAAGTCACTCTCGGCTTTAGTTTGACTTCCTGATGACGGAAAATATTAAATTAATTAATTAATTAATTCGGGACACTTCCACACACGGTCGCCTGACCCCAAACTAAGCAAAGCTTGTGCTATGACTGCCAGAGACTGATATACATATTTAGATATTTTTAAATACATATTTAAATAGATATTAACACCCCAGACATAGAACAAACACAAATATTTATCACATAAATGTTTGCCCTAGGCATCGAACCCACGCCCTTAAGCTCAGAAGACAGGTTCTCTACCAATTGAGCCGTTAATTCCTAATTTCTGTTAATTATTTTCTATTATGAAATTAGGAATTAATACAGAGTTTTTGGGTTGCCATGACTTTACGTTGAGTTGGTATACATAGTTCTGAACTACTCTGTTCCACACATTTCGTTGAGTGTCAATGACATTTTTCTATGCAACGTTCTTGGAATATTGTCTTCGTTAAGTTTAGTGAACCAAAATAAAGCAATCGGCTGGTTAAGCTGGACTGTATCGTCATAGTCACGGGCAATATGAGGTGACGCACAGATAGTCGACAAAACAAACATAACTATAGATAGAGCTGTGAACACACTGCATTGGGCTATGGTTTTGTACTGTTATATACAACTCACTATTATATTAGTGTTGTACTATTATATGTACTTGTACTTTAATTATTCTGTGTCTGTTGGTCGGATGACACGTTCAATTGCAAACCCTAGTAGTATGTCCTAAAACAACAACCGTCAAGTCTTGTTAGAGGCCTTTAAGTGTTCTAAAACTTATGACATCAGGGCTATAGAGTCAGAGTCAAAATTTATTTAATCAATTGTAAACATACACAGATACACACTTGTGAACGTCAAACTTATAAAAATTACTACCGCCTTGTTCGGAAAGAGAGCCACTACTCAGAACAACAAACAAGAAACTTAGGGGCATTATCATTATTATTATTTTAATTAATTATTTTCAAAAATTGATAAATCCACTCGTTATATACGAACTCACATACTTTGAGTATGTATACCATCATTACCTATGTACCATTGAGTATGTATACCGGAACAGAGAGAAAGAGAAAAGAAAAAAAAAGGTCAGAGAAATAGTGACGTACTCAGTACTATAGTTCGGCCGTTCAGAGAATGCGTTCCTGACACCTATCAGTTAGTCACGACTAGTGATGGGCACAACATAACACTGAGTTTGTTACCGTTCCTCCAAAATGAACCGCCGCATTATTTTAAAGATTATTTTCGTTTTATATTGGGGGAATCATTTAAAATTTATATTTTAGTTATTTAAGTGGAAACAAAAAAAGGTAATATTAATTTAATAAAATTGTTTTATTTATTCTTTGTTAAGTACAAAGTTACAATCTGTATTTCTATGCAATAAAGTACATTAAATTGAATGTGCGTACAGAATATTAATCAGACTCCGATTCGCTAGAGGAGGTGGTGTCTTCATCATCATCTTCGCCTACATGTATAATTATATTATTATCAATAACAGAATCAATCCTGATATCTCGGTCAAAATGTTCCAAAATCAGGTTTTTCCAAATTCAAATTTTATTTTTATATTTCATAAAAGTTATCTTATAGTCCATTATTTTCAAATTCTTAAAAAGAAAAACAAAACGTATTATTTTATAAATATAACTGTATAAGAAGAGATTAGGATAATATTGCCTGTTATTGTTAGTACAGCACTACAAATATAAAGCGCTGACATAACCTTGTAATAGCGCAGTATAGATTTAGAAAAATATTGTTTATCAAGTTATTTGACACTCAGTTTGGCACAAAATTATAACATTAATTGATTATTGATATAATAATGTTGTTTTAATGTTCATCAATTGTTAAAACGGTAAACAACCAGCAAAAATATTTTTATCGTAACTGCAACGCCATTACAAAGTTACGTCGTCAGTTCAATCGCGACGTGTCAGGAACGCATTCTCTGAACGGCCGAACTATAGTAGACAGTACTTTGTACAAACTTCATTACGCCAAGAAGTCTCTAAAATCAGCTATCGCGGCTATGACGTCATTGTTCACTTTTGGGTCGTGGTTGGTATCACACATGCGTATAGCCAAGGTATGGCAGAATCAAAACATTACCTATTGTTTGTACTGTGTGACAGCGCTTGGAGTGAGAAATGGTTATAGTATCCAGAGTTTTGCGTCGATTTCTACTAATAAAAACACCAAAAGATTACATAATCCGTTTAGTTAGTGTGTGGTTTCGTTATCGATTGTTTAGGTAAGTATACAACAAGTATAAATTAAAAATTGTAAAAACCCCCGACACCAATGTTCATCAAACATAGAACTATGAACAATCCCGACTAATTCTCCTTTTCACAAAAAAAAACAAAATCAGGTCATTCGTTCGGGAGCTACGATGCCACAGACGCGCGCACACACACACACACACACACACACACAGAGAGAGAGAGAGAGAGAGAGAGAGAGAGAGAGAGAGAGAGAGACAGACACGTCAAACTTATAACACCCCGTCGTTTTTGCGTTAGGGGCTAAAAATAGAAGAAAGCCAATTCTACTCATCTCTGCATTACTCTCTTGACTCTATATTCTAGCTTCTAAATCTAACGGACCAAGTAATAACTCAACTGTACCGACCATTATCATAAGCCCCTTGTACACTATCCCTAAGTAGTAAAGCAAAAGGAGATCGCCGCAGGCGCCGGGGACACGGTCTGGCGACGGTCCAAATACGGCGTCGAGTTTACAGCGAGACATAGTGTAGAGCATGCTTTATGGCGCCTTGCTTATGGAAATATAGATACTCTACCAACTTAGGTATTAGAATTGGGCGGAGAAATCGACATCTTATTTCGAAAGAGAATTGATAATCAATATGTTAATGATTTTTTAGTTCCATCATTTGGATAATGTACATGTATTGTATGTATTCGTACTTCGTACTTGTATTGCCAGAATCGACTACGTTTAATTATGAAAATTCGGTCTTTTTGGAGTATACAAATATTAAAGACACTAGCTAGACACTGCAGCCGATACTACTCTACCTATTTAACCGTGACCGACTCTATTGCACCCTACAACACAGACACTGGCGAAACGTAGTGCTGGACATAGTGATCCTCAAGCTACCCACTATACACCTAAACTAATACCGTTATACTAATATGTAATGTTACCAACACGACTATTAAAACCATATAAAAACTAATTAAGTATTATTCCACGCGGTCGTTGTTCTAAAAGCTCTCCTCACATTTACGCTTGTGAAGACATTTGCGGCAAACCTTAAACCGAACGAATCCTCCAAGATAAAATGTAACGAGGCGTGTCTCCCGCCGTTTCACGGCCGTTACTGCATGTTCACACTTTGCTAAGCCGCGTACACGCGAGCGAGCACGCGAAAATTCACTGAACATGAGTGAGCATGACATGATCTGAGAGAAAAGCACTGAAATGTTCATTGATTCGACTCTACCAGGGGCCCAGGACAAATCGCAATTGTTTCTAAGCGAATCTGATCCTAGATTCGCTGTTGTCCATTCAGCAGCTAGCGTTTGAGCGTTAGGTTAGGTTAGAAACAGAATTGCTTTATAGCGATTGTAACATGTCTATCAGTTTACTCTATGCTTGACATATTCTTCTGATACCTTACACTTGCACGTGTCCTTTAGCATTGTCATGTCATATTTTTGTCCTGTGTGTAAGTGTAGCTAAAGTAGCATTGCATAGGTTCATCCGCTATTTTAGCGAATTTAGCTGCGTTTTTAAATTTTTGCCGAAATTAAAACATTTTGTATACATTTTTATGGTGATCTACATCGTAAAGTCAAGGTTTTTTCAAGTTCATATTCAAGTTTCAACCCTTTCTGTTTTGGTAATCAATGTCTTAGCATTGGTTCAGAAATTTCATCATGATAGATAAGCATGAGTAAGTGTACTTTTTAAGTAAGCGTGCTCCATCTCTTGTCTAAACTTCGGTAAGGTAAGTTATAGTGAGAATGAGGGTTAAAATATCGTCGAATAGTGCTCGCTCGTGTATACCTGTCAGCTATATCGTCCACGCCGCCCACCTACGAAACTGGCGCGGTTCCAAGCTAGTCTTTGTTTTTGGTTCTAGGGCCCTTGTTTGCTCGAAATGGATGGACTGTACGACCGCATGAATGTTCTGTTTCAAGAGCTTTTGTATGAGTTATGCTTGAACGTACCAAGCTTTCAGCTGTAATTGCGTTAGGGCCAATTCATAGCATGGTGGCGCATAGAGAAAACTATTAGCAATATTATAAATCTCACTTTTAAAAGTAAGCTTTAAATGTTTGCGTTATACACTATTTTAAACTTTATCTGCAATACAAATATTATTATAAATATTATAAATCTAGTTTAGCGCTGGCAGACTTTAGCACTTATCATTCAAAGTTGTTACTCGTATCATCACATCAATCATCGCTGGACAGCAATTCTGCCGAATATTCAGTATTTCGTTTCCACCATGGACATGAAAAAAGGCTTTATTTGCTATACCTATTGATAGTCCTTTCCACCCACCAATAAACTATGCCCACACTACTTTCCTCCCTTGCCACCTAACCACCCAACATATATATTACTTTAATATACTGTACTAACCTTTTCACTGTACAATTAGTGTTAGTCATTAGCTCACAGACAACCTACCCTCCACAACCGTACAGTAGATATACTCGTAAGTATCTGAAACCTACCAGCCGTCCGTCAGACGTAACCGCGGACCTGTCTAGGCTAAACTCGGCGTGTTTACAGTTCACATGTGATTTATTATGAGTTCAGCCAAGTTAATAACCCCTTGCCGTACCTATGGCGTAAATGCCAAGTTCTTCGTATGGGCTCACCTAGCTATTATAGTTGTGTAATACACCGTCTATCTGTAAACGACGGACAAATTCTAGGATATCAATGTACTAATAATCATGACCAATTTTTACTGTGAGCCCAACCCTGAAATCACACTAATATTATAAAGGCGAAAGTCTGTGACTGTGTATGTGTGTTTGTTACTTCTTCACGCTCAAAGCGATGGACGGATTTTGTAGAAATTTGGTATGGAGGTAGCTTTTTCTAGATTTACACATAGGCTACTTTTTAACCGCGGGTAAAACTGCGGGGTGCAGCTAGTCGTAATAAAAACAGCTGTTCCATGCTTCGATCAGGTGATCGAAGGTTCCATGGATACATTTTGTCGACGATCAATGCACTTTTTGTATGGAATAACTGATTTTTTTTCGCGATTATAAGGTTGGCTCCATTGTAAAAGTTGGTTACAATGATATCCTAGAATATATCCGTCGTTTAAAGATATACCCTGGATATACCCTGGGTATACCACACAGGTTTTGTGTGGTATACCAGGTACATACTTTAATGTGAGGTTCAATGCACAGCGATGGGACACTCGCCTTGTTTTGTATGCATTGTTTCGTTATCTACTCATCCGTTTCATTCATGGCTGTATCGAACTGTAATAATACAATTTTAGATTAGCAACCAAATTTGATTGCAATTTCTGCATGCAATTTGTACAGTAAATAGTTTGTACCTATTTAGAAGGCTAAGTTGCCAAATCTAAGCTAGCTAAAAGTATTGTTGTACGTGTCTAATACGCAGCAATGACGAAGACAGGTATATGTTTGGCTTGTTTAGATTTTAGCAAGTCAGCTTTCTTATTAGGGCCTTATACCTTATTATTAATAAGCTCATTTTAGTACCATTTTAATGCCTGACCGAGCTAAGTTGACTAAACAGGAAGTTTTTACTAAACTAGTAAGTATAAAAAGATCGTTTACTTTCGAAAATATTTATAGATGCAATTGCTTTTTTTACCTCAAAACATCTGATTCGTGAAAAAAAATGTGTCGAATCACTTCATGGCAGTCACAAATTATAAAAGCTATCTTCATAAGACTTTAAAATTTCACAATAACCTACGATTCCTACTCACTTAGATGAATAGAATAGCTACGATAAAGATAGCTTAGTAACTCAAAAGTGAGACCGTATTATGAGGCATCCGCCGAGGCGGCGCCGCTCTTGGCCGTGGGTGGAGACTTCTATGTCGTTCCAAACATATAGGAAAAGACCAGAATTTATTGTAGGTAGGTGTACATACCTATACTCTATCTATATTTTCTTTCACATAGGTATTTGAACCGGTAGTTTGAGCTAAATTTCAACTAATGTTGCGCAATTCTTATCACATTGTCAATTACTTACTGTACTGTAGTGTTCAAAACTCTGACGATTTGTACGCTGGTACAGACTAGACATTATTTTTATTGGAAATTGGAATTCGCATAATAACTAGTTTTAGTGAATAGTTGGATAGGATAATTTGATATTATCCTATCCAATCATTAACTATTTGCGCCCCGTGGTTTCATAGCATGAACCGTTAATTTTTTCGGGAAAATAGATTCTATGTACTTACTCTGTAGTGCTGTACTCCTGGTAACGTGTGTGTAAATTTTCATGATTATTGGTTGAGTAGTAACTACGTGATAGCGTAACGAACAAAAGAACAAACTCCTTTTCGAAATTACATATAATATTAGTTAGGAATTAGCTCTTAAAAACTTCCATACTTAGGTACTCGTAATTTTACTCATTGTGTTCGTACGCTCGCTAACAGTACGAATAAAAATCTTAAAACTGAATCTATTAAAACTAGCTTTAAATCTTCGTGGAAACTTAAATTAAAACGTAACGTGCTTCACCTAGATTCCTGTATCAAAACTGAAGACTTGCTATCAAAGTGCGGTCTAGATTAAATTGCTTTGCCTAGCCGTATGTAAGGAGGTATGTAAGGACATAGTTCGCCGTACGAGCAGATATTATATTTCTACTTGGTTCTACTCTGTATTTTAATTAAAATCTCTTGCGAGCCTTCCACATTTGGGGAGATTCTCAAATTTCTTGACTATAGTAATTCATACATTACCTTTGTGTTTTATCGCAGCCTTGCTAAGTCGATCAGTTAATCAAAACCACAAAAATAAACAGTCGAATTAAAAATCTCCCCTTTTTTTGAAGTCAGTTAAAAATCAGGTACGCTCAATGACTGAAGAAATTTTTGACAAATATTCCAAAGGAGGCGAGCCTAATCCGGTTGATCGGTCTTCAAAAAAGTTTTGTAAACGAATTTTTGTTTTTTGATAAGTTTTGTATCTAAGTAAGTACTTAGTTCCTTTGCACACGAGTAAAAGAATATACATAAACCCAGTGTATAAAAGCTCCTGTGTAATAAAGACGGATAGCATCTCCACAGTAAACACAAGTGTTAATAAAATTGCGCCGTCTTTAATCAGAGTAATGGGCAAATATTTGACCACCTTCTGCCTGTGATAAAGGCAAAGTGCATTCGCAAACAGACCTCCACATATCAACCAACCTTATTTTCCCTCTTTTAAAGATCAAAATTCAACAGCTTTACAAGACAAAGGTAAAATGTAACTATACATTACTAACATCGGGTTTCCCTTCATATATGAGTCAGTGAAGCGAAATAGGGGTGCACTACCCTACATTTTAAGGGTTGACTTTGACTCACTAATCGATATTTTTGTCCCAAATGTTTTAATGGTGCATAAAGTTGAATGAAGTAGGTCGCCGCGGTTATTATGTGCCAAGTTTATATCTTAGATTTGGAGATATACCAACATGGCAACCCTGACCTTTTGGGAGAGAAATGGAAAAATAGAATTCTTGCCAACTAATAAAATTTTGCATTAAATATAGACACAACCAAAAGCAAACCACAACTAACAAATGGTATAAGTACGAAAACAATAGATGGGAAGTATATTTATTTCCGCTTAATCAGCAATTTGATAATATGACTTCCAAAGACTTTCATAAGTGAGTTGACAGAATCCCAATCCGCCATGTTGGACATCTTCCAAACTGAAATTGATACTTTGCCTAGTGCATCCTATCCGAGCTGAAAAGGTTTCGTTTCAAAATGATCTATTGATATCATGTCCTGTAAAACATAATCCACATCATCATTAGTCTTTAACGTCCCACTGCTGGGACATCGACCTGCCCTACATCGAGGGTAATTGACCCGTTATCCACCACGCTGGCTCGGTGCGGGTTGTAGGACTTTACCAAAAACTACATGGTAAAGATAAAACTATCAGATACAAACATTTTTTACGAACAATAAAATAATTTTGTCTGAACTAGGTAGTCCTGTTTGCCAGGCGTTAGGATGTCACATACTTAATCTTACACAATTAATAGAACAACAATCCATCGTACCCACAAATAAAATAAGTCTCTTCAATTACTTCTAACAAGCAACCGACATCAACTATCTTTCAAACATACTCAATCAAGATTACCTACCATGATTTTGATACCCTACAAAGATGTAACAAAAATAAGATGGAAAAGAGAGAAAGATGTAAAAAGTTTCCTTTCCAATTTACGTTGCGTCGTTCGAGGCAGGATGGGATGGGTAACGCCTCCAATCTCGCTCGGTTCTGGATCTCATTGTACTTTGTTTTCAATGCGAACCTAGTCCGTCTGGGCTCTGAGCCCTAATCGGCTGGATCATGTCCAAAATGCGTCATACAGGCTTTGTCAAGGGTAACTGTGCGAATCCGTTTGCGTGATACAAACGTACATGCCTTTGAGTCTCTGACACCAGTGTCCAGATTTGTTTAACAAACTTTAGTTGTAGGCTTGTGATCCTTCTTCTTCCCGTCTTGTCTTTATTATGACCCTTCCCTTCCTAAACATAGCAGTGCAGTGGATGATGACAAAGATGATCACCTCCTTCACTTACCCGAGGGTATAGTTTCAAATTGAACGATTTCCAAAACACGGCACCTCAGCCGTGTTTTGGAAACCGTTCACATTGGGCTCTAAAAGAAAGTTATAAAATAGCTGATCTTAAATAATAGATATTGAAAGCTTATTGAATGGAAGATAACTGATCAATAATTCTGGGCACAGTAGACATTTCTCATTGTTGTAAATGCCAAAATTCAGCAAAGAAAGGGCATGTTTTCTGTGCCAAAAGAAACCGAAAGACGTTTCTTTCTAAATGAAATATCAAAAGTTCAATGACTAGATACATAGCCATGGAAATATATTCTTCCGTCGCGACGCTACGCAATAAAAATGTGCTTAGCGGGAAGTTGCGTCTTCCGCTTTTAATAATGTCTATGACTATGGCTGTGATATTGTTGGCTAAGGCTTTATTGTTGACGTCTGGTCTTAAAATCAAATTAAAAATCGTGTATTGCGATCTACGGCTGAATTTGATGCGTAGGATGAACTTGCTGAAGAGAAAAGAGTTGCGCTTCTTAATATCGGAGGGCTTTCGGAGAATCGGAGGGCTTGAAGCCACGAAACGGCTTAGGCCACCAAAAGACCAGATAAAGATTATTCGTATTTCAATTTTAAAAATTAAGTCTGATTGTTTTAACAGGTGTTGTTTAATCAGCAGCGATTCTTGTTTGTTTGTGTTGTTCGTGTGTCTTGAGTTAGACTTTCTCAGTCTAAATTAGAAAAGAACCAGTTTCCCTAAAAAAAAATTATCAAAAATCAAGCATATTAACCGATGATACTAACTATGCGTTTATGACCGACTCCTGAAAGGAATCATTCCTGTTACTACTATTTAATTGTAGACTTTATTGCTGAGATTTGTTGTATTGTAGAGGATATTTGCTGCGAATTAAAAAATCATGACCTAAAATAAAACTTCAGCAACACCTTAAATATCACATCACTAAAATGTGAAATCATCCGGAACTTTAGTAAATAAAATCTCTTTCCGCATCTGGCTGTCTCTTTGTGTGTAGGTATATCCGCTAACTCCGAAACCATGCTGTTTTCACCATCAGCAAGATAATTTCCTCGGAAGATTTATACGTAAAGTGCGGAGCCGGGGCAGGTCTTAAGTTATGAATAAAAATAATGTAGATGTCACCCGCACCATGCTATGTTAAATAGAGTTTAGTGCCATGTTTTTACCATAAATAGCGAGTGTAAACATTTCAAAACAATGAACTGCACGCTCCAGAAGCTAAAGACATGATTCATTTAACGCATGAATTAACCTGAACATGTTCAGCATAATATCCGTAGCCATCTTGTCTTCTACACACTTCCATATACTTTATCATGAATTTCAAATTAATTCCAATGAATCTACGGATTGTTTACTTTAGCTTAATTGAACTGACACTTCCAGAGAATCGGTTATGAAATGCAACCTGTAGACGAAGAAAGAACCGGACAGAAATCCGGACATATGAAAGCATTTTTGTCGATGCTAAAGCAGAGACGCTTCGCTTGGTCGATAAACAGGAAAGGGTTTTTAGGTTAGTATGTAGGGGTAATGTGCGAGATTACTGGTATCCGATTTTATACATTTTGTAAGGTTTTCTGTAGGAGGAACTGAGGCGGATTTAAAAAACCTTTTTTTTTTTTTTATGTAGAATAGGTCGCCGTTTGACCACTAACTCGCCTGATGTTAAGCGACGTTGTGGTCTAAGATGAAGCACGACGACCTATAAGGTACTTATTCACTCTAACCTTGAAGTTTTGTAGAGTGAAGAAGTACAAAGACGGCAGTTGAGTGAGACGCTACACGTGCGCTACTGCTCAGACCCGTCTTCGGACCTTTTGCGAATAGAGCACACAATCACTGAACCACCATCAAACACCGATCATCGATGATGATATCTACTTATACTTCATGGGTTGGCCAGTATATGGAGAGCATACTTTCCTCGACAAATTCCAAGATCGAGATCGATCGATCGATTCAAGATTTAGGATTTAATACTAGTTTAGAATTCAGGTTTTTACGTTAAATCTCCGCCATTTAAAAAAAAACATAAACTGACTCGACAAAGAAGTTCTATATAATTATCGAACGATTGATTTAAGTCTAGATTTTCTATTCATCAGTCTAGTCTATATTTTTTTAGTCTAGCCTTTTCTAGTTTTCTAGTCTAGCATAGCAGATAAAATACTTTTAAATCGCGTGTAATACCGCTGAAAACAGCTAGTTTGATTTATATTTAACGCTTAAATTTATGGTAAACACAGTAATTACTTACACATCATTCCCTGTTAAGTCGTATCTTAAGTCGTCAAGTATTTGCGTATGAAATTCTTAACTTATTTACGTTGTACTGAAACAAGACATTAAGCCAAAGATGTTTACATAATACGAAATTTGCATAAAGAGCGTAAGAAACGCTTGCATCAAGTAAACGGACCTTATTTACGGCGTAAACTGTTGTAAAATATTATAATAGCTTTTTAAATCGATTTAGAAGTTTATGGTGCTTTTTAGAAAGAATCGTGTATTTGGGACACACATAGATGAGAGAACGTTGTTTGCTATAAAAACATCTTAGGTATCATGACACTAATATCATAAATGCCAAAAATTTGGATGGATGCGTGGATGTTTGTTACTCAGTGACGACAGAACGGCTAAACGGATATGGCTGAAATTTTGGCACAGATATATATTAATATATATTATTAATATTTTAATGTATTAATATATATTATTAATATTTTAATATATTAATATATATTATCAATATATTAATATATATTATTAATATATTAATGTATAATAGATTGTAGTCTGAAATAGCAGGCTACTTTTCAGCCCCGGTAACATGGCGGGGCGCAGTTAATGCTTACTTGCCTACTTATATTATAAAATCGAAAGTAATTCTGTATGTCTGTCTGCTTGTAGGCTTTACACGGCTGAACGGATCTTGATGAAATTTGATAATTTGTTTTAGTAGATCATGAGGAAGGTTTTTGGCTGGCTAGCTATGGTATACATACTTTTAAAATTGAATTTAATCGTGTTTTGGTAATAACAAAAAATGATAGTACTAATAAACTTACAAGTACAAAGCCATATTACAATGCGGAACATAAAGCTTCTTGCATATTAAAAAGCATTCCTTTGTTTCTGAACTAAATCTCGCCTTGTACGAGCTTTCACAATATACAAAAGCTAAAGAATATTTTAGAAGCGCCGATAAATCTCAAACACAGCTTCAATAAAAGCTCCCTCAATATAAAGACTATTCTAGAATATAAATCCAGCTCAACCTATTACACATACATACTAAATCAAAATAAAGCAGCACGTACACTATAAAATTGAAAATGGAATCAGGGAATCGAAATTAGAATTTCATGCAAAGGATTTTATCGCGCGAAGGTAGTCGTAAGTATATTGGTATGCGTTTCGACGATTGGAAGTTGAAGCTCTGGAACTCTGCTCCTTTGTGAGTGATTCAGTCGGTCTTTGATATTTATAAATACCGATGGAAATAGAACGAGGACGAAGGACTAAGTGGTTTGACAGTGAGATGAATGACTGTTTATTCGGGGTTATTTTGTCTGACAAGTGATTTGAATGAAAATGGAGCTTTTTTTAAATAACTATTAATTTTTTTCAGTCGTAAAGAGTTTTGTTTATTTTTATCAGTAAGTGTTTAAGACAAGTGAAATAAACGCTAAGGAATATCAGGAATGCGGAATTGTTTATTTATTACTTAGAAAAACATGCATTACTTACTTAAACAAACCATCAAATTTTAGTTATCTTTAAATCCTTTTAAATTCGTTAATGGACAGCCGCGAACGAAATACACAGCAAGCTCACAATGATTCCTCATCTATCGATACCATCCGTAAATTAATTACGCTGTTAACACAGCAGTTGCATATTAAAAGCACTATGTAAATATCGATCCTCATAACGTAGTGGCACCACGTCCTGTAGGATATCCTCGGTTCTCCGGTTAGTTCGTTTCCGCGCCGCAGAGAGCGCGCACGTAGCGCGGATTCCATTTATAAAATTAAACCGGTAAATGAGCATTCCGCGGGGAGTTTGGAACGTTAGTGCTGTTATTTATTCTGTGGTTCTGGAATCTATTGACAGTGTGTACTGACCTTTATTGTGAAATTAACAGTGTGGCGGTGGTGAATTTACTGGTGTTAGTGCAGTGGGAATTGTTGAAGCCGTTGATGAAAACACTTTTTTTTCATTAGGAGAATTATTGCAATCATCGTCAAGATGTTAGTATTTTTTGTTTTTCACATTACTTACTATTAATAGGATAAATTACGTTTTCGTTATTATAAGGATAGATCAATTTTCTTTTTTAATTGCTAGGAAGAAAAACCTACTTTTTTCTCATTTGTTGCCAATTGTTAATGAGAATAAAATCACTAGTGATAAGTCGAAATAAGTTTTATTTTGTAAAATATTGGCGGAAACGAACATTTTTACCCATTATTTTCCGCTGCTCAGTTTGCATACAAAACTAAGAAACAGTGTACTTTACCGACTTCACCCCGGGGGTGTAAGATGGTCTTAGTATATAGACTGCAGCAACTTACATAAGAAACCAATTTACTCTACGTGACCTCAATTCTCTAGTAGACTCTAGTTTTGCTCTACGTTTTTAAACTTCACTTTAGTAGGTTTTTCTTTGAAAATTTTAATCGGACAACGACTTACTTCTAGCAAATGTAGTTTCCAGCAAATATAACTTTATATCACCAGCTGGCATTTTATTAATCTTTATAAAAATTGGTAGTATTATTATTAGTCTTTATATGAGGCTTGACAAGAATACAAAAACATTGAGATAAAAGATCTCAGTCAAACCCAAAAAAAGCGGCTGCTACACTGAAAGACTCGAAAAACTATTTTACTCACTTCAAAATTAAGTTCAAATTCATAATGTAGTAGATCCGTATATTTACATCACTTCAAATTCGTGCATCATGAAGTCCCATGTCCCATCGCGATCGTTAGTCAAACTTCGCGTCTTCCAAACTTCACACTTCCACAAACTTCAGTCATCAACTCATCTGTAGCCCTATTCGGAGATATGAGATTTTCATCTCACCTTTCTTCGTCTTTGTTGTCCTCGTTTGAAACGTCATAGGTGTGAGAGTGACCAAGATAAAATCTCATCTCATCTCACGCGCAGGAATAGCCCCCCTGTTCATCTTCAAATAACTCATTTCCTACATCTCTGATGCTGCGCTCGCTCGTTACCTTCTCGAAGAGCTTTCAGACTTCGCTACATTACTTATACAATTTTTTAAACGATGATAGCATAGTTGGAGAAGGCCCGCCTCTCAAGCCAGAGGGAGGTTTTTCAAACCCAGCCAACGGCACGCACCAATTTGTTCATTGTGTAAACATACGAGTATGTGCGTATTGTATGTCATCTGCTACATGACTGAAGCCCGGTGTATGGCGACTGAATATCGTCCGGTGTAGTGTGGGTTTTGTATTACGCCTTTGCCAGCCCCCTCGGGGGAAAGGTTTGACGATATTTATATAACTTTTCACAAATGTTGGCACTCTCTGCACGCGATAAGCACAGTTAGCTGCGGTCGGCGATGTTGCAGGATTCTTGTATGCATTTTCCGCGATGAAACGTATCCTATGCCTATTAGGTATAATTGTAATACTCATCAAGCACTCTACTTCCATGCCAAATTTTATCACAATCATTTCCCCCTTTTATTCGTGAAAGGTAACACACAGATCGACAAAGATCGACTCTGAGTCTTAGGGCTGCAATTTTACCGCCGCATTTTACCATCCTACTTCCTACTTCCTACTCCTACTAATATTATAAACGCGAAAGTTTGTAAGAATGGATGTATGGATGTTTGTTACTCTTTCACGCCTGAACGGCTGAACAGATCTGGATGAAATTTGGCACAGAGATAGATTATAGTCTAGAATAGCACATAGGACTTTTTAACCGCGAGTGAAACCGCGGGGCGCAGCTAGTAGAGTACATAAAGCCAGTTTTAAGTCGAGATTCATGACTGAGCGTCATATTAGCAAGCGATCCTTTCGCGAATAAATGGCTCAACTGAAACGGCTTCATAGCTTTGATGCGACATATTATACTGAAGTCTGAAAGTTGTTCAGACGTGCTAATTCATTATCAGCACTCCACCGGGCTCAGACGAGACGGAGTTCATTACAACTCGGCGTGAGGAACTTTTCGGATATTCACTTACCTAAAACTTATCGAGCGCCTAAGTTTCTGTTGGTATTTTCTGTTCTGATTTTCTATTAGAAATAGGATATAGGTACGACCTAAAACAACTCATCTAGACTTAATAAGCAAACCATTTTTGGCTATGACTGTGTTTTTCTCCTGTCTTAATTTATGTCATGAGATTATGACGGATCACTGCACAGAAGACGTCACCAACAGTTTCTTGATCACGTTGTTTACGTTAACGTCCTCTTTAATACATGTTCGATATTCAATACACATGAGTGAGTACTCATCGTACACCTACCTAACCAAATGTGTCAAAAATTGAAAATTATTCAAGCTTGAATTCCTAAAACAAAATAGTTGGGTAGATCTGAGCAAAATATGAAACGAGTATCATCGCATCTGATTAGAAAGAAAAAAAAAATATTTTGAAACCATACATACAATTAATAATATAAACGACAAATAAAAGCAATAAAACAAAGTAGATACTAATATAAATAACAAGCAACAATAATAAATTACAATTATGTATGTGTTTCAAAAAAGGCTCCACCTCAGCATAAGCTGTTTAATCAACAGCGCTGATCTTCCGGTGGAGCCGTCAGTTAAATCACACTATTATTACTATTAATTACTATTATTAATAGATTACTAATAATTATTAGTGGCTCTGTGAGTTGAAGACCTCGCGGTCGACGTCTGTCTCCTCTACAAGTCGCATTCCTCAACCGATTCTTGTGAAATTTTGTGAGTAGGTTCGATAACAATACTATAACACGCATAGAAACCCATTTTGTCTCGCACCCGAGCCCCAAGTTACAAGCCTCGAGCTTAGTTTGGGGCTCACCGTCACAGCAGTTCCGTGTCTTACACAGTCACTATAGTTTTGTTGTTCCATTGTACTTGTACATTGTACTTTACTGTACTTTTGTATTTAAGTTCCTGTAAGTGTCTTTCGTTAATTAAATTATCTTTATCTTTATACAGTTTTTTTGCCGAGCCAGTTTTTGGGTTTTTTTCAAAATGGTGGAAGAAAACGAACGAAACCTTGAATTCGGACTTGCGAAAGCTTGATGATCGAAGTTGTAGCATAGACGCTTCGCTCACTAATGTTCGGTCGGTCGATAAATTCGAAAGTTTGGATGGATGTATGGACGTTTGAGAAAAGAAAAAAAGTAGACCTGTAGCTAGTTGGGAAGACGACATCAAAAAAAACAGCTGGCCCATTTCTAGTAGCCCAATCTAGAGAGGACTGGTTATCTTTGAAGGAGGCCTTCACCTACAGAGGAATTCTTACAGAATGAAGAATCATAGTATAATAGTATATGATTAAGTAAAAACTAACACAAGTAAATTTAGGAACCAAACATAATTACTAATAAAACTAATAATTGTATAAAAGTAAACTTAATACAATCTAACTTATTTTTTTGTAAGCTGTAAGAAATAAAAGGCTTTTTATTTTATTTATTACTAGCTTCTGCCCGCGGCTTCGCCCGCGTGGCTTACAGAAAATGTATGACGTTTTTATCTTCAGAAATAAATATTATAAGCGGTCACACTCGCTCTCAATTGAATACGTAAACTGATAATATCCCAAGCAGAGTAATATGGACTAAGTTCTTTAGTTAACTAAACTATCTCTGGAATGAGAAAAGTAGTAGTAGTAGTATGATATCAACAAAACTTAAAGCGTGTGTGAAAAGATAAAATTAGAAGACAACCGGAAGTAAATAATTGACAATTAATAATGTTTACAACGAAAACCTAATTATAATTTTTATCTTTTTTAGAAACACTTGGCTGCTCCATGAGCTTACTCTGTAGCAGGCTACGTGTAACTAACCGTGTTAAAAGCATTTTAGTCAATTATGACTTTGGCTTGAGATTTATATATGGTCATGGCAAAGCAGACTTTGAGGGGAAACTGCACTCTTTTTAACTCGAAGGGGTAGTTCGGTGGTGTTAGAGATATTAGAGGAATCCTCAGCATAAACACAGACTCATTCGGAAACTACACCCGTCAGTGTGCTCGCAGACCTTTAGTTAAGACCTTCGAAGCAAAGACAACCCGTAGTAGGTTTTGTCTTTCTAATATAAAAGCAGCTGCTTCTATTGACTTCGTCTATTTTTACTAAATACTGCTTCTAAGATCAGACAGACACTAATTATACATTTCATCTCCTAGCTCATCTACCTGATCTTTATTGGCAGAAAATCTCTTCACTTGCGCTGTTTGTAATCTTCTGACAGGCTTGGACTTAATTCTTGTATTTTTCCCTTTCTGATTAAGTAGGTTTGAAATCTGATAGAATGTCAGCAATATAGTTCACACATTTTACACGGAGATTACACAGCTCACAGACATACAGACAGACATCGGAGTTTCATGATAAGGTTCCTTTCACCATTTTAGTACAGAACCCTAAGAATGATAACAGCGTCGTTTGTAGTGGGTTTATAGCTTTCGCAACAAAGTTTTCGGAGTAAAAAGAAGCCCTATTAGACTCTGTCGGTGGATGATGATGATGATGATTTTGAAAAAACTGTGATACACGTGTCTCATAATTTTAATTGAAGAGTATTTGTACCAATTTTTGAGTCAATCGACCCAGAGAAAAAAAAGTTTCATAGAAAATTGAACCCCCCATTTCACCCCCTTAGGGGTAGTATTTCGAAAAACCCTTTCTTAGTGGATGCCTACACTGTACAAAGAACATATCCTCCAAATTTTATGTTTCTAGGACCAGCGGTTTAGGCTGTGCGTTGATATATCAGTCAGTCAGTCAGTCAGTCAGGACTTTGAATTTTATATATATAGATGGACGTTTGTTACTCAATGACGCCAGAACGGCTTAACGGATCTGGATGAAACTTAGCACAGAGATAGATTATTGCCTGGAATAGCGCATCGAATACTTTTTAATCGTAAGTAAAACCGCGGGGCGCAGCTCTAATACATGAACAAGCGTCAAAATATCGGAAATTCAGGTTTCCGATATTTTGGCATCAGCGATGCTAGTAATTTCCGACCGAGCCCAAAGTATGTGAAACTAGTCATATGACGCGTGTTCCAAAGTTCAAGGAAAATGATTTTTAGTAAGGCACTCACGTCGTATGTCTTCCATCTAAGTTTCACGGCAACGGACGCTTTCTTATCTAATAAATGTCGTTAAAGTTTCACTGTTCAAATCTAATCAAATATTTTTATTTTGGAACGAACAATAAGTACAACATATGATATGAATCCACTGACTCCGAACTAGTGAAAACTGTGTTTCGGTAGCCAGTTAGGTAAGGTGGTAGGTTAAATATATCTTATGATTTTACCATAGAATTTTTAAATAGATAAGAAATGTAGGTTCCAAATCACCAATGATCACAAGACTTGGTGCAGACAGTAGAGTTAGGGTGAGCTGAAATTTAAAAGAGGGCTTTTCACAGAATTTCCGTTGCTTTGCACTAATTTTCAGAACTTAAAAAGTGGCACAAAGTCATGAAAGAAAATATCAATATGGCGATGTTACGGGTTCAATGTAACCCAATAATGTAGACTACCTACTTACATGGTGCTGATTTTGAGTGTACTACCTAACACTTAAGGGTGTTTTCCATCCGTCAACATGAACATCTTAAAAGAAAGAAAAGATAAAACAATTGAGTCTCCATGAAAAAAAAAAGTAGTCTCGTGATCAATTTTTAATGGAGACTCGATTTTTTCTCTCGTATTTTACCAACGTATGTTCTAAAAGTTGTTCACTTTGACGGATAGATCAACACCTACTAGTATTACTACGGCAGAAGCCACTAATTAAAAAAAAAAGTATTACTACACCCTAAACTAACACCTCGTTTATGTACGGTACTGGATTCCTCATAATTAGAATACTTACGTATTTTCTTCCTAATGTTTACCGCCACCCACTTAGCCACTTCCTAAAGACTAAACACCATAACCCGAATTCGAAGAAGTCCGGATGTCTCACATCTCGTTTCCAATTGCGATCAGTAACGACTTTGATCTATTTTCGGAGGCAATGGGCCGTGACGTTGGCTTGAATTGATTGTGATGCTGCCGGATTGGTCCAAATTTGGATATCGAACATCAATAGAACTGATAAAAAAACTTATAAGTTGTTACCTTTTAGTGGCTCTGTGAGCTGGAGACCTCGCCATCGACATCTGTCTTCTACAGGTCACATTCCTTAACTGATTCTTGTTAAATTTTGTGAGCAAGCTCGATTATTATTTAAATTGTTTTTTTTTTGTCGTGGCAGTTTTTTTTTTTAATAATATCTGCGCCATTTTGAAAAAAAAAACTATGTAAACGAACCTACTCACAAACTTTCAAGAGAGTCGGTCAAGAAATGCGACCTGTAGACAAAGACAGAGATCGGGTGGAATTCGAACAGAAATCCAGACAGAAAAGCATTTTTGTCGAAGCTAAAGAAGAGACGCTTCGTTCACTAACGCTCGCTCGGTCCATAAGCACATGCGAAATTTTGAGCGTTGCTCCAATTATCGTAAAAAGGTTTGATTTTAGGGTTCCGTTTCGTAACATAGGTCTATGTCCGTCCATCCTAGTTACCACACCTCTGCATGGTTGATAAATCTTTAGTTAGTATCAACATAAAAACGAACCGTTTTTGAGACAATTTGAAAGAGTGTCATACCTATCATTCATACTGGCGGAAAACATAAACTGCAAATGCAGTTTTAGGCACATGCCTAAAACTAGCCGTTTACAAATTACATAAATGGTAGAATCAGTAGAAAAAGTAGACATTTATGCTGACACGTACAATCTACACAATTCACCGTCATTGTTTCTTATTCTCCCTTTGCTTCTCAAAATGAACGCGTCCATTTTAATAAAACTATTTACCTCAAAGGTAAATTCTTTTATCTGCAAAACTATTCAGATTTCTACGACTGAAATCGTTATATTTTTCTAAACGATCCCATTCAAACTCCTTGAAGTGGCGAAAGATACCCAGAGGATTTTTAAGTAGGTACTACGCTAAGATGTAGTATTATCAGTGCCGGATTAACCACGTAGGAAGAGTAGCAATTGCTACGGGCCCCGCGCGAATAGGGGCCCCGAATATTTACGCTCACTCATCTCTGCCTGAGCGTAATCTTTTCAGTGTAACTTATTAAGATGTGATATCAATGCCGGATTAGCCACATAGCAAGACACTGTAAATGGTACCGGTTCCGCGCGAAAAACTAAAACTATAAAAGCCCTACCTACACCCAATAACTTTTCTCAAAATAGACATGCGGCGCCAAATTTCTCAAAATAGGTGGGAAAAGCGCTGACCATCTTGGCAACACGACTATACTTTCAGGGCAAATTAGGTATTTTGGTGGGAAACCAACTACTCAAGGGCCCTTTCACATTTGCTACGGGCCCCGCGCTCGCTTAATCCGGACTGAGTTTATATATGTTCTGTGCTAGGATTTAAGAATCTAGGTAAAAGCGGTGGCAGACAAGTTCTGCGACTATTTAAAATAACTCCTATGCCTTAAGTTCATGATCAAATAACTGTAATCTTGGGGTCTATTCGTTTAACTTCTTACGTTTGTACGTTGCATTGCTTCCTTTATAACCGACTTTTAAAAAAGAGGAGGTTCTTTATTCAGTTGTATTTTTTTAATGTTTGTTATCACATAGCTGTTATTCTGTTATTTAGGAAACCATTTTGAAAATTATTTTTTATTTGAAAGGAATCGAAAGGAATCGAAAGGTAAAATCGAAATACTTACTTGTACTTATGTACAGATTGGTCCCACTTTTTACAAAACCAATTCGGATGACTAGACGTTCGTTTTTATTTTTATTTTAAAGGATTATTTACGTCCACTCAAAAAGATGGATCATAAATAAAATAATTATTCTCTTAGGGGTGTTTGACTATGTTTTCGCTCTTAGAACACATCCAATGCCCTTGTTCAAGGAGTGAAAATTATCAAAATTAGAACAAGTTTAGCAAACTGTGACAAAATTTAAAAACTTTTTTTGTCAAGTTCTGTTTTAAATATTCTTGGAAGTAGATATTTGAAAGTAAGTATTCAATCTAATTGCCAGAACTACATTTAGACGAGACGGTCAGCCATACTTTACAATTATTATTAGTAGTTACTCAGCAGTATATTACTAAGAACTTGATTTGATTATTTCTGTTTGCGGCTGTTTCACTTGAAGACGCTAACTATCGCTTATTTTTCTTGCGAGCCCGATATAGAAAGTTCCCGATATTAGTGCGTCGGCGTCCCCTCGTGTCATGAGTCAGGCAAATTACGGTGTTTGTGATTAATGCTGGCTATTCGTGGGGATATTCCTCATGAGAAGTCATTTCTTTGTTCCTTATATCTTTAGTGTTTCAGACTTACGGTAGTATCAGTTTTCTAATAACACAAAAATTCTACTGTTTCTGTATTCAACTTCGTCTTAAAAGTTAAAGTAGAGTTCAATTAAATTAGAGTTGAAGACAAAAGAAAAAAAATCAAGAAGAACGAATATCAATAGCAACATGATTTGACAAAGTTTAAAAATACCAAATTTCTTGAATATTTTAAGCCCTTTTCAACCCACATAAGTAAGTTCAGTGGTTCGTCTTTTCGAGCCTGTGAAGAACAAAAACCCATGAACCGTAAGAATACCACCTTTGATGTCGTAATTAATCCCGCAAGCTTTTATTCCAGTAATAAATTCATACTGAGCTATTTCAGTGCTCCCGTTCTTTACACCAAACATTAAATTAAATTTACTAATCAGGGTGAATGAACTAATTCGGTGGCTAGTGAAATCCATATCGTGACTATCGTGAGCTTTTATAACGGAAGTCGTATAAAAGCAAGCGTGAAGGTATTAGTAAAAATATTTATATTTGGAATGTGAGGTCAGTAAATAGAAGTACTACCAATTTTGGAAGGCATAACGGTTACTTTGATGTTTAGTATCGGGTGATTTTATAGCTACAAGCTTCCGATAAACACCGTGTATCTTTGAACGACGGACATGTTCTAGGGTACCATTGTACTCGTCATTATGACCAACTTTTACTATGGGGCCAACTCTTAAATCGAGAAAACAAGTAGCTATTCCATACATTTTGTCGACGATCAATGAACTTTTTGCAAGGTACAGCTGATTTTTTTTTTCGCTATTTCGGGCCCTGAGGGGTTTTGTATTCATCATTATCATTGGTCATAATAATGAGTACAAAATATTCTAGAATATGTCCGTCATTTACGTCGTGAAGCCAATGTAGTGCGTCGATAAAGTGTATGCTGCTACGAGTAAATCAGAAGTTAAGCTGTTAACATCTGTTGGTGCACCTTCAGATGAATGGTTCAAACAAACGCAATCAATATGAGCTTACATTTGATAAATTACTGTTTTAAAAGTATAATGCGCTTTATTAGGGCTTCTCTACTCAACCCCTATGAGGATTATGAATTATATAACCCTATAGTAAATAGATGAGTCATGGTGACACAAGGGGTTTCTGAATGAATATTTTTGAATAGTATCAATCAAGTCACAATAATTTATTATTTTTTGCGCCAGTGTTGGGCTTGCCAGCTTCTACTCCGTTGACATGTAATCGTAGATGATAGATAATAATCGAATACTAGCTTGCTGTTTTATTTTTGAGTTAGGTCGACCTTTCTAGATTGATCCTACATCATTCTATAACACAAGTAAAAGCCACACGAGTAAGTCAAACACTTATTTTATTCTTTGTTACGACTGAAGCTTTGGGGTCAACCCTTTTCGGCTCCTACACAATATTCTACCATTTCACCTATATCTATATCGTGAATATCGTTCTTATTATTTTCTTCTCATACAAATTCTCTCCCGAATAGTTACTTATAGCTGGCTAAATTCATCGCATGTGAAAGTAGTAATTAATCCCTTCTCGGCAGGATTACTGGTGTTTCAATTAAAAGTATCGCTTGTTTATCTCATCCTGCGTGCGTGATAGGATTAATATGCTTGGTGTTTACAAACGTGAGATTTGTATGCTTTGATCAATGGATGGGAGGAATGTTTTTGTGCTCTATTGGAGCTATAGGAAGTAAGCGAAGAATGACATTCTGAAAGCGGCGAGAAGGCTTAGATGAGATTAGCATGAAACACATAGACCGGAAAAAGATATCGCAATAAACAAAATACCTATACTTAACCGTGGATGGAGAATACATAGTTGAACATACATAGTTGAATACATTGTACATGATGTTCGAACATTTTGACTTTGACTTTGACTTTGATGATGGTAATGATATTGGACAGCAATAGTTAGACCGTCTACTAATTGAGCTTGTTTTGTGATTGACGATAAATGCTTAGACTTCAGATTATTAACTGGTTGATGCTCTGTTAATACTCAAATAAATTTACTTATAAAAATTGTTTTTAGATGCACCACCAACTTTGTAGCTTACAAATAGAAAATATTGAAAATCCATATATTAATCCACGATTACAATAATACCTATCTTAAAAGTAAATTCGAATATTATCACCTAAATACGCCTAGGCCACAAATTTAATGGTTTCTTAGATACGTACAAGTATGTGTGAGATTGTAGGTAACTGTCTACCGCAATACTGCGACCCGTATTACAACATGCTCTCCCGGTTTCCAATCTTGCGGTTTATGCGTAGCTGTGCACTACTGCGGTTCATTTTGATTGCGAAATGATATGTCGATACTTGATATGCTATCAATATACTGGGGCTCAAGTCTGCTATTTAAATAAAACTGCATAAAATTGTTAATGGTTCGTACTATTATTGTCATTCTTAGCACCATTGGTATTCTATTAACAATTGGCTACCTATCTTCCGATTTCATTTCAATGAAGTTTAATCGACTTGATAGCCTGGTTAAGTAATAGTAATAATAACATTAGATATTCATAGACGACGAAATATACAAAAAATGTGTTTAGAAACACATCAGAATATTATAGGCATTGTTAGATAGGTACGTACTGGTTTTAAAATAAACTAAGAGCATGTTTTTTTAAATAGGTTATAAATATATTCAACTCCCTTACTAATAAACGTTGTTTAGTTTTATTAGTTATAATTTGTTAATTCGACCTATTGTTTCCTGTTAAAGATTTACTTAGGTACTAGCTCTATTTAATGTCTCTCCGATATTAGTAAGTACATAAATATGTTTTAGTTTCGACAAAAGAGAAACGAACGCTAGAAATCTGTTAAGACTCGCTAAAATGGTAAAAGTTAAACTATATTGCAACGTTTGCTAGCGTGGCTTAAACTAACCGGCTTACGGCACGCCAAGCTATTCCGCGCGGTATTCACGGCTGTGTTGGCATTATAATAAAATGATTTACGCCTTTCCGCAGCTATTAGGTTTGGACTTAATTTAGGATCGCGATTAATTCATGTCGCCTATATTAATTGCGTCTAATGTAATTTTTTTTTAAGTTAGTTACAGTGGCACTTAAGTGTTAAAGTTAAATTATTGTTTACTTTTTTAAGAGTTAAGTATGTACATCTCAGACTTGTACTTGCTAATACAGTTTAATATATTTTCGATTACAACTGTTACCTATTATAAAGTTGGCGTATACTAAAATTGTATTATCCCACCTTTAAACTCATCTCTTAAAATGTAATTATGTAAGTGAGTAGGTACCTACGAGTAGTTTTACAGCAGATTTTTATCATAGAAAAAGTGCATAACAAAGTTTATTTTGTTTCCAGGTCCGCGCCATGGAGCAGAGGCTGTGCGAATGGCCAGCGGGTGCTGACGGCGCGCCCCGAGCCATTACGCGATTAGAGGGCCAGATTGAAGAACAGGTAAAATTTATCAATATTAAACCGATATCAATGACACACTAATAAGGCCAATCCTTATGCAGGCAATAAGAAATAAGTACTTAATTCATATACACTGTAATTTTCATTTAGTTCGGTTTCATTTGCCAAAACTAGGTACTTATTCTTTTTGAGAAGTGATCCTAGACCGGTTATAAAACATTTATTTACAATTAAAATTATCTTTAAAAGCGGAATCTGATGAACGCGTCCTTAATCTATATTTTTGTAACGTCACAACCGGTTGTCTTTTATACGTCACTTTCGAAGGTTTCGGAATGTCAATGTCATGACCCATGAAGTGACGTCAAATCAAAACAAAAAAGCTTTCTTTACTTTATTTTGTTGTTTGTTTTGGTTGGTTTCTAGTTTTTAATGTTTTATAAATGAAAAGGTTTGTGAAAAGGTGCGGAACAATATTAGGTGTCTATTTACATGATATTGAATGTGAAATAATTAAAAAAAGCTAAACGGTCACTGTTACCATTCAAGAATGAAGAAAAATATTTTCGAAAAAAAAGTAAACAAAAATGCAGGTACATATTTGCAGTTTTAAGATAATAGAACTTCAGAACGTCTATTTATTATATTATTATTAATATATTTATTTTATGAAGAGTATTTCCTATAACTGAAAACTTAAAATAGTAATGCCACAAAAAATATAAGATCCATGAGTTGTTTACTATGTTCAAGTTTCATGTAATTACCTACCTAGGTATATTATGCCACCAAGTAGGCACTTAGTAATACCTATGAAAAATTGATCTTACTTTCTTCTCAATTTAATGTCCATAATCATCATTACAGTCTTTTATGTCCCGCTGCGGGGACACAGACATACCCTATATATAGAGTGATTGAGCCGTTATCCACCACACTCAGTGTGGGTTGGTCGAAAGATATGTGGATTTAATGTCCATATATGTACATATTTATTTTCTGTGCATACTCAAATATAATTTAGTTATTCTGTTTTTCTGGGCTAAAGACATTTAGTTATTAAAATAGAAAATAAAATGTATGATATTGTTTGACTATTCCTTTTCCAGAAACAGCTAAGACTCCAAGACGCGAAGCAGGTAGAAGCAAAGGCGGCCCGTATCAAAGAGTGGGTGACGAACAAACTACGAGAGCTAGAACAACAGAACCAACAGCTGCGGGAACAAAACGACCGCTGCAACCAACAGCTTGAGTTATTGAGAAACCATATAGCCACCTCTGGTGCTAGGAATTGCACTGTGAGTACTTTTTACTATGCACTCATGATATTCTTATTATACTTGTTCGAGATGGGTGTAATAAGTCCAGCACCTACCCGAGCCTGCCGGACTCCTTGAGATATATCGGAGTTTGGCTCTGGATCACTGGCACTCAAGGTATAGAGCAACTGGACAGTTCCAACAGATCAACAAAATGAAGGAGTGCAAGGTAAAGAAGCTTCCATTGAAATCAGATCTCCAAATATGAATATGCTCCACTAAGACATTGGCACCATTGGCCATTTAATGTAATTAATTTATGTGAAATTATAACTGGCGACTTATCCTATGTGTACTTAGAATAAGAACACCAGTGCAGTGACTTAGTAATTTCATCCCCAGTTTCTACCCACCCGAGCCAGTCTATCGCTCGAAGTGAGCACAGACGGCTCACCCAAAGCCTCGTCCAGCCTTTTGGCCGCCAACAGACGGAGATCAGAGAGCCTTGAAGGGCCACAGGTCAGATAGGTGTCATAGAATGATCTAAAACATTTGGTTTACACTTCTGCTAATGTTTGCGCTAAATGTTGTTATTAATGTTTATGTTTGCAGGTCAAAATAGGGTGTTGGAATGCTCTAGAAAGTTTAGTTTGCACTTCTAATAATTTTTTCAATGCTGTTTAACAATATTCATGTTTAATGTGCTAATTAATAAGTTTAATTCAGTTTATCAACCATAGGATGCATAATTGTTCTGGAAAAGTTTAGTTTTGCAATTTCTGTGAATGTCTGCAATGCACTCTCAATTGGCACACTGATTTCAATATTCTGTTAGCAGTGAAATTTTGTTTGCACATTCTGCTAATGTTTATAATACTAACTCACAATTTACACTAATTGTTTTAATTTATTGTTTTTGGCCTGTAGGGTCAAAGTCATGGTCTGCTAATATTCACTGTTAATTTAATTTATTAGAATATTGCTGTTTGTAACAGTTATTTTGAATACTAATTTAATTTTAATTCCTTAATTCCTTAATTTACTAATATTATATCATTGTTTAATTCAGTTAGGGTAATTTACTCATTATTATATTTAATTACTAGCTGCGCCCCGCGGTTTCACACGCGGTTAAAAAGTATCCTAGGTGCTATTCAGGACTATAGTCTATCTCTGTGCCAAATTTCATCCAGATCTGTTCAACATTTCTGGCGTGAAAGAGTAACAAACATCCATCCATCCATTCTTACAAACTTTCGCGTTAATAATATTAGTAGGATTCTGATAAATTTAAAGACACTAACTTTGTCACTGTGGACTTCTCATGGAAGAGTCCAGTTTGTAACTATGTAAACATAATATTCATGAGGATGAAATGCTATGAACATGAACTTATCTATGACAACATTGGATTGCTTAGTACTATTGAGATAAAATACCTTCAACATCAAAATCTCCAAGTAAAAATCATCCAAATAATGTTATAGATAGCTTGGTATTTGCCGAGTTTTGATTCAGATATCTTATATCTACATGGTTAGTACCCATGGAAGGCACCCATACCTCCACAACCGCTGTATTCCTTTTTTTCATACTTACTGTAACTAAACCGTCTCTTTACAGCTCCCAATAACCTCATCAGAGCCCCACTACAGTACCCCCGTGCGACACAGACGGAACCTATCGATCGGGACCACCACCATAGCGAACAACGTGCCACCCGCCAGCGCTGCCACCACCATGAACCGAACTCTGGACGAGAGGACAGCGGCCAGTCTGCTTGCAGATGATTTAGCGGTGAGATTTGATATACTCCACAGACAATTGTGATTTTATAAAACGGGAATTACTCACATATTTGAGTTGGTCACTCCGAAAATAGTTTCAGTCGCATTCGGCAGCCTTTATCAAGGAGAGAGCTGCGTCTCGTTTTCCACTACAAACAAAATCTAAATGAAACACTACAGGCCTCTTGGACTAAATAGGAGAACTGCTAACGAAATATTCGCTTATTGGGTACATAAAGTTAAGATTTACCCTAGGAATGGCTTAAAGTTCGTGTAAAAAAATGTACTCGTAGGTAAGTAGGGGCTAGCTTAAACCAGGAGTAGATTGTTAGGCAAGGACTTAAGCATTTCTAATATCTAGTGCAAGTGGCCATAGGACACTTACTGTTTTTACAAACATTAATTTGTAAGTAAATGCTAGTACGATCTTTTTCAGTTCATTGACATGACATTTTGGGGTCTGAGCTACCCACGTCCTTAGTAGTATACTCTATTCTGATTCCCTACACGTGGTCCCCGGGTAGTGCTAACCGGGTAGCAAACTCTGGTAGGAGGATTCGGCCGTGGCTAGTTACCACCCACCGGACCAAGCCATGCCGTGAAATGACCTAGTTGTGCTTCGGGATGTACTCCGGTGTAACCGTTCCGAAGACGGGTCTGAGCAGGCGCACTTGTAGCGCCTCACTCAACTGCCGTCTTTGTACTTCTTCACTCTACAAAACTTCAAGGCAAGAGTGAATAAGTACCTTATAGGTCGTCGTGCTCCATCTTATACCACAACGTCGCTTAACATCAGGCGAGTTGGTGGTCCAACGACGATCTATTGTACATACAAAAAAAAAATGACAGCTGCCATACATTTTCTGTACCCTGTGCGTTCTAGCGCTCATAATAAGGTTCATGTATTTGTTAGTTTATACTGGAAGTTGAAATGATTAGCACTAAGAAAAAAGCCTAGTTCGCCTAGTGCTATTTGTACTGTGGTAATTTGATTACCTTCTATAGAAACATAGTCATATTTCTACTTGATTTAACCTTTTTGGTAACTAATGTGTTGTTCTTAGTCACTGCAACTTATGCTTTCCTCAAAAATGTGTGATATCAACACCAAAAAACAATTAGAAGTATGTAGTAATTCGTGGTATTATGAAGCCATGTAAATACTTTAAAGTGATGTAATGTAAAGCGATGGTAGCGTAGTCGGAGAAGGCCCGCCTCAAGCCAGAGGGAGCGGGTTGGACCCAGCCGAAGGCACTTATCAATGTTCATCGTGTGAACATAAGTGTGTATTTAATGTCATCTGGTGCATAACTGGAGTCCGGTGTATAGCGTCAGGCTCGCCCCCTGTCACATTTGGGACTGAATATCGTCCTGCGAAGTGCGGGTGTTGTACACCTTTGCCAGCCCCTTCGGGGGAAAAGCGTGACGATATGTATGTATGTTATGTGTAAATACTTTAACGTAAGCTATTTTTCGAAGCAATTCAAAACTGTAATTTTCATTGCAAACATTTTGTTCTATTTTAGACTGCAGTGGAAAACTTGGTAGTGTTGCCAACAACTCCGAACACGTCTACAGACGGCGACACGACACATGACTACGCAGAAATATACACACCAAGCAGAGGTAACTTTTTTAACAAAAAAAATGTTATGTAGGTATGTGTCAAGATTGTCGGCCCACATTGTAAAGAGCATGCCCATGCAAGACTGGTTACTGTGGAGATCTTAGGGAGACCTTCTTCCAGCACTGGACATTTTAGTTGGATCTCGCCTGGCTTACTATTAACTGGCTTATCAGATTTGGCTCGAACATTTTTGTTGCACGTTTGTGAGTGTATTATAAAATAATAATATTCGGGACACTGAACACACGGTCGTCTGACCCGAAACTAAGCAAAGCTTGTACTGTGGCGGCCAGAGACTGATATACATACATAAATACTTTTAAATACAAACTTAAATAGATATTAACACCCAGACATAGGACAAACACAAATGCTCATCAAATGAATGTTTGCCATAGGTGGGAATCGAACCCATGCCCCCTAGCTCAGAAGGCAGGTTCACTACCGACAGAGCCACCGAGGCAGTCCTCGATAGATATAGGTCAGCGGTCGGCAACCCGCGGCCCTCGGCCCTTCTTGCGGCCCGCGAGTGTTTTCTAAATAAATAAAAAAATCGGGACATTTCGCTCACACGGTCGTCTGGCCCCAAACTAAGCAAGGCTTTTACTATACCTGCCAGAGACAGATAAACATTGATTTTGAGAGATCAGATAATCCCTACATAAATAATAATAATAAATGTGACCAATACAGACTGCGACTGTTTGTTATTAGAGCGTGTAACCCACATAAAATACTTGGGTGTAATTGTCGACAATGTCATGTCCTGGAAACGACACTTAGTTTCTTTGGCGTCCCGTGTTCGGAAGCTTATTTACGTTTTTAAGACACTTAGACCTGTAGTTGACTTCCGGTACCTAAAGTGTGTTTACTATGCTTTAGCTCAATCGGTCTTGTCATATTGTATTACATCATGGGGTGGCGCAGCCAGGACACATATAATAATACTAGAAAGAGCGCAGAGAGCTGTCCTTAAAGTTCTCGCTAAGAAACCTATCCGCTTTCCTACCAATGAACTGTATTTACTATGTGACGTCCTCACTGTAAGACAGCTTTTTGTTCTACAAACCGTCCTAAAAAAACACTCCGAGTTAGTTTTTGATCCTGACCTGATTGGCAATAAACGTAGAGCTGACAAAGTGTGTAGCACTGACCGTTGCCGCACGGCTATTGCACGTCGGCATTATGACTTTGTCAGCTCCTTATTGTATAACAGATTAAATAAAGACTTACGCATTTATCCTCTTCCCATATACATATAAATGTAAGTTAAAATGTTCAATTTGGCTTAAATCCCTACCCTATCAGGATACGGAAAATTTAATTAAAGTCCGTACTTAGACATGCATGATTTATTGTATTATATTTCTTAAACTGACACACACACACACACACACACACACACACACACACACACCCACACAAACACGTACACATACTCGTACATTCATTTAAACTAGTTTGTTTATTTTTGTAAGAAAATTACACTTTCTTTAATCCGGAGGTGGGCGTTGTTACCCGCGACACAGTTTTTTAACTACTGCGGGTAGCATCGATACACTTTTATTAATGTACCTTTATCATAGTTCCAAATAAAGAATTTTGTATTTTGTATTTTGTATAAATAAATAGATACTGGTAAAATATGTATAAATAGAAAACTATAGTAAAGTTGAACGAGTGCGGCCCGTCACTTGCTTATTTTGCCCTTGCCTGCCAAAAGGTAGCCGACAGCTGATATAGAAATATACTGGGCTATAGGTACCTTACCAAAACCCTATTAAGGGTTCATTGTACTCATCAATATGAACAACTTTTACTATGGGGCGAACTCTGAAATCGCGAAAAGAAAATCAGCTGTTCCATACATTTTGTGTCAGGTGATTGAACTTTTTGAATGGAACAGCTGTTTTTTTTTCGCTATTACAGTGGCTTCATAGTAAAAGTTGTTAATATTAATGAGTACAATGAAACCTTTAAGCCGCGTATCGAATGCGCGCGGCTGCCGCGCGAGCCATGTTCGACCGCGACAAACCTGCGTTTTGGTGCGTGAGCCAATTTTAAAGCTCACATTTTAATATAGCGCGGCAGCCGCGCGCGGCAGGCGATCCGTGAACAAACATTCATTTTGTGCGCGGCAACCATGGAAGTATCACGTCAGCGACGTGCAGCTGCGGCTTTTACCATCATTTAACATATTATTCATAAGCGTTCGAGACGAGAACCTCGTTGGTGGATCCTTTCTTAGAGATAGACATAGACAGCCATTTATTTGTGGCAAAAAACACACAGAATAAAAATATACACACAGAATACAGATTAAACAAAAACTAAAAATAAAAAGAAACTAAGTTAACAGGTAAAAACAGTGTACGTATTTTGGCTTTTTGCCACAAACCAGCCGCAACTCAGCATGGTGCTGGTTGTGTCCAACCAGCGCTGGTCTTCCGTTGCGACCGGCAGGTGACGTCACACACGAGCAAGAGCATGATATTCAGTGCATTTACTATTCCATAAGTAAGGTTTTAAGCCATATAATCTAATCAAATGCCGACACTTCTCGTTATCCATCTTGCCGCGCGTCTCTAAGTAAAAGGTCCGTCCCAATTGCGCACGCACAACACACTGACGCTCTTTTGCCGCGCCACCAAAAACGGACACGAACTGGTTCGCCGCGCGGCACGTTCGAGCGCGCCAATGTTCGAGCTGCCACGCCTCATAATGCGCGGCCGCCGTTCGACCCAATGTTCGATGGTTTGCCGCGCGCAGTCGATACGCGGCTTAAGAGGTTTTTGATGAGTTACCTATAAGGGAACGTACCCATACTACGTGACTCATTTAGGGGGGTACAATTTTTTAATGTTTTGTTTGCAAAAAACGATTAAAAACTATGAATTACTACGTAAAACTAGAGTAGGAGGGAAGAGGTCTTAGAATAGAGTAGTATAGAGTACAGATGTTGACCGAGAGGGAGGGGAAGGGGGTTAAAAATTGTAAGAAATGGTCACGTAGTATTACTACGGTCACGTAGTATTGGGTACGTTCTCTAACTTTGTATATGTTAATGATAATGATCAGTATATTGAGTGGGCACGCTGACAGTGGTCTCGCTGTCCGCAGAGCGCACGCCCGCGTGGCAGGGCCCGGTGAACGTGGTGGTGCAGGGCGCGCGCGGCTCGCGCTCGTCCACCGGCGACAGCTGCGCCTCCGAGCCGCCGCGCCCGCCCACGCCGCCGCTGCACCGCTTCCCCAGCTGGGAGGCCAAGATATACCAGGTACTGACCTATATAAGCTTACTAGCTGCGCCCCGCGGTTAATAAGTATCCTATGTGCTATTCTAGACTATAATCTATCTATGTGCCAAATTTCATCCAGATCTGTTCACCCGTTCTGGCATGAAAAAGTAACAAACAAACAAACATCCATCCATCCACCCATTCTTAAAACTTTAACGTTTATTGTATTAGTAAGATAGAGCCTATAAAAGCCTTCGCATCCGACAGACCGCGTGCTTCAAAACCAAGCTGAGAGCATGGTTCCTAGAAAATATGTTTTAAGACATTGAAGCTTATTTGAAAATAAGATATTTTTGAACTAGGTATTATTAGTTTGTATAATAATAGCCCATACATAATTATTTTTTGCTATACAAGACTGAAAATATTTTTATATCCTACTAATCCTACTAATATTATAAACGTATTATTATAAACGCGAAAGTTTGTAAGAATGGATGGATGTTTGTTACTCTTTCACGCCAGAACGGCTGAACAGATCTGGATGAAATTTGGCACAGAGAAAGATTATAGTCTAGAATAGCACATAGGATACTTTTTAACCGCGGGTGAAACCGCGGGGCGCAGCTAGTCTGACATAATTATCAATTATTATTGCTTTAATATTGTTCTGAGATGACATTCATTTTTAATTATAAATATTCAACTGTGGCGTGTAACCATAAGAGTTATCAATAAATTCTGATTTCTGATTTATAACACAAATTTAAAAAAAAAGGGACACTTGCACACACGGTCGTCTAACCCCACGAACTAAGCAAAGCTTGGCTTACTACTAACCCATAAAGTTGGCGCAATGCGTAGCGTCCGCTAAGTTTTTGTTCAGACATTTTTGTTGTACGTCTGTGACTCTTCATAATGAAAAAAAAAAATCGGGACATTTTCGCACACGTTCGCCTGATCGCAAATCAAGCAAAGCTTTTATTATGGCGGCCAGAGACTGATATACATACATATATATTTTAAATACATTTAACACCCAGCCATAGAACAAAAATAAATATCACATAAATGTTTGCCCTAAGTAGGAATTGAACTCACACCCCCAGCGGGTTCACTACCAACTGAGCCACCGAGGCAGTCTTTCATTTGAAAATTAATTAGGACGAAAATAACAACAACCGTCAAATTAGTTTCTTAAACTGCTCTATATTTTCATAATCTAAAATAAAAATGAAGGTCTAGATATTTTGGACATTCCCCATTCTCTAAGCCTTAAAGTTGAATTTCCCTCACTTAAGTGTGTGTCTCAGGTGGCAGACGACGGTCTCCAGCAGTCCGTGGAAGAAGAGCTGAGTCCGCCCGCCCCCTGCCCGAGGCCCGTGCACGAATCCACCAGCTATCAGGACATATCCGTGCCAGTCTATGCCACGGTTAAAGGAGTGAGTATTATTTGTATGAATAAGAAGTCCAGAGTTTGTCTGAACATCGTCCGAAGTGTGGGTGTTGTACACCTCTGCCAACTCCTTCGGGGAAAAGGCGTGCAATATACCTATTTCAATGTTGAAATATGTTATGTAAGACGTTAGACCTAAACGCATTTAGGACGTTAGGTAAGCTGAAATACTTACCTCCAAACACGTTTCCTGGTGGATCTTAACAAGATACACACATACCGAAATCTCTTGAGGATTTTATAGACGATCGTCACGAGATACCAAAATTAGTTAAAGATGCTTAGACAATATGCCTATCACAATGTTGAGCAAGTAAGGATATATTTAAATGACTTGAATGGTAAACAGATTCGGTACAGAAAAGAAAACGCACGACCCGGTCGGGAAGGCGCCTAAGTAACGACGCGGCCTAAAATGAAGCCCGCTTGCCTATAAGGTGCTTATTCACTCTTGTCTTGAAGATAAATAGATAAACTCCTCAGCAGTTCTTATTAAGGAGTTCTTAAATTGCATCGATTAAAATTGAAATTGCTTAACTTTTTTTTAAAATTTATTTTAAAATTAATAAACAGTGCACAGCACAGAGTAACCAAGAATGTAAGCTACAAGAAAAACAGATACATCGACGGCATTGATTCCAGATAGACTGACTGATTGACTTGTAACTTATCTTCTTCTTATTCTTATTCGAGGTGAGGGCGATAAGTCGAGCAGTGACGTCCCGCTTGGGGTGTATTGGGCATTCTTTATTTATTTATTTTATTTTTATTTTATTTTATTTTATTCGGAAAACATACAGTGTTATGTACCATAGTGAAATTAAATAGTTAGACACCATTTACCTGTTTTCGCATATTGAAACAATTTTATTTTGTTATGCTCATGAGAGAAGAGAAACGTTATTATTACACCATCTTTTTTTATCTTTGGGGTGCATTGTGCATTCTTGGGGTGTATTGTACATCCTTGGGGTGTATTGTGCATCCTTGGGGTATGTTGTACATCCTTGGGGTGTATTGGGCATTCTTGGGGTGTATTGTACATTCTTGGGGTGTATTGTGCATTCTTATAACTTGACTTATATTTATTTCAGCGCGCGAGTCAAATCCGGTCGATGCCGTTCACGGGCGATTCATCCGACGACTCGTCCGAAGGCGAGGAGTCTCTCGCGCACCACACTCACAACACGCCGCACCATCAGCTGGTCAACAATTCATACGGTAAGTCCATGGTATAATAATATACTCCGCCAGGTATTCCGGTCACGTGGGCAACACATAGTGACGTCAATGTGTGCTTATGTAAGATCGAAATAAGTGATTTAAAAAGATTTCGAAAGAAACTAAAGACAATGACGAGTGACGTCATTACGTGTTTTCTCCGGGAGTGCTAGACCTTGTTTTTTTGGATCATGGGCATGGGCGTACCCAGGGGGGGGCAGGGGAGGGCAGCTGCCCCCCCTTGAAAATCTCGCAGAACATGTATGAACTCGCCTAATTACTAATTAAACTCGCCTAATTACTAGTAGGAGGACTTCGAAGATTTGGAGATAACGGAATTCAATCGTAATCCAACAAGCAGAATGTTTTTATCCGAAAGTGAAAACAGCCCTAGAATTTTTTGCCTTTGCCCTACATACTACACTACATACATCTAATAACTCATGTAGGTGTGTTTGTGTGCTGTTTTGTCAACAGCCGCGGACGATCCGACCTAAAAAATCTGACTTGCCCCCTCCTACGCCAGAAGCTTGGTACGCCCATGATCATGGGTAAGTAATTAATAACGCATCGAACGACTGTAGCTTTGACGGGAACCGAAAAGATGGTGTCGTGATTTTGTATTACTTTCTAAAACTTATGATTTTTCAAGTGGTAAAGTAATAATGGTGGATTATTAACCTTTGTTGGTAACCTGCACGAGTGTGGGAAAATTATAGAAACATTAGGAAATGCTACTTTTCGTGGTCTCTACAAAACTCGACTTAAAGTTTCAGTAAAGTATCCACGGCTTTTACTGAAATGGGAAAAAGAAAAAGGGATTCATCTCATCTATCATCACCTTCTACCTTAGCCCTCTACTCTATCATCTTAAGTTTCAGTAAAGTATCCACGGCTTTACTGAAATGGGAAAAGGGAAGGGATTCATCTCGTCTATACCATTCCAGCCTACCTTCCACCTTAGCCCACTACTCTATCATCTTCATCATAGATTTAACAACTAATGTATGGAAATCATACGGATGAGAAGGGCAAAACCAAAAAAAAAAACCGCATCGAACGACACGATCGCACGATGAATCGCACGATTTTTGAGGAAATCAGTCGTAAATCATCAGCATTCCATCATTCCGCAGGTGCTCAAACTTCCCAAATGCCGATCAACAACGTCAATCTAACCAGCGTGCTACCAGCCTCCATACAACAGACGCCCAATCACGCGCACGCATTAGTCCTAACGAACAGCGCAAACGGACAGTGCAGCTCATCTGACACAAGTCTGAGTGCCAGCAGTCCTTCAAAAAGTGTCAAGACCAGCAGCAGTCTTAGTCCCGCGAAACGGTCCAGTAGTGGATCGCCGAGCAAACAGAGCAAGACTAGAGGTGTGTTTTTTTACATTTTAGTCTTCTTACCCTTACAGAATTAAACGACTACATAGGGGTTTCTTATATGTAAGTGGGAACAGTGTAGACGACAAGTTGATACTGCTTAGACAAAAAAAAATTAGAAAAAAAAACGACCCAAAGTGCAACTATTTATTTTCAATAAGTACAAACAATTTCAAGTTTACCTAAATATGTGTGTTTTTGGTTTAAAAAATGTTTGCATATCAACGCTACGGGTTATCTAAATACCAACTTTAAAACTTTACCAACTAATTTCGTAAATAGAACTTTAAAACTTTCACTTTGACAAAAGAAAGCCATTATCAACAACATAATTAGATCCAGTAACACTCTTCCCCTTATCACTCGCCAAAAACAACACCAACTCGGCTATTTCTTCAGGCTCACATATCCTTCCCAACGGCGAAGACTTTTCATACACTTCCCAAGGAGTATAGTTATCTGCATTGATCAATACGTCCGTCCTTACTGGACCCGGGCTCACAGTGTTGACTCTAACACCCTTATCAGCTAACTCCATTGCAATTGCCTTAGAGAAATGGTTCAAAGCTGCTTTGGAAATAGAGTAGATAAGCAAAGTCGGTGCAACGCTCTCTCCGCCAATGCTTGAAATGTTCACAATATTCCCTTTAGTTTGTATCAAGTATGGGACAGTGAGGCTTGTTAAATGGACGACGGCGCGTACATTCGTTGTCATCACTTCGTCGTACGTTTGAAGTATATTTTCAGCTTCAATGTCGCTGTATCTAAGTATACCAGCATTGTTTATAAGCACATCTATCTGCCCGAAAGCATCGATCGTCTCTTTAAGAATTCTCTCAACATCTTCTTTAATTGTGACATCAGCGTTCAGTATCAAAGGTTTGTGAGCGCACTTTTTTGCGACGCCGTGTAGTTTCGTCTCGTTCCGTCCCACGATTGCGACGTTAGCGCCGTGTTGAGAGAAAAGGATAGCTGTAGATGCGCCAATTCCTGAGCTTCCGCCGGTTATAAGGACTACTTTGTTTGAAAAACTCATGGCTTTGCCTTTATATGCTGTATGTTATTTGCTAAAGATGTGTCGCACACTAGTGCTACAATGAGACTGACAACTAGTCGAGCGGTGGTGGTTATTATATAGGTCACTCGCAAGGTTTTAAATTTAGGGCTATGAAGAATAAAGTAGGTACTTAATATTTTTTTAACAGACCTTTTACATAACAGAAACAAAACGACATGTATGCGTCAGATTCAAGAATTACATGTTTATGTATTTTAATATATTAAGTATTCTTTAGTTTATACTATTTAATGCTCTAAACTAAACTACTAAGTACTGCCAGTTATGTAGTACTTTTAGGTACATATATGTATTTTAATAGCCTATAATAAATAAATTAAAACTTATCCTTGTAAATGTCAATGAATCATTTTTATGCCATGTATAGAAGTCGACCTCTAAAAACGGTTTTAAGTCTTACATTATAAATTCATTTTGTAATTAGAAGTCTAGACACAATTTTGAGGACAAAATTCAATTTGAAAACGTCCAATATTCAAGTACGGTAATTATTTAGTCCTTGGTAGGTCGCTACTACATATTTAAATTATGGAGCTACAGTTAACTTTTCTGTAATTTCTATGATTGCAAAACAGACTTTTGAAATACTTACCAAATGTCGTTTGGTTTGCTGTTAATAATTTCGAATATAGCTGAACAACCATTACTACCAAGAAGTATTACTTCGCTAAACAGTTATTTAGTTGTTATTTAATAAGTATTACTTATTAAATAACAACTAAATGTTTTCTTATTTTGTTTTCTTATGTTTTCTTGTTTTGTGAGTACTATTATAAGTTTTCGGCTTCGCTCTATTGTATGTAAGTATCAAGCAAGGTTTTTTTACGTGTACTCGTACAAAGTCCCAGCCTCCTTCCCTCAGATACGTCATTCGAGTCAGGCATGTCGGACGACTACGCGATCCCTCCGGACGCGGTGTCGTGCGACAGCACCGCGTCGCCGTCGCTGGCGTCGCTGTGTCGCGCGCCGCCCGCCGCCGACTCGCCGCGGCGACACGACGCGCTGGAGAAGAGCGGACATCTCGCCAAGTTGGGGGGCAAGCTGAAGACTTGGCGGAAACGATGGTGAGTAACAACGCCCCCTTTTTTTAACCGACTGCGAAAGAAGGAGGGTTATGTTTTGTTTTTCGAGTGTATGTATCCGTTTGTGGGTATGTTTGTATGTATGAGGATTCTTTGGCACAGTTTTAGTTAGTTTTAAAAATATCTTTATTTCAGTTAAACATTAATACATTGCACACCTCTAGTATAATTTAGTCCTAGAGGTGCCGAGAAATATTATAGATACATTGTTTCCAAGTTTAATACACTTCTATAAACTTTCAGCTGGTGATTATAAAACTTGATTAAATATACTTCAATGATAGGTATTTTGTTTGAGATTAATAATTATGCAAACTTTAGTGAGAGTGTTACATTTTTTAAATTGGATAAATTATTTAACTCTTTATTTAACTTTATTTTATTTTTATAAACATTTTTGGCACAGCCTACAGCCTGAACAGCTCGATGGATTTTGGCATGTGAGGGGTCATTTGAATCGTCCTGATAGTGGAAGTGACATTTTTCAGGCGGGGTTTTTGTTTTTCTTCTAAAAATGATACTTGTTGCTCCCTCTACATGGGATTGTGGCGTCGCACGTCTTATGCATTTGCCTGGGACGAAAAATAGTCTTAAGGCCCATTTACACGATGCAACTTTCTTGCCTATTGTATACAGTTAAATTGAAGCAATAAATGACTTGCATGATCTAAACAACGCGTGACATTGTAGATCTGTTATACAAGTTTTGCTTCAAAACTTTTCTTGGTGTAAAATAGCTCATGCAATAATTTCTTAAGCAATTCTTGTATTCAACTGGATTCTCTCTTCATTTGCAAACATGAGTTTAGTAAGTGAGGTTGTGTCAATCGTTTCTGCTCTTCTGAGGGAAAAACTGTTGAGAATACGTCGTAAGAAAAGATTCTAGATCAAAAAATAAATAGGAAGAAGATAAGTTCTCGGAGTATCCAACAATCTTTGAGTAGAGCTACAAAACGTAGCTTCTACACGTTCAATACTTGAATGAAAAATTTGCCAACGCAAATACGCGCAATACTTGAAGCAACCCGCTAATAAATGGTACACGCACATACAACTCTGTGTTTAGACAAGTCAAAACTTGTAAGCAATAATCGCCCAAACATAATTGCATTGGTGTAAACAAATGACATTTGCAATTATTTCTTGGCAAGACTTTCATACAATAATTGCATTCCATTTTTTTACTTATACGTGCGTGTAAACAGTTGCTTACAATTCTTGAAGATCAATTATTGCGCGTAATGTTTTGCATTCAATTATTGCCCTTGTATGTACAAGAAAATGGTATCGTGTAAATGGAACCTTATGCACGCTTAGATGTGACAAAGCTTGAATACGGATATGTTTGTCTCTTTCTCGCTGTATAAAAACAGTGGAAAGATAATTTGTCTCCGGTCCGAGCTAGCCCTGCAGACCTTACTCGCCCACTGCTGAGCACAGGTCTCGCCGAAATTGGTGCGTCCGCCGGCTGGGTTTAAACCCGCTCCCTCTGGCTTGAGAGGCGGGCCTTCTCCAACTAAGCTATCATCGCTTCCCAGACTTATAGCTACACAAAAATAAGTATTTCTTCCATTCCAGGTTCGTCCTCAAAAACGGCACACTTTCCTACTGGAAGTCTCAGTCCGAAGTGAACCGCAAGCCACAGGGTCAGATCGGTCTGGGTGAAGCGTGCAAGATATCAAGAAACGAGGGCGCGGCCACATTCGAGATATTCACCGGCAGCCGGACTTACTACCTCACTGCTGATAGCATCGCCACCATGGAGGACTGGATTAGAGTTTTACAGGTAAAAACCTACGAAAAGAGAAACAACAAGTACAGAAAAAACATTGTATTCGAGCAATTAAAAAAGGGCTACGATTTTGATTCCAGAAGCTTCAAAAACTGTTTGATCTTTACTTACCTTCAAATATATTAAGAACGTGACACTTTATGATACCATGTAACTGACCTTTTTGTTGGTTTAAGGTAAGTAAGAAACTAGCGGCACAACGCGGACAGTTTAAAAATCCGACGTGATTAGTAGCTGCGTTTGCGGTTTTAGGGGGGCGAAGCGCGATGTGCAATTTTTGTTTAGCCAATATTTATTTGAACTGGCATAATTGCATCCTCCAGTCGATACTGGATGCACACCTTGCGGATACTACAGGGTTTTTGTAACACCCTGTATAACCACCTTTTTTTCAGAACGTCCAAAGGCGAAACGCAACGAAGCTCCTACTCAGCAAAGAAGACAACAAGCCCACGATACAAGGCTGGCTGACGAAGGTCAAGAACGGCCACGCCAAGAAGAGCTGGTGCGTGCTCATCGGGAAGATGTTCCTTTACTTCAGATCGCCGGGCGACCAGGTGGGTTTTGACACTTTTTTGCGACCTCACTTGGACCACTTACAGATTCTTGAGTTATTTTTGTAACTTGGGGTTAACTCCTCTGGTTGTCTAAGAGTTAGAAGCTAATTTTAAATGAACACAATATAAGAACGAAATTCAAATCAGAAACTCAGTTCTGATTTTCTGGACTCAGAACTCTGAGTTTTGACTCAGGACTTTAATACGTAGTTAAATTCTTGTTGTAAATGACATATTTCGGTCTTGCTCATGCATCGATTGACGGCACCACATGTTGCCCACGTGACCATTTTTGTCTCTGAATGCTATACCTGGCGGAGTATATTATTCTAGCATGCTTAGTAAGTTTGTACATTCTATTATATTAGTAGTTCATTTTAGTTTCATTATATTAGTAGTTTAGACAAAAATATTTTATTGTTTCTAAAAAATGTTTGTATCTGATAGTTTTTTTCTTTACCATGTACTTTTTGAAATAAAAATGTATTATTATTATTATATATTAGTATCGTACGTAACATTTCATAATGTTAAATCACCAATTTCTTTACAAATAGTTCATAGTGTCCTTAAGCTATAACTCGTTACATTTCAGAACCCAACGGGTCAGATCAACATGCGCGACGCAAGAGTCGAAGACGTAGAGCACGTCTCGGACTCAGATTCTGAAGAGAAGAATGACGACGCGAGAAACCATCTCACGGTGGCTATATACCCGCAGCATCAAGTGGTGAGTGTAAGTTAACCATCAAAAAAACAACATTTTGTATAAAACAGCTGTTCCATACAAAAAGTTTATTGACCAATCGACAAAATGTATGGAACAGCTGATTTGTAACCAACTGCGCAAGAAATTGGGTTATGTTTTTAGAATGTATGTACATATGTATGTAAGCAAGTATGTATGTATGTGTGTGGCTGTGTACGTATTTATGTATGAGGTTTATTTTGGCACGCACTACAGCCTAAACAGCTTGATGGATTTCGACATGTGAGGTGTCATTTGAATCGTCTTGATAGTGGAAGTGACATAGGGTACAACATTTTGCAGCCCGGTTTTTTTGTTTTTCTTTGAATAATGTTACTTGCTTTTAGCGATTTCAGGCTGGGCTCCGTAGTACAAGTTGTTCATAATCATGAGTACAAAAACCCCTTTCGACTCAGTATACCATTTCCTTATAACCCCCTATCTGCCTTAAGATTGCCTAAGAGTTTTGCTTAGTGATAAGGTGGCCAGTTGTAACACTCGCAGTATTTTTTTTCTTTTTAACCGACTGCGCAAGAAGGAGAGTTATGTTTTTCGAGTGTAAGTATGTGGGCATGTATGAGGTTTGTTTGGCACGGCCTACAACCTAAACAGCTTGATGTATTTCGACATGTGAGGTGTCATTTGAATCGTCTTGATAGTAGAAGTGTCATAGGGTACAACATTTCTCAGCGGGGTTTTTATTTTTCTTTTCATAATGTTACTTGTTATGACTTGTTACTTCTGGTGTGAACAATAAAGAGTTGACCTATCTATATGTATAATTCCAGGGTCCAACGTACCTGCTGTTCGAGTGCAAGGGCGACAAGGACTCGTGGCTGTACCACCTGACCGTGGTGAGCGGCGGCGGGCTCGGCCAGGGCACGCACTTCGAGCAGCTCGTGCAGAAACTCATGGAGACCGACGGGGACCCCAGTCAGTATACATAAAATGATAATATATCACACCTTTCCCCCGATGGGACTGGCAGAGGTGTATTACAACACCCACAGTTTGCCGCACGATATTCAGTCCCAAGTGTGACAAAGGGCGAGCCTTTCGCCGTACACCGGGCTCCAGTTATCTGATCCAGTTAGCAGCTGACATACAATACGCACAAATGTTCACACAGTGAACAAATTGGTGTGTGCCGTCAGCTGGGTTCGAATCCGCTCCCTCTGACTTGAGAGGCGGGCCTTCTCCAACTAGGCTACAGTACCGACAGTGCAGTCAGTATACATAGACAAACATCACCTAATTGATTTCGAAAAAAATAACTTTTTTTTACTCATTTGATTACCTGACAAAACCGATCCCAGTAATCTGGATCTGGTGACATATTATCGTGGTCGTTATCTCTCTCGTTCTAAAAGTTATTGAAGTGACCAAGATAAATCTCATACGTAAGAATAGGGCCCCTGTTAAGGGTCGCGGCCGGCTGCTGGATACGACCAGCGCTAGATTATGGAAATTCTTGGGGCATAAAAGGCTTCACAGCTTATTGGCAAAAGTTTACTTTAAAGTACTACCCAAGAACTACTTCTTTTTGAGAAGTGTCAAAAGTTTTGCCAAAAACCGGGAAGTAATCCGTAAAATTACCGAAATGTCAACTTTATTGAGACTTACTTATGTATTTTTATGTATTTTCAGATTGCGTGCTCTGGCGACATCCGACCTTACTGTACTCTAAAGAAAACATCACGTCTCCGCTGACGTCACTAAACTCAGAAGCGTTACAAGCTGAGGCGCTAAAACTATTCAAAGTAAGTTTTTTTATTACAGCTTGTGCTAACAGGGTCAAGTTCTTTAGGTGAGAGTTCTTTAATATTTGTATGTGCCATTTCTTCGTGAGGGTAATATTGATTTGTGTCAAGTGAATCTTCTAGTTGTTTTTTTTTTCTGGGGAAGCGTGCTCCATCATACAAACGCAAGTAAATCACACTAATACTTTAGATGCGTAAGATGGCAATTTGTTTGTTACTTTATTACGCTCAAAGAGGTAGACAGATTTATATATAGTTCTTTAAACATAGCTTGATTCGCGGGATAAGCATCAAGAGGACATTTTTAAAACTATAAAAATATCAAAATGTCATTAGATGTATGACAAATATGTCATTTTGATGGCTATCCCGCAAATCAAGCTCTGTTTAACGAAATATAGATGAATTTTGGAAGGACACATGGAGTCTTTTTAACCGACTTCCAAAAAAGGAGGAGGTTCTATGTTCGTCTGTATGTATTTTTTTAACACATGGGCTTCTTTTTATCCGACTATGCAAGAAGGAGTTTTATGTATGGTTATTTTTTATTTATGTATGGTTGTATGGAAGTAGGTATGTATGAGGTTTCTTTAGCACGGCCTACAGCCTAAACAGCGTCATGGATTTCGACATGTGAGGTGTCATTTGAGTCGCCTTGATAGTGGAAGTGACATTTAGTACTTATAACATTTTGCAGTCTAGTTTTTTGTTTTTTTAATAATATGGTATGTTATGTAATGGCATATGGTGTGTTATGTATGTGCATATGGTATGTTGTTTTAATAATGTTACTTGTTAACCGAGGTAACAAGGTAACTGACCGTGTAACCGCGCTATAAAGTAGTCGTCGCTCATCCCCAGTGCGTCCAACTGTTCATGTCGGTCGGCGTGGAGCACGCCGGCATCGACTACCACGTGGTTCTCGCTCAGAACGCGCTGCAGCAGTGCCTGGAGGTGTCAGAACTACAGGACGAGCTGGCCTCAGCCCTCGCGCGGCAGACCACGCCCCACACGCACTCCAAACACGGCGTGCAGGTAACACCGCGCCGCGATAGGCTTAAAGCGGCTAAGCTTAAGAACGTAAGTGCTTTGGTAACGTTTTTTCGTGCGGCTGTGGGAGGTTCGGTTGAAGGAGAACAAAACGTTACATTTTTTGGAGTTGAGGGTAGATTGATTTTTTTTTGGGATTTCGGTGAACGGTTGAAATTTGTATCTAATCATTTTCTGTCTTAATAGATAGAAAATAGATAGTTAAATCTTGTCCTGTCCTAAATGGACAAGATCCTAATGGACAAGATTTTAATTTTCTATGTAAATGCAAATGTGTATATTTTACATACACATCTTGTTAAATAACAATCAGAAATGTATTACTCATCATTAAGATGCTATTCCGGCTTCTCTTACCTCTTCTTAGGGCTCTCCTTAGAATTTAAAGGTGTAACCTTTGTAACATTAAAACGATGCTCAATATTTTGATCCAACATTTCACATATGATATTTTTTTGCAATAATTACTAATTAAATTAAGTTTACTTCGTCCTACAAATAAGTGAATGCTGAAACTTCCTTTAAAAAACACTTAGCTAGACTATAGCTGTTCTTTTATGTTACCTTCACAATAATTTACTAATTTCTTGTAATTTTCTTAAAAGAAAAAAGTTTTTTCTTTCAACTGAACTTTCCAACAGTACCGCAAACTGACCGTTCGAGTGGGTGTGACGTCATGTGTACGTACTTCCCGTTTCTTATAGACGGGTTTGGTCCTTTGTTAAATGTTTTATGTACGTCCTTGTCTGACCCCACTTTAATGTAGTCTATGTGAGGGCATTGTTCTCATGTACTTGCGAGTGCTTATTACTTTACGATTTTGAATTTTAAAACGTAGTCAATAAAGTCTAACCTTTTTATTATTAAACGTAACGCCTTGGAGTTGGATCGTGTTTTGTCTTTTTGACATTTTGAACTTGAAGACAAAGGACGGAATAACTTTTCAAGGCTACTCTACGTTTATAAATGAAGGGGTCGGTCAACAAATTTGACTACAACAATTTGATTTATTATCAAATTTGTTGACCACTTTAAAAGTATCAAGATTCACGTAACGGGAGAGTAAAAAGCACTCGCAATGTAACTTACGTTTTGATTTCGCCGTTACGAATACCTATAGCCAATTTAGCATGGCTTTTGGTGTAAAAAAAAAAAGTTTCATTTTGAATTTGTACCCAATGAAAATAAGCTGAATTGAGCGAAGCGTCAATGATAGTGACCTATAGAATTGTATGAAATTGGCATGACGTCAGGTAAGTGCCGATTTTGTGCATGTCTATTGGCTAAAATTTGCGGTCCCACTCATTATCTGCTTTAGGCAATACAGGGCTATTACTCCGTCTATTTAAAAATTAATTTTGTCAAAGACAGTATAAAGTTCAAAATGAAACTTACGTAACACGAAATAAAGCTTCATATTCGCAACGGCTTAGCTTACGGGCGCTTCGATGCTTTTCTCATACATTCGGTGTTTATCATGGTTTCAAATTGGACATACACATCATAAATTATATTATACATATACTCTTCGTAGTTTTAGTTATACGTGTACTGTGCTCTATGGCTTTTTCTCCATTTTTCTTGTTATATTTTTTTGCATTATCCATATCTTTACTCGAATTCGTGGAAACACCTTATTGCTCAGTGCACTGTCAATGATTAGGAAAAAAGTTTAGTGCATCTTGTTAACTGAAATATTAGTTTAAATGTATCTGTTTGGACAAGTCAGTTTTCTATGAATAATAAGATATAATAATTAGATTTTTGTCTTTTTTTTACTCCAAGCAATTTAATCGTGTTGCCATTTGACATATACATAACAAATCGTCACGCCTTTCCCCCGAGGGGGCTGGCAGAGGTGTAATACAACACCCACACTTCGGCGGACGATATTCAGTCCCATTCATTTAGTATGCAGTCATGTTGCCATTTGACTGCATACTAAATCCTATAAATTACTAAACATTTTCATAATACAAAAACTACTTTTAAAATTATTCTAAGAGCACAGTATTTATTAAAAATATAGCTTAAATCTTTAACATTTATTTGCAAAAAAAGATTATACACTAACAAACCATTGTATCTAAATAGTAACTATGTATACGCATAGAGAATCAATTGTATTTTCTCTATGGTAGCTTTGAGTGTTGCTGTATAAAAAAAGCTTCTAGTGTCGTGGTTGATCAATTCGGAATTGTATATGTGAAACATTATTGGCTTCAATGGAATTTATAGTAAAACAATTATATACTAAAACAAAATTACAATATGGTGATACAATTGGAAGATATTCCAATTTGATCTTAAAGTTCTGGCAACATAATACAAAAGTGACATTTCATTTTGAACGCGCAACTGACGTTCGATTTTTTAAATAGAATATGTTGCCAGAACAGAAAAAATCGTTGATTTTGTTGCAATATTTTCAAATGGAATGTTGGTGTACATTTTCCCCGATTCTTTTTCCATAATATATATTTTTTTCTTTTGGAGAATGTCGTTACCCCTGCCCTCTAGTTTTAGGGAATGATATTTTTTTGTTGTTATCATTCATATAATCTATCATAGCTAGTTTCCTCGCACTGTTGATCTCCTTTGTATTGAAAGGTTGGTGTTGCAAGTTTTTAGGCTGTTTACCCCATATTTATTAAGCAATGTAATCATCTAGTCATAAATATCTAAAGCAGGTAAGTTTCATATAAAATTCAATATTTGTAAATGTCAATCATCACTTTCCATAATTTTTAAATATGTTATTCTTTAAACAAAAAAGAAATTTTAGAGAAAGTTTTAACTAAAAAAAAAAATACCGTTGCATTCTACCATATGTGGTTCGACTCCCTATAAACTTACTTACTAATGGAAAGAACCTGGGTCTGATGAGATATGGTCATGTGTGGTCATATGCTAGTGATCCACTCAATATACCTATTTATTATTATAAAAATAAGGAAGTAAACGAAATACACGAACTGTGATCAAGCCAGTCATCAATAAAAAAGCATTGATCAATGAAATGCCCTGACAAACAACACCTAAACTTACTGAACTACCTACCTTTATAAACTTCACATCACAGAACAATATGCTGAAATCACAAGCTAGAAAAGAAAATTAAAAAATATGCTAAGACCACAAACTAGTTTTTTAATTGTAAATATTTACAAATCACGGTGACTTGGGACCTTCACATTTTTCACACAAACATAGTCTTTACTTAGTCAGCACCTAAACTGTCTATCGATTGGCAGAATCATTCGTCTGCACACGCACTAACAAATGCAATAGACTGTACTAAGTGTAAATATCTTCTTGTATATCTTTCTTTAGGTACAAAAAAACGGTGAAGTTATGATGCTTGGAAAGCGTAGCATAATATATCGAGATTTTTTAATGGAACGGTGATTTAGATATAGACAATTGTAGCTGGCTATTATAAAACTAAATCAACAAACACAATCATGTGCACATGCAGCTATTTACAACAGTAAAATGATTACAAATCAAATATTTGACATTGACCTTAAAAAAGTCCCAAACTTCTTAGTATCGTTCAATACTACACCTTTATACAATACACCGTAATTCTTATATCTCTTTACACGTACCACTAAACTTAAATACTCCTCCAAAATTCACACTCAGTTAGTCAGTCATTTAGTCAGTCAGTCAGACTCACACTCCAAACTGACTTTTGACGTTTAAAAATCCACTCCAAAGTATACTAGACCCTAAATTCTTCTGAAATAAAGTTTATTTTCAAACTATACTTACCACACCAAAGTATAAGTCCGTCCCAGTGAGTAAAGGTTGCCTCACGTAGTTCCAAAGTCCCCAGAGTGTTCGAAACGCCAACATTTCATTTGTACAGCAACTGCTACTGTGTGCGACACAATCGCTGTTCACCTGCGACACGGGCGCTTCGTCTGTCGGAGGAGACAATAAGAGTGGAGATGTGCAGCCGAATGCGGCGGGCTCGCCTAGCTCTATACAGGTATGGTTTGCCAAGGGACCTTCAACTTTATAGGAAGTTTGACACGTTCAATGACACTGACATGCTCTGCGTGTTCTTGTTAGTTTAATTGCAGTTTCGGTGACTCATAGTGTTTAAAGCTTTGTAGGCAGCGGCGGCATTGACAAAAGCCATCATGAAATTTTTTATGGCATTGAACGTGTTGCACTAGAATTACAGGCAAGGTCAACTTTTATTGGTAATGTTCGAGCAAGGTCAACGTTTCGATAAGGTCAATTAAGTAAAAACCAAAAGGTGAGTGTGAGTTCACAGTAAGTCAATTAAGTTGACCACAAAGTCTACGGTCAACAAAAGTATCGCTGCTGTAAAAATCTTTGATAATTCTCAAGAAAGTCGATGAAACATTTTTCACGACATGCAACTCCCAACTACTCTGAATTGACGTAGTAAGGTTGCAAATACTTGCTCTAGCTGGTTATTTGAATCTTTTAGAATCATACAATAATTGTAAGTATTATCTTTTAGCTAACCTAAAAGAAAACAAGAAATTCCTCGAAGCCAATTAATGTTAATTTTGAAATATTTTTATCAAGTGTATGAGAAATGCAGGTGTCCATAAACAATTGTGATTAATTTCATTAACAAACAATTTTTAACTTAACAACACATTCGAATTTCTATTGTATGGTGACTTTTTGGCTATATAATATTGTTTCCTTGCAAACTAAATGCTAGCCAAACTAAATACCAAGAATTAAATCTAGAAAGGAACACTGAAATCAGCCAAAACGTCATTCAAATACGAAAAAACCCCTCAAAAAAGAAAACTCCCTAATCGCATCCCACTTCTGAGGCTCCACACCCCATGTTATACCACGTACGTTCACAGTGCGGAATATTCCAGGCGCCTCTGTTGTCAGTGGACTGCAAGAGCAACCCCCCCACCTACAGCTTTGTGCAAGGTTGGCAACTCCTGGCCCTGGCGGTTAGTCTCTTCGTGCCCAGGAACAACAGGCTGCTGTGGTATCTGAAGCTACATCTGAGCAGGCATTCGGACTCTAAGTAAGTTATAATTTTTGTTAAAATCCGTGGAAACAAAGCCAACTTAATGTAAACATGAATACGTATAAAAAATTCAAGGGCATATCTGTTGTTAAAGGTCAGCATTTTAGGATTCAACAAAATGCGTGTCAAATAATTTGACTAAAATGTTTGACAATGGTCCTTACGAGTTTTAAAAATTAGCAAAATCGTATTTTTTTAGTAAAAGACTTTAAACTTGCATGAAAATATATTTCATAAAAATATTTGTGATATTTTCATGCAAGTTTTTTTTTATTTATTTGTACACAACTTAAAAAAAAAAACAGAATATTAAAGAAATTTTATGTATTTACTATTTTTATATTATTATGAAATATCTGTTTTTAACTACCTATTTGATAAACTCTGACATAAAAACACTTTTAAACTTTGTCTTCTAGAACGGAATGCGGAAAATACGCAGCGTACTGTTCGCGCGCGTTAGAACGAACGATACGTAACGGCGGCCGAGAAGACAAGCCATCCCGCATGGAAGTCCTCTCTATTCTACTCAAGAACCCTTACCACCACTGTTTGCCGCACGCTATCCCTGTACATATGCTGAATAATACGTACCAGGTGAGTACGCAAGCGTAACAAGAAATATGTAGCGTAATAGATGAGTGCGTAAGCGTAACAAAAAACGATGATATAAAAGCGATGATAGCCTAGCCGGAGAAGGCCCGCCTCTCAAGCCAGAGGGAGCGGGTTCGGACCTCCTTATTTTAAACCTTATATACATCTGGCAAAGTGTACATTTTGGACCTATGACTGCCTTTCCACCAGAAAAAAAGCGGTGCGAGGATGTGTAGCGAGGAAGCAATTTACCAATGGGATGCCTTTGCAAGCGCGAAGTGATTCTATTGGTTGATTTTTTCTTTACAAGGCAGGCTATAATAAGCTACCGTTTGACCGTCATCTCGTTTGACGTTAACTTTTCAAAGTCAAACTGTCTTTATTAGCAAGCAAGCTAATTAAGACTAGCTTGCTTTAATGTTTTTATTCAACTGAATATCGAAGATACACTAAAGAACGTCAAAATCTTTCCCTAGGTCATAAGTTTCGACGGTTCAACGACGGTTGAAGAGTTCCTTTCGACGCTAAGTACGGAGCTGGGCTGTAGGGAATCTGCTGCATCAGGGTTTGCCTTGTTCAGTGATGATCCTATCGAGAAAGATCTGGAACATCACATCAAGCCAGATAAGAAGGTAAAAATAACAGTTTCATTTTTTAAACCTTTCTAGATCAAATAATGGGGAGGCAGATGATTATGTCGTGTCAGGTGCAAACACTAGCAGAAGATCGCCGAGTCTGGGCATTACTTAAGAAGCAATAACGATGCGATGTTATGCTATGCTTTGAATGTTAGTGTCATCATTTTGACTGCCTCGGTGGCTCAGTTGGTAGTGAACCAGCCTTCTGAGCTTGGGGGCGTTGGTTTGATTTCTACTTAGGCAAACATTATCAGCTTTAGAAATAAAAAAATGCATAAACATCTGCTAAACCAATGTTCAGTTAGACATTGAGTAGTCAGTAACTAGCGCTACACAAACGTGTAACTATTGTTTGAGCAATAAAGTGTGAATCGGCATTGGGTATTTACACAAATGCTTAACACTTTTTTCTTTTTCGTCTGGCAACTTTTGGTAAATTCGTTTAGAAACTTTTTCGTCCAAATAGTTTTTTAGTGATTATTTTTTAAGAAAGCTCCTTAATTTTTAATATTGCACGTACAATTTACGTTTTAGGAAAGTAATATTAATAAACTATGTTGTTTTTTGAATCTCTTGTCCAAAATTCGTCCTAATAAACTATTTTAGAGAAAAACATTTTCTTTTGGTTATAGTGGGAGACTAACAACAAATTTCTGAACGGAACAATCAATGTCAACACTACAATGTGTCTAATGTCACAATATCAAGTAGAAACATTTTTTTGACAATAGAAAAACATGACACAGTTTCTATCATAGTTACTGAGTGTAGATCAGCTGTTATAGTGAAATCCGCCATCTTGACCCCGTACACACCCGCTAAACAAGGGTACCCGGCCGTTTAACGAATGTTTATTTCCCTTTGATTTTGTTACATCTGTACACGAACTGTACACAACGTTTAAGTCAAAAATATTTTTATTTTTCAGCTTTTGTGTTACACAATGTGTGTACACATGTTTTAAAACTTTATTTCCAAGGCTGTTAGGTTATAAGTTCTACGTCTTTTAAGTACGTATTTAAAAAATGTATATCTGTCTATGGCAGCCATAGTACAAGCTTTGCTTAGTTTGGGGTCACGCGACGGTGTGTGAAAAATGTCCCGAATTAATTCAAATCGAAAATCAAATATCGTAACTGACTTACAACTATTATATGCACGAACATAATTTTTCGGTTGTAAAATAGAAGGACTTCAGAACTCATATGAGAATTAAAGATCAATAAACCTTTCTTTCCAGTTATGCGACGTAATATCCAAATGGGAGACGGCGTTGCGAGAGAAAGGCTCTGGAAAGTTCGAGAACTCTCGCGTGATCCGACTCACGTACAGGAACAGGCTCTATTTCAAGAGCTCCGTGCGGACCGAGACTGACAAGGAACGGCTGCTGCTCTGTTATCAAGTTAACCAACAAGGTAAACACTATTTAGAGTATTTTAGAGAACACTGTCAAGGATTCATCGACTGAAATTGTTGTGTGTATTATAACACCAACATTTTGCCGGATGATATTCAGTACCAAATGTGACAGAGGGCGAGCCTGTTGCCGTACGCCGGGCTCCAGTCATGTAGCAGATGACATACAATACTCACACATGTTTACACAATGAACAAATTGGTGCGTACACATTTGGTACTGAACATCGTCCGGTGAAGTGCGAGTGTTGTATTACACCTCTGCCAGCTCCTTCGGGGGACAGGCGTGACGATATGTAATGTTTGAAAAGTTTGGCTAGTAAACAGCTGTTTGCCATACATACATAGCAGATTATTTGTGTTCATATGGAGGGTAGTTCACAAGCCGTTTGTTGCAGTGGTAGCGGGTCGTTTCCCCGTAACTCGTGAACTAGCAGCCGAGCTGGGCGCGCTGATGGCGCAGCTGGACATGGGGGACTACGCCCCGGCCGGCGCCGCGCACAACCAGCCGCTCGCGCACCGCTTCTACCCCTACCGGTACCGCGCGCCGCTAAACAACGACGAGCTGAGGTAACTACACGAACATCTTCTGCGTAATCGGGCACTCTCGGCAGAGTGGTCGTGCTCAACTAAGACCATGTACCACCAAGATGGTGGTACATGGTGAGTCTTCATTGTCGTCAGTCTTTGGCGGCGGTGGCTGCTGCTCTCGCAATGCTTCACATGCGAATTCTTCATGCTGCCTCAGTTGACCACGAACACTCTGCCAAGAGTCTCCATTTTAGCGGGTTTTTTGCATTACGAGAGTACTCCGTCATGGTCGTCAGTCAACTACAGGAACTGCTAGCACTCAATTGTCCCGGGTTTCCGGCACCATGTTTACTTTCGCGTTGGTTCCACTTTACAGAAACACTCACTTTACTTGTGGTAATGAAATCGATGTAAGTCCATAACTAACAAATCAAAATATTCCAACGAGGCCTATGATATTCATGCGATGCAACGCGTGCGCGTTTAAACAATGTACACAGCCATCTACCGGATTTGTGTTGAACTAACTAAAATAGTTCGAACATTACACCATCAAATCCACCCACAGAATTTCGCCTCCACGTTGGACGCGACAAGTTGAGGTCGATACTTTTTTTTCACACCATCTGCTCGACAATGACTAACTACATATTACGTAGTGCCTACGTAAAGCAAGGCATTGCCTCCTATAGACAGATTAAGTCACAGATCTGGGATGTAAAAGATCGACTATGACAATTCGATAGTGATACAAAAATCATTTACGCATGCGCGAGTAAATTAGTGTAGTGAAAAGTACTCATTATTTTATCGATTGACCAAAAATGGTCCTCCGGGTGCTTGTCGATAAATGTAATCTTTCGCATACAAATTGAGTTGTTTTTTGTTCCAAGTAACACTGCTACTGAGCTAGAAAAAGTATCATATCAGTGTCGCCATGTGTCGAAATTAACATAAGAAAAGTAAGTAATAAGATCAATATAAAACTAGTAATTCGCTTCAAATTGTGCAATAGGTATTTTCCTAGTATACTAGAAGCTTCCGAGCCGCTCCAGCAGGGAAATGCAATACTTCTTCACTTCACTTTGAAAGGATATGTTAAACCGAAAGAGGCTTGTGTAGGGCTACTTTAAAAGGGTATGTTAAACTGAAAGGGGCTTGTGTAGGGATCATTTGAAAGGGTATGTTAAACCGAAAGGGGCTTGTGTAGAGCTAATTTGAAAGGGTATGTTAAACAGAAAGGGGCTTGTGTAGGGCTAATTTGAAAGGGTATGTTAAACCGAAAGGGGCTGGAGTAGGGATAATTTGAAAGGGTATGCTAAACCGAAAGGGGCTTGTGTAAGGCTAATTTGAAAGGGTATGTTAAACCGAAAGGGGCTTGTGTAGGGCTAATTTGAAAGGGTATGTTAAACCGAAAGGGGCTTGTGTAGGGCTAATTTGAAAGGGTATGTTAAACCGAAAGGGGCTGGTGTAGGGATAATTTGAAAGGGTATGTTAAACCGAAAGGGACTTGTGTAGGGATAATTTGAAAGGGTATGCTAAACCGAAAGGGGCTTGTGTAGGGCTAATTTGAAAGGGTATGTTAATCCGAAAGGGGTTTGTGTAGGGATAATTTTGAAAGGGTATGTTAAACCGAAAGGGGCTTGTGTAGGGATAATTTGGAAGGGTATGGTAAACCGAAAGGGGCTGGTGTAGGGATAATTTGAAAGGGTATGTTAAACCGAAAGGGGCTTGTGTAGTGCTAATTTGAAAGGGTATGTTAAACCGAAAGGGGCTTGTGTAGGGATAATTTGAAAGGGTATGTTAAACCGAAAGGGGCTGGTGTAAGGATAATTTGAAAGGGTATGTTAAACCGAAAGGGGCTTGTGTAGGGCTAATTTGAAAGGGTATGTTAAACCGAAAGGGGCTTGTGTAGGGCTACATTTAAAGGGTATGTTAAACCGAAAGGGGCTGGTGTAAGGATAATTTGAAAGGGTATGTTAAACCGAAAGGGGCTTGTGTAGGGCTACATTGAAAGGGTATGTTAAACCGAAAGGGGCTGGTGTAGGGATAATTTGAAAGGGTATGTTAAACCGAAAGGAGCTTGTGTAGGGCTAATTTGAAAGGGTATGGTAAACCGAAAGGGGCTTGTGTAGGGCTAATTTGAAAGGGTATGTTAAACCGAAAGGGGCTGGTGTAGGGATTATTTGAAAGGGTATGTTAATCCGAAAGGGGCTTGTGTAGGGATAATTTGAAAGGGTATGCTAAACCGAAAGGGGCTTGTGTAGGGCTAATTTGAAAAGGTATGTTAAACCGAAAGGGGCTTGTGTAGGGATAATTTTAAAGGGTATGTTAAACCGAAAGGGGCTTGTGTATGGCTTCGCTTCGCGGCAGCGCGTAACACGCACTCTTTAAAAAATCTTCACAAACGTGTAAGCACTATCGGCCGAATTTGAACAAGTAAAAAACCCAAGAAATGACTAAGATATTTTTTAGACCGTGTCTGCGTCTAGTTTGTTCTTCTTCTCGTCTCGCCGCCAGCTCAGAAGATCGTCCAGTATGGCTTCTAGTTGAGGGTTGCCGCCGAGACGAGCCACCTGTGACACGACAGACAGTTAAAATCCATGATCCAAAAAAACAAGGTCTAGCATTCAACAAACACATAATGACGTCATTGTCATCCGTCTCTTTCGAACCTGCTGTAAATGACTTATTTCGAAATTCACGTTGTGACATGAATGAACGGCGCATTAACATTGACGAATGAACATTGGCGAATGAACATTGACGTCACAACGTGTTTCTGAATGCTATACCTGGCGGAGTGTATTATTATACCATAGTTATAATCACAGATCTGGGATGTAAAAGATCGACTATGACAATCCGATAGTGATACAAAAAATCATTTACACATGCGTGAGTAAACCAAAAATGGTCCTCCGGGTGCTTGTCGATAAATGTAATCTTTCTTTCGATTAGGGTAAGTAATGATACTTATTTCATTGTTTTTGTACATTTATTTATAATTTATTTATTTTTGCCTCATAATATACACACATACATATTTATTTAAATTATTAACACTTTTAAATTATTATTTTCACTTTTATTAATTAAGACACCCAAAATTTGTAAATTGAATTAAAAATTATGACCAGATTTCGAAGGGACTTTAGTTTTTTTTTTTAAGTGTTTTACATCTCATTGCCAAGTACAAACTCGGAAAAATGTTAATTTACTGTTGATGGCAATCAAAAATGTTTGTTTTGTTTATGTACAGATATATGTATGTATTGCACTAATTACGAAGGCTACAGCCGAAGGGTGCAAAAAAATGCAAATACTTTTATACTTAATTTTAATAAAAATAAAAATTACAATTAATTTTATATCTAATTAGATGTTGGTTGCACGATGCAAGAAACAACAGTGCTTAAATTTAACTTAAAAATATATGAGGTCGCGTAAATTGCTGAACAGCGCTTCGAGGCACGTGGAAGCGCCTCGTGACTCGGCGGTGTCGCAATAGCTGGCAGCGGCAGGCACGTGTTGCAGCATCGGCACTTTACGCCCGTCCGATGCTATCGAGGTCGATGCATGGTCGACGATTTAGGCGGTGCATGGATGTGTAACACACCCCTATTGAACTTTGCTAAAAAAAACTATCGATAATGATGACATCATCATTTTATCCATCTCTAGTGAAAATCGAGCGTAAACTAACTAACATTTGTATGCTGAATTTCATCATCAACTCTACTTTCATCTAGGAAATATAGTTAATACGAAGAAACGACAACAACATACCGCTGGTAAATCGGTTTTTGGAAACAATTTATGTTATGTTTTAGACAAAATTCAGACAAAAACATCACAATGGAAATATCATATTTACCCATGAAACGACAAATTTTGTGGGTTACATCTTTGATTCACATCACAATCGCTAAACTCACAAGATGACATAACTGCATTTAATTAAAATTGCTCTCTTTTGAGTCTATTTATAATTATTTTAGTAAAAATATAAATCATAGGAATTTCCGCGTGTTCCAAGGTGCTCGCTGTCATTAATGACAAAAGAAAAATTGACTAACATTTTATTTGTAGGCGACCTCTTTCTCTCTTGTGGAGTTTACATTTCGATGGAGACTTCTCTGTCCCACGCTTCGTTGGTCTTTTGCGAAGCAAAAAAAAATCTTAGGTCTGTGGATTAAGTTGTATGAAAATCCCAAGTGAGTTTTTGAGCAAAGAGGTTGAAAATTGAATGAAAACTCAGCATAAATACGGGCACTAAAAAGAGTTTATTCGAAAATTTAACTTACCATCAAGAAGAAAAAAATAAACGCGGCTGGATCCATGATCCCGCTTCTCGATTGATCCTCGATGGACCTCATGGAGCTCGCACGTTCCAAGAAATTGTCATGTCCTTTTTTTATTGCGTCGCAGGAGGTATGAAATTAAGTGTAAAGGTATTCACCTCTAGGACAAAACGTGTATTTGTCTTGTCTCGCTTCAAGTCTGTCTTCGCTTGTTTTTCACTTAGGACTCTAGAGTTCTTCGTAACTCTCAGGGTTCAATAAGCCGCTCGCGACGTAAGACACTGCTTTGTCCTCTCGGTGCGTAATTTACTGATACATTTTGACGGTATCGGCGCACACTGAACAGTGGCGGCTATCAATCAACAGACGCGTGAGAAGCGTTTTGTCAACCACTGCCGAGTACGCGCGTGATTTTGTTTGCATACCGTAGTGACAGCCATTAAAAAGAAAAACATTCGTTGAGCAAAAATAATACCAATAATACACTTGTTTTAAAGCAAGTTTGTATTTCATTTGGTATCATCTTTTATAGTAGCACTGACAGTCTTTTATGACATTAACACACAATAGTAAAACACGAAAAACCAAAAATAAACATATACTTACCACACTTTGGATTTTTGGAGTTTTTTTGGAGTTTGAGATTTTTATTTGGAGTTTTGGTTTTGGTTATAAGCTTATAACCAAAACCAAACGAAACTTTCTACCAAAAGACATATTTTGCTTTTATCTAAAAATGTTGAAAACAAAAAAACAAATTTCTCTTATTAATTCAATTTGTTTTATTTCAGAGACATAGAAGAAAAACTGCGTTCGAAATGGATAGCGTTAAAGGGCCGAAGTACAGCGGACTGCGTGCGGATATACCTCAACTGCACAAGAAAATGGCCGTTCTTTGGTGCCACGTTATTCCAAGCTAGGGTAAGAAACTAAAGAATATAACTTAGTGAAAACAGATCTAAGTAGTAGTGCGCTATTCTAAAACAATCGTTGGGTTAATTTGGGGTACAAAACTGAGGACAATAGAGCCGACTTAAAAATATGAGTGTCAATGAGCCATATTCTGAAACGACGGTCAGTCATGAATCTCGATTTGAAACTGGTTTTACCATACATAAAAACTGCTTAAAATCGAGATTTATGACTGAGCGTCGTTTTATCATGCGGGCCTCAACGTGGGTGCATTAATATATGTCTCCTTTTAAAAAAAATGATAGATAGATAGATAAACTCTTTATTGTTCACACCACAGATAACAAAACAACAACAGAAAAATAATGATAAAACTTATTAAATAGTGTAACAACTGGCGGCCTTATCACTAAAAGCGATTTCTTTCTTTTAAATGAATTATTATAAGCGTTTGGCCACCATCCCGAGTGAGCATGCATTCTAAACCCCAACTCCACTCAAATACTAACGAAGAGTCCTGTTGATAAGACTACAAGTTATCGCCCTTGTTTTTCAGCGACTTTATTTAAAAAAAAATTGTAATAAATCCCAACGTATATTATAAATGCGAAAGTGAGTTTGTTTGTTTGTAACTTTTTCACGTCTCAACTACTCAACCGATCATCTTGAAATTTTGCATACGCGTTGTCGGAGGTACTGAAAAGGACATAGGGTACTTTATATGTCGAAAAAAATAACGGTTTCTGCGGGAACCTTTTTCCGCGGGTGAAACCGCGAGGCGCAGCTAGTATAAATATATTTTGTTTATGTATCTATGTATGTTGTAATGTATGTATGTAACGATGTTTATGTCGGTTCCAGATAAAACAGCCCGACCTGTCGATGGCGTGGCTGGCGGTGTCCGAAGAAGGCGTGACGGTGCTGGAGCTGGCGTCCATGGCGGTCGTCGGAAGATACGCGCTCAACTCTATCGGACTCTTCGGGGGGCTGCAGGTAACTTACTAACTTATTCAATATCCTATTTATTATTAGTCTAAAACAGCCAAAAGTGATGACAGCCTAGTTGGGAGAAGGCCCGCCTCTCCAGCCAGAGGGAGCGGGTTCGAACCCAGCCGACGGCACGATCCAAATTGTTCATTGTGTGAGCATAATTATGTTCGTATTGTATGTCATCTGCTACATGACTGGAGTCCGGTGTATGGCGACAGGCTCGCCCCCTGTCACATTTGAGACTAAAAATCGTCCGGCGAAGTGTGGGTGCTGTATTACACCTCTGCCAGCCCCCTCGGGGGAAAGGCGTGACGATAATTATGTTATGTTAAGTCTAAAACAGCCGGCGACAGGCTCGCCCCTTCTCATATTTGGGACTGAATATCGTCCAGCGAAAAGTGGCTGTTGCAATACACCTCTGCCAGACCCTTCAGGAGAAAGGCGTGACGACGTATGTATCGAAAACAGCCGAATCTCTCTAAAACTATTTAAAAAATACAAGGTACTGGTTTTGGGTGTTTTTCTACTCTTCAAAGCGAACAACTGTTAAAACACAAGATAAAATTTTAGAAAAAAAAGTCGAGTCTCAGTACAGAAATTACTACGTGAATAGTTATTATGTATGGAAACTCGATTATTTTCTTCTGAATTTTGCATACTGATGTTTTAAAAGTTGTTCACTTTGACGGCGTAGTAATACTTAACGGTTACACCCTTATGACTAATACCTTGTAGGCCGTAAACGAAGACACGAGCTAGCAATAAATGTCTCTGATTATTGACAAGGTGCTTGGTAAAAACTACATGACTGAGGTTACTTATTGTCTACCAATATTCGTTTCAGGATGATCTCATGATGCTAATCGATGCCGAAGATGCTGGCAGTCCGGTCCACAAAATGTTGATCAGTCTCAATAAACCAAAAGTAAGCTAGCAGTTTTATTTTACAACTAGCTGCGCCCCGCGGTTTCACCCGCGATTAAAAAGTATCCTATGTGCTATTCTAGACTATAATCTATCTCTGTGCCAAATTTCATCCAGATCTGTTCAGCCGTTCTGGCGTGAAAGAGTAACAAACATCCATACATCCATTCTTACAAACTTTCGCGTTTATAATATCAGTAGGATAGGAAGTAGGATAGTAGGATATAATACAAAAACTCTTTATTGACACCAAATACAAATAAATCTAAACTAAACACTCAAAAATAAAGGCGCAATGGGCGGTCTTATCGCTTAAGAGCGATCTCTTCCAGACAACCTTTGGATGGAATAATAACATTATGATTTAGCATGGACGGTGGTGTGTGCTAAAGAGAAATAATAATAATTGAGGTTAAATAAATATTAATTATCTGAAATGACATTATTCCTTATCTCATTCTTATTTTTAACTTGTTATGTTTCTGCAGTAATTAAGTGCACCACTAGTGACATATAACTGAAGTTGTGTTAAATTGAAACGTTCTTCTGTAGTAAATATTTATTTTACTAAAGAATGCAACAAATTCTAAAGCTTAATTACCTTATCTAAACATGCTATATTGTTGTTGTTGTTCTTGTCTAACTTAACTTGTCTTATTCTAAATATATGACATTTAATCAAGTCCCTAAGAAAGGAAGCGCAGGTGCCTGTTACACAGGTTTTTCCCTAACCTAGCGCAGGCACCTGAGCGGAAATATTCTACTTAAGGTTAAACGTCACTAATATCGTAATAAGTTAATATAGTAGTTATTGTTAATAATAATAATTGTTAATAATTGTAATTGTAATTTGATGCAATAAATAATATTGGATTTGATTTGAACAGCAAACAGACAGCAATTAGACATAAGACCTAAGCCTGAACCTCCTAACTAGCTACCCACATTTTTAATAAATTTTGAACTTAAATAATTTATTATTTATTTATTATTACACTATTTAATTTTTATTATTTAGTGTAATAAACGTTGGACATATCCAATTTGGCTATATTGAAGTTAAACATACATAAATACATATCAACACCCAGACATAGAACAAACAAATATTCATCACACGAATACTTGCTTTAGGTGGGAATCAAGTCCGCCCCAGCTCAGACGGTTGACTGACTGAGCCACCGAGGCAGTCAGTGTCAAAGTCAAAATGTTTTTATTCAATTTAGGTATCAAAGATACACTTATGAACGTCAAAGTTATTTAAATAGACTCGACCGCCTTGTTCGGGTAAACAGCCTCTACTCAGAAGAACAGGCAAGAAAGATTATTTTTTCAGATAATAAATAAATTACAGTCTCACAAATTTTGGCTTACAACTAGGTAATATCTATAAATACTAGTGGCTACTTGGCGGAAGTGGAAGGCTCCAGACATCTTTATCTTCTAAATAATTCTTAACCTTATAATTTCATTAATGTAGTTTTTACATGTGATTTGAATTTTCCCTCGGTGAGCCCTGTTATATTTTTCGGGATTTTATTGTAAAAACAAACACAGTTGCCTAAAAATGACTTATTTGACTTAGTCAGTCTAAATCTCGGTACAGCTATCCTATCCTTATTTCTAGTGTTATGATCGTGATAGTCACAGTTTAATTTAAATTTATGTATATTTTTCCTGGAGATGATAATATATCTAACGAACTAATAAAACAGTCTCTCCCAGCGATATCTAAATATGTGACCCATATTTTTAATGAAATAATAGCAACTGAACAAATACCCATTCAATGGACGAAATCAACCATCATCCTACTACACAAAAAAGGTGACAAAATGTAATAAATAATTATAAACCTATAAGCCTTATGTCCAATCTATACAAAGTATTTTCTAAAATAATAGTCGGGCGAATATCGAAACACCTGGAAGAAAACCAACCGAGAGAGTAAGCTGGATTTCACGCCGATCATTCTACCATCGACCATATTCATGTTGTGAGGCAAGTAATTGAAAAGCTAAATGAATACGGGCAACTGTATTATATGGCATTCGTTGATTACAATAAGGCTTTTGATTCGCTGAGTCATACCTATATTTGGAAAACGCTAGAAAACCAAGGAGTAGAAGGAAAATATATAAAAATCATAAAAGAAATATACAAAAACACCATAGCAACAGTCCAACTTGAACAACAAGGCGAAAAATTTAGATTTCAAAAAGGCGTTAGGCAAGGAGATCCACTTTCTCCAAAACTCTTCACAGCAGTGTATTGAGCACACGGATTGAACCTAAATCATTTAAGATTTGCCGACAACATAGTAATTTTTGCTGAGAAACCAAGCATACTACAAACTATGTTACAACAATTAGATGTTGAAAGCAGGAAAGCAGGTCTATCAATGAACCCAACGAAGACTAAAGTAATGACGAATGCCGTAAAAGATAATATAGCAATAGGACAAGAAATTATAGAATATGTAGATGAATACAATTTTTTTGGACTTATTTCAATAAAATATTTTGATTATTATTTTGATTTGGGACAACTTATTTCAATAAAAGACCAGTATTCTAAAGAAATAGATAGAAGAATATGCAACACTTGGAAACGGTACTGGTCTCTAAAAGAAATAGTTAAAAATGAAACAATTCCCATGGCACTGAAAGGCAAATTATATAACGCATGCATTTTACTATGTCTTACTTATGTATGTCAAACCTGGCCTGCAACGAGCAAAAACAATTAAAAACTAGTAGTTTGTCAACGCAGCATGGAAAGAAGCATGCTTAACATAAGACTACGGGATCGATGGACAACTTCAAAAATAAGGAAAAGAACAAAAGTCAGTGAAGTGTTACAAAAAATAAGAAAACTTAAATGGAAATGGACTGCACATATAATGAGGACTAAGAAAGAAAAATGGACAAAGGATGTAATAGAGTGGTATCCGAGGAACGGGAAAAGACAACGAGGAGGCCAATTCAAAAGATGGGAGGACGATTTTCCAAAAGGATGGAGAAGGTCTGCCAAGGATAGAGAGACGTGGAAACAATTGGGGGAGGCCTATGTCGACAGACAACCTGACCTAACTGGTTGCTAGTTAATTATTATTGTTTGCCATATAAATTTTATTTAAGAATAGTATTGTTTAATAAGAATAGCATGTAAGTTAAAAAGGTCAGCGAATAAAGGCTTTTATTATTATTATTATTATATTTTTGTGAACGCACATAACATTTTCAAAGATAAACAAAGAAGGTAAAGTTAATATATTAATTTGTTGTGTAGTGTATTGAGCAAGTAATTGAGTCGGTGTAGTAAGCTTCCTCGCCCCCGGCAGATGGCCGAGCTGACGCACCTGATCGCGGACTACAAGAACGCGCTCCGGCCGGGCGCGGGCGGCACGCCGCAGCCGGGCTCGCTGTCGCGGCGCGGCTCGCACCGCTCGCTGCGCAAGCCCGCGCCGCCGCACTCCGGCCCCTCCACGCTGCCGCACGCGCACCAGCTCGCGCACTCGCACCACGCGCACCACACCACGGGACACAACACGCTCAACTCGCACGCCACCACTATGACTTTGGGTGAGTTATGGGGGCTGAGCTACCCACGTCCGTAGGAGTGTACTCTATTTTCTGATTCCCTACACGTGGTCCCCGGGTAGTGCTAACCGGGTAGCAAACTCCGGTGGGAGGCTTCGGCCGTGGCTAGTTACCACCCACCGGACCAAGCCATGCCGTGAAATGACCTAGTCGTGTTTCGGGATGTAGTCCGGTGTAACCGTTCCGAAGACGGGTCTGAGCAGTAGCGCTCTTGTGGCGCCTCACTCGACTGCCGTCTTTGTACTTCTTCAATCTACAAACTTCAAGGCTAGAGTGAATAAGTATCTTATAGGTCGTCGTGCTCCATCTCAGACCACAACGTCGCTTAACATCAGGCGAGTTGGTGGTCAAACGCCGACCTATTGTACATAATAATAAAAAAAGTTATCTAAATTAACATGTCGTCACGCCTTTCCCCCTGTGCCCCCTCGGGGGCCTCGGGTACGGCGAGTGAGTACTGCGCTCTCACTCGATTACAAGACGTCGGTGCGTTAGACAAACGACACGCGCTCACAGCGCTCGGGAAACATTTGGCAGCTCTACCAGTGGACGTCCGGATAGGGAAGCTGATGTTGTTCGGTGCTATATTCTGCTGTCTGGACTCCGCGTTGACTGTGGCGGCGTGTTTGAGCCATAAGAGCCCGTTTGTAGCGCCTTTTGGGAAGAAATTGTGGGTGTACAACACCCACACTTCGCCGGACGATATTCAGTCCCAAATGTGACAGGAAGCAAGCCTGTCGCCATACACGTACGTAGTTACGTAGCAGATGACATACAATACGCACAAATGTTCACACAATGAACCAATTGGTGCGTGCCTTCGGCTGGGTTCGAACCCGCTCTCTCTGGCTGGGTATTTTTTATCCCGCATAAATTAACGGTTCCTGTAGGACTGCGGGTGAAACCGCAGGGCGCAGCTAATTTTATAAATATTTATTTTTTTCCAGGCTCTGATCGCAACGCAACATTAACCCTGTCCTCCCACACGTCAACGTTCAACCAAGCCATCGAAGCCAGGGTCGTGTCCCACGGACAGCCCGACATACTGAAGTCAACTCCCGACCACCATCGAGACAAGAAGCGACACGCGGTGGACACCGGCCTTGCGTGATACATACGCAGCCGGGGCAACAGACTAGTGTGAACAATAACACCTAATAGTTAGTGTGTGAACTGTTTATTTTTTCCTGAAGCGAACTGTGTAAAAAAACTGCCTAAAACTGCTAATAATCTGATGTACTGAAGTTAATTCCCAACAGCCACCGAAATAAGGAGCATCGTGCGGTATCAAGCACCAAGCGTGTGGACTATGGTGATTGTGATATCTTATTGTTTTTGAAAGTCATGGTTTATGTAAATAAGAATAACGAACTAGCATTCAAGATAAAAAAATCGAACATATTGAATTTGACGTTGGACTAAATTAACTTTAAAATTGACCATAGATACTAGGGATTGTTATAAAATCATATGACTATCTTTGATATAAAAGTTCCTGTCTGAAATGGTCGTAAGCATTGATTAATTATATCTATGAAGGTACTTCTCATAGTAAGTTGAAGAAAAAAATTTCAAATATGACCCCATTCATATGAATGGCTCCCAGAGACAACTGATCTTAAATTGACAGGTACACAGTTTTATTTGAAGAAGAATACAGAATAAAAATCTACTTGAAATGAAGCTGAAAGAGAGAACTCTTCAATCAACATGCCATTATCTGTCGTGTCTTATATGTTGTCTATATTATTTAAACATTATGATTCCGTTTTGTACGTAAACAATGATAAGCTTTCTACCTCCTTAAAGAAAACAATTTAATCCTGACACCAACACATAATAATAAATGAAACAAGCGTTTATAATTTTAAAACTATCTGGTAGCTAATGAGATTTAATTCTCTCACACGTTTAGTTTAATTTTACTGTAGACTTAGAACTTGTAAATTTATTTGTGGGTAGAAAAATGGCGCAAGACTTGTAATATAGCATTCCACCAAATAACTAGACAAGTATAAAAAAATGTGAAGAAATGTAAACTGAAAAAACGCTATAGATATTTCGCTAGTTGAATCCACGAAGGTGTATATCGCGCTTACTCATCGCTTAAGGATCAAACCATCAAGATCTATTTTTATTTAGTTAGTTAGCTATTCTAATTAGTTAGTTAGTTACTGCGTTAGTGTGTTATATCGTTCGTTACAAGCTTCAAAAAGAAAATTGTCTTATTTAGTTAGTGTGACTGTTAGTGACACTTCTCATCTGCGAGTCTTGACAGATCTTTTTATAGCAAAGACTTTTGAGCGTTTATGAATCGGAAGAGTGTTAAAGTATGTATGTATGTACCAGCATATAAAAATATTACCCAATCATGAGCTCAAACATTGCATAGTACCTGTGAGCAATTAGGACAAGCGTAGGGTGTGACTTCGTGGATTTAACTATCTGTACCAAATTCGATGTAAACGATTCTAATATACCTCATATTTAGTAGCTATAGAACAATCAGCCTATTTTATTCGCCTTAAGTAATTGATATTTTATAGTTAATAATATTTTTCTTGTGTGATTGTAAAGGTGCGTTCTAATAAGGATTTTATTTGACGCTGGAGTTTTAGAAATGCTTACAGTTTGACCAACTTATCTGTGCGGGTGGCTAAATTAGGAACGAATAATTTTCGTCTGCTACTGTATCACATCGATTAGATAATATTACAGTGGCTTCCCCATTCAACAATACAGTTAAGTTGGTCGAGTTTAGCACTTTCTTTGCGTCAAATATGGCTTTCTTTAGCCCATTGCTATTTCTTGGTTGGACGGTTAATCTGATTTCATGTGTACACCATGTCACATACATATGAATGTGCAATTAATCCAAATATACATAATAATGTTAAATGTTCTGAGTATTGAGTGTACGTTGTGCATGTATAGGATTTGCGTTTAAACGAATCTCAAAGGTCTAGTACAAATCGCTATCGTCAATGTTTTGGAATCGAATACTAAATGACGTTCATTGGTTTTGATCGAGTGTTAACGGTTATATGCCAGTAACATTATTACAGTATATTAATTATGAATACATAGGGAAAGAATTGAACTGCTACTTAGTACTAGTTATGTACAATTATTGTGACTACGACGGGTAGGTAGTCACTTCGTTAAAATGTCGTTTCTAAGCATTTAATCGAATATTTACTTGTTGAAAACGTGACGTTACAAAAACGTTGCCGATAGTGATTCGTACTAGGTTCAAATGTAGTGAAGTGAATTTCAAAGTCGGCGTTTTTTGACGCTAGCGTGAACTTTTCAAGAACAGTGGTACTTGAACTATTTCAACGGAAAGTTTAGATATGAATTAATTTTAAGTAAGAAATAACTTCTACGACGCAATTACAACTACCTATTCACGTCTGATTTTCTGCACAGTATTCCATCAACAAATTTCTATACTACACAATACCGTAATTAAATTTAATTTTCTTTATAATTAGAATAGAAAAATTCCCCTCCAAGGACATCACTAGATATATTTTATAGAGTTGTAGGTTTCGTTCGAACCAAACTCGGAGGGTGCCTAATGGCTTGCGCACACCGAACTAACTCCACACCGACTCGACTCGAGGTGTATTAGAAAATTGGAATATAAGTCATATATGTCGTGTCACGTTCTGTATTCTAGGTGATTAAGTTGACTCTTGTTTTCATATCTTGCTACTCAGAGAAAATTAGAATAAACAAATTTTTACCACAAAAAAGTTTTGAATAATTTTGAAACGAGTACGAAAGTCGTAAACATGTTTTTGTTTTGCATACTTGTCTGATATGACTGAAATATAAGAGACTGATAAATAATTTGGACTAATTTACTTTCAGGAACGTCATTGTTTCAGTGTTAAGTTCGCTACTTGAAATTCTGCTGTAAAGGACTCGTAACAATTGCTTACGTTTCAATACGTTACTTTGAGTTGGGTCGGTGTCGAGTAGATACGATGGGCGAAAGCCATAAAACGACTGATTGTTAAAACTAAGATCTTCAACGAATATCCATTCTAGACTTATTACATTGTTAAATTTTAATATCATCCATACATCAGCTATAATAATTGCTAGAACATTTTAGCTAAGTAATATACGAATTTTAAGATCTTAAAACATCATAATAATATTTCATACTTGTCTAGAGCATTTGTGATCTTAAGATCTAATAGGTCTAGCCGTCAAATATGGTTACAAATGCTTCTAGATCTTCAAGTGCAAAGGCGACATTCCGATGTCTTGCGCTATTTGCCTTCAAGCGAATATCCACCCTATTTCTAGGTACTACGATACACTAACAATAAATAGCTTTTCTATACTAATTGATTTGCGGGTTGCGCCGCGATGGATCTTGCCTACATTGAAATTTTACCGTAAAGTTATTTACTTATGGTGGATATTCGTTTGGAGTTAATTGACGCGCGAGCTAACATTGAAATACCACCTTTAACCAGCATAATAACATTTAATATACCAATAAAGATTATGTCTTTGTATTTACGTTGCGGGCATTTTATCTTGCACTCTAAATGTAAATAGAAAAAATATTTTGTATATTTTTGCCTTCCTTATTTTTAGGGTTCCGTCAAAGCAAATTTAGAACATTTTGGCTTTATGAATCAGTAGGATAGCATCCAGTTTTCGATGCATTTTACCTGTAAAATTGTTTAGTCGTAGCGCTACGGAACTCTGCATATCACAGATACAATTTTTTTAACGAATAGCTTTTATAGAACGTATTTATACCAATCGATATTTTATGACAAAGATTTTTGTTACCAGCGAGCTTGTTCTCAGGCGATAGGTTTTAATTTCAGTCACCCGTCTCTTAATTTAGATAAGGGAGTAAAGGGGACAGAAATAGACTCGATTGCTACACATTTTCAGCCCGCAGCTTCGTGTACTGTATTTGAGCTTTACGTACAACAAAGGCGGTTAGTTATCTTTTTTTCTTCTTCGTAAAACGTAGAGAATTAAACTATATTACCAGCTGATAAATTTTGATTTCTTCGCAATAGAGAAAAATACTGGAGAAATCGACTTTATTGTACGTCAAGTTCTACCATACGGGCTAACTGTAAAGAGCTAGAAATAAAGCTGAAAACTATATAGAGGTAGTTTTGTAAATGTAGTCTAGAATAGATTAGAACTCATTGAAGTAACGATCTTGACCAATTCTCTTCCATAGCCAAGTTATCCTTGTTAACTATTGAGGTACCTTTGCTTAAAACATCCAATGTTATTTATTTTATGGCCAATAAATATATGAAAATAAATATTCCTGATTTCACCGTAAGTTTATAAGCTACATACTGATTAACTACAAGTATAAAAGTACCACCTTAATTATACCCTGTTCACAGCGAAATTCGAAACTGAATTTTGAGTAACTGTAAATTGATGACGTTCAAATACTTGGCAAATTTAATCGGCCTGTAGCTATACTTGGGTTACTTGGTTAGGTTGGTTATGGAACTCAATTGAAGCTCTTATTGCTATAGATGTTAAGTTCAAAGTTGTATTCAATAATTAATTGGGAATTAATATTATCTTTAAAAAATTAAGTAATTTTCCGGACTTTTTTAACCCCATCTGCTTGCAGCTATGTGGAAAGTGACTACATGTTATGAAGTTTTATAAGCACAAGTAAATCAATACCTATCTTATAAATATAGATATAAGAGCTACAATTGCTTAGGGACATCGCATAGTTGGCTACTTAGTATACAGGGTGTAAACTTTGCGTTGACATTTATTGGAACTACAGTAAAAAAAGTGTTAAATAATTGCTTATATTTATTTAGGTTTTTTTTAAAATATTTTTGTCTTATAATACATCAATATGAATTGTCAAATATTCAGTATGAATACTATGTTTATCAATGTTTAGTAGCTTTTCTTTTATACCATTAAAATTTAAAATTTTTGTTTTTGGTCAAATTTGATGGGTTTTTTTGTAATTTTACTAAGTTTTCATAAATGTCACGTTGATTTGCAGCCAAAATTAGTGATAAAAATTTGGATTGCACTTTTTGCATCACACGTAAACTGTTGATATAATTGTGTATAGAGTTATGAATGTAATTTTACATTAGAAACGAATTTTTTATTTCATAATAATTGTATGAGATTTATTGACATGATAATAATTTATTGCATATTTATATTTTTGTTCGTTTTGCGATTGGTTGTTTAATTCGATTGATAGTAATGACATTAATTTTAATTTGTATGTTTTTTTTGTTAAGGCCTAATTTAAAGACTAATTCTCATATGAGGCCTAAAAACTACCTTTTTTGTGTTAAGTGTATATTTTTATGATGATACGATAATAAACATGTGTATTATTGAAAAATATATAAAACTTGGTTTTAATTGGTCTACACTCTACGACAACACACAATCTGTTAATATATGTAGGTAGTTAAAAAGTCAAAAAAGGTATTCAAATCTCCTTCCTGTCTATATAGGTATTCCAATGTCCCGATGTAAGGGCGTATTCAAGTAGAAATATTATATTCAGGATACCCACGCTGGTCTGCTCGCGGTTATCAGCGCTGGTAACCGCTACACAAAGTAATTGGGTAGAAAAAGGGGCCGCGCCTTGTTCTCCTTTGCAAATAAAGTAGCAAATGGCGTGGCAGCGAATCGTGACTCGGCGCAGGCCGAAACGTCTCTGCGCAAGTCGGCGCGGGTTTGCGCTGTTTACAAAGTATAGTGTCAGCTCGGTTTCAGGAAAGTAAAATCTACTGATCATGCCGTCACTGGACTTTCTAATTTTATAGTGGCACAGTTAGATAAGAAGAAGAAAATTATTGGGGTGTTTCTAGACCTGACCTATGACGCTGTCCCTATTCTTATCCTTCTAAAATAACTGGAATGTATGGGCATAAGAGGCATAACTCAGAAACTTATGCAAGATTACTTGATAGATTGTAAAACCCAGAAGACAAAAATTGGTCGATATGCTTTGTTCGCTACGGTGTGCCTCAGGGAAGCGTGCTGGGCCCTACTCTATTTGTTTCACACGTAAATGACTTGTGTAGCTTAAGTTCAGATCATGGAAAAGATTTTTCTTATTCAGACGACACTCCTTACATTTTTGTTGGAATTGATTGGAATGAAGCTCGGTTGCATGCTGAACAGGGACTTAGAAAGGTTATCGAATGACTTCAAAATAATCTACTTACTTTGAATGTGAATAAGTCAATATTCATGACATTTACAACCTACATGATGGTTCTTGAGATAGCACAGCGAGCTGTACTTAAATTGACCATAGGAAAACTCTTTCTCTATCCTAACTGCCAGCTGTATTAAGATTGCCAAGTCCTTACTTTTCGGCAACTATAAATTTTTAACCTAACGTTGGCACAACATAAAACAGTAAAAATTGTAGAATCAGCGAATACAACTATGTTTGCAAGGTCCTTAACCAAATATGCTAAAAATAAGAACTGGCCTAAGACAGAACCTTGTGGAACTCCCATTGTAACTAAATATCCGGAAGATATGACGCCATTAATTCCAACTATCAGTTAAATATGACTCGGTTCTGTGGACCAACCTACTTGTTGCCAAAAGCCAAATATGTATCTCATCAAAATCTTCGATCTTTTGAAGCTTTAATGTAAGTACATGGGTACCTTCTATCTATTATACCTTTTTATATCTTTCTATTAATACCTTCTATAAGTGTGTTAATATAATATCTTAAGTAAATTTGCCGATTTCAAAGATAATAAAACAGACGGTTCTGAAAAAATTGAACAAAAAGGGAGGACGTTGCCTGAGCCAACTACACGTGCCACCCGCCGCGATATGCGCGGGTAAACCAGCGCGGGCAGCCCGCTTTCTACTCGAATACGCCCTAACGCTAGCACCCGTTTTAAGGTCCGGTGGAAACAGTAAAAAAGGAACTAGTATTCATAACAATGTATCTTTATTTAGTGCATTTTATTGTGCTTTAACATGCATACGTATTTTATTAGGCGTAAATGTAACATGTTCGCCTTATGGTTATAGGCCGTTTCCTACTCGATGGCACAGCACGGCACGAGTGGGATGTTGCCTTCGCCGCTGGAAAATCATCCCATACACTTTTTAGCTTCCCTGGCTCTCATGGTGGCACGGCCGTACTGTGCCATGCCGTTGAAAACCACCCGTATTCAGACAGTTAGAAAGAAAAAATAACAAAATTGGGTAACATGAAAAATATCTGGTTCTTATACAAAACAAACAAGTTTGAATACAGCCATAATTAGTACACACAGAATATTAAATAGTTTAATTAATAAGGAATTCTTCATGCTTCACATCCAGTGCTCTTAATATCGATTCTGTGTCGTAGGGTACGGCTGAAAATAAACAATAATTCAGTTAGTAAGAATACTTATTTTTTTGGACTGTATCCTTAGATTCGATCCCGCAGGGAAATTCCGAGCATAGCGCTCTCCGTTGCTCTTTGGGTGACTTTCTTATGAGGCCTATCGTAACCGGAAATTCGTAATAACGGTAACGGTGATTCGTAACGGAAGACGCAGCGTGGGAAAGCCTCTCACAAAGTGGACTGTCGATTTGGTGAGGGTCGCGGAAAGCCACTGAATGCGGGCAGCGCAGGACCAGTCGTTGTGTAGATCCAATGATCTGATCTGATCTGAATGACAAAGCCCGCCACCAATGGGGAGGCCTTTGTCCAGTAGAGGACTTCTTCCTAGCTGACGTGAAGATGATGATGTATGATGAATCCTACGATAGTATTCACTTTTTGTATAATAATTACTATACGACTGGCACAGATCGGGAAAATGTAGTGCGTCAAAGAACGATCAGCAGTGGCGGAAAAATTGTTGCTTATGATGAGGAAAACAACTAATAATGACTTATAATGAAATAGACAATGATAATAAGAATGAATAGAATGTTAACATACAAATGTTTATCCACTGTGAGACGTCATATCCGGAATCCTTTCTAGATTCATAAATGCACTGTCTTAACGCGTGCGTGATTCCTTGCGCTACACAGATGGCCATTTCTCCGCATGCTGAAATCAATATAAAGTAGAGCTTTTTAATGTACACACTATTACCTACCTCCCAAACAGAAACAAGCTAATAATTTTACAAACTTAGCAGAGGATACCTACTTAACAATACGGTAGCTTGTCTCTACAAATACCCACGAGAATGACATTTGTCGATACCAAGGTGGCTATTCGTACGCGTGAGATGAGACGAGATTTCATCTTGGTCACTCTTATACCTATGACATTTCAAATGAGAGAAACAAGGACGAAAAATAGTGAGGGAATCTCAAATCTCTGAATAGGGCCACTGGTACCAGGGTAGCCGAAAAATGGAGAGGTATTTCACAGTTTCAATCTAGATTCACAAAATAGGATCACGGGTCGCAAGGGGGAAAACCTCTCCATCGTTTCTGCCTATCCTCGTACCTGGTATCTGGAACAGACAAATTAATTTGCGAAATGTACCTAATTGCCAACTTATGGGAAAAAAACGTAATAAGCGCACGGACATGCAGTTTTAATAAGTTTTGGACAGCGACACTTTAGTTTTTATTTGTACATATATATTTATTCATTAAAAAATAGTTCTTCATGTCAAGAGATGGAACAAGATTTGGACTGAACTCCGCTGGATGATAAAAATGAGACGCTGATTGCACAAATTGGCTTTATATCGTAGGCACAGATCTAGGATGTAAAAGATCGACAGTGACAATTCGATAGTGATACAAAAAAACATTTGCGCATGCGTGAGTAAATTAGTGTTGTGAAAAGTACTTATTAATTTATCGATTGACCAAAAATGGTCCTCCGGGTGCTTGTCGATAAATATAATATTTCGCATACCAATTGAGTTGTTTTTTGTTCCAAGTATAACACCGCTGCTGAGCTAAAATGAATATTAATCACTAAACGGGTGTTAAGCTAGGCGGAAGAGTTAGATATCAGTGTCACCATGTATCTAAATTAACATAAGAAAAGTAAATAATAAGATCAACATAATACTATCCTAGTAATTCACTTCGATATGTGACCCTTGACCAAATTTACTCGTATATGGATTAGGATAAGTAATAATACTTATCTCATTGGTTTTGTACATTTATTTATAATTTACATATATATTATTTAATTTAATTAAATATAATTAAATTAGACTTGGATGTAAGACACCCAAAATGTGTAAATTGAATTAAAATGACGATCAGAAATTGAAGGTACATACTTGTATATAATACAAAAATGTTTTACGCCTCATCATTCAGTACAAACTCATAAGAATATCAATTTACTTTTGATGGCATTGATTCAAAAATGTATGCTTTATTTATGTATTGCACCCATCGCCTACCTAATGAACTTTGATAAAAACTATCGATAATAATGACGTCATCTTTTTATCCATCTCTAGTGAAAATCGAGCGTAAACTAACTAATATTTTAATGCTGAATTTCATCACCAATTCTGCTTTCATCTAGGAAATATAGATGTTACGAAGAAACGACAACAACATACCGCTGGTAAATCGGTTTTTGGAACCAATTTATGTTATGTTTTAGGCAAAATTTAGACAAAAACATCACAATGGAATTTTCATATTTACCCATGAAACGACAAATTTTGTAGGTTGAATCTTGAATTCACATCACAATCGTTAAACGCACAAGATGGCATAACTGCATACAATTTTAATTGCTCTCTTTTCATTCAATTTATAATGATACTAGTAAAAAATAATAATCATAGGAATTTTCGCGTGCTCAAAGGTGGCGCGCTGTCATTAATGACAAAAGAAAAATTGACTAAGATTTTATTTGTAGGCGACCTCTTTCTCTCTTGTGGAGTTTACATTTCGATGGAGACTTCTCTGTCCCACGCTTCGTTGGTCTTTTGCGAAGCAAAAAAAATCTTAGGTCTGTGATCGTAGGAATCTCGAGTGAAGTAAATGATAGAGATAATTTTATTTCCAGTCTCACTTTATTTTATTTTTCCATTTTCTCGCAAATGGAATGAAAGACTTCGTAATGCGAGCGGAAAGCTTATTGTAAACTCGTGACTATGGCCAGACACTCATTTACCTACTTGTTTGCTACTTTCCGCACTTGTATTACAATGTAGTATTCCAATTCGGTCTAGCCAAGCAATTGAGGAACACTACAAAGAATCAATTCGCCGTAATCTTTCTTTCAGGAACAGTTTTTCTTCAGGAACCCTTGTTTTGAAGTCAGCTAAAAATGTTACTTACTTTTGGATCCCAGCACGCCTTTCGGATTCTTCGAGTTGTACCTCAACCTCACGTTCCATTCGAGCGGGCAGTCGAGCGCGAGCGGCACGTGGTATGTCAGCGACCGGTTGGTGAGAAGCTTGCCGGTATTGGCGTCGTGAACTAGCTTCTCGCACGTGTAGTAACCTATGCCTTGGATGTACGCGCCTTCGACCTGAAGTTGTCAAAAATACTGAACTGAACTGATGAATTTGACCGTCTGAACTAATTACCTCGCATAATTAAGGCCGACCCCACAACCGTGTAGAATACTAAATAGAGAAGAAAGATAGAGAGGAACAAGACAATAGACAAGGAACTGATTGCATTGAGATATTAGTAGGGTCAATTGCGTCTTTCGAGAATTACTGACTAACCCTTCACAAATTAGACGCCACCTTAATCTTTTTTCTATCTTTAGTTGCAATAATCTGTACAAGATGGCGTTAGTTGCCTAATTTGTGAAGGGTTTGTCAGTAATTCTCGAAAGACGCAGTTGCCCCACAGACGCATTTGCCCTAGTTGACCCTAGTACAAATAAATCAATGATCTAATTGTCTCGCGTTGCGCGTATACCTATGTAATCACTTAGTTACTAAGTTACTAGGAACTAGGCTAGATTTTTGAATTTTGCCATATTATTAATTAATAATTCAGATCCTATTAATTAATAATTCAGATCCTAATTAATTATTAATTATTATAATTAATTCATTGATCAATTTCATAATTAATATTTCAGAATTAATATGAATTATTCAAGCTAAAAGACAATAACAATTAGGAGATAACTACATATTTCTATAATTCTATAGAATAATTTTCTACTTCAAACATGGCCGTGGACTTAAAATGAATCGTTTCTTTGACTTTCGTTCGTTTTAATGAAATGAACGTGCAAACAGAAACAAGCAGAAACAAAACACAGAATTGCAACACGGGGTCATCTGTCATTGGTAATTTCAAATGGTTTACCAACCTGACCAACATCAATATTGGGGTTTGCGCTCAACCCAACATCTTCCAACATATCCACCCTATCCATCTGAAACCTGCCTGTAAGCACATCTAACTGCGCCTCCAGAATAACCACTGCAAACGCACTGTAGCCTTTTAAATCTTCCTCTTTATCAGTCATCATATAAATCGCTGATAAATCTACTAGTTCATCACCAGCCTTTTTAATAAGCTCCTTCCAAGACGCATCAGGCATGTCTTTTTTAATAGGCTCCAGTCTTTCTTTCAACATCTTACAAGCCTTGATGATAGAGTAGCAGACGGATTCACTAGTAATACTCGATCCGGAGAATATATTGTTTGCCGCTGTGAAGGAATAGTGAGGAATCACTGATATGTAGTCTAAAGGTATCCCCAGTTCGTAAGCGCAGACTTGAGCAGCTTTAGTATTGGCCCCTTGTCCCATTTCAATGCCTCCTGTAGTAATAGTAACAGTTCCATCGCCTCTGTATATTGAAACTAAAGCAGAGTAGTTTCCATAGAAAAATATAGGGAAGCTCATGACACTAATTTTGATGGATTTTTTCTTCCATCTATTGCATTTGTTGAAGGCTTCTACGTTTTTAACTCGTTGGTCGTATTCGGATAGTTTTTTGAGAGTGTCTATGAGTTCTGGAATGTCATTATCCTCTGTCCTCATGTTTATTTCACGAACGAATGTTGGATCCTTTTTTACGGCAAAGGCAATGTGCTCCATGATGTTTTCTATTGACGATATGGCTTCGGCTGTTCCTGAAAGTGTGGAAAGTTCGAGTTTATAAATATTGTTTTTAATAAAATTGGGCATTTTATCTTAAATGTTTTGGTTTTTTGCCACGGATTCCAAAAAAGCTAATGAATGCAAGGTCAAAGCTAATAGTGTTTATTTAATCAGATCTTTTTTGGTTGGGGTATGGGGTACCCACCGAAATGGGGTAAGTAGGTTGACAGAATCTAGAAGTAGGTACACCAAAAACCATTTAAATTGATGATTCTATTCAACAAAACTAATCATCAGACGTACCAGGCGCCCTAGCGTAAGTATTGGAAGGCAGATCCGTGATCACAGTCGCCGTGGTTACACTAAAACTCTCCATGTTGTAGCAGTTACGGAACCCATCCGTTACATACGAAAGAAGGTTCTCATTGTTGGAGCAGCCAACATCCTCGACAATTACCGCGTTGAGATACTGGATCTTACCATCGTCGTCTACACCAACCTGAAAATTAACATAACATAAAATAACATATCATCACGCCTTTCCCCCGAATGGACTGGCAGAAGTGTACAACACACATACGACACTTCGCCGAACGATATTTTTTTATTTTGATGTAGAATAGGTCGACGTTTGACCACCAACTCGCCTGATGTGAAGCGACGTTGTGGTCTAAGATGGAGCACGACGACCTATAAGGTACTTATTCACTCTAGCCTTAGAGTTTTGTAGAGTGAGGAAGTACAAAGACGGCAGTTGAGTGAGGCGCTACAAGTGCTCTACTGCTCAGACCCGTCTTCGGAACGGTTACACCAGACTACATCCCGAAACACGACTAGGTCATTTCACGGCATGGCTTGGTCCGGTGGGTGGTAACTAGCCACGGCCGAAGCCTCCCACCAAAGTTTGCTACCCGGTTAGCACTACCCGGGGACCACGTGTAGGGAATCAGAATAGAGTACACTCCTACAGACGTGGGTAGCTCATCCTAAATCCTAAATGTGACAGGGGGCAAGCCTGTCGACAAAAGTGAAAATTATCCTTTTTTATAATTACCTACACACCCTAGTTTACAGCCGGACTGGGTCTTGACTAGGTTTTATTTCATCCTATCTAGGCAAGTCAATTTATCATTAATCTTCAATGACTTTGATATAATGCTTCTAAATTATCTCGCTCGCTTTGCTCTATATTTTTTTAGTTTATCATTTTTAACCCCCGACGCAAAAACGACGTGGTGATAAGTTTGACGTGTCTTTGTGTGTGTGTGTTCTTGTGTCTGTCTGTAACATCGTGTCTCCCGAATGGATGAACCGATTTTGATTCTGTTTTTTATGTTTGAAAGGTCAATTAGTCGGGAGTGTTCGTAGCTATGTTTGATAGAAATCGGCGTTGAAGAAAATCGATGACAGGGTTTTTTTTAATTTTTAATTTATTAGTAGTTTTTCTCTCTGATGTAATACTACGCTCACAATCAAACGTACACTTTTCTATAAGTAATGTATACATACACCTACCTCATAATCACACTGGCAAGGTAGTCGCCTACCCGCAATTTCCATATTCGTCTGTATCGGTAGTACGAAGCGGCAGGTGCGGTCCAACTTCTTAGCGACTAAGGCGCAGGCCGTCGCGACTTGCACGTTCCGACTCACCTTACCGCCAAAACCACCACCTAACCGACGGACTTTTACGATCACACTGTAAATCAAAATAAGATTTAAATTTTTTAGTGTTTGATTAGCACAAGGCAGAAGCAGAAGAAAATTATATGAACCATTTTGTGACAGAAGGCTCAAAAGTTTACACATCTTAAGAGTCGCCTTTTAACTGACTAACTTCTAACTAACTTCGCATTGGCTTGAGGTATTCTATAGCCATTTCGTCTAGAAGAAGCAGACGAGCGAAGAGAGCGAGTAATGATACTGACGAGCCTCTAAAGTTACCTACAGAGTGACAAAGTGCAATTTCAATTTTTTTTATGACTTTTGCACTTCTGTAATCATTCTTAAGTTACTAAGAATTTCCCTTGTATTATGGATTCATTTAACAGATAATGATGTAGACAACCTCCCTATGTAATGGAATTTATGATTTGCTTTGTCTATCTATTGAATAAACCAGTCAAAAGTGACCCCTTAAAAATTCGGATATTTTTCATACCTCTATTCTCGCTTGAGAACGTTTAAAAAAAAAACCAAGAACAGGGGCGGAGATATATTGTTAACTTAATTGTACGTGCTAAATTTCATCATAATCTGACAAATGGTTTTTAAGAAATTTGAGTACTTACCTAGCGCGTTTGTATGTATATTTCAGAGCGTCGCGGCCCTCTTAAAGATTTTGTTTGCTAACAAATCCTAATTTAATAAGAGAATCTTGCTCACTGGAGGAACAGTTCTCTCATGCTAAATTATCATACAACAAACCTGCTAAGGGCTTCATAAACCGATCGCAAAATAAATATTACAAAAAAAAAAACAAGAGATGAGCTGCGGAGAAAGAAAAAGAAAACTCTCTTTATTAATCTTCCAATTCTATTTTAAATACTCATTTGTTTATGGTGTCATTAAGCAACACGCCTAATCTGGTATGAAGAATGAATCTTAAATGATGCTGGCAGGCTGTGGTGCTTTCTGATGCTGAGCTAGGTACCTAGATTTAAAAAGAAAATAAGCCACGGAGCTGCGTTATATAATATTTAGGTCTCCTAGCTATCTATACTTTCCTTCTTCCGAGTTTTTGATCATCGAAGCTTCAATCTCCCACACGACGCTGTTCTTTTTGCAAACCACCACGTAACCCTGAACTCTTGTATGACACTTTTGCACACACGAACATCTAATCTCAAGCTAAGCAGAGCTTGTACTATGGCTGCCAGAGACATTCATTTATATTTTTAAAATAGATACTTATTTTTACAGATAACACCTAGAAGTAGAAAAAACACAATAATTATAAAAGCTGTTCGCCACTCACTCGCTCTCCTTTATTCCCAACGCCCGCGACACAGCGGCCTGCGTGAGGTCTATCCACTGCGTAGAGTCGTGCACCTCCAGCCGACTATCCACAGGCTCCACTACGCACGTCAGAGGCTCCATGTAGTAGTGGTATTGAGCCTCTATCTCGTACACGCCTTTTATCACCTTAGAAATATAATACGTCACAACTAAACTCAATAAATACGTCAAAAGTAGAATACTGTCACATTTGGGACTAAATATTGTTTGGCGAAATATGGGTGTGTAATACTACTCTTTCTGCCAACTTCTGCAACTTCTACTGTGTGACGACATCGATATAAATGTACTACGTAAGTAAGTGCACATTACACGTCACCTTTACCCCGTTAGGGGTTGAAAATGGTAATAAAGTCAATGTAAGTAAACCGAGTCCTATATGTGAGCGTGACAAATGGAAGCGCACCTAGTCAAATCAAATTCAAATTAGGCCCGCTAAAATGAGTTGTCTGCCTACCTTAGTGACGTTATTCCCTCGTTTTGTAGGTTCAATCGTAGGACTTCCCGGTATGTATCTCGCGCTGTCCTTTTTAGCTTCATCAATAGTTAATACCGGCTTCGTACTCTTCATATTCTTGTATTTAACATGCACTCGTTTCGCTGCATCATGAGCGAGTTGCTCGTTCACTGAGAAGTATAAAAATAATAATATTTCAAAATTATTGGGACTTTCATCACGAAGTGTGTTTTTTCGTTCTGTTTATATACTCGTAGGAGCTGTGTTCTGAACCTGCCGTAAAAGTTGATGATGGTTTACCTGCAACGATGATGGCAATGGGCTGGCCATAGAATTTGATGCTGGTGGCGAGAATCTCCTCATCTTCAGTCTCGAGTTGGAAACCGGGGAATGTGAAGGAATTTATCCCTGGAATGTCTTTGACGGTGTATAGGGCTACGACACCGGGTATTGCCTGTAGGAAAACAACTGCTTGGTAGTGGTTTTTGATGGAGACAAAGTAGTAAGAAAAGTTTAAAGTCACCATGTACAATTTTAAATATTTTTCTATTATAAAAGGTCAGCCTTACTAGAGCACCCTCGATGTCAATACAATCCACCTCTCCACTCGCCACTGTAGAGAGCACGAAAGCTGCGTGAACGTCACGCTGGTTCGGAGGCAGGTCGTTGGAGTACGTCGCTTCTCCCGCGCTCTGAATCAGAGCCTCCAGCTTCTGAACTGGCTGGTTCAGAGGATATAGAGAAGGGTCTGTTTGGAAACTCTGGAAAGAAGAAGGCAGGTGTTGCTGTTATCAATAGTCTGCGAAAACTCTTCACTATCACCATCTTTAATTAAACTTTTCACCAACGTTTGTGGTAGTCTTCGGGCGGTCTAAAAACTCTGACATTAGGACCAACCACTCGGTATATATTTTTTGTAGAATGTCTTGGCAGCAAAAATTTTAGATATGGCAAACCGATGACGCAACGTGAAAACGCCAGGTTTCTGCATCTAGAATGCACCATTTTGAGATAATGGTGATATCACTTAGGTGGATAGGGTGGAATAAACAGTTGGAACACCTCTTGCAAAATCACGAAGCACCTTGGGATACGCAGCATTTGGAACCTATAACATCCGTTCACACCGCGTTCTTAATACAAACCCGTTGTTGCGCCAGGTGTTAAAAATTAAGTCAGGCAGCATCCGATTTAAAATGAGATTGGAAAAAATATATGCTATGATATGAGTTAATTAATATACTTACCTGAGTGGCTTTAGAAACAGGGCGGTCGAAGTCATTGCCTCCAGATCGATAAAAACTACCGACTATGTTTGGCGTAGCGATCTTGAGGATGAACTAAAAATAAAAGTAAAATTACGAAATGAAGATATTTTTTACAGTAACCTAAATGTTAATGGTAATGACTTACAGCTCTAGAATGTTCTTTAGCTAGATAAAATTATTGTCATCATTGCGAGTCGAGCTGCAGTCACTGTTGCGAATATTTATAGTAATTTCCACTCCTGTATCCTTAGCATGCGCACGCGACAAAATTCTTGTCCTCACTTTTTATCATGCGAGAACGTGACAAGGCTATGTGTAAACATACGTCTGTCTCGATAAAAAGAGTCGACATACCTTTGTCGCACTGCACATGCTAGGCATGCAGAACACATTTGGCCGGGACAGATGGCACAGCATGAGGGAAGCCTTTAAGTAACTTGATGTGGGGATAAAACAATGGTTGATGATGACAATGACATAATATATCAAAAGTATGAAGGAGAATAGTTAAGCTATTTGGAGATTAAGGTAAGAAGGCTCCTCACCTTATAAAACAATCCAATAGCCAACTTCTTCCTCATTTCAGGTGCAATTTCTGGCTGTTTATCTTCAGGCAGCACCTCTTCACTTAATATTTTAATCGCTCCTTGAAGCACTTTATTATCGAAAACATTTTTGCCCCTCAAGAAGCATTCAGTATTCTTAGCGTGGACGAAAGTCGCCGAGATATTTCCATAAACTATTCTCGCTTGGTCGATGGTGTTGTTTTTGGGATTGAATTTAAAAAGGAAAGCAGCATTTACTATGGCTAGAGCGTTTTGATTTCGAGGCATGATCTGTAAATGAAAAATAATTAAAATATGATGATGATAGATATCTACTATGGTTGATAGCGTTGGCGCGAGCAGATGACGCCATACACAGCAAAGTATGCTATGGGTTCAAATTAATTGTTTGCTAGAGCTAACTACCGACAAATAATACCAGACCTACTGGTAGCCCGCATTTCATAGTGTGCTAGCTAGTAGTCCGTACGGAACCGTAATTCTATTTTACACGAGAAATACCTACCCTATTCCCTTTTCTGTACCCCGGACTACGTAAATACAAAATTTCATGATGATCGAATGAGAAATTAAGGCGTGAAAGCGTAACAAACAAACGAACAAGTAAACTCACTTTGGCATTTACAATATTAGCTAGGAGTTCGGATTAGCAGGATTTCAGTAGCTTGACTTGAAACCCAATTCCTGGTTCAAACTGGATTTTTCACCATCACTGACCACACCGCATCTCTTGATACCAAAATATAATAGAAAGCGTATCACCGGTTTTAAAAAACATCTTTACCTTATAGCTCTCGAAAACATTGGACTGGCTCAGAGGTGGTAAGAGAATGGCTGTCATCAGCTTCTCCTGCATGTCGTATCTGAGGAATTCTGTCATGCTCATCGTCTTCCTTTGACCGTTACTATCCCCTACAAACACGTAAAGATAGATCAGTTCAAGATAACGGCTCATCCTTTCTTCTAACTATACTAGCTCTTACTAATAAATGGTGTAGGTATAGCTTCGGAATAGTTTTACAGTGTTTTGTCTTTTTCGATCGCGTCAAAAGTTTAATAAAAGTAAGAAAAAACACTGTCTTAAAACACGAGGCTTTCATAGTTTTTTAGAGGTTAGGGTACATGGGGGTATAAGTGCAAGTGTATAACGTTCTATACGATCTTTGCGTGTGAGTGAACACATTTTGTGTGGATGAATCCGATACACACTACAAATGCGCCTTTCAATGCACATAATCAGTATTGCGTGTGACAAAATCAACACCAACATTTTTGGACCCCAGAACAAAATTTAGTTTTCATAGTATTGTCTAAATCACTTACGAATAGTAACATCAGCGCCTACACCTTCCAAAAGTAAAAACACATCTGATTGATAAGACGGCATAGCATGTTTCAACATTAGATTTCCCGCTAAAGAACCAATCTGTACAAAGAAAAATATCAGCATTTAAAATTGAATCAGCATTTTCAATAGCATCTTGACTGTCGATAATGTTGTTATACTCCTCCGGCACTTTTGGTAGAGTGGTCGTGGTTTTTAAGATGACGGTAACATGGTGGATCTTCAACGTCGTCAGTCTTCCAAGTGGCGGTGATTACTGCTCTTGCTACTAATATACCATAACTATAACTTACTTTTCTCACTGGTATATGCGCTATCAGTTCAAAGTGCTTGACAAATTGAGCCAAGTACGAAAACTCGCTAGTCTTAGATAGATCTTTGAAAATGTCAATGCAGTCTTCTAAAGAAGTATTAGCACCAAGCACGAGGTTTTGATCCATCTCGCAGTATTTTAGAGACTTAACCTCGCAGATGTCTATCAAAATACGGGGATATTCGTAATTTTCGTAAACGCCTGGAAAAAGAAAAATGAGCTTGCAGTTCATTGTTTTACAGATTCATTTAAATAGACCCACCAAAAGGCTTTTGGAAGACTAAAACCTTTCGAGTGTCACAGCCTGTATGTGGCGAAACCTTGAAATAGAGTTGTCTAAATAGAGAACCAGTTCCGTGGATTGCTAATAAGTCAGTCAGTTTTCTTTATGGGTATAGATCACCATATTTAATTTTTCCGTAACTTAATATTTCTTAGTGATTCTCCCCGCTTTTGCACCGTGAAATCCGCATCAAGATCCATTGCGTGGAAGAGTTAGCGGATTTAAGACAGACGCGGAAAACAACTTTGTTTTACACTATGTAAAAAGAAAGCGAGAGAGAAGAAGAGAAGATATGGAGAACAGATAATGTTGGCTAGCCTTCTGTGTATGCTGATTGATTCGAGTTTTTGCGTTACCAGAATATTTGTGACGCATCTACATACCTATACCTACTTACCCCCTTAACAATAAACGTTGTATGGCCTCGGTATAGTTATACAATGTTTTGTTATATCCTTCTTTTAAATATTTAAACTCGTTCGAAAAAGACAAGACAATACAGCTAATCCGAGGCTGTACAACGTGTATTACTAATGGGGTTAATGTTTCTTAATTTACCTTTCCCAGTATTACCATCAACAAACATGTAAGAATTTGCTCCGCATCTATCCAGAACCTCAAATATTTCGTTCTCCTCATAGACCTTGCAGTATTTGGTCTCGCCAAAATCCAGTATGATGATATTGTCGATTTGGACAAAATCCTCTATGAGAGAGTCAGTATCTTCAACCGAATGATAGGTCTTTTGGCATTCTTTGCCAGTCTTTTTGCAAATGGTCCTGAAATAAATTTTACAAATTTCTTCTGTAGTCTAACTGTTAATAAGTAAACTTTAGGATACTTTTGTGTGAAATTCAAAGTGTTAATTTTTTAATCTTACAAAAAATTAAAATTAATAAAAAGTGATGTGCCGTTTTGTCTTTAGAAATATTTTTCTGATCCTTCATAAACAATACACATATTTTTATGGGGGAAAAAATTAAAATGACAAAAATAGAGAAAAAAGTGTATATGCGTCTAAATATCTACTCACTTCTTACTCTGAGAAAGGAAAAAAGAAGAAAGGAACAAACGAATCAGAAAATTGATTATGAAAACAACACAAATTAACAAAAACAGATCTACTCACATGTCTTCAATATCCTGAACACGCTGGATCAGGTCCGAGGAGCAATCTTTGGCGAAACTCTTGATGGTGTCGAGGATGGGTCGGTAGCCGGTGCAGCGACAGGTGTTGGACCCAAACGACTTCTCCAACTCCCCCATAGAGAGGCACTTGTCTTTCAGACTGATATTTAAAAAAAAAGGAAATTATTTGATTAATTTAACAGGACCGGGATTAGAAGGAAAACGGTAGAAAGACAGTTTGTCTTCGGCCGGTGCAATCCCTGCTTATGTTGTAACCAAGCAAGAATACGGATACGTTTGTCTCTGTCTCACGGGATAAAACGGTGGAGAGACAATTTAGCCCGTGCTAGCCTAGCAAGGTAGAAAGACAATTTAGCCCGTTCTAGCCTGGAGGGCTATTCTTACGGAGTGAGATTTAATCTCACCAATTTTCGTCCTTCTCGCTCTCTTTTGAATAGTCATAGGTGTGAGAGTGACCAAGACAAAATCTCATCTCATTTCACGCGTAGGAATAGCCCACCTGGATTACTACGCCTGAGATGAGATGAGATTTTATCTTGGTCACTCTCACACCTATGACGTTTCAAAGGAGAGCAACAAAGACGAACAAAGGTGAGATGAAAATCTCAAATCTCCGAATAGGGTTATAGCAATCTCCTAGCAAGGTTAGCGCGGGCCAGAGACAAGTTGTCTTTTCACCATATTTTTATCTACGCTTAGATGTGACAAAGCTACAATACAGGTATGTTTGTCTCTTTCTCACGGGATAAAAATGGTGGAAAGACAATTTGTCTTCAGCCCATGCTAGCCCTGCAGGGGATGATTATGGGGTAAGTACCTAGTGATGATGTAGAATTTAATCGAGTTGAATCGCCTCGGCTCGCTCTCGTTTTTTAAAAAAAAGGGGGACAACATTGACCTCATTCACGAATTAGAATCAAGCTGAAAAAGTGCATATGTTAGAAAACTGAAAACCTCTTCTATTTGAAGTCCTTTATCAATGTGTCTGTCCGTAATGTACCGTCAGGGTAGAGTTAATTTGTTATTGTTCAGCTGAAATCTATTTCAGCTGAACAATAACACACACACAACCACCTCGTAATTACACTGATAATAAATTGAAGACATAATGCCGTGCTTGCTAACTTAGGACCGCCTTCGCAATTATATGAACGGCAACTTGCAATCTAGACCAATTAGTGAAGGAAATCTATGACAGCAAATAGCAAGATAATTTGCGTGTAATTAACAATAACGACCCTACATAAACGGAGCCATTTATCGAAACAGAATAACAATTAACAATTGATAAATCAGGCTTACCCCTTTCACGTCATAGGTGTCTAACGAAGGGAACGCTTGCACGCGTGAGTCGCGAATGTAACCGAATGTAACTGCTTGAGCTCTCAATGTTTTTTGATTTGTGTCAGAACAAAACTAAATGAAGATTAAAATAGTGAAAAGTTGGAAAAATGCTTCAAAAGCTAGTAAAATGCTTGATGATTCTCAGCCTGGGGGTAAAATGTTCTGACGGAATGAAAAACGATGCGAAAATAAAGCGCAGCGAAAATGAAGAACGAATGATCATAGACTTGATTAGTTTTTATGAAAAACCAACTGCTGTGGTTGCTAAAGTCTGTTGGGGAATGTGTAAGTGCCAACTAATTTATATTTTCAATTAAATTAATTAATTTGTTTCGGTTCTTAAGTACCTACAACGATTAACCTACAACACTTAACCACCGACGTAATTTACAAAATAAAAATCACAGTTTAAAATCAACATGGAACAATTATTTGAAAAACATGACTGTACTCGAATATTATTTAGTAATTTTATGAATAACATAGATACTCTACTTATTCATGAATTTAATAACATACATTTGAATCTTTTTATTTTAGCGGATAAATTGAAGCTTGCTGAAAAGGTTATGCACACTGGTAAAGCTAAAACAGTCCAATTCATAGAAAAAATCAGCGCTATTGAAAGATCTTCAGCAGAAGATGTGTTAATCATACTAGATTTAAGTTGTCTAGACAATGGGGATTTCCTGGTAGAAGTAAGTGACACTACGGCACTTGTCCGACCGCCGGCGATCAGTAAGTATCAAGTAAATAAATGTCTGGATAAAATTCGCTACTCACTACTCGCTAACTAGGCGAGCGAGTGTTTTACATAACATATATTTACTCCCTACTTGCTCATCGTCGTCGGTCGGACGAGTACCTGAATCTCACGATAAGAATTTTTGAAGAAAAAAAGTCTAACTACGCAAATATAGACATCGAATGCGAAATAAAGTCATGTAATATACAGATACAAAAATGGAAACTAAAGCCGTTATGAAACTTCTAAATGTTTTCACAATTTTTTCAGGCCAATAAAAATAACAAATTCGAAAAACCGTACCGATGGTTGTTACTCTCTAATTCTGCAGAAGATAATATCGATGCTGTTTTGTCGGAATTGAATAAAGCATCAATTTTGATTGATTCCGAAGTTGTAGTTGCATATAAAATAAAAGATAACGAAGCACATTTAAGTAGGGGTAAGTTCAGTTAAGGATTAATAAGATGGTGAAGCAAGGCGAGGTAAACGGTCGTTCGTCGTGCAGCATCAAGATGGCTCGATGATATTTTACTAATCGCGGTTTGAACCCAGACCCGATTACACGGGTCTGTCCTAGGTAGATGGCACATCAGCATCAGGACTCCGATGTGCACCGCCAAAACATGAAATCTCGATTAACGCTATTCAGGCCAGTGGGGCTATTCCTACGCGTGAGATGAGATGAGATTTTATCTTGGTCACTTTCTCACCTATGACGTTTCAAACGAGAGCAACAAGAACGAAAAAAAGGTGAGATGAAAATCTCAAATCTCCGAATAGGGCTACAGTACCCAGTACCCAGTAGTGAAATTAAGAAGGATGTGGATGATCACGAAGAAGATGTTGAAACCTTATCCTTACTAATATCTTAACTTTCAGAACAATTTCGAGGGCTGAGCTACCCACGTCCGTAGGAGTGTACTCTATTCTGATTCCCTACACGTGGTCCCCGGGTAGTGCTAACCGGGTAGCAAACTCTGGTGGGAGGCTTCTGCCGTGGCTAGTTACCACCCACCGGACCAAGCCATGCCGTGAAATGACCTAGTCGTGTTTCGGGATGTAGTCCGGTGTAACCGTTCCGAAGACGGGTCTGAGCAGTAGCGCACTTGTAGCGCCTCACTCAACTGCCGTCTTTGTACTTCTTCACTCTACAAAACTTCAAGGCTAGAGTGAATAAGTACCTTATAGGTCGTCGTGCTCCATCTTAGACCACAATGTCGCTCAACATCAGGCGAGTTGGTGGTCAAACGTCGACCTATTCTCCATAAAAAAATAATAATAATAATAAGAGAAAGTGATCAAAGTCGATCATCAAGCACGAATCGCACCCAATACACTGACCCTTCACATTGACAACATAACAGCTGAAACCGTGGGGTGCAACTAATCTTTTCAACCAAGCGAGCGTCAGCAACCGATGTTTCAGCTTCGGCAAAAATGCTGTCGTATGTCCGGATTTCTGTCCGGCTGCCTTCTTTTGCAGGTAGCATTTCTCAACCGATTCTTCTTCTCTCTTCTTGAAATTTTGAGTCAAATCTTGGAAATTTTGAAAACTTTCCTCGGCTCAGCTAATAATTCCCGTAGTATACTTAATTCAAATGCGTTCAATCACCTGTCTGTATGATTGTCGAAATTGCTTACAAAATTTCAAGATAATTTTTCACGAAATTTTCCGGAAAGATCCAGGCAGAATTCGAACCTTGTCGAATTCGAATTTTGTCGTAGCTGAAGCAGAGATGCCTCGCTCGCTAACCTCGCTAGGTCGATTAGTTTTTTTTTAAACATTCCTAAATAATTTTAGTATACAAAATCGATGCCACGAGTGATTTTATTATCGAGACATTTGGAATGTGGACTCGTGACATTGGGCTAGTTGTGTCAAAGGAAGCTAAAGTATCGATTCCAGTCAGAAGGAAGAATTTACGGGGAAAACGCATAGGAATGTCGACCGTGATCACTGAAGATAGGACTAAAACCGAAATTTATCATTTGAAGTAAGTTTTAAAACAGCTAGTGCTAACAAACACCAATCATAAATTTTTGTGACACTTTACAATCCTACTATCCTACTAATATCCTATCCTATCCTATCCTACTATCCTATCCTACTAATCCTATCCTACTTCCTACTATCCTACTATTCTACTATCCTATCCTACTAATCCTACTAATATTATAAAGGCGAAAGTTTGTAAGAATGGATGTATGGATGTTTGTTACTCTTTCACGCCAGAACGGCTGAACAGATCTGGATGAAAGTTGGCACAGAGATAGATTATAGTCTAGAATAACACATAGGATTTTTAACCGCGGGTGAAACCGCGGGGCGCAGCTAGTTTAAAAATATTACGAAGAGGTAAAGTTAGTAAGTATATGACTTACAGAAGGTATTGAACAATTGCCAATAGTTCCATCCCTTCAAAAGTTCCATACCTCTTGTAAGCCAATAGTTTATGGTCTGAATTTAAAATTTGTTCATTAGAACAATAAGACTTATTTATTCCTATATAAAGCTGTACATTAAGTGAACAATGGAAGAATAAACAAATAACCGCCATGTAAATTTTTGGTGAAATTTTCGGCCTTGGCAGCCGAATAACTGGCAAAGAGACAAAAGAAAAAACGAAAAAATATCACAACAAAAAAAAACTTAAAAGTCTTTCAATTCCACAGTAACATAGGGACAGATACTGTATCGATGAGTTCGTTCCACAACATCCTGCCTCTGTACGGTTACATGAATGCGACTCTGGAACTGCTGTTCACCGACACCTGGGGGTATTACATCAACAACACCTGGAACGGCATGATTGGACAGATAGAACGAGGAGATGCCGAGTTATGCGGTTAGTAGAGTTGGGTTAAGGACGAATCCATTTGCAAGCTCCATACCAAATCAGCACCTGACCAGGGTATTCCTACACGTAAGATGAGATGAGATTTTATCTTGGTCACTCTCACACCTAGACGTTCCAAACGAGAGCAACAAGGACGAAAAAAGGTGAGATGAAAATTTCAAATCTCTGAATAGGGCCACAGGAAGGCTATTCCTACAACTCGAGATATTTTCTGGTCTTTGTCTCTCTAGTTTAAAAAGTCATAGGAGTGAAAGTGACCAGATCTCATCTCACGCGTTAAGATTAGAGGGCTTGGCAGATCGCAAAAATTCGTTGCGTAAAATGGACTTTATGCCACAAAATTTAACATCATTTTGCATTCACACGATTATAAGGCGAGGCATTTGCCTCGCGCAGACTTAGGTAGGTACGGAAGTTGTAAGGGGACTAAACACTCATAAGTCTACGCGGGGTCTGTAGAAAATTAACCCCTGAAAGAAGCCTTGATTTGCGTTGCCCTTTTTTAGATGCTATTGATTTCCTTATAGGATATTGTTGACCCTCATTTAAACGACCTCAGAGTCGACCCAGACGAAGGTGGCTTGACGACCTGATCTCTCTCACATAGGAGTTCTTTCAACAAAAGACCACTAAATTGACGACCGCGGAGCAGTCTGGGAGGAGAGAACAGAGACCTAGAGAAGAAGAGAGATAGTGCCTAGTAGTGAAGGCCAATTCATAAATAAATATGAGAGTTGAGGTTTTGGAAGACGGTTTTCGGTATCTCCTGTCATAAACTGGTAGCATCTGGGATTTTATTTCTTGATTGTCCGATAGCCACCAGTAGGGACGGAGTTGGTGGTGCCAACTGGGAATAGACAGTAAAGACTACCTACTGAACTGGACCCGGGTTATGGTCAACGTTTGGAGATATCCTACTTATAGGCGAAAATTATGTGTGTTTCTTTGGTTATTCTTTAACTTTTAAACCGCGAGTAATACATACTGTGGGGCGCAGCTAGTGTTAAATACATAATTTAAGCATGCATAAGAAAGGTATGAGGTAATTTTCATTGCTTTTTACAAATTGTACTTACACGTGCCGCCGTGAGATTACAAAAATAAAGAAGTTAGGTCATCTATCAAATTGATTAGAAATACCTACGAGTAGAACGAATTTATGTGTCAAAATTAGTTGTTACCTGTTTCAGAGATGATCAATTCTTACGGTTAATGAACTGTGAAGGCAAAATGACTAATGACTTAAAATATGCAAATTGCATCGTTTTATAAAAGCGTTACAAATTTCAAAAGCAAGCAAATTTAGAACGCAAACGGTAAAATCGTAGTTTTAAAGGTAACTCCAACGTTATGTGAATTTCAACGCAAACTTTCGCATTTATGTGACCGAGTGAGCATTAGCGAGTGAAGCGTCGACTTCGTCGCTTTCGTATGTCCGAATTCTGTCTGGATTTCTGTGTCTTTGTCTTCCTCTACAGGTCGAATTCTTCAACCGAGGAATGCGAGCTGTAGAGGAAGACAAACGTCAGCTGCGAGGTCTGCAGCACACAGAGCCACTAATAATATTAGTGTGTTTCCAGGAACCGTATTATTGATAAGGCAGAACCGAGCCAAAAAGCTAAGCTTCCTAACGCAGCCCATTCCCACTATACTCAGGTAAAAATGGCTGAAAGCTGTTTTAAAAATTGAAATACTGTAGCAAAGTGATGTATGGTTTCGTAGAACCCTGGTGATGACTGACTCAAATCGAACCTCGAGTACGAGTACGTCGTATCTAGTACGCGTATCGTTTTCCGTAATAGTTCGCCGTATCAATCCAACGAGCCGAGTTGCTCCCCGCGAGCCTCGACGCGAGCCTAAAGGGTTCACGCAAAAGCCGACTGCCTTGCAAGCTCGCGGCGAACGGCTCGGCTCTGTGAATTGATACGCGAACACGATACGTTAAGTTGTTACTTAGTTCTAAGCCAAAATTGGAGCGGCAAATAAAAAAATAAATGCCTGTCAGTTTCTTGCCTATTCTGGAGTAAGTTGTGGCTTTTTTTCCGAACATGGCGGTAGTCATTTTATAACTTTGACGTTCCTAAGTGTATACATATTTGTAATACCCATGGATTATGTAATCTGAGCCATGGATGTATAGTCGAAACCCATTAGATATCCAATTGAATAAAGACGTTTTGACTTTGACTTTGAAATGTTGTCAATCAGTCTCCGGCTGTACTTGGAGATCATTGGAGATAGTAGCTTATGGGTATTTTAAAACCTTGCAAGTTGGTTGAAGTACAAAATATCGTTTTAGGTTTGTGTTCCGGGAGCCGCCTCTATCTCTCCAGAACAACTTGTTTTATCTGCCCTTCAGGACGACGGTCTGGATGTGTCTCGGAGCGCTCATCGTTCTACTCATATTTGTCATTTATCTCACCGCTAGATGGGAGATGAAGAAGAATGAGACGGTAAATATTTTGACAAAACTATAACTGTACCTACAAGCATTGAAACCTCACCCCAAAATAGACTCTCGATAGGTCGCAATAAAGATGGTCTTAGTACGCACAGCGAAGCGTAACTAAGGCTCATAAAAGCATACATATAGGCGCTCAAGGTGCGTGAGCAGATAGGATTAAATAGATTGTTTGTTTGTTAGATTTGCACGCGTTTAGTTAAACGTAATAAGGTTATCACTCATTATAGCCGCCTCGCCTCGTGCGATTAGGTATTCTTCATATGAACTTCTATGGATTTGCGCTCACTACATCAACTCTGGATCGCCTCAGCGTAAGCTATAAACGCGCGGACGGCGAGTGGCCCACTCGGTGTCCACCCGCCGCCCGCGACTGGTTCACGCGAGAACAAGTGACAATCGCTGACAGGCTACATGCAGATTCGTTGACCACGCGAAGTTCACTGCATGGCTGACCAGGCGGCGTGGACCACCCGTTGACTACCAGTTGAGGTGATCCCGAGTCGCTCCAATGAGTGATGACCTATAGTCACAGTTGCAAGTGGATTGATTGTTGTGGAAATTTAAATTTCAGAAAATTGACGATCCCATAACATTGCGGCCTGATGTAACTGACGTAGCAATATTCGTTGCTGGCGCAGTGGTGCAACAGAGCAGTAGCTGTGAATTAAAAGGTAAGTACAACCAACTACCGATTTTGTAGAAAAAATAAGGCAAAGTATGGTAAATAATTAAATGCATATTGTAAGAAAGTATTGATATTGACCTGGGCCCGTATCTTGGTTACGTTTACGGTCACGTTGGTACGTACGTACGATGATTACATTTTGTCGACGCTGCGCAATCACGAATCGTATCGCCGCGCAATAAAGTTAATGATAGCGCAGCGTCGAAAACAAAGAAAAAAACATCATTGTACAGGCCATGGAACTGGTCTTTTACCCCAAAAAATATATCACCTAAATTTCTTTCAGCCCTGTCCATCTAAAGGTTGCCTGGACACATGTACATGGACGGCCTTACGTCCTTACGTATATGTACTGCCGAATATTCTATTGTTTTATTTTATTTATAGTTGTCGTGTACAATAAAGCTATATTGTATAATAAAATAGCGAAAGACTGGCATATTATCGCAGCGCAAATAGCATAAAAATATGGTCTAGACGGGCTATATTTTTATTGCAACACTGGCCCGGCAATACGGGCAACATTGCCAACTGTAGCCCGGCCATCATGTCTATGAAAACCCTAACCTATTTAAATGTATACTTCCTAACCTTTTCAGGCTCGCTGGGAAGAGCAGTAACATTCATAATGTTCCTAATATTGCTGTTTCTGTATACCTCATATTCGGCCAATATTGTTGCTTTACTTCAGTCGAGCTCGGATCAAATACGCACGCTGTCTGACCTACTGAACTCGAAGTTTGAGTTGGGGGTGGAAGACCAGCCTTATACAAGACATTATTTTACAGTTAGTATTTAATCCTAATCCTAACCCTAACTAATATTATAAATGCGAAAGTGAGTCTGTTCGTTTGTTTGTAACGCTTTCACGCCCTAACTAATCAACCGATCATCATGAAATTTTGCAAATGTTTTTCATTATGTTTTTTTTACATGTTGTCGGGATACAGAAAAGGTCATAGGGTACTTTGTTACCGGAAAAATGAACGATTCCTGTGGGACCGCGGGTGAAACCGCAGGGCGCAGCTAGTTAACTAATGAAAATGCTTTACGCTCATAGCTAGCCACCACGATTGTCTGTACGAGCGGGGATGCTATGGAGTATTATACACCAGTACATGAAATACTAGCTTCTAGACTTTAAGTTCTATTATTGCGCTTATAGAAGCTCTCATTAGGAAGGGTCATGCTCCATTTTGTTAAGAGTTTTTCATGCGTTTGACCACTGACTCGCCTGATGGGAAGCGTCGACGTGATCGAAGGTGTAACACGCTTGCCTAGGAGATACCTATTCACTTTACTCTTAAACACCCCCGGATTGTATTTAGGTGGAAAGACAGACACAGGCAACGAGTTCCACACCTCTGCAGTTCTTACAAGAAAAGTTGACTTGAAACGCTTAGTGCGTTTTAGCGGAATTTCCACCATAAGAGTGCGCCTGGTACAATTATAAAAGAACGGCGATGGCTGGATCAGGTCGTGCAGTTCTTGTGCACACTCGTTGTAGTGTATTCTGTAGAATACCGACAGATCGACAGACTAAAGTCTACTGCAGAGCTAAAACAATAATTAGGATCAACTGGGGCAAATGTATCTGTGGGGCTCAGAATTGCTCACAAAACTCTTCACAAATTAGGCAACTAGCGCCATCTTGTACAGATTATTGCAACTCAAAATAGGTGGAGCCTAATTGGGAAGGGTTTGTCAGTAATTCTCGAAAGACGCAATTGTCGCACAGACGTATTTGCCCCAGTTGACCCTAATTAACTAATAATAATGTTTGACACTCGTAGCTCCCCACTGCGATTCCCTGTGTCGGAACACATACAAAACTAACTTCTATAGACTTTACGTTCTATTACTACGCATAGAGAAGCTATTTTAAAGAAAGATCTTGCTCTATTTTGTAAAATGTTTAAAAAATGTCATGCCTTTTCATTTCAATTAAATTATTTTTTTGCTGCAGCGCTGAAAAAATAATTACTTAAATTATTAGTGCGATATTGTAGCACACACGAGGGTTTAAACGTTTTTTCGTTTAGAGAAAACGTGTTTGTGTCTTAGGCGCTCGAGAGCTAGCAAGCAACTAAGTAAAGTATAGCCGGATGGCTGCACTTGAACGGAAGACGGTAGTCATGTGCGGTGTCTTCTCTGTACGTAGTAATAGAACTCAATGCTCCTAAACCAGATACATATTATAAATAAATAAATTCGGGACACTTCCACACACGGTCGCCTGACCCCAAACTGAGCAAAGCTGGCTGCCAGAGACTGATATACATACTTAAATATTTTTAAATACATACTTAAATAGATACTAACACCCAGACATAGAACAAACACAAATGTTCATCACATAATAAAACACACAAATGTTCCCTATGTGGGAATCGAACCCACGCCCCCCAGAAGGCAGGTTCACTACCAACTGAGCCACCGAGGCAGTCAGTTAAATTAAACATTCAAATGGCTAGCCGAAACCGAACCCGGACCTCCTGTTTATAAGGCAGACGCGCTACCAACTGAGCTAGGAGGATTTTAAATTGTTACAACAATTTTGAGTCGAAATGCTTGTACATCTAAATAACTGTTTTTTACTTTAAAATTACAATTATACTGGTTGTAATTTAAAATATTTTTATATTATTTCAGACTGCAACTGATCCGGTGCGAAAAGCAATTTACGATAAAAAAGTGTCTCGAACCGGTTACAAGCCTAATTTCATGCCGATAGAGGAAGGAGTCAAGAAACTTCAAAATGTTTGTAAAAGACTTTTGTAATAATTATTAAAAGCATCTTCAACAAATTAAATATATCACCACAGCCTTAAATACATTAGTGGCTCTGTGAGCAGGGGGGCTATTCCTGCGCGTGAGATGAGATGAGATTTTATCTTGGTCACTCTCACACCTATGACGTTTTAAACTGCCAACAATTGCCAATTTGTATGCCAACAGATTCAAGATTTCTATATTAAAAATGACGTATTGTCTAACGTGCAATACGGGTTTCAACGAAACAAATCCACAGTACATCTACTTTCAAAATTTACAGATGAGGTCAACCAATGCCTTGATGTTAAGCGACATGTTATACTACTGTTCATTGATTTTAGCAAGGCGTTTGATACTCTGCGGCATGACACTCTTTTACAAAAGCTGAATGACACTGGCGTGCGAGGCCCGATTCTGGGTTGGTGTGGGGACTATCTGAGAAGTCGTAAATTTCATGTAAAAGTAGGAGATGATTATAGTGAAGCCATCGATATTACTGAAGGCACGGCCCAAGGCTGTGCTTGGTCCTACGCACTATCTATGGAACATGTTGTGAATCGTTGCTCTATCTATCAGTATGCGGATGATACATGCATCGTGGCTTATGCTGATAAAATGGACGATGCAGTCAAATATTTGCAAGAAGATTTTACTCGAGTGGCTATGTGGTCGCACGATGCTGGTCTAGTGATAAATGCATCCAAAACAAAGATAATCCATGTTCATTCGAGTCATAATCGACCCACAGACTCCTTCAGAGTTGTCGCACACAGTCACGAATGTCTTCATAAAACCCTTCACCACGCTGTCATTAGTTGTAGTTGTCAGGAAATTGAACAAGTATCTCACCATACATACCTAGGCCTAATAGTAGAAAACAGGTTTAATTGGAGGCTTCATGTAGATTCAGTTTGCGACAAGTTACGAGCTATATTAGCAAAATTTTATATTATTAAACGAAAAGTGCCCTTTAAGATCTTACTAAATATGTATGTAGCTATGGCTGAAGCAATTATTTCGTATGGCTTAACTAGTTATGGTCGCACGTTCAAAACCTATTTAGATAAAATTTATAACTTACAAGTAAGAATTCTAAAACTCATAATCCCACACAATATAAGAAAAAAGTATAAAGAAAACTTAATTGATATTTTCGAATTTTGTAACATATTACCCATACAAACCAAAGTGCGAATGTCCCTATTAATAGAACAGTATAATAACACAGAGATCCAAAAACCAATATCGCATAATATTATCACTAGAAAAGTTTCTCAAAACATGCTAAAGATACCTAGGATTAATAATTTTTATGGAAAAAGAACGACCGCTTTTTTAATTCCCACACTAATGAACAGAATACCTAAAGATATTAGAAATAACATGAATTATAAAAATTGCAAGAGATTATATAAGAAATACTTTCACAATAACCTAAAATTGAAAAATAGTAATAATAATAACAGCAATAGTTTAACTAAATAAATATACTTAATTTACCTACCTAAAAAAAAAAAAACAAAAACAACAATAAATAGTTTAAACTTTTTCTTATCTCAAAATATTAATTAAATAATAACTAGTTAACTAACTACATACGCTCTCTCAAAACAGCGTCCTGTATATTGCGTCGTATCGCTAAACTACTGGAACCGGTTCCAAACCGCGCGCTGCGGCGCAAGCGGCGGCCGATTCCGAGCGTTTTGGACCTAACTTCACGTCGCTTGTTCTTGTAAAATGAGGTAGACTAATGAACTGCGATGAATAGATGCTTACTCGTGTAGATATAAATATAAATAAATTAGTACCTAATAATTAGCTTACGGTAAATAATTTATAGCAGGTAGTTTAGTTTCCATTAAGAATTGTAGCGTGTAGCGATAAGGGTATTGATACAAACTATTAAGTTTTTCAATACTTTGTGTCTATATGTATATATTTTATGAAATAAACAAATTAAAAAAAAAAAAAAAAAAAAAACGAGAGCAACAAAGACGAAGAAAATTGAGATGAAAATCTCAAATCTCCGAATAGGGCCACTGGGGGGCTATTCCTGATCGTGAGATGAGATAAGATTTTATCTTGATCACTCTCACACCGATGACGTTTCAAACGAGAGCAACAAGGACGAAAAAAGGTGAGATGAAAATCTCAAATCTCCGAATAGGGCCACTGCGCGTGAGATGAGATGAGATTTTATCTTGGTTACTCTCACATACCGATGACGTTTCAAACGAGAGCAACAAGGACAAAAAAAGTGAGATGAAAATCTCAAATCTCAAGGCCACTGTACTCGTAGACCTAGTAGTAATGTAGAGCAGGTTCGAACCTGTTCACAAAATTTCAAGAGAATCGGTTAAGAAATGCGACCTGTACAAGAAGACAAAGATCCGGAATTCGAAAATTCGGAATACGAAAACATTTTCATCGAAGCTGAAGAATAGACGCTTCGCTCACTAACGCTCACTCGGTCGAAAATGGTATAACATCAACAGAGAAGTCAGCCTTGCTTCCTTAATATGCGATTTTGTATTTTAGCTTGTGGTGATATGGTTAATTTTTCAATGATGTCAAAAAGTGCGCGATTTTTCCGTTCTGTCTGAGCTGAGTCAACGAGGAGCCCTATTCTCAGCAGTGGGTGGAAATCGTTGATAATGATGAACTAAATACAATACACACTCCATACTCCTTCATTTACTGTAGCATAATGGTACGGGTGACATGACACCTGTGTTGTATTTCATCTAATATTTATTTATTAATGATTCCTTATTTTAGAGTGGTGAATGGTGATATGCTCCTTAAGTTTAAAGTCAAATTTAAGTTTAGAGTAAATCGAGGCAATTTTCAACAGTGAATATGAACAATTTGTGTAATGTCACCCGCACCATCCTTTACGTAAAATTACGTAAAGTAGTATGGTATAAGTATAAGATTATATGTACGAGTATATAATTATGGTATAAGTATTTTTTAAACGATAAACTTTAACTTAACATTTAATAGGTAGGTACTTACGTTCGTTTTTTTTTTCGTACCCGATTATCTTTACGATTTCTTTATTTTTCTTGACAGTATCTTTATCAAAGGAAATCCTTATTATCCTTATCATTATGAACCTTATTGTCTTACAAAAAAGGACACCAAAATGTTTGTTGTAGATAATGAGTAATGTACTTACACCAGTAGGTACAGAAAGACCCATGTTCATCAATATTTAACCTGCTGATAAGTTATTAATCTGTTTGTTTTTGTTAAAAACCTTTTGTTAGATACGTAAAGGCTTATCAAGTGATGGTGAACTTAGGTCTTATGTGGTGCGACTAATGCTAATCAAAATTGTTCTTGATTAGAATTGAAGCCCTGCCCGAGAAGAGTTATGTTTTTCGAGTGTATGTATATGTATCTAAGAGGTTTCTTTGGCAACCTATACAGCTTGATTGATTTCGACATGACTGAGCTGAGGTGTCATTTGAATTGCCTTGATAGTGGAAGTGTTTGTAGTGTCAGACTGGATTTTGCAGTCGGCTTGTGTTTTAATAATGTTACTTATTTTCACAAGTAACACTAAATTAAATTAACCTATTTAAAATTATTTATTTCTTTTATAGATCGGTACTCCATTCGCTTTCCACATGAATGCAGGCGTTGGGTACAGGTTCGTAGAGCGGTTTTTCCTCGAGCACGAGAAGTGTGGGCTGAGGGAGATAGAATACATTCCTAATTCCATGGCCTGGCTGTCCTGCCGAAAACAATCGCCTTACAAAGAGATTTATAAAATTGGGTTTGTATATTTTATATTACAGTACATTATGTTATCATAGATAATACTCTCGATCAAATCACCTTTAAAAAAACTGAACTGAAACATTGAGCTGTATGTCACCCTAGAATATTTCTCACTTCTATTCAGTGTCCGAAATGGGAGTGGAAATAGTATTAAAACTCAAAAGTGCCGTTTCGGACACCGTGTCCGAAACGGCACGTTCGGAAAATCTTGTGTCCGAAATGGGACCAAGTCTACACGTGTTAACTAGTATTTAAGTTCAATCAACTAAAATCGATTTATCGGTTTGGGAGTTACTATCAGAGGGTATACATACAGGTTGTTTCTACAAGGTAGCTTTGAATTTCCCATACAAACGAACGCGCTTGTCGAACTTCCTGAAAACCATTCGTCAGATTGTGATGAAATTTGGCCTGTGCAATTAAATAGGCTTTATCTCCTTCCATCTTGCTCTTGATATTTATTTAAACATTCTCAAGATAAAATAGAACTCTGAAAAATATCCGCATTTGTAAGAAGTAATTTTGGACTAGATAGACAAAGTTAATCAAAAATCCCTTCGCTTGCTTGCCTCCCTTGCTCCATATTAAAAAGGCGGAAATTCCGAAAATAATCGAAATCGCGATTTGTTCCTCTGTAGATAACTTTAGAGTCTCATTAGTATCTCGACTAGCTCTCTGCGCTCGACTACTTCTTCTAGATGAAATGGCAATAGAAAACCAATTAGTCTAAAGTGTTCGAAGGACCCTATTTTGGGATTTCAATTCTTGATAAATATCTGACAAATTTTAATTATAGGACCAACACTGAAATTGTAAAAAAAAACAGCTGTTCCATACATTTCGTCGAGGATTAATTATTTTCACTAAAACCAGTTTTCACCATTATTTATTTATGTGACTTTCGGCTAATTATTTATTTATGTGACTTTCGGCTAAGGCTGATAAAAATGAAATTAAAGACAAGAATTTGCCAATTGGCTATGCACTTAATCCTACTAATATTATAAACGCGAAAGTTTGTAAGAATGGATGTTTGTTACTCTTTCACGCCAGAACGGCTGAACAGATCTGGATAAAATTTGGCACAGAGATAGATTACAGTCTAGAATAGCACATAGGATATTTTTTAACCGCGGGTGAAACCGCGGGGCGCAGCTAGTTGATAATAAGTCTGCTTTACGACGGAATTCGTCATACATAGTAGGTAAATTATGGTAATGTTGGTAGACACAACAGCAACAAAACAACCACTGAATTTTGTTTTGAAAGACCTAGTTTGATTAATATGTATCTATTTGTAACCTTATTACCTATAACGAGTATTCTTTAAATTTGTTACTAGTCCTTTCCCACGAACTGAGACCTGTTACGCTCAAACGGATACACAGATTTAAATGAAATTCAAAACGGGAGATAGTTTATATGCCTTGGATAGGCTACTTTTGAACCGCGGGGCGCACCTGGAATTATATTATAAATATACTAAAGTATGTGAGTTACGTGCAGCAGTTTGTTACTTTTTCGCACGCTCTCGTGAAAAGACAGGTTTATAGTTCGATATACATAGCTTGATTCGTGGGACAACCATGAAGATGACATTTAACGAACTATAGATAAAATTCAGAATGGAGATAGCTATACCCTGGATTAACGTTGTATAGTCGTTTTTTTTTTTAATCTATCGAAAAAGACAAAACACTGTAGACACAAGGGGGCAAGAGCTAAAACCACCAAATCAAATTCAACTGCAGTCCGTTCCGTGTGCGTGCTGTCAGTTAATCGCTGTCAACAAGCAGTCCATGCGTCACGGAGCTATTTGTAACGGACTGGACACGGACTGCTTTGGTGTGACGTCTTTCATACTTTACTGGCAAACCGGCAAACCTGCGTCTTAAGATTACTTTTTGACTGCGTGGTTCTGCTAGTTGGAAATAAACAAAAGCTTGCTTACTTTCAGATTAGCAAGAATTTTAGAGCATGGTATTGGGGACAGAATCAACCGACTCATTTTCGCCCGCAAGCCTTCCTGCACCTCCAGATCAGGCAGCTTCGGGTCAGTTAGCATGATGGACGTCTACCCAGTACTGCTGTCTTTACTCTATGGAATGATAGCTGCCGTAACGCTTTTAGCTTTAGAGATTCTTGTCTACAAAAGGCAGATGAAGAAAGTAAAGATGGAGTCGAAATCAGCTGCAAGCCGTTAGAATATTTCGGATGGATATGATGGGGATGATTGGGTTCAGGATTAACGTTTTTTTTTTTTTGTAGAAGGTTAATGATAATTACTGATAATGCCTTCACAAATTATGCAACTAACGCCATCTTGTACAAATTATTGCAGTTTAAAACAGAAAAAAGAAGTAGGTGGCGCGTACTTAGTATATACTTAGTACTAGAGTTTAGTTACTTTAGTGTTTTAGCGTTCATTGAGGCACAGAACATGTAATTGTACGTTTGGACTAATTTAGATATTTAATTCTTGGTATGTATTACAGATAAACTAAGTAAGTAGGTAGGTACCTGTAAAAGGCCTGCTACACGGCAGACAAACGCGCCCCGACAGAGTGGAAGAGGAACAACCCACTTTGGTGGTTCACTGCAGTGCGGAAGGCGGTTTATAGCAAATTTCGATACAGCTGTCTCCATCTGTCGCCGACCTGTCGGGGATGCGGTTGTCTTCAGTCAATCAGACCTCTAAGCTCACTCACACTATACACTCACCTAGTCAAGTGCATGACCCACCCGGGCGTGCAGTACCCGCATTGAGTGCCGTTGAAAGCAGCGATCCGTTTCTGCACGTCACTGTACCCCTGGAGGCGGTTGCCAACTCCTTCGATGGTCGTGATCTCCCAGTTGTTGCAAGAGAACACCAGGACTAGACACTAAAAGAGAAGAGGCATTTTAAAGTATGTAGGCATATGTACTTTTATTACAGTTGAGATTAATACCTATAGGTACGTTTAAGCCGTTGAGATTTTTTTTCCGTTTACCGTTTACCTGCTCTAGACCTTATAAAACTTTTAGTAATGTTTTTAAAATATAGATTAATGTTGTTGTGCAATACATTTCATCTTTCCCAAGTGTTTTTTTTTTCAAAATTTAAAATGGATGAATGGGGCAAAATCGCCTAGTCACCAGCCTTAGAAATAAAGTTTTAAAACATGTGTACACACATTGTGTAACACAAAAGCTGAAAAATAGAAATATTTTTGACTTAAACGTTGTGTACAGTTCGTGTACAGATGTAACAAAATCAAAGGAAAATAAACATTCGTTAAACGGCCGGGTATTATACCCTTGTTTAGCGGGTGTGTACGGGGTCAAGATGGCGGATTTCACTATAACAGCTGATCTACACTCAGTAACTATGATAGAAACTGTGTCATGTATTTTTAGTGTCAAAATTTTTTAGTTGGTATTGTGACATTGACACATTGTAGTGTTGACATTGATTGTTCCGTTCAGAAATTTGTTGTTAGTCTCCCACTATAACCAAAAGAAAATGTTTTCCTCTAAAATAGTTTATTACGACGAATTTTGGACAAGAGATTCAAAAAACAACATAGTTTATTAATATTACTTTCCTAAAACGTAAATTGTACGTGCAATATTAAAAATTAAGGAGCTCTCATAAAAAATAATCAATAAAAAACTATTTGGACGAAAAAGTTTCTAAACGAATTTACCAAAAGTTGCCAGACGAAAAAGAAAAAAGTGTTATGCATGTGTGTAAATACCCAATGCCGATTCACACTTTATTGCTCAAACAATAGTTACACGTTTGTGTAGCGCTATTTACTGACTACTCAATGTCTAACTGAACATTGGTTTAGCAGATGTTTATGCATTTTTTTATTTCTAAGGCTGAATGTTTAACTTTTTTTTCTTGAAGTTTTCACTACGCCCCACCAAAGGGACAGTTAGTGGGTCAATTTATAGCATTGTAGAATAAAACTGTTAAAGATTTAATGAGTAAAAACATCTTACCGAGTTAACTGAAAAAGTCTCCACTCTCCCGCTCGGGTATCTCTTTGTCTTCACCATGACTATGCAAGCGCCACAGCCGCCTTCACGGCACATTGCCTTCGTGCCGGGCAGGGACAGCTCGTAGCGGAGGTAGCTGTTCAGAGTCGTGTACCGAGGGGTTGACGTGTCCACTGAAAGATTCCAAACTCCGTGAACGAACGCTAAAGTGTTCCTATTGGTTGTTATCGGCGTATCGGCGCTTTCGCGGCAATAATTTTGAGCCGGCTTCATGGAAATGGGTCTAAGCAAGATTTAAGCTTTTGCATTTCTCTGATTTAGGCCGGACGCAGGCCGAGATGCGGCGTGGACAAGGTTCAGGCGCGGTGTTGCTTCAAAACTTGTTAATAAGTAACTTGTTAATAAGTAGGTTTCTAGATAACTTATAAGGGTAGGTACTTATAAGGATTTTATGTATGATAGTACTGTGAGAGATAGACAAGCGACAAAGCGTGAGATGCGATGTGGGCATGATTCAGGCGTAAAAACCATGAGGTTTTCACGCCTGAATCATATCCACACCGCAACCGCGCCTTACGTCTGGCCTGTATAATTATAGCCTAATGCCGTTGGTTAGCAGGACAGGCTTGTCAAAGATCTCTATTTCTGTAAAGCTTGTAAAACGACTGGCGTGTCACGACGTATGCGGGTGCAGGAGCATTTAGGTAGAGGTATTGGCATAAAGACGCTCTTTATGCCCAGTAAGTACCCAATTTACCAGAAACATTAGTAAGTAAGTATTATTAACATAAGAATTGAACAATCCTTGACCTACACACTGATGATTACAATACAACAAGACGACTTTACATCTGTAAATTACAGCAATCATCTTACCATAAACTGCGGTTATGGAATGTAAAAATAATAATACAGCAGGTAAAGTGGTTACTACCTATGTCATGTGGGTATAGTTATAAAGGTATCTACCGATGGTTAACTACACGCAAATCGCAATAAGTATCACCCAGTTACGCAATTTTAGAAGGCTGATCCTAGGTAGCTAGGCTCCACTTGTCTTGCTGAGGTTTAAATTTTAAACAGAGAAAAGTTGCTTTGAGTTTTGATAGGTAGGTACATAGTTTTCGTAATCTTTTTTCGTTTCGTTTGGCTTCATACATTTAACCACTGACATGTAATTTTCTTAAGCTACATAATACAAACTTGGATTATCGCTGAACAACGATTTAGGTGACTTATACCACATTCATATTAGTGGAAGGGTTAACAAGTATTAGTAATTGAAAGAAAACTAAACTAGTCATTATCATATATAATGTATAATCAGGGCCCCTATTCGGAGATTTGAGATTTTCATCTCACTTTTTTTCGTCCTTGCTGCTCTCGTTTGAAACGTCATAGGTGTGAGAGTGACCAAGATAAATCTCATCTCATCTCACGCGCAGGAATACCGTGAAATATGCCAACTTTGCCAGCTTAAAAAGAATAAATTAAAATATCTGATGTTTTTTCTACCAGCGCCTAGGTATGTTTTTTAAATACCTTCATCTCTTGGATTATGTGTATGGTTTGGTATAGTAAGTTTTTTTTTAATCAACGTTTATGCTAAAATTTCATTGATTTTGATGGCGGTCAAAGTTATCTAGACTTTTAGCCAACATTGCCCATGTCTTTTTTTGACGAAAATGTAGCCTTTATGACAACGAGAAAGGAACTAGTAAATGAATCAGGGCGCTGAAGGCGTTTACTTTAAAATTTTTACCGATTTCGATGCAACTTCCCTTTTGGATTGAGTTGGCAATGTTACCCTGCTATTTTTTCTCTTTTCCATACTAGACGAAAGTTGCGATTTCAATTTGATAGGGCTGCCACATTAGAGTTAATAATTTTTGGTAACTACAGAAAATATAAATCCTAATATTATAAATGCGAGAGTAAGTATGTTTGTTTCGCTTTCACTCCCTAACTGCTCAAATCCTTAAGAATATAATCACATTTTTAGGGGTACAGAGACATAGGCTACTTTTGACCGCGAGGCGCAGCTAGTATTAAATAAAACAGCATTTTAAGTTTTACTTACTAAGTTTATTTTTTTCTCAAAAACAAAAAATAAATAAAAAGGCACTAATTTACCCGCGTAAGTTATACCAATAAAAAAATTTAGATCAGTCAAGTGACGTTTGAAGTGAGATAAATTAATAAAAATTTAAAAAATAGTGAAGTAAAGCGATGAACAAGTTTTAATTTTTTTTTAAAGATCAGCGAAGAACTAGTGGTATATACTTGTACCCACAGATCTAGGATGTAAAAGATCGACAGTGACAATTCGATAGTGATACAAAAAAACATTTGCGCATGCGTGAGTAAATTAGTGTTGTGAAAAGTACTTATTAATTTATCGATTGACCAAAAATGGTCCTCCGGGTGCTTGTCGATAAATATAATCTTTCGCATACCAATTGAGTTGTTTTTTGTTCCAAGTATAACACCGCTGCTGAGCTAAAATGAATATTAATCACTAAACGGGTGTTAAGCTAGGCGGAAGAGTTAGATATCAGTGTCACCATGTATCTAAATTAACATAAGAAAAGTAAATAATAAGATCAACATAATACTATCCTAGTAATTCGCTTCGAATTGTGACCCTTGACCAAATTTACTCGTATACGGATTAGGATAAGTAATAATACTTATCTCATTGGTTTTGTACATTTATTTATGAATTACATATATATTATATAGAAGACCATCTCAGTTCGAGCATTGGGATATTCTGAAAACCAGCTCTGCGTAGGCTTCAGCTTACTCAGTACATAGCTGAGAATATCCCAATTGCCTAACTAAAAATATTGTACCCAGCATTAATTTGTAACTTGTTTTTTTTAATTTTAGGCAATAAATACTTTTTTATTTATTTATTTTTATTTATATTATTTTATTGGATGTAAGACACCCAAAATGTGTAAATTGAATTAAAAATGATGATCAGAAATTGAAGGTACATACTTATATATAATACAAAAATGTTTTACGCCTCTTCATTCAGTACAAACTCGGAAGAATGTCAATTTACTTTTGATGGCATTGATTCAAAAATGTATGCTTTGTTTATGTATTGCACCCATCGCCTACCTAATGAACTTTGATAAAAACTATCGATAATAATGACGTCATCTTTTTATCCATCTCTAGTGAAAATCGAGCGTAAACTAACTAATATTTTAATGCTGTATTTCATCACCAATTCTGCTTTCATCTAGGAAATATAGATGTTACGAAGAAACGACAACAACATACCGCTGGTAAATCGGTTTTTGGAACCAATTTATGTTATGTTTTAGACAAAATTTAGACAATAACATCACAATGGAATTTTCATATTTACCCATGAAACGACAAATTTTGTGGGTTACATCTTGGATTCACATCACAATTGCTAAACTCACAAGATGATATAACTGCTTTTAGTTACAATTGCTCTCTTTTGAGTCTATTTATAATTATTTTAGTAAAAATATAAATCATAGGAATTTTAGCGTGTTCCCAGGTGGCGCGCTGTCATTAATGACAAAAGAAAAATTGACTAACATTTTATTTGTAGGCGACCTCTTTCTCTCTTGTGGAGTTTACATTTCGATGGAGACTTCTCTGTCCCACGCTTCGTTGGTCTTTTGCGAAGCAAAAAAAATCTTAGGTCTGTGCTTGTACCATCTTAAACGAGACTATTTGGAAGTTTCATTCATTTAGCTTTTAACTCATTCATTTACTGATGTAAGTAATAATGGAATTGCCGCCAAGCCAATCGTATCCTTTAAGATTTTTGTAGAGGTCATAAACAATAAGGCACCAAATTGTTTACATTTGTGCATAAACACTTGAATTGTCAGTTTAAAGGTTTAATCACAAATGTAAGCAATCTGGTGCGTTACTGTTTTAGGTATATCTTTACAAAATATCGTAAGGAATGCTTTACGATTGCCGGCAATTCTATTATTACTTAGTTTAGTTACCCGGTCTAATTCCAAAAACGAGAAAACTGATTGAAATTTAGATTTCGCGCCATGAGCGCGATGAACCACCGTAACACCAGGGGGGCTATTCCTGCGCGTGAGATGAGATGAGATTTTATCTTGGTCACTCTCACACTTACGACGTTTCATACGAGAGCAACAAGGACGAAAATTAGTGAGATGAAAATCTCAAATCTCCGAATAGGGTCCCAGACGCGATGGTGGCCAAGCGCAATTCATTACGTGTTTGCTCCGGGAATGCTAGACCTCGTTTTTTTTTATCATGTTTGCTACCTACCATCATAGCCGTAGAGAGAATTAATTCTTCGTCTACGATGAAAGCAGTTCCCCCAGCCTTATTCCTATGGCATTTGATTTATTTTTACGATCTTTTATATCATGTAACAATAACAACGTAGGATTATTGTAACCATTTTGACCAGCAGAAAAACTTAAACTACCTAATCTTCCTTATAACCGACTTATAAATGAGGAGATTCTGAATTCAGTTTTAGGTAGGTACATTTTTATGTTTGTTATGTACCTCACAAAACTCAGTCATTTATAAACCGATTTGGAAAATTACTTTTTATTTAAAAGTTAAAATAATAGGTACACGCCAGTTTTTTAACAGAAAAAACCAGTTCTGTTAATACAATTTATTTTTAAATTTTTATGGACACTTTTTAATTGTTTTCCACATTCGTTAATAAATCGAGTAAAGGTTTAGTAATTCTCATTTTAAATTTAAATACTTATCTATGTTATGTGCTGTGTCAGCGCCTAATTCTTCCTAACTTTTCTCCACCAGAACTTAAAAAGATGTTATACATACTTACATTGGTTTTATTTCTTCCTACTAATTTTACAAAACCAAGGACAATACAAGCTGCTCATCAGGGCTCCTATTCTTAGGTACATATACGCGTGAGATGTTATAATGGTCTCTCGTTTAAAAAAACATAAGATTATGAGGGACCAAGATAAATCTCACGCGTAAGAATAGGGTTCTGTCTGGTCAATCTGCTAATGTCTGTTTTTTTTTTTGCAATTTTTAAGTATGTAAGTACCTAGTCTTAGCAAGTACATACCTCTACATGTTTTCCCGTTAACTTTAAACTCTATAACACACAGAGGCATTTTAACACAAATAACTTCCATAAACAACTGCGCGACTTGGACTCGTTGAAACGACTAAAATGTCAGATAATACTCATTTGAGCATTTTATTTGTTGTGAGCAGTCTCTACCTACTTCTATATGCTTATTTATGAGCAAAACATGTGATACCTGTATAGGATGTAGAGCTATCTTTTTACTACGGACAAATTTAGGATATAATTGTACTCATCACAATGACCAATCTGAAATCGCGAAAAAAAAATTGCTGTTCAATTCAAAAAGTAAAAAAAAATTATAGAACAGCTGTTTTTTTTCTGGATTTCAGGGTTGGCCCCATAGCAAAATTGGTCAGCGATGAGCACAATGATATCCTAGAATATGCCCTCCCGCGTCGTTTGGAGAATTACACAGTGTTTATGTAAACCGCTTCTACTATGGAAAAAGCTAGAATATAACAAAAATACAGTTATTTTAAATAACTTAACATTTATTTACTTAAAGCACATACGAGTATGTGTAAAATCCACTTTAAAAACAAGAATAAATGCATTTAAATTGTAACAATTAGTATCTTGCTGCCACTTTCTTTACAGAAGGAGAAGGTCCCATGGTTTCCTAGTTCCTAGTCCTTCAAGTTGCTATTTTGCTACTGCTTTTCTTTTAAACAAGATTTTTCACTTATTCTCATCTGGCGCTCTTTTTTTCATTCATATTTTTTTTTGGATCTTCACTATCCGCGTCTTCAGCCAAATCAAAGTTAAGTCGTACCGCTCTTGGGAAGTGAACTCCTTTTATTCTTCTCTTCATCGGCGTAGAGCAAATTGGAGAATCTTCTAAATCTACGTCCAATATTCGTGTAGGAAACGGAGTTTTTTTGGGACGTGGCTTTTCGTGAGATGAGTTTGCCATTTCGATGTCGGGGGTCCAAAACTGTTCAGTAACTGGAAAAATAATAATAAATAGTGAAGCAATAATTTATGATTTAACGCAAAATCACTTTCGAAAGACTAAGTTAATACACTCAAAATCATAGTGCAGTTGTAAATTGAAAATGAATGTTAATAATTACTTTTTAAACCAAACTAGTTGTTAATTATTGCATAAAAAAATAATCATAGAATACGGGTCGATCTTCAAAATGTTATATGAAGAGTGAAAAAACACAAACAAATGAACGAACGAAAGTTCCTTTTTAAATTTGGTTTACTTTTTTTTAATAAGTGAAAATGGCCAGCTACACAATTTATCGATTTAAATATTTAACTTACCTTTACATTTTGATTCATAATTTTTAAAACTTAATGTCAACGAAAATAATGTTGTCGAGATATCCATGTTGTGTATTATTTCAATTCTATTGTAGTAATGATGTAGTTACGTAGTTACACTTACGGTATTCGCAATTGAACTGATTTAAAAAATAATGTAACCGCTATAAATACCCAAAATTCACATTAGCACAATTAACAATTAAGCTAATGACGTGATTTTGTTAATAATTAAGTTCGGTAATTATTAATTAGGCACCATTAACCCCAAAACTCATTAGTGTAGACTAATAGAGACAAAATCTATTGTTTTAATTCAAAAGGGTTGTTTTGGTTCGATGTTGTTTGCTTTACTTTTTGAGTTTTTTTTTAAGATTTTGTAATGAACCTTGCTTTAAATTACTTGACTTTTTAAATATATATTTGTCATTATTATTTACATAACCGTATTTGATCATAAAACAAAAATATTTATTGTCAGTAACAGTGAGATTCCTTAAAAAAAAGTATTAAAATAACAAAGCTTTTTGGTCTAAAAATACATTTATTGAACTACAATCTTATAGCTAGACAAAATATCGTAAGCTGTTAACAAATGTGTCCGGCAATTACTAATGTTACACTTATTTTTGTGAAATCTTGTTCAGAAGAAAAATAAGTAAATATACATTATTTTTAGATTTCGAAATATGTAAAGAAACATAACAATAATAATATAATGACATGGAAAAAAGGTAGAAGTTACTTTAATTAAATTTAAAAAGTAACTACAAAACTCATTTCTATGTAGGTATCGTTGGTATGATGAGAATGTACGGATGAATTTTTGATGGTTTCTAGTAACTAGTTATTTTTTTACTATTTTTCATTGAGTTCTATTACTACGTACAGAGAGGCTATTTTATGGAAAGGCCATGCTCCATTCTGTTGAGAGTACGAAAGTGTGCTGCAGCACTAAAACAATAATTAGTCGTCAAACTACACAGTACAAACACGCAGCGCTAGAAAGTTTCTAAGGCTTAGTTCTCTCGCAACATAAAGGTCGAAAGTGACTTAAGCGCTCGAGAGCTAGCAAGCAACTGAGTGAAGTATGGCCGTGTGGCTGCACTTGAATGGAACATAGTAGGTAGTGATGTGCGATTTTCTCTACATGTAGTAAAAGAACTCAATGTTTTTACTCAATCATTAGGTCATCAGAAAGTTACACAGATGTTAGGCTTGAGAGCTGGTAAGATTTTAGTTTCCAACTTGTTCAAAAGTGTATTAAGTGTTTTTTTTTTCTTCATAGGTACTTACTTTTTTAAGTTTGTACTTAACTATTGTTCCATTACTTTTGAACAAATTGGCAAAGTAACTGTACCTATTACTATTATTTTCTTAACGACGCTTTTAAATCGAGTTTTGACAGATATGATATGGAAAAGTTGTCAAAAATAGTTATGACGGAAAATGTGATCAGATAACCTTTGGAAACAGTACAAAATCTAAGTTGATTAACACTTAAAATACAACCTTAAAAATAAAAATGCACGATTTTGGTTAAGTCAAAAGAATCAAATGTGTTTATATTTAAACCCTTTTTTGTTTATTTACCTAGTTTATTTTTCCATGGATATGCCTATTAATAACACATGGAAGACTAACTACTACATCGATTTGATTCCTTTCAAAATCAGTCATAATTCATAAAACTCACAATTAAAAAAAAAAAGTGAAATGACACAAGCAACAGTATAAGTAAAAAGTCAGTGAAATGCATAAAAGCATTTTTACTTCTGCGTGACAACCTTAATCAAACACAAAAAAAACACACACTTATTACTATGCATAAAAATTCAAGGCACTATGATATTGTGCAAAATTACTGGGCTTAAAATGTTACGTAACGAATCGTTACACAAACTCATTCTTATTATTTACAGTAATATAAATGGTAATCACTTGGTAAAAAAATATGATATCAATCACAGACTGCGACCATAACTCTTGCAGGTTTTAACATCAACACTGAAATCTGGAGCGCTTTTGACACATATAATTATGTTCATTAATTAATTGAATTAAAATCAGGAAATAATAATTATGCTATGACAAAACTTGCAATTTCATAAATGCAATTATGTTAGTGATGGTCTCTCTGATAGCAGTTTTTTTTGCCATGTATCTAAACCACTTCGGTTTATCACATTGAAATGGCAATTTATTGCCTACATCAGGGCATTGACAGAATGACACAAAGCTATTTACCATTAGTGCTACCACATTCTGCACAAACGGCTTCAGAGCTCACAGAATGTAAGCCATAGCATTACAGGTAAAGGCACATGTTCAGACTTAGGTTCAAGTTCAATGAGGAGACTTCTATTGGCTTATCTACCTAAATTATGTAGATAACATTTCAGAAGTCTTGCAGCTGTCCTAAGATATATTTCATGCAGGATTGCACCTCGTCATGATCAGATGCCATTCCTAGCAATTTGTCCTGTACATCTGCCAACACATCCTTGGCTAAAGAACCTTTCTTCAATGCCGTTAGACAGAAGTTTGTCAGCGCTTTGAAACACTGCTTTCGCTGAGCGTTGTGAGGCTGATTGTCCCAAACTGGAGTAGCTTTTACATATCCCCATGCCATGAAAACATATTGTATTACTGACTCCCAGTGCTGAGATTCGACCAACATTTTTCCTTGTTCAACGACGCATTTTTTGAATGCAGTCAAATGTGTCGACACGCGAGAGTAAGCGGGCGAGTCAGTTTTCGACGTGAGCCGAGACATTGGCAAGCTTTTGTAAATGTTTGACTTCAAGTAACTGAGTTTTTCTTCAAGAGGAGACAAGTCAGGTACTGGCATGGTTTTTCTGATTTCTTGCTCGATTTCTGGGTGATTGTAGGTGATATTTTTGATCATGTGAATCAGTTGAGTGGGACTTAAGCCTTTGAGAGCATTATCTATTGGACCTTTATACTCTTTGTCTAAGGTCTTTTCGAGCCGGCATCTTTTAATGGGGGGTGTACTTTTGATAGGGCTGGTGATTTTGAATTTTTGAGGAGTGCTGATGTCAGAGAAGTCTATTTTTTCTGGTGTGAGCGGGATTCTTTCGACGTCGCCGAGTAGGAGGCGTTTTCTAGGGGTTGAGCGGAGTGTTACACCAAGCTTTAAGGGGGAACGACTAGGGGCATCTTTAGGGGGTGTGCGTACTGTCGAGAGGAATGTTGAGTTACGTTTGATGTCAATATCCGGAGACCAGGAAACGGGCAGACGCTTGCGACCTGAAATTTGAAAGAAACTATATTTAAATTACGTCCTAGGCGTAAATCTAGGGTATTAATGGGTGAAATGAGGAAAGTCGAATATTAACAGAACCTACCTCGCTGTTGTATCAACATTTCATCTGGCGACGGCGCGGGGCTCAAGTACCCCGCCGGCAGCGCCGGGGAGCGCTCTCTGATGTTAGTGACGGGCTGGAGCGGCGTCACGCGGAGTCGGTCGAGGCGCGCGGGGATCTCTGCAAGGGCAGCGCGGGTGCGGCGCCCACCTTCCGGAGTCACCGCGCCCTCCATAGGCGCTGAATTTTGAAAGATAATGCGAAAAGTAATAAACTCAGGTAGACAAATAGTGAATCAAAGAGAACAAGTTTTAGCGTTCTGCTTCATTATACTAGTGATATAGCTATTTTTATGCTTGGGTGAGATAACAAGTAAAAATATAGACCCGAAAATGAGTTTAAATGCAGAGAGATAAACGAAGGCGTATATCGCCAAGACTTTTTAAATCATGATGCTTTAACTCTTAAATCACATGTATGTATCTTAATGAAGAGTTTTTAGGCTGTGGCTGTAAGCTTTGGCTAGAAATCAATGATTTTTTTCATGTAATTTGCTGTAATTACAGTCGGAAAACTTTGGTTGGCAAAGTAGAGTAAACATTTCGTTTTTTTTACGGAAATAACACCGAATTTGGTATTTATTACAGTTTAATTGGACTTACCAGGTTTTTAAAGCGCTTTTTAGATACCAACTCACAAATAAACACCCAAGCTCAATAAAAAACCACAATTCCACACTAAAACACCAGAAACGAAAATTGGCGCAATTTTTGACAGTTCGTTGATTTCATTTGATAGTGAAGTGAAGTGAAAATCTCTTGCTTTCGTTTTGTGTTTAACGGTCATTTAATCGACTCAAAAATCGATTGTAATTCCTACTAAGTAACTCAAAATAATTCTGTTTCTGGTTTTCATTTATTTTATCTGTAATGTCATTTCTTATCTGTTCATTTTATAGTCTGTATTTACTAGTTTCGTTCGTTCACTTACTTACTCATTCGTGAATGATGAACTTAAATTTTGTGATTTTGTCAAAATTGCGAAAAAATTAAAAAGTGTGAAATGAAAGTTTGCGCTGAATTTACGTCTAAATAATCTGCTTTTCCTAATCATAAAAGTTAGTTATCCATCATTATTGTGTCTATTACGTTTTTAATAGTATTTTGTAGAAATAGTCATTCATGGACATTGTCGTAGATCTTCCAAAATGTTAAATATTTTTGTTATTGTGTCGGAACTTGTGTATTTTCATTGAGCGTGTTATTTATGTGTTAAAAGACAAAGGATACGTATCCCACTCTGTTTTTGTGAAAGTTCAGTGAAGTAGGTCAATTAAACTAGCTGTAAAATAATAAAATCAAGTTTTCCGGGCTGTAGTATGTTCTAGATCTATTCGACGTATGTACTATGGGTTGATCGTGAAGGTGAATGTTTGTTTACATTTACAATGGAGAGGCTCTCGCATGATTTGAACCTGGCTCTGGAGGAAAGTAATTGTGGCCGGTCAGAGCGCCGCAAGATAGGCCTCCGCCGACGGACTCGCTCTGCTGGAAATCTGCGTGAGTAACTCATTCACTCAAATTAAGTGCGCATTTTTATCAAGGTTGTTCTGAGTTGCTCGTAAAACGTAAATAATGTTTCGCTGTGAAATAGGTAATTTATGTGGCATTAAACTATTTTTACCCTGCATCCACCAAAAACCTACCTTTAAAAGTTGTATGGTAAAAAAAAAAATATTTACTCAGGACTGGACATTCAGAAATTCATTACAGGCATAAAATAGATTATAAATACTTACCTGCAAGGAAAGTATTTAAACTTTTTCTTATAAACCAAAAAAGCTTCAAACTTCTTCATGTCATGGAGTGGAACACATATAATTAAAATTATAAGTAACTTACTTCATTAGCTTCTGGTAAAAAAGCCAGGCGGGAAGCTTCCAGAGCCACTAGTAATAAAACCCACAGATTGAAATGGAAGATGCACCAAAACATACTTAAAGAGCGAGCAGTAAAGTAGGATAATACACAAATTGCATGCAGAGAATGACAGACATCAACTACACCAACCCATTGTTAAATGTCCCAGTGGCAACAGATTGCAGTGAAAATAGAGATAAAAAAAGGATAACAAGGACTTTGAGCTATTGTTTCATGTAACCATTGTTACAGCAGCTGCAGTGACAGTGAGCATAGTGGAGGATGGCAGTTCCAGCAGCCCCCCGCAGGCTCCGCTCATCACCCAGCCACTCTCCGACTCTGACGATCCACATCTCAATCTGCACAAGTCAACAAGCCTCAAAACTAGGTTTTACATTTTCACTTGCTTACTATTTTGAACATGCTGAGCTCTGCGGTGTTAAAGGGATCAAAAAGTAGCCTATGTCTTAATCCAGGATAAAAGCTATCTCTGTTCTGAATTTCATCCAAGTACATCAATCAGTTTGAGCGTAAAAAGTAACAAACTTTCCCATTTTTAATAGGTAGGAACAATATGGATCGAAATAAATGATTTAAAATGCAAACTCAAGGTGTCTAGCGTGAACACATTATCCCTTTAAAACGGTTTGCCGTCGTCCGGTTGCTCCCACTAATTTAATCGATAACCAAAGCATAACCAACCGTAAAATCGTTGGTTTATAATCGCTTCGGTTATCGTTAAATTTAATCAGCACAACTTAGCCTTAGTGTCCCCTAACCTTAGTGGCCTTAGAGTTGATTACAATACTCAAGGGACTAAAGGGGAGAATTTTAATGTAAATCCAAATTCTACTCCATCATAATTATGTTATAGAATGTATTTCCTTAAGAAATATTGTTTTATTTGATTACAGGCATTACTGCCAAATCGGCAACTTTGAGTCGGACTCATTCAATGAGAACTTCTCACCGACGCGGCCGGCCAACGCGAGGCGGAAACGGAAATTTAAGAAAATGCCCGTCGAGTACGCAGACGGGAAGGCTTCTCCACCGATTGAGTTGCTCAACGACCCTACAGAGGTAAAAAAGACACTGCAGAACTAAAAAGACTACAGAGGTAAAAAAAGACACTACAGAAGTAAAAAATACTCTATGGAGGTAAAAGAGACACTACAGAAGTAAAAAAGACACTACATAGGAAAAAAAAGCCACTACAGAAGTAAAAAAGACACTACATAGGTAAAAAGTCCTTAACGGCATGGACACAGACTGCAAACAGACAGCAGACTTTTAGCAGTTAGACGCCACAAGTGCTTCAAGGGCGCGAGCATGGACATTAAAACTGACGTTTTCAATTGACTAAATCGGTATTTCCAACATATTCCAGTTGAAAAACATCATAAATTTATGGATAATGTTGGTTAATGTATTAATAGATGTTACGGGCAATTTGATTAGCCGGGAAATTTGTCGATTTAATAGATTTGATACGTCAATTTAAATGTCCATGCTCGCGCTCTAAGTTGTTAAAACCGAGTGTCCTAAATGGTGAATGAAATAAGAAGGCCGACAGTTTTAATTTATTACACACTTCCAAGTGATATTATTTTTCTTTATGTTGTTGTGATTTTTGGTGTAAACAATACATTTTAATTTTATTTTTAATTTAGCTATATATATTTCTGACGTCACGAGCAAACCTGAACTGAATTGAAGCGGCGCTCTATTTAACCCTAAAATCAAACTTATGATCGGATAGAGACACGCAAAGTATGTACACTTGCGATGTCTAACCAGAACTTAATTGGAATCACACTAATATGCGAAAGTTTGGATGGATGTATGAATGCTTGTTACTCAATCACGCCAGAACGGCTGAACGGATCTGGATAAAGTTTGGCATAGAGATAGATAGATTAAAGTCACACATAGCATATAGGCTATTTTTTTACCGCGGGGCGCAGCTAGTGTTGTCTGTGTTTTAAATGTCAATGTCTTTACGTTTGCTGAACTATATTGAGAACTGTTATAGGATACTCGGAAATACGAGTAACAGAAATACCACTAGGCGTAAAATTGTAATTTAACAGATGCACTTTGTGGTCACAGTGTGATGTAGGCACATCAGCCCTAGGCTGTTGGCCTATAATTAAATTAATAAATAACACACATTAAATTGATTAAAATATCAAGATATATTATTATCAGCTATTTACTATAGAAATAAAACAAATAGTGAAACAAACATTCAATTTTGCCTATTACACTATTCATTATTGGCATAAAGGTTAATACTATAAATTGGTAAGTATGATTAATGTAATTTCTTTTCTAGTTAAATGATTTGCCGATCGCCCTCACCCTACAAGATCAAGTGTTATTGCCAGCGATACAAGTCAATAAAGGGAAAGCACCACTGAAGACTGAGAGGTAAACTGTCTCCTAGCATTCTTCTTCCTACTCTTATCCCACTTATGTGGGGTTGGTACTACGTACATACGTTACCAGTGTGTTGTTTAGTCAACTTACTGAGTATGAGCTGTGTATGTCCCATTGTTGGGCAAAGGCCCAGGTCGCACTATTTACTTGCTTGCAATTATATTACAGGCCAAATTGTCTTGATAAATAAGGTAGAATTTAGAATCAATCACTTAAATTGCTTGCATACATAGTCTGCTATCGTAATGCTAGGTGCTTATAAGCGGTTTTTGAGATTGGACGAACTAGATAAATAAATCCTACTAATATTATAAACGCGAAAGTTTGTATGTATGGATGTTTGTTACTCTTTCACGCCAGAACGGCTGAATAGATGTGAATGAAATTTGGCACAGAGATAGATTATAGTCTAGAATAGCACATAGGATACTTTTAAACCGCGGGTGAAACCGCAGGGCGCAGCTAGTAATAAATAAATTCGGCACATTTCCACACACGGTCGCCTGACCCCAAACTAAGCAAAGCTTGTACTATGGCTGCCAGAGACTGATATACATATTTAGATATTTTTAAATACATACTTAGATAGATATTTAACACCCAAACATAGAACAAACACAAATGTTCATCACATAAACGTTTACCCTAAGTGGGAATCGAACCCACACCCCCAAGCTCAGAAGGCAGGTTCACTAGTACCTAAGCCACTGGGGCAGTCAAGACAAGTCAGATCATTTGAAAAAATTACAATGATCCTATTATTTTCATTAATTGTTGTTAAATATTTCAGGAACGCTTTTTGTGGCAAGAGAAAATGGTCGTACAGAGACAAGGACATGTGTGAAATGAGGGAGAGATCATTCAGTGGAGGATGCTCGTCGAAATCGCCCTTCTTCAAAAACGATTTCAAAGCCAAGAAATATGACGATAAGAAAAAAGAAACAGTCGTACAGCCAAGCAAAATTGTACTCAAATCTCAGAACACTGAAGATGCAGTTTCAAGTTTCACTAACACCCCGTCGTTGCCTGGCAGCTCAAGTTTCAATTTTGTGTACAAAAGCTCGAAAAACGGCACACCAACGCTAACCAAAATGACAGGGTATAAAGTTACGACTGACCTCCCGCCTTTCTTCAACGCTTCCACCAGCAAATACTATTTTGACGGCAAATGTTCCAGAAAATATAAACAAAACTTGAATAAGACCCATCCGCCTAACACCTTGAGAAATCCTTTGCTCTTCGACGACTGTGGAATAGGTATGGACTGCGCGGGAAACGAGTCTAGTTCGCTGAGCAGCAGCGATTCAGATGGAGTGATAACTAACGACAGCGATAGAGAAGGCGATGACGAACTAACCGATTGGCCCGGCATTGAAGAGCTAAAAGTCTTCAACAAAAGCCTCACATTCAAAACATCGAAAGCTGTTAACAATAATTCCCCAAAGTCTGTCAGCAACATGCCTCCTCCGAAGCGATTGAAAAAAGAGAAAATGCTGCCCAAAAGCGGCTGGGCCAGTTGTAAAAACAGATTCAAGAAGAAACGACCTAAAGTCGACTCTGGTAACGATGACGACGCAATGATGTCGGATTCCAAAACGGTTGTCGACGTCGAAGAAGACATTCTAAAAGAAAACAGAGACATACTGCAGCCACATTCCTCGTTCTCAAGCTTTAGTGACGTGAAAAACGCGGGCGTCTCCGGCCAGAATGCGAACGAAACGTTTTTTCGTTCATTTCAGACGTTTCAAGAGACGCAGGAGGCGTTTAGTCGGGCGCCACGTAATTTCACGCTGCAGAAAACGTCGTCGAGCGACTTGAATTTGAGCGAGAAGTCGCCTCAAAGCGATCATTACTATAGCGAGCATTCGATGGGGAACGCAGTGGTTACCGAAGTAAGGGAGATACGAGCTGGGTGCAGGCGGATAAGGGAAGAAAGGCCAGGTTTTTTAATACTGAGTGCAGCGAATGAACAGCTGTCCAAGTTTTTGCAAGATTCTTGCCAGACCGAGCTGAAGTTGCCGAGTTTGAACGACCCGGAGGAAAAGGAGAAGTTAGAATCGCTCGCTAAGTTGTACTCGTTGGAGCTACAAGTCGAGATGGGGCGACCGGTTTTAAGGAAGACGAGGTAATACATATATATATATAACACTTCACATTTAGTTCCACTAGGTTACCCTGTCTGGGATGCCTTGCAACACATAGAAAAACAGATAAGTAAGAGTAGCACTTATGGCTATTTGCACTGAATATAAGAATTACCTAAGTCTTAACTAGTTTAATCTACTCCTAGCGAAATATTCACTTATCACACACAAAATTGAGACTCTTATGGAATGGTATAAGGTTCGTGCAAGGAAATGTACAATACAAAACTCTTTATTGACACCAAATACCAAATAAATTCAAACTAAACACATAAAATATAGGCGAAATGGGTGGTCTTATAGCTTAAGAGCGTTAATAATAATAATAATCTTTATTGCATAGATACAAGCCACATAAGAAAAATAGTCACATAGATCACATAAGAAAAATAAAAATTACTTAAGAGGGGCCGCGACGTTCTGAAATATCCCTACAAACGCGCTACTCAAATTTTTTGAAAACCGTTTGTCAGATTATAATGAATATTAGCATGTACAATTAAATCAACAATATCTCCGCCCCTATGTTCTTGGTTTTTTTTTTAAACTTTCTTAAGCTACAATCATAGACCTATGTAATAGAGCATATTCTGTGGCTACAATAGAGCTATGAAAAATATCCGCATTTTTAAAGGGTCACTTTTGACTATGATTTATTCAATAGGTAGACAAAGCAAATTCAAAATTACATTACATAGGGAGGTTGTCTACATCATTAGCTGTTAAATGAATCAATAATACAAGGGAAATTCTTAGTTACTTAAGAATGATTACAGTAGTGCAAAAGTCTTAAAAAAAATTGAAATTGCACTTTGTCACTCTGTAGGTAAGTTTAGAGGCTCGTCAGTATCATTACTTGCTCTCTTCGCTCGTCTTCTTGTTCTAGACGAAATGGCGATAGAATACCTTAAGCCAATGCGAAGTTAGTCTAGGTCGCCTAGGTCGAAATTAGTTAGGTCGCCGGACTCTTAAGGTATAATAAAATTATACACTTATAGAAGGTAGTTTACAGTAGCGATGTAGGTAGGAGTAGGTTAAATTGGTTAAGCAAGGATTTAGGCAGTTCTTATACTCAGTGCAAGTAGCCATCAGACCCAGAACATATATTAAAATTCATCAGCCTAACGTCTGCCCGGGAGTCGAACCCGGAAGCTCAGAATTATAAAGCAGTCGCACCATCAGGCTAGGAAGGTAATGACACTGTTTATTCTTGACTGTTATGTAACACCTTGTGGGGTCAGCCTTCTTTATTTTTCTCCTCGACATAGTCTTCGGAAATCTTAGACTTTCACGTTTTGCACAGCTCACTTTCTTTTATATGCGATGAACTTACATAAAAAATAAACAGTTATGAATCCGGCGACCACTTTAGACTAACTTCGCACTGGCTTAAGGTTTTCCATAGCCATTTCGTCTAGAAGAAGATGACGACCGAAGAGAGCAAGTAAAGATACTGACGAGCCTTTAAAGTTACCTACAGAGTGACAAAGTGCAATTTTTTTTTTATAACTTTTGCACTTCTCTTATCATTCTTAAATAACTAAGAATGTCCCTTGTATTATGGATTCATTTAAAAGCTAATGATGTAGACAACCTCTCTATGTAAAGATATTTTTGTTTTGCTTTGTCTATCTATTGAAAAAATCAGTCAAAAGTGACCCCTTACAAATGCGGATATTTTTCAGAGTTCTATTTTCGCTTGAGAACGTTTTTTTTAGAAAAATCAAGAACATAGGGGCGGAGATATTGTTAATTTAATTGTACATGCTAATATTCATTATAATCTGATAAATGGCTTTCAAGAAATTTGAGAAGCTCGTTTGTATGGAAATTTCAGAGCGTCGCGGGACTCTTAACATTGTAAAGCTTCAATTCTCTGTTCTCGTTATCCCGCTTGGGATAACGGCAGGAGTCCCCAGAAAGTGGTCTAGCGACCGAGTTACCGACTAATGAAAGCAAGCCTTATGTCTTCTGTTCCAGCAACACGATGCAAGCGGTCCGAGTGGAGCACTACTCGCAGCAGCAGCTGCTCTCGGACCACAAGCGGCGCTGCTACGGAGACGACACGGACACCAGCCTCAGCCTCTCGGACCAGAACTCCGTGCACTCCATCACCGAGCCGGACGAGCGCGACCGCGGCGGGAGCTTCTCGCACTCGCTCGTCGACCGCTCCTTGCTGCACCCCGGGGAGATCGACTGAACAGTCTGCTGCAGGAAACAAGGTCTACAACACCTAATGACGTCATCGTCAACCGTCTCTTTCATACTTGTCGTTAATGACTTCATATTATTTATTGCCATAAGCCGTACTATACATATGATGTTTCGAAAAACAATATTACACTAAAATACACATGATGTAACAAAACAGCATTAAGTACTTAGTTCAACGGACCAGGCTCAGCAACTTAGAAGAGAGGAAGACACTAATTAATTAATAAGATTTAATTAGTCTTTATTCCTATTTACACTTATTTCGGTATTATGCATCTATTGACGTCACTACGTGTTTTTCTGAATAGTATACCTGGCGGAGTATATTAAATTCATGGACTGAGGTTGCCGGTTTGGGGATTGTTAACATGACGTAAGATGTTAGTAAATGACTCGAATGTTCTTGAAGGTTGTCTACTTGGCTTAGCTATTTAATCTCGGCGCGACTGTAAGTGGTCTTGGCCTCCTAAACTAGAGAACGATAGGATTTGGAAGACATCTACATGACTACTGCCATAAACTATGGCAGACTAATATGAAATTAGTAAATGCTACTACTTATTTGTTTTATCTGGCAGAGTGAGACAGAGTGCGACTTGGCTTTTGAAACTTGACAACGGTATTAAAATTCTTAATTTACCAAACACATTCGCCCTGCGTTCTTCTCTACAGTTGATTAATTTATCTAACAACTTGTTGGGAATTTTTCACTTGTAATCATAACTTTTTATACAAACATTTAAAATAGTTGTTGGTACATTTTTACGGAGAATGGAGAACTAGATTTTCACTAAAGAAACTAACGTTTTTATGTAAGGATTATTGATGTAAGTAAGAAGTATTTTCCATCGGTCAGGCATGACCTAAAAATTATAAGAAGTAATTGCCACTTGTATTAAATATAAGAATTGCATAAGTCCTTGCTTAAATAGTTTAATCTATTCCTAGCTATAAAAAATTAAAACGAACCTTAAGCCATTTCTTAGGAGATGACATCTTAACTTTATACAATACAATACAAAAACTCTTTATTGACACCAAATACAAATAAATCTAAACTAAACACTCAAAAATAAAGGCGCAATGGGCGGTCTTATCGCTTAAAAGCGATCTCTTCCAGACAACCTTTGGATGGAATAAAAACATGATTTAGCATGGGCGGTGGTGTGTGCTAAAGAAAAATAATAATAATTAAGGTTAAATAAATATTAAATAAACTTACTTATTTATTACTTTATGTGCCCGACAAGCGAATATTTCGCTAGATGTAGTTTAAAAGTAGTTAAGCAAGGTTTTAGGCAATTCTTATGTTTAGTGCAAGTGGCCATTACAGGCTTGCGGTGTAGTGTAAACTACCTGTTAAAATAACAAAATTTATGACATGACATAAGTAATGTAAGAAGAAAATTGGTGGGCGAAGCTTCTAGTTGCTTTCTGTAACGTTAGGTTAAACTTTAAACCATATCGATGTAATTTAAGAAAGTACTATTTCAAACGTAATTTTGTACTGATCGATCAGTTCGCTTCGATTGGAAATACAACTAGTCTAAATTTATACGTTCCGTAGTCTAATTTTTAATTAGTTAATTGATTCTAAGTTATTCGTACGAAATGTCGTCCATTGTCGATAAAGATTTTAGTAGGAAGACCTATTTTTTTTTCTGACTGCGTCTTTTGTAGTCTATCGGTAATGTTATAGTTAATATGTTATATAAATTTTATAGGTTTGCTTTTGGCCATCTCTGTTGACGGTCAGAAAGTACGTTTGCCTGGATGGAATTTAATTTGCGAACTTGAAGATACCCAGATTGCAACCATTGGGGAATAGACTCATCATTCCACAGTCTAGCTAGCAGTTCGCAAAACAAAATAACTCGCTATGTAATTAAAGCTTATGTTAATTGTAAACCATGAAACGATGTTGTGTCCTTGGTTGTTCCATAGTAAAGCGGGCCAAATGGAATTTGAATACTCCATTCAAATGGTTTTTATGAAAAAGACACTGCCCCGACGTTTGTGAACTTTTTTCAAAATTGTAGAGGCTAGAATTATTAGAAGGGGTAGCCCTAATTTGGCTGTCTCATGCTATTTCTTACGATTACGAAGTATCATGAGTTAAGATGCTGTTGGGTTGTACTGTATAAAAATATTTTTATATTTTCTTGACCCGCTGGCTCGGGTGTGATGTCTTCGGACTAGAGTACTTGGTTAAAAGATAATGATGACTGCGATCAAAAAAATAATCATTACGGATAGGTTAGATAAAGTTTTGTAAAATTACTATGTACTTATTCTTGGACCTTTCAACTGCCTGCGATGGATTTCATGTTAGGCTGCATTTTCGATCTCAGCGGGTAGCGCAGCGGGACGATAGCTTGAATAAGTTCACTACATATACTCTAGCTGCTCCTCTCGGTATTACCTGCGGTTAAAAAGTAGCCTATTTGCTATTCCAGACTAGAAAATCTAGAATAACACGTCTCCCAAATTTCATCCAGTTCTGTTCAGCCGTTTCGGCGTGAATGAGTAAAAAACATTTATCAATCCAAACTTTCGTGTAAAGACGCGAACCCACAGCGCCACACGTTTGGCACGGCCACGTAGCGCATTTTAGCTGCGTGCCTTCGTTTGTTAGACAATGTGGGTCTACATTTCCACCGCAGCACACTATGAACCCGACTATGTAAAACTGTAGCGTGGCTAACCATGGCGCACGGAGAGGCTACGCACTGAATTGACGTCACGTGGCTTGCGGAAATATGTTCCCTACATAGCTCAACGCATAGCCGTGTACCGCATGCACAGCGTGCATGGCGTTGAGATGTGTGGGTGGCTTATTCGTGCAAGCCACGCGTGTAGCAATAACGTCATGAATCTCATATTCATGCGTAGCGTGTCCGTGGGTTGCGGTGGATACTATGATATATATTTTCTTGCAAAGCGAAGCTAGACACACGTGCGTAGCCTTTCCGTGCGCCGCGGTGGGCCAGCGCCTTTATACTAGTGTAATTAAGAAACCGTCGCCGTACTCTGACCTGCTTAGTCGAAAACCCAGTCATAAGGCACCACAAAACAAATGTGAAAAAGACTTACGGTATTAACATGACTTTGTCGTGTATTTAGACTACCTGTATACCTTGTAGACCTGAATCTAATATGTCCTGAAGATTGTTATTATACTCAACCCGCGCTGAAAACATTTTGACGGCTAGGGATGATCATAAAAAGCTGCATGAAAACCCTTTTCATTTCACTAAAGTGTCAACACCGTCTGCTTTGAACATTAAAAAAGGTAAAACTTGTAGGTGTTTGTTTCAGCGGCTTGCAATCTATTGTAGCCGTTAAAAAAGCTTTTTAGCGCGGCTCGGGTATAGTCTAGAGTACTTAAGAACAACTAGGACTTGTTTGTATTCTTTTTGATTTACATCGTTTAAGTTTTGTAAGACTATAAATATAGTTAAAAAAAGCAATGATAGCTTAGTCGGAGAAGACTCGCTTCTCAAGCCAGAGGAAGCAGGTTCGGACCAAGCTGAAGGCACGCACCAATTTGTTAATTGTGTGAATATATTATGTACTATGCTGTTTAACTGGAGCCCGGTGTATGGCGACAGGTTCGCCCCCTGTCGCACTTGGGACTGAATATCGTCCGGCGAAGTGTGGATGTTGTACACCTACCTCTTTCAGCCCTTTCGGGGGAAAGGCGTGACGATATATGTTATAATTATAGGATAGGGCCTGCATTGTCGACACTTGGCGTTAGAAATTTTGCTGAGTTCAAAGAGATAGAATTGAATGTAAAGAGAGAGATAAAAGTGTGGGTCGATAGGTCTGTCGTCTGTGCAGGCTCTTAGAGATGTACGTTTTCTGTCGTACATTAATCCACTACTAATATTCTTGGTTATTTATAGCTCTATTTGTAAATCAACGTAAAATAGGGATAAAATTTGTATTAAATAAATTAATACGAAAAAATATACATTTAATTATATTTGTAGTCTTTTCTTTAACAATATCAAGGATGAACACAGGATGTTACAAAAATTTTGATAGATCTCAGAAAGAATTTAAAAACACCTGAGGAGAAATTATAGTGCTAATTGCATTGTAATACAAGTGCGGAAAGTAGCTTATTGCAAACAAGTAGACAATATCACAAGTTGGCAAAATAATTTGATGTTTTTTTTTTTCATGCAGACGTGCTGGCCAGTGCGTTTGTTTCTAAGGTCCGAATTTCAAAAACTCTTTCCACGCTAGCGAGTAAAATAGCGTTTTACACTCTTAAGAGGTTAAGATGCGCCAATGACATTTGGCATTCGGCGCTCAGCTGGTTTTAGCGCCTCTAGTGATCAACGCTCGAAGCTTTTTAACATTGAGCTAGCATTTCTCAAAGACAAACAAATTCAGACGAAACACCGTGAAAAAAATATTTTTGCCTAAAAATGAAAGCCCTCTGTGATGTTATGCTTTATTGTAATGTTTTTTTACTAAATTATTTGAAGCCAACGGCGTTTTAAAGTTGAGTTTTTTAAGCAGCATGAGCGCGGTAGTTTGTTTATAAGTATAAGTAGATTAAGTATGTACTCACAAATATCCCGCATCTAAAGGTTTTGATTCCCTTTGGTCGTGCGTGTAAAATCTAAGAACACAATCATAGATCACGGACTCTCTGAAGTGTGAGATATCTTGGTCTCTCTCAATTTTATGATTTTTCAAACGAGAGAGACATTGACCAAAAAATATCTCGTGCGTAGGAATAGGGGAAATAATATAATATCGTAAGAATAGCCCTGGAGGGCTATTCTTGACGCGTGAGATGTTTCTTTGTCACTCTCACTATGACTTTTAAAACGAGAGAGACATTGATCAGAGAATATCTTTCGTAAGAATAGGGCTCCTGATGGGCATCCTAAGAACTCCGGTACCAGGGATAAATTACTCAACCTATCCTAAACCAATGCTTACAACATTTCAAAAATCTCATAACAAAAAACATATTTACTAGGACTAGCAGAGCTGTTCAATCGACGGCCCGCTTAAAAAATGTATTCTACGAGTTGGTAGTTAGTACTAAACTAATCTGTTTTACAAAATCAGCAGGTAGTATAAAAATGACTAAAATGGTTGAAAAAATAGTGGACCTAGAACTTACAACCTCATTATTATCTCGATAGTTTCTTGCCTGATTTTGCTGATAATTATGTTCCTACTTGAAGTTAAAAACGCGTTTGTGTTTAATATCTTTTTCATCACTCTCACTCGTAAAAAGGACTTTATTACATCAGTTTTAGCTCATAATCCGAGCTATTAAGCACGTGTGCTGTTACTTTACTATTATCGCACTAGTAACTAAACTAGACTTTTTTTTAAATAAATCAACAAGAGTTTTTTTTTACTTTTCTTAAATTCTTGATTTAAAGTATCATAACTACGTAATAACAGTAAATAAACATTCTTTTTTTAAATCAAAATATTGACAATTAATTAGGTATGATAATTTAAACAAAGTATTCGCTTTATTATTATGCCTAGGAAAATTTTGATAAGTGGAAAAGCAGCAAAATGCGCATACATTTTCAGAAAAATGTATTGACTGATGCAAGTCTGTGTTTTTTCCCCTCGCATGTGTGATGAAAAACGTCACATGAAACGCGTGTGCGTTAATAATTACACTATTGGCTCCATCAGTGGGCTCGCATACGGCTCGCGCTATAATACCGCCTCGAGTGTAATGATCTTAGCACAAAAGTGTCATAATTTACGATATAAAAAACTACACTTTGACTTAATTTTGTTTACTTAATTATTTTTAGTAAACTGATTTTCAATAAAAGTCAAGTTAGAAGATGTTTTAAGTGATCATTGAAACAAAATTAAAGCGACTTCCAAACCACAAATAAACACTAATATTAATTAATATAATTATTATAAGCGCTACCCATCTATTTGAAGTCGATGCCAGCCAAGTCTTATAGGTAGAAGAAGATGGATACTACTTACAATGGATCTACCTAATTACTACATATAGATAGTATCTATATACTACCTACTTGGCTTGGCTGGTTCCGAGTAGTAGGTAATTCCTACTGAACATTGAGACTGAAATATTTGGCATAGTACGAGTAGCTCCTAGTACTTCTACCTATTACCAACAAGTATATAACCTACTTACTACACAAATTGTAACTATCTACTCCATATTAGACTTGGCTACCTATTAGATTTAGCTTGGAGGCCGAGTTAACGGCTTACCTACCCGCTACCCTTGCCATAGACACCTGTCTGAGCGTGACGTTTTAATCGGACAGTGCCAGCCAAACCCAGTATAAAGACAATTGCCAATGCCAACTAGATAACTGTTGCCCGTACCATGGTCTGGCAATATGATGATGGTAGAGAGAAGGGTGCAGGTTCGAAGTGGGACCTGTGAATGACAAATACAAGAAACTAACGGAACGAGCTTTTTTTATCTACGCGTATGAAATCGTGAGCAACAGCTAGTAGTTAATATAGTAAAAAAATCCTCTCTAGCTGGACCAAAGGGGTCTTAGATTGGATATTGAAAAACCTTTTGTAGCTGAAATACATGGATAGTGCTTAGATTTTAGCAAACACAAAAAAAATAATCAAAATAAACCGAGAATCAAAAAATATCAATAAATCAAATGCTTTGAAGGCAGTAATCGCTCAGATTAACACATCCTTAATCTAACACATGAAAATCAAATGTTGGTTTTATAGATGAAACATAAATTCGAGCGAAGCTTGCAGTAGGGAGTTTCCAAGCAAAGAGGTTAACATTGAATGAAAACTCACTGTAAGAAGAGAAGCACTGTAAGAAGAGTTTATTTGAAAATTGAACTAGCTACCAAGAAAAAAATACGAGCACGTGCTCCACGAGCTGCACGAAATTTAAAATAAAAGACTGTACCTTACTAGTACCTTTTTATTAGTTATGAGAGAGTATAATATTAGACAGTATTTTTAGTAGAAGATTCGCTTCTAGGATAAAGCAGTGTTTTTGTCTTGGGCGACTTGAACCCCTCGCTGCCCTCAGGACTCATCTTCCCTTGCTGCGCTCGGGAGTTAACTCTAGATTCCCTCGTTACGCTCAAGGTACAATAAGCCGCCCGCGACGTAAGGCACTGCTTTGTGCCCTCGGTACATAATTTACTATTGTTACTCTTTATTCACAAAAAGGTGAATTTAGAAGCAAGACCTGTTTGCTCTTCTCCAATCAAGTCTATCGATTGTTTGGCGCAACCAAATCCACTGTGTCTTGATATTTCCTTCAATTTTACGAAGAAGAAGCTAATGTTATAATACGCCAATAACTTTTGTCTTTCTGTTCTTGTTCTGCTTCTTCTTCGACGATGAGATTCGGCAATAAAGACTGATATTGTTGTTCCTAGAAACAATATTAAATAATAATTAATTTGCAACCATACTAAGTCCCAACGCTCGTATCAATAATTTATTTATGTACATTGTGTACACAAAAAAAAAATGATTACCAGTTTATTCGAAGGTGAAAAAGTCCCTGTTCCTCGGATGCTCTGATAACCTTCGGATGATTTTGAACTAGGCATCTGTAGATAAAAATATAGGAAAAGTTTTTAGTACTGAAACGGAAGTTCTTCACTCGCGCTTCGCGCTCGCTAAGTGAATGATTGTACTGGCGCCACGCATGCCCATAGCAGTTCAGCGCCACTCTGATTATAAGTAGTGGCTCTATGAGCAACGTCTCACAAATTACATATCTCTGCTATTTTAAATAAAACCTAAATTTACAAAATTTCACAAATATCGGTTGAGAAATGCGATCTGTAGAGGAAAACAATCTGACATCCGTGCAATCAGACGCTGGACGCCGGACATACGATAACTTCAGCAATAGCATTTCCATTTGGCATAGCTCTGACTATGCACTATGCTTGTCACCCTAATAATATAAGATGTTAAATGTCTTTTAGCTCACCTTAGTTCAGTACTCGCATTTGTTGTTGGCTGAACGCTTGTGTTTAAACTTTGATAATTTCGTTGATCTCTGATTCTGAAAAAATGAAATCTTTAAATTGCTCTACAATTTAAAGATATTAATTACACAATATTCGTATTACTCAAAGCGTCTCGTTTGTCTCTTTCCATGATACCATAAAATATAAAACAATTACCAATCTATAATCCCAGTTTAAAATATATTATTATTCTAGTCATGCAATAGAGACTAGATTAAAATAACTATTAAGACTAGATGCAGGTTGGTATCAGTTACCAAAAAAATTGTTGTATTTAATAAATATAAATAAATAACAATATATACAATAGTGACTCTGTGAGCTGGAGATCTCGTGACCGATGACTGTCCGATTTGAAATTGTCACATGTATTTTATACCCAAATAAATTATTTGTATTTGTATTTGTATTTGTCCTCCTCTACAGGTCACACTCCTCAACCGATTCTCGTGAAATTTTGTGAGCAGGTTTGACAATTATATAAATTTTTGTTTTGACTCGGAACAAAAATTATTTTGGAAATTTTCCAATTATGCAGATATATCCTTTTTTAAATCACATCTCTGCCATATTGAAAAATTTCCAATAACCGTCTAGACAAGAAAATTCTTTTTAAATATCGGACTTATAAAGTTTCAAGAGAATAGGTTAAGAAATGCGACCTGTAGATTAAGACAGATCTGGACAGAGATCCGGACAGAAATTCAGACAGAATTCGGACATTCGAAAGCATTTTTGTCGAATCTGAAGCATGGACGCTTCGCTCGCTAACGATCTCTGGCTCGGTTATTGTTGTAAGAAAATGTAATAACTTTTCTTTCGAATTCAATGGCCATAACTCGGAACACTACTTTCTGAATGCAAATGCTTGACTTTTTGTATTAAATACTATTTTTTACAAAAAAATACTTTATTTTGATCAAAGTGACTGATCAGAGTGTTAGTAAGCATATTCTTTCAAATAAAAAATAAATGACGAAGTTATGCTGCAACGAACATTTAGTAAAATTTATACAATGTAATTGAGTGCGTCCTAATTTTTGAAGTCGGTTAACAAACCAGGATAAGTTAAAAAAATATGCTCACTACACTGCTAAAAATAATAATGTGTTGCGGACCGTGGTTGGTCAGCTATAACATAAAAATGTGATTGTTTCTAGTTTAGGTAGGTTAGTTTAGGAAATGTGCTATACCAAAAACAAAAATTAGTATTAGTCATTTACACCGTTCGCAGTTCGCACGCAACGATCGCTTTCCGATATTGACATCGTAAGTACACATAATAATTATCATTATTTTATTTTTACCCGATTGTTCAAGAAGGATTATTTATTATTATTAACTATAGAATACTCCCCATTTCTATGTTATTAACTAGGTGTTGGGGCATCAGCAAGTATGCCACAGCTTCAATTTGAAATGGCTTATATTGACCTTAGTATATCCAACAATCATCGCAATAAGGTGTAATGGACGGTGAAGCCCTGAGAGTTAACATAGGTCGGAGGACACGTCTGTAGTTTTCTATTATTTATATCAGGAAAACAAACGTCAGACCGAATCATATGCCACTAAAAACTCAGACACTAGGGTTAGTCACTTCAGTCTACACAATAAGAACAAACGGGTAAAAATATTTATGTGGTAATTAAATATTAATAGGTAGGTGGGTACTTACCACTTAGCTAGTTGGAGTCCAATTTTTTTCTTACGCCTAGCTGCCTTGGTGACATCTCCCATTTTCATCGGATCAACCTTCTGTACCCTCTACTCACAACGCGATCAATTATTGTCCAAATATTTTCACTAGTAGTAAAGTCACTAAAAACTTATCAAATGTCTTGAAAAACAATTTTTTTTGATTGTCTCTGGATAATTAAGCACTGTTTAATTGATGATTTACGTACAAATAGAAAAAATATGCGAAAATATTTTTCGGCAAGGCGAGTACGTCCCTCCTTCGTGAGGCGCTGGCGCCGACTGGCCCGTCCCCCGCAAAGGAGCTCGCGGGTGTCAGTGGTCACGTGATCTGACGAAATACTTCAAAATAACACAAAATATTACTAAACTAACTTAATTTTAGCTCTAAAAATATGGTAAAAGAACGATCAATCATATTTTTAAATTTCCTATCCGAAGTTGTAAAAATATATAGTAACGTAATCTCCGTAAGCACGGTATTGCACGCCATGAGACGAAAACAACGTTCATTTAATATTTTTTTACTCGCAATCTAGTAAGTAATATAATATTTTAATCAGACTAATTAATAGGTAACAGAATGATCTTATTGGTGATATTTTTTTCATACCGGTAGGGTCCGTAGCTTCTTCACAATTACGAGTTGAATAGACGCATTTGGCGAATATTCAAGGCTTAATTCTAATGATAAACAGAATCTTTCCGAGCTTGAGGTAAAAATATTTCTTTCCGCACTAGTGTTCAATGATTTCGCACGGCACACTGTCCGTGTACGATATCAACTTTTGAACAATGGCGACAGCCACACAAAGTTTTCTAACACTTTTTGAGCAAACCTAATTAAAAAATATACGTTAAAACTGTGACGGTCATGAATTAAAGAAAACATTGGTAAAAATAATTTTATTAAATAAAAAATCAATATAAACGCGACGAAAAAAAATAACAATAATGAAATAACAAGATGAGCACCGGAATTACACAATAAACTTGTAAATAAAATCACAAAAATCCTACGTTTCGTGATAAATATAAATCATGGCATTGAAGATAAAAATGAGGTCTATTTGAAGCAAACAACTTCGTTGTTTAGTGTTGTTGCTATCGATTCTCTACCACTATTTTACTAATGTGATATATAGACAAAAGACATTTCTTTTTATAGTTATTAACACGTCCAATACCACCGAAATTTTCATGATGGTTCTCAAGACGTTAATTACAGCACACCGTATGTGTCGGCACTGCAATAACAAACTAGAAACGAACACGCATGACGCATCCGTGGCCTTGAACGTGTTAGCATTTGAAATGAAAAGAGGCATTTTTAGTCCAATCAAAATAGTTTGGAGAATCGACATTTACAGCGACATTTGAATTTATTTTTAGTCTGATTCTGATTTCTTATTTTTACTTATGCAGTTTTAAACTGCTAGAGTATATTGTGCGTGAACCCTGGCTTTGCTTGTAAAAACTTAACTAGGTGATGTCTTAATCAATTAGCACACAGATAAACTGACCACACACTACTTACATACATATTTTTACTAAAGACTGGTGTAGGAAAAAAAATATTATACATATTAAAGAACTGTCTCATACCAGGGTAGCGAGAAAGGTGCTAGATCTTTTTATAGATAATTAACAGTATCTAGGTAATTTTAAATTAATCCACATAATTTCTATTTCCGTCCAATTCAATGTGTGACAATGAGTGACTGGTGTCAGAACATCTTGTCTGAGTAAAGGTCTAGTTTTACGTTCAACTTGAAAAATTTAGTTATAAAACAGCCTATATTACAAAATAGAAATGTCATTATTCAATTTCTTATATTATCTACACACTTGAAACAACCAGTCTTAAATTAACAAAACCTATTCGAATCATGATATAGTTCAATATACTACATAAAATATATTTTTGTATCAATAAAAGTTAAGTCACTGCAAAATTGACACTATCGCATAGTGCTGATGTAATTATCACATACTTTTAAGATACAATACATTAAACTGTATTATAATTAAGTTATAATAAAATAACAAACATTCATTACATGATTTCATTCAATAAATAACAATATTGTCTTTAAAAAAATTAGCTTACATTGAAAATCTCTGCTTAGCCGTCTTTTTTAATTTTAAAACAACATAGTTTTTTTAACAATCATGTCTTTTTGTAGTAAAGTTTGATTCACACTATCGGTCCATCCAGCCTCATCCAAATAGCTCCAGGTGTAATGTGAATAAAGCTTTATTTAGTTACGGCATACAAATTATAACATGGCCAAATTCGAAACAATTTTTTTATCACAATCAATACATTTTCAGCGCAATTCATTATTATCCTTGTTAAGGCCATCGCACACCGTATCCACTCAACATTAACGCTACACAAGGCAAGCGTTGAAGTCAGTTTTAATTAGACTTCTATTATAAATCATTATCATTACAAATAATTATCATTGCCTCATTAAACATGTCTTCAGACAAAATAGCACGTCGATCGATAAAGTCTCGTTATCAGAAGATTTTACTAAGCAATTGTTTTTACATCGTTATGGTTAGCAGCCTTCGGCGATAATCCGGGCTTTCGCGACAAGTGTAGCCGGTTAGTTCGTCACTCGGCGATGTACCGAGCGAATTATCGCCGACGTCAAATCCGTAAAAAGGCGACAAGTCGGCCGTTAATGTAGACAAGAACTTAGCGATAACCGATAACGAAAAATGTTTTTATACTGTAGATGAAATCCTAACGGACAAATATTTAATATAATATATCCAGGCTGCTCAATGTTGCCATATCCCATCACGGTCATTATGTGATGCAATTGTATGTGATTTACCTGTAAGAACTGCATGCACTATAATGAAAGCAATAAATTATTAAGTACGACGATTTTAGCGCGACAACGCGACATGATTTATCGCGCGCTAATGTAGCCGCAACTTTAATGAATTAAAAAAAATATCTTTGTCAGTTCTCGCATACAAAAATGGCAATTCATTAAAAACAATCGGTTAGTAGTCACAAATGCGCCCGCATCCACGAGAAATCGTACCACGTAGCGAAGAGAACACGGAAACGGAAAAGGAAATACCTACACAGCCACACACGAATCGTGGCTAACGTGACCGCGGGGTAAATGACAGCTGAAGCCAGAGCAATGGGCTACATTATATCCGAGGCCCTAACTTACTACCCTACAAAAAAAGAAAAAGAAAGGAGGCAGAAGATCAAAAAAAAAAAGGTATAAGATAGAATTTTATGCAGGTATAAAATAGAATTCTAGGCAGGCAGGTAGGTTACTGAGTACGGTTAGCGACGGCCCTACTTAGTAACGTCCGCTCATTCGATGGTGCAAATGAGATCGTCTCCCTCCAGCTTCTGTCCGTTGGTGATGCTGACGGTCTGCACGGTGCCGGCGCGCGGCGCTTGGACCACCATCTCCATCTTCATGGCCGAGAGGATGGCGAGCGGCTGACCCTTCTCGATCTTGTCGCCTTCCTTCACTTTCACGCCTGGGTAGAGATGTCAGAGTTGTAAAGTTTGTGCCGAGTGGATTGAAACATAAATAACCATTTTTTAAAGGAATATGTACTATACTATGAGTACCTATATGTCTAGAGAGAGTTCAGTACTGTTTGAGAGGAATTTTCCATACAAACGCGCTTCTCAAATTTCTTGAAAACCGTTTGTCAGATTATGATGAAATTTAGCATGTACAATTAAATTAACAATATCTCCGCCCCTATGTTCTTGGTTTTTTTTTTAAAAAAACGTTCTCAAGCTCAAATAGAGCTATGAAAAATATCCACATTTTTAAGGGATCACTTTTGACTGATTTATTCAATAGGTAGACAAAGCAAATCATACATTCCATTACATAGGGAGGTTGTCTACATCATTAGCTGTTAAATGAATCCATAATACAAAGGAAATTCTTAGTTACTTAAGAATGATTACAGAAGTGCAAAAGTCATTAAAAAAAATGAAATTGCACTTTGTCACTCTGTAGGTGACTTTAGAGGCTCGTCAGTATCATCACTCGCTAAACAAAACAAAAATGACCATTCTTGAAAGGAATATATACTATACCATGAGTACCTATATGTCTAGGGAGAGTTCAGTACTGTTTAAGAACGAAAAGTGACAGGTCAACTTTTTTTTATACAAGTGTGCGTGAAAGGTACGTCTTTTACTACGGTTGCGTCATACATTTTGTTCATTTAAAACAACAGCTGGCTGTTATTTTTTTAGGCCCGTGAAATTTTTTTTCAGTTCATTTGGACATATCATTTATCAAAGGTATTATTGCAAAACAAATATAATTCGTGTATCAAACTCTTGTGTCCCGTGATCTGACTGTCGATGGGTCAACTTTCCCCTCAATCTCTATAGGGATACCATGACCATAATTTTCCTACATCCTTAATATAGACTGCAAAATGTGTACAGAATTCGAAATGAGCGTTCCCCCAGCCGGTGCACTTCCAAAAACCGGAATTTCTCAAAAAAGGACAAAGTTTGGGACCAAACCCGCTACATTCACAAATAGTCACATCTATTTTGGTTTATAACAAGTTAATAAAAAAATACGAAATTTTGTTTTATACAGAATATTACGTGATAATTTGCCAGTACAAAATTTAGCTTGCTGAAATTAGTGTTGAAAGTTTTTATAATACTTACTCAGTACGGTGCCGGGCATAGGCGCGCCGACTTGGTCTTTGTTACCCTTCACAGCCTTGGGGTGAATCTTCATTTCCTGTAAACCACAACACAATATCACCATCGGAAACCGTAAAGCGTTTATGTCTGTAATCAAGATTTTATTTTAAAAAACTGACTCCCTCTCAAATATTTGGATTTTGATATAAACGGGATCAGTAGGTAAGTTTTACTTGCAAATAACAACAAAACATATTCTAAATCGGTTTATAAATGACTGTAGCAAAGATTTAAGAAAATGTAACAAAAAACAGCCTAAACGAGAACCTTCTCTTTTCTTTTGAGTCTGTTAAAAATGTGCAAGATAACTTATACACATTTTTAACAGACAAACGTTATCATTGATAGCATACCGTGCTATCGTTCTCCAAACATGTGTATATACACGTGTACATGTGCAGGTACCTTGCTGGCGTGCTCGTCGCGGATGAAGACGGAGCGCAGCTAGTGTGTATATACACGTGTACATGTGCAGGTACCTTGCTGGCGTGCTCGTCGCGGATGAAGACGGAGCGCAGCTAGTGTGTATATACACGTGTACATGTGCAGGTACCTTGCTGGCGTGCTCGTCGCGGATGAAGACGGAGCGCAGCTAGTGTGTATATACACGTGTACATGTGCAGGTACCTTGCTGGCGTGCTCGTCGCGGATGAAGACGGAGCGCAGCTAGTGTGTATATACACGTGTACATGTGCAGGTACCTTGCTGGCGTGCTCGTCGCGGATGAAGACGGAGCGCAGCTAGTGTGTATATACACGTGTACATGTGCAGGTACCTTGCTGGCGTGCTCGTCGCGGATGAAGACGGAGCGCAGCTAGTGTGTATATACACGTGTACATGTGCAGGTACCTTGCTGGCGTGCTCGTCGCGGATGAAGACGGAGCGCAGCTAGTGTGTATATACACGTGTACATGTGCAGGTACCTTGCTGGCGTGCTCGTCGCGGATGAAGACGGAGCGCAGCTAGTGTGTATATACACGTGTACATGTGCAGGTACCTTGCTGGCGTGCTCGTCGCGGATGAAGACGGAGCGCAGCTAGTGTGTATATACACGTGTACATGTGCAGGTACCTTGCTGGCGTGCTCGTCGCGGATGAAGACGGAGCGCAGCTAGTGTGTATATACACGTGTACATGTGCAGGTACCTTGCTGGCGTGCTCGTCGCGGATGAAGACGGAGCGCAGCTAGTGTGTATATACACGTGTACATGTGCAGGTACCTTGCTGGCGTGCTCGTCGCGGATGAAGACGGAGCGCAGCTAGTGTGTATATACACGTGTACATGTGCAGGTACCTTGCTGGCGTGCTCGTCGCGGATGAAGACGGAGCGCAGCTAGTGTGTATATACACGTGTACATGTGCAGGTACCTTGCTGGCGTGCTCGTCGCGGATGAAGACGGAGCGCAGCTAGTGTGTATATACACGTGTACATGTGCAGGTACCTTGCTGGCGTGCTCGTCGCGGATGAAGACGGAGCGCAGCTAGTGTGTATATACACGTGTACATGTGCAGGTACCTTGCTGGCGTGCTCGTCGCGGATGAAGACGGAGCGCAGCTAGTGTGTATATACACGTGTACATGTGCAGGTACCTTGCTGGCGTGCTCGTCGCGGATGAAGACGGGGCGCAGCTAGTGTGTATATACACGTGTACATGTGCAGGTACCTTGCTGGCGTGCTCGTCGCGGATGAAGACGGAGCGCAGCTAGTGTGTATATACACGTGTACATGTGCAGGTACCTTGCTGGCGTGCTCGTCGCGGATGAAGACGGAGCGCAGCTAGTGTGTATATACACGTGTACATGTGCAGGTACCTTGCTGGCGTGCTCGTCGCGGATGAAGACTGAGCGCAGCTAGTGTGTATATACACGTGTACATGTGCAGGTACCTTGCTGGCGTGCTCGTCGCGGATGAAGACGGAGCGCAGCTAGTGTGTATATACACGTGTACATGTGCAGGTACCTTGCTGGCGTGCTCGTCGCGGATGAAGACGGAGCGCAGCTAGTGTGTATATACACGTGTACATGTGCAGGTACCTTGCTGGCGTGCTCGTCGCGGATGAAGACGGAGCGCAGCTAGTGTGTATATACACGTGTACATGTGCAGGTACCTTGCTGGCGTGCTCGTCGCGGATGAAGACGGAGCGCAGCTAGTGTGTATATACACGTGTACATGTGCAGGTACCTTGCTGGCGTGCTCGTCGCGGATGAAGACGGAGCGCAGCTGTCCGTTGAGTTCGAAGAACACCTCGCGCTCGCCGGCCGCCGTCATCTCCTCCGACACGGCCAGCGTCTTGATGTCCAGCGTCTTGCCGCGCTCGATCTTCACCTCGATCGTCTCGCCCACCTGCGAATACAAATTCGAGTTTATGGCTGATTTACATCATACAGATAGATTGGATTTTGCAAGCTCAATCCTGGCACCCTAGACTAGTTGCAACCGCTTCCAAAGGATTACATTGCTAAAATTGCTAATGCTCAAACTTTTATGGTGAATAGAGTGAATACGAGCTATATCAATGATATGTGATCACTATTGTCAACTCGTTCAATCAGCAGCTAAAGATCGTAGCGTTAGTGGTTGTAGATATAGAATGGCTAAGTATGTCAGTTTAATTGGCTGCCTCGGTGGCTCAGTTGGTAGTGAACCTGCCATCTGAGCTAGGGGAAGTAAGTTCGATTCTCACGATTATTAATTAAAACCACTAACGTAAGAAACATTTGTAGTAAGTCGTTAGGAAATTAATATCACAACCCTACTAATTAAGTTTTTGTTCGTGTTCACCAAACAGACATCTTCAACCAAAGACTGGGAATAGAGTGGAGGAGAAAAGCAATAGACAGAAAAAACTGGACAAAACTGGAGGAGGCCTACGCCAAGGAGGCGACATCTACACATGACTGCAATATGTGACAATGGACATTTATAATTAATTAATTGAAATTAAGTGTAATTGAAATAAAGGCTTTTTTACTTTTACTAATTAAGTAAACGTATACCATGCCATGCCTACGTATGGCTTCCGAATAATTATTCCCCATTTTGTCTTTTCTTTCTCTTAGATTTTAAGATTCCACTTTTATTATTAAGAGAGTAAAACTTTTACCAACCAACAACCGTTAAGCATGTCAAAGGCGTTCAGGCAGGCTAAAGCTCAGACGCGAAGGACATAGTCTACACGCACTTAATTTTTAGTCTAAACTATTCAGAAACTCCTAAACCTATTGTTTTGTGGATTTCAAGAACTCCTGAAAGAATCTGAAGGATTGCATAGTGAGTCAGTGTCAGTAGGTACTTACGGAAGGTCCAACGAGGAAGGTCTTGGTGTCCAGATGTTCGACAGGCCCGTACTTGTCCCGGATGCGGAAGTAGTCGTTCGCCACTTGCGGGTACATCGCCGCCGACATCACGTCTAGATCCGACACCTGGGAACCACCAAAAAGGTTACATTTAATCAGGCGAGTTGGTGCTCAAACGTGGTTGGTGGTGGTGGTGTTACTTTACATTAAAAAAAAAACAGATAAGTACCTAAAGTAAAATCTTACTTTCTATCGTCAGAACTAGATTTTAATAAAAACAAGAACTAACCAAAAGTGTATCCTTACCAAATAAAAAAATATTTTTAAACATGTCTATAAATGACAGAGTTCTGAGGTAACAGACGTTGAATTATGTAAACATTAGTCAAAGAAAAACAAAAAACCCGACTGCAAAATGTTGTTATGTCACTTCCACGTCATTTGAATCGTCTTCATAAGACGATTCAAATGACCTCACATGTCGAAACTTATAAGCTGTCTAGACTTTAGGGTGTGTCATAAAAACTTCATACATTTATACACACCCACATACATACTTACATTCGAAAAATATAACCCTCCTTGCGCAGTCGGGTAAAAATACAACAGGAATGAATGAAAATCTTTTAAAATTAGAACATACTAAAAAACAAAAAACAACTATTTTTGATTTCTGACTGTTTCCGATACTCACGCCTGGGTAAGTTTCCTGTATGTCCGACTTGAGCTTGTCAAAGTCCAGGGGCGGCAGTTCAGCGCCGGGCCTGCCTTCTATCCTCTTCATGTCCTTCAGCACCTTCGACCTGGCGAGTTGTATTATTAGCTTAGGACCTTGAACGATTTAACTGGCAAATTAAAACAATCATAGAAGAAACGGCAGAAGAAGATAGGATGAGGATGACCAAGAAGAATTGAAGAAAATAATTTTTAGACCCAATAAAAGAAAAGGCAGATGTCATAGATTAACGGATATCTATATATCTACCTTCTGCAAGCAACGCAGCGTTATTTATCGCGTACCATTACTCCACCGACAAAAGTAACTGTCATAAATTTGATGAAATAATGACGAATGTTGAACTAATCTAAGTAGTCATTCTTTGTTCAGTTCAGGGGACCCTTGTAAATTAAATCCTGCTAATAGCACCCCCAGATATTTCTGAACGTTTTGCGCAGCATTTATTCTCACCTCCGTCCAATATGGGCAGCCACCAGCAATAATAGACCTAAATGACACCAATATAATGCCTAATTTCCTTCAATATTATCGAGTGGTTTTACGACACTCGTAGAGAAGGATAGTTTTCCAGCCTGTTTCAATGTCCGTTGCCACCAGCGATAGAAGACCTAAACAACATCGACATAGAGTCCAATTCACTTTATATACCTGAATGGTTCAGGGAATCCGTCTTGTGGAATACCGATGGCTCCCTAGCATAGTCACGAAGCATAGTCCACGACACTCTTATGGTAGATAATTCTTCGACCTTTCTTCCAATTTTGGCTGCCATAAACAATAATAGACCTAAACAAAATCAACATAACGTCTAATCTCCTTCAATATTTACCTGAGTGGTTCAGGGAATCCACCATAAGGAATGCCAATGGCTCCCTGCAGATATTCCACAACGCTCTTAGGGAAGGATAGTTCTTCAGCCCTGGCCTCAATGTCTGCCGCTGTGAGTTTGTTCTGGACCATGAACTGTGCGAGGTCACCGACCACTTTGGATGAGGGGGTCACCTTGATTATGTCGCCGAGGATCAAGTTCGCTTCCCTGCAGGGAAAAGTATCTAGTTAGAGTAAAAAGTTGAAAAAGAAAATTTGAATTTATATTTTTTTGGAAATGAATTTGGGTTTTGGATCGTTTGCATTACAAAGGAAGGTTGTAAATGTATGTTGGTTTATGGTTTCAAGTGTTTTTAACTCCCGAAGCAAAAACGACGAGGTGTTATAAGTTTGACGTGTCTTTTAGCATGTGTGTGCGTGTGTGTGTGTGTGTGTGTGTGTGTGTGTCTGTTGCATCGTAGCTCCCAAACGGATGAACCGATTTTGATTTTGTTTTTTTTGTTTGAAAAGTGAATTAGTTAGGAGTGTTCTATGTAGTGTAGTTATGTTTAATGAAAATCGGTGTCAGGGGTTTTTTAAATCTTTAATTTATACTTGTTTAGACAGTATTACCATATGATTCTCACCTGTAAGCCTTCTTGACCTGTTCGAACTGCGTGCCCAGCCCGAGGCTGAAGGCCTGGAACTGCAGGTTGGTGTACTGTCCGCCCGGGATCTCATTCAGGTACACGTCGGCGTTGCCAGACTTCATGGTCGCCGCGCACTCGAACGGGCCGTACAGCGTGCGCGCTTGCTCCCAGTACGCAGAGTACTCGGACACTTTCTGGAGAGGGATCTCTGAGGACGGAAAAACAATAATACTAAACTCTTGCCTCGTTACTCTCGTAACTCATGTTTCGTTAACTACCCTCAAATATGACTTGATAAAAATTGTTGATAGGCTGAGTATTTGGGCACTTTCTGGAAAGGGATCTCTGAAGAAAGAAAAACGATAATACTAACTCTTGGCCATGTTCTGTTAGCTACCCTCAAATATGACTTGATAAAAATTGTTGATAGGCTGAGTACACGGACACTTTCTAGAAAGTAATCTCTGAAGAGAGAAAAACGATAATTTTAAATTCCTGGCCATGTTATGTTAACTACCCTCAAATTTGTTTCTATAAGAATTGTAACCTAGATAACATTTTAGTTTAGCAGCTAAGTTTTAAAAGGCGCTCCTAGACCACAAAACGAATACCATTGTGTTTACTACGATCTTAGTCAATAACGCTGAGTGTGCAAATTTTCATTTCATCGTCAATCAACTCACGCGTATCAAGTTTCGTCCCCTGCAGACTGGCGACCAGCGCTCCCATACTGGGCTGACTGGTGAGTCCGGACATGGAGTCCACCGCCACATCCACCACGTCAGCGCCGGCCTCGGCGCACGACAACATGGAAGCCACGCCCGCGCCGGACGTGTCGTGAGTGTGGACGTGGATGGGGATGTCGGGGTGTCGGTCGCGGATCGCTGATATCAACAACCTGGGGGTAGGTTCATCCATTAAAATAGTGTCCAAGAAGAATAAAGAAAAAGTTTATAAAATAAGGAGTATTTATTGCGGATCACTGATACTAATAACCTGGGGATAGATGAGTGGCCGTTTAAAATAGTGTCTAACAAGTGTATAGCAAAAGTTTGCAAAATAAAGAGTGTTAGTCGTATCGCTATCAACAACACAAGCAGATAATAATTCAACTAAAACAGTGGTCAGCTAGTATAAAGAAAAAGCTTACAAAATAAGGGATGTTTGTTGCGAATCACTCTCGGGTTAGATGAGAGGTTGAAAAAAATTGTGTCCAAATAAATAAGTAAGCTAAAAGTGAAAAACTCCTACAACCTTAGCTAAGACACCTTCGATCAAGCCACTTTTAAAAAACTAGATCAGAATCGGTAAATCTGTTTGAGAGCTAGTATGATGCAACAGATACACACATTCATAAGTAAAACTTCCCCTTTCTCTCTTAACCGATCTACCCTATCCCCTTAACCTTCTGAATGAATCGGAGTTTTTTTTTTAAATTACACTCTACGGGTACCGTATTAACTGGTATCTTAATGATTATTTTGATGATGATTATTATTTAAGTGGAATACAGGTAGAGGGGGGCTAGTTGTCAAATCAAGAAATGTAATATGTTAACAACACATACAAAAAAAAATGCAGTCTATGCTCTGGTGTGTGACGTTTTGCGAGCGAACTGTCAAAGGAATGTTAGTGGAGTAGCGACTGAGTCGCCAGCTTCGCCCAACCGGCACTTTTTTCGCTGGAGCGCGGAAAAGGACGGATCTCGTATTGTTTTTCTTTGGCGTCTTTCTATCGTATTAATCTTGGTGTCCATTCGATTGATACTGAAATTACCTACATGTTGTACATGGTTTGGACTATTAGAAGTATTGGTTGATTTTCAATACCCTCCCTTCAGAAATAGTTTACAAATAATAGTAGTTCATAAGGTCATAAGGTCCCTTACAGTTTCTTCACAGGTTTATGGCAACAGGTTAGAAAAGCGTTTATTTCGATAATCTTCACCTATAGTATACTCACTTAGCAGCTTGAGGTTTCAACAGGCCAGCCATGTCTTTGATGGCCAGCACGTGAGTCCCACCCTTCACCAGCTCATCAGCCAGATTCAAGTAATACTTGAGGTCGTATTTAGTCTTGGTAGGATCGGACACGTCGCCAGTGTACGATATGGCCGCTTCGATCACGCCTCCGGCCTTACCCGCCGCGTCCATACCGAGGATCAAGTTGGGAAGGTAGTTTAGGGAGTCGAATACTCTGAATATGTCCATGCCGTTTTGTACCTGAAATATGATATTGCATTATGAATATACACGAATGCATACATTATGAATACAATGAAATGGTTGGGCATTAAATTCAGCGATTGAATTGATTTGATTGAATGCGATGATAGCCTAGTTGGAACAAGCCCGCCTCATAAGCCAGAAGGAGCGGGTTCAAACCCAGCCGACGGCACGCACCAATTTGTTCACTGTGTGAACATATGTGCGTATAGTACGTCATCTGCTACATGACTGGAGGACGGTATATGGCGACAGGCTCGCCCCCTGTCACATTTGGAACTGAATATCGTCCGGCGAAGTTTGGGTGTTGTATTACTGTTATTATTAATGGTTGAGACATTAAAATCAGCTAAAAGTTTTAGTTTGAACTGATTGAAACTAGATGGCGCTTTTCATAATTTTTAACTCTCAAATCGCTCCACTGGCCTCATGTGGTCCGCGCCTCCAAGCATAATAGTTGTTACACAAGTGGCCAATCGCTGGTTAAAGTTTTGTTGCTCTATTCTTTTTTCGTGCGTATAATATCATCTCAGTCAGTATTTCTCACTAGAAAAAGTCATGAAAGCGACTGTGACCGACACATTTAATTCATTTCACTCACCGCCATATCACAGAACTTGTAGACAACATTGTCGGGGTAGTTGGTGTACCCGACGGCGTTGGCTCCTCGCAGCAACATCTGGAACGGCACGTTGGGGATCAGCCGCCGCATGGCGCGCAGCCGCTCCCACGGACACTCGTGCAGGAACCTGGGATTATGGACCTTCGTTTTACATATATAAAGGTGAATTTGCTACATGGAAGCTAGTGGAGAAAACTAGGGGGGATCGAGCTTGGTTTAATGTAGATAGACCATACAGTTGGAATTGTTTTGACATTTCCATATGGAATCAATAAAGAAACAGCTAAAGAATGCACCTTCATTTATTATGGATAGAGATGGGATTGCTTTGGCATTTCCACATGGTATTAATAAAGAACCTATAACATAATGTACCTACTTTGATGCTAAATAAAATTAGAGGTGGATATGCCATGGCGTTTGGTGCTTTCTACTCTTTTATGTGCCATTATTACATTTGGACATGAAAGGAAATAAACTAAACAGAGAGAGATCACAACCCATAGCTGATATAATTTTGACTGAATAACTTGACTAGACTAATATTATTTTGATTATAGATAATAATATTAATTTGTCTGGTTATCTGACAAATAGAACAGAACGAGAATAAATATTATAAAACTGTATCCACTTACCCCATTTAAGTAAATACATATTTTGACGTTGACATTGATAAGATAAAAATGAGATATTATATCATGCAGCTTCTGATAAATTTAACCATCTTCATCAAACTTTTGTCCAAGATTTAGCAAGTACATGAAAGCATTTTTTTTAAATGTAGAATAGGTCGGCGTTTGACCACCAATTCGCCTGATGTTAAGCGACGTTGTGGTCTAAGATGGAGCACGACGACCTATAAGGTACTTATTCACTCTAGCCTTGAAGTTTAGTAGAGTGAAGAAGTACAAAGACGGCAGTTGAGAGTTGACGGCATAGAGGAGATCTACAAATTCTTACCTGAGAGCGACATCAAAAGTGGCTCCACCCCAATTCTCAAGCGAGTACAAGTTACTAAAGTTGTGCGCGACGTAAGGCGAGACAGCAAGCAGGTCGTGCGTTCTCACTCTAGTGGCCAGCAGCGATTGGTGCGCGTCTCTGTATGTGGTGTCCATGAGAAGGAGGCCTTTGTTCTGGCGGACGGCCTTGGCGAAGGCCTCTGGGCCACCCTCGTTTAGGATTTGTTTGAAGCCTCGCGGGGGTTGAACCGCTGGAATTTAATTTAAATTTACTGATTTTTATTTTTTTGTTTTACTGCTACGAGATTTTGATTGGTTTATAAAATTACTGGATGTTACTTCTTCAGGCTAAAACACCGATTTCCCAATATAAGTTATAAAATGAAGAATGAATTTATCTAATTATATGAAAGATGTTTTATATCTCTATAGATTAAAAGTACATAATATGTAGTTACAACTTTTTACTGGATTAAAAAAATGTGTACTAATCAAATGTAGGTATGTAGGTACATAAATGGGTTTGACATGAATGAACTATATGGAATTTCAGTTTCATTTATTTTTCTTTTAGTTTGAGATCAGCTAAAATCCAAAACACAAAGCAAGTCGGTTTTGATTGGCTTTCAACTTACAGAACAAAACTAGGCCCAAAGTGTTTTTTTCTTGTGAGTGAAAAAGGCTATACACAGTTGCCAGATTCATTTTGCCAAAATCTTTAATCTTAATCTTCAAAATTAATCTCAATACACAAGTGCATAAGGTATATTTTTGGAAGTATTGTAAAGTAAGTGAAACATTTCCTCAGATTTTGTGGATACAGAAAAAATTTAACGGCAAACTTAAATTGAAAACCTACACATTGCTTAAATTGAAAAACTCCATTTACTTTTTCGCAACACAAAAATGAGTTGGGGAGAACGTGATATCTTGAGATGTGTTTTATAAGGCTTCGTCCTAACTGAGCAAACAATGAGCGGTTATTTATGTTTTATTTATTTATTACATAACTTACAAAAACGAACATTTGGCACCAAATCGTTTTTGTGTTACACTTAACAATAAAAACACACATCAGGTAAGTGTCTAATGTAATTTAACATCATAATACTGTTTCCCGAGAAGAACAACAGTAGCAAAGTTGACGAAAACGTTAGAAAGTTGCCTTCAGTTCGCTACACATTATATTTTAAATGGTGTCCGAACAGAGAGTACTGACACAAGCTGTTCATTCGCACTTCATTTATTTAAAATATATAGAGAGCCTCACAGTTTGCTTAGTTAGGACGAAGCTTTATGCAGCGTTTATAAGAAAGGCCCTTGAAAACAAAATTATATATTTTTTAATGAAAATATGGTTGCTCTCACCTGTGTTTTCACCAGTTAATTCTTGCCGTTTAATAGCTTCTGGCGAAAGGTCTGAAAAATATGTTTTAGCGTAACAAATGGCAGTGCTCTATGCTTTAGTGCAAGAAATTAAAAATGGCGGCGCATCACCAAAATTAAATACACACAGGAAAATTAAAATAAATTAATATAATGCTTACTAGGTACTGGGAAAATGTAGTTTGTTAAGAAACACCGGTGGTAATGATTTTTATGATTCGCTTAGAAGATGCTAGTAGTGTTGTGATTACTTATGGGTTAAGTGAATTTTTGTTTGATTTCAAACCAGACAAAATCTCTGTTAAAATTTGCCCAGGCCTTATTCTGAGCCATAACATACCGTCACTTTCCCCCGAGGGTGCTGGCAGAAGTGTAATACAACACCCACATTTCGCCGGACGATATTCAGTCCCAAATGTGACAGGGGGCGAGCCTGTCGCCATACACCGGGCTCCAGTCATGTAGCAGATGACATACAATACGCACATATGGTCACACAATGAACAAATTGGTGCGTGCCGTCGGCTGGGTTCGAACCCGCTTCCTCTGGCTTGAGAGGCGGACCTTCTCCCAACTAGGCTGCCATCGCTTACGATATTCTGAGCCATGCGATATTATCTAGCGTTACAGTCTTCCTCATGAGAAAAGCCACGAGTTTGAAAGGGACAAAGATAATGCAGTACGCGCCAACATTTATAACGATCACAGAGCACGAATCTATAAGTACCTACCCCATAACGTATCAAAAGTTAAAAAAAAAACATAAAAATTATTACCACCGCAAAATTTTAGACTATGAAGTATGAAATTTTAGTTATAAATAGGAATAAATACGGTTATGTTACAAAAAAAATAAGTCCCGTGTTCCAATACGCAGTGACCAAAAATACATATTTTAAAAGGCAAAAGCTGTAAAGAAAACATCGCTTAAATAGGCAAATAAATATTTAAAACGATGCGTTGTATTGTAGGTATTCTCTTCAACCTACCATGCCCAGAGCGGACTGGAAAAAAATCAGAAAACATCCTTAAATTTCTCCAACGTAAGATCCGTTTTTGATTAACAAAAATTTCATCCTCCATCTGAATACACAAAGAGTAAAAATGAGACAAAAATTAAGAAATTAAATTGAAATGTTTTCTTGTTTCAATTTCAAATGCACAATTTATGTGCAAACATAATTTTCTACTTTTTTAAATAATATACAAAATTTTATGATTTGACCTTATGAAAATAAACATTGGTAAAATTATTTTATGAAACTACTACATAACTGGCTGAGTACGATAATTTTCATTTGCTATTAATAGCAAACAAGCAGACGGGTCGCCCGATGGTAAGCGATCACCGTCGACATTTCTTAACCGTAACACTAAGGCATAACGGATATACAAAGTGTTGTTTTGCAGAAGCACGAATAACAATGGAAGTGAAATGAATGGAGCAACCTTGAAATCGATAGAAAAAACAGCAGTTTCATACAAAAAGTCGTTGATCGTCGTCAAAGTGTATGGAACAGCTGCTTTTTTTCTTGATTTCAAGGTGTCCCACAATTTATCGTGCGCTACTAGTGAAGTTTACGTACTTCTAAAAATTCTGCAAGAATGCAAAACAACACGTTGTACTGCCAACCTATTACGACTCAGTTATGAGCTCTCAGGGCGTGCACTAAAACTCGCGCGGACTTCCGCTCGCGTTCTTTTGAATTTTTTTTTGAAAAAAATAAATAATAACAATTTCTCGTCAATCGAACTAGAATTAAAATTGGAGTAATCTATAAGTATATCCTTTCAAATTTTCAAGACCAATTACAGACAATTAAGACAGTATCAATTTATATTTTTTATTATTAAAAAATATATTTTAACCGAATTGAGAACCTCCTTTTCATTATGGAAACTGACGTGGTTTTTCCACCCTATTTATATTTTATTTTATTTATATTTTCACACAATTTTAATATGGAAACTGACGTGATTTTCACATTATGATTTTATAATACGGGAATTACTAACTTTTTAAAAAAAATGTAGAATAGGTCGTCGTTTGACCACCAACTCGGCTAATGGTAAGCGATGCTGTGGTCTACGATGAAGCACGACGACCTATAAGGTACTTATTCACTCTAGCCTTGAAGCTTTGTAGAGTAAAGAAGTACAAAGACGGCAGTTGAGTGAGGCGCTACAAGTGCGCTACTGCTCAGACCCGTCTTACGTACGATTAAGTCGGTTATTCCGACTATAGTTTCAACCGCATTCGGCGGCCTTTTTCAAGGCGGGAGCGAATGCGCCTCGCTTAGCACTGCGCTAAGCACTTATAGTCGGAACAATCGACTTAATCATATGTGAGTAATTCCCGTATTGTAATCAAATCATAATATGATAACCTCCTCCTTCCAAACAGAATAGTAGATTTGCCTTTTAATAAATTTAGCACGGAGTTGAAAAAGTGGCTAGTGAGCGAAAGTTTTTATACAACAAAATAATTATTGGACAAAGCATCGTGTCGCTACCATATTTATCACGATAAATTTTAAGTTTTTTTTGCCAACATTTTCATTATTTAATTTTTTTTTAATATTATGAAATTAAATAAAATGTCAAATATTCATAATTAATTTGCACACCTAATGTGAGGTAGTTATTGGCTGTTCAAACCTAAATTAAGATCATTGTAACCCATTGACGAGCAAAAAAAGAAATTGAATTTTCCTTTTTGAAGTCGGTTGAAAATAGTATGAATCGGCGCAAACGCACGCGTGCGACTGGTTACTTGCAGTCGACTTGTACGACGAGCGTTCGCGCGAGTTTAAGCAGACGCCCTTATCATCATCCTCCTAACCTTATCCCACTTCTGAGAAGTCTCTATAAATGCTATTTATACAAGGTGCTCCACAAAGTAGTAATACTTAAGAGTCCGGCGACCTAACTAACTTCGACCTAGGCGACCTAGACTAACTTCGCATTGGCTTAAGGTATTCTATAGCCATTTTGTCTAGAAGAAGAAGACGAGCGAAGAGAGCGAGTAATGATACTGACGAGCCTCTAAAGTTACCTACAGAGTGACAAAGTGCAAATTCAAGACAACCTCCCTATGTAATGGAATTTATGATTTGCTTTGTCTATCTACTGAATAAATCAGTCATAAGAGACCCCTTAAAATGCGGATATTTTTCATACCTCTATTTTCGCGGAGATATTGTTAATTTAATTGTACATGCTAAATTTCATCATAATCTGACAAATGGATTTTAAGAAATTTGAGTAGCGCGTTTGTATGGAAATTTTAGAGCGTCGCGGCCCTATTAAGGGTGTTGATCTACCCGTCAAATTGAACAGCTTTTATAACGTAAAGTTTGGTTGGGAGAACAATAATCGAGTTTCCATATAAAATAACTGATCCCGCGATACATTTGTATGCTAACTAGATTTTTATGCTCTCGAATTTAACTAATGTTCATAAGGATTTTGCGACACTCTGCATTTACCATACAAACGTACTTGTCAAATTTCTTGCAAACCATTTGTCAGAATATTATGAAATTTCGTCTTCTAGACGAAATGGCAATAGAAAACCTTTAGCCAATGCGAAGTTAGTCAAAACTGGTCACCGGACCCTTAAAGTTGTTCGCTTTGACGAGTAGCCGAACATCCTTAAGTATTACTACATCTTTTTGAAACACCTGAAGAAATCTGGAGGAATCTTGTATTAAGTATGGATTTAGAGAAAATAAAATAGTTTTACCCAGCGGCACAGGCGGTATAAAAGGCTTGACATCAGCTGGCGGTATGCTGGTAGCCAGTGGGGTCGCGGGTCCGTTCACCAACACTTGTCCCAAGTAGCTGAGGATCTTCTGAGCTCGGTTCTGGGACGCCTTGAACATGAAGAGCTGCGGGTGCTCGTCGATGAAGTACGTGTCTACTGCGCCTGGAGAGGTCAAGTTATGCTGGTCAATATTAGAGCTGGTACAAGATGTTAGGGGTAGGTAGTTTATGGTATTCATAAAAATATTTGGGATATAGCTTCAAATGTAAAATAGGAAGTTAAATATTATGAAAAGCAAGGCATAAAACACTGACTTCCCGTCATCCATGTACACAATTTTTAGGTTTTTGTTGATGTTTTAAAAACTGCTTGGCCGATTTCGATATTTTTTTATGGGAATACCTCGAAAGTATGATTTACCAAAACATGAAAAAAGAATCATTAAAATCGATTCATAATTGGCGGAGTAATCGCGTAACATACATTACAAAAAAACATTTGAATATCATTACAACAGATGAATTTAGAACCTCCTCCTTTTCTGAAGTCGGTTAAAATTGCCGACAATGGCTGGCTATTGCCACCTAATATTATTAATATTAATTTTAATATTATTCTTCTTTTTTAATTTATTCTTTTTTCATAGTGTATTATGGATCCCTGAGTCTGAAATAAAGTTTTATTATTATTATTATTAAAAATATTTATTATTAGATACGGCTTCATATGGGTTTCATATTAGATGCGGCGCAAGCCGAACGCTCAAGCCGATCGTGCCTTTCGCTCGCTCTTGTAGCGCTCTCGCTCCGATCGACCAAGCGTAACGGGACAATCATGAGTCATCCTTTTTCGTGCATGCAGCCGGCGTTCATCGATGTATTAGAGTCACGTCAAAAGTGCAAGTTCAGATTCACCAAGATATGAAGGTCGTATTGTACTTTCCAGTCTCCTCACTGTCTAACAAACGTTATCTTACCGTTGAGGAACTTCTGGTTCTCAAGCACGTTGAGCAGGAAGGGTATGTTGGTCTTGACGCCGCGGATACGGAACTCTCTCAGCGCGCGGTTCATTTTGGCCGCCGATGAGGGTAGGTCGTGCGCGTGGGAGATTACCTGCGAAAAAGAGTATGTACATTCAGGAAGGGAGAGTTTTGAGTAGGACTAAATTGTTGGGTAATTTTAATATATTTGTTTATTTTCGTGAATTTGGACCGGAAACTACGTGTTGCTTTGCATTCCCGCGGAATTTGTAGAGGTACGAGTAGTGGAGAGATAGAGAGAAAAAAACAGCTGTTCCATACAAAAATATCGTTGATCGTCGACAAAATGTATAGTACATAATGACTTAACGACATGAATCTAACTGCTTATCAATTGTGATTTTGACATTTGAAGCAGTCTTCAAAAATCTAAATGAGAACTATACATAAAAATACGCGTCGTCTTGAGAACCTCCTCCGGTTTTTCGTCGGTTAAAAATAGCCGTTCCGCTTGCGCTATCCGAGAGCGAGACTGAGCTTATTATCGCATTCGTCGCTACTTAGTTTACACAGATTTTCGATTATCATTACAACAACATTGAATAACTTAAATATGTTTTAAACTTAGCAGTGTAATACAAACTAGGTAAAAAAATCTAATGCGGGTAGTCTGAAAAATAATTTACCTTGACTAGAAGTGAGTCGTAGTATGGAGAGATGACTGCGCCGGCGTAAGTTGACGCTGAGTCTAGACGGATGCCCATACCCTCGCCAGATCTTTAACAAAACGACGAATTATGAAACTTACACTCAAGCAATAGAGTTTAAATTTAAAAGGAAAAAAAACATTGCACACTCCTAGCTCCCTACTAGGTTTTGCTGTGCCGGAGATGCGATGGAATACACACAAAGACTTCGTCAACCAGCACACAGACCCAGAAAATATATAAATATTCGAGACAACTCCACACAACGTCATCTGATCTCAAACTAAGCAAAGCTTGTACTATGGCTGCCAGAGACTATACATACATATATATTTTAGAGAATATACATACCTTAAAATTATAAAATACAAACTTAAATAGATATTAACATCCAGGACCGTATTCTAAAACGACGCTGAGTCATAAATCTCGATAACTGTTTTATGTATGATCGATATTTAAAACTGGGCGTCGTTTTAGTATGCAGGCCCCAGACATTTAAATTAATTACTAACATATTCAAATTTTACTATTCAAACATCTGCCCATTCGGGATTCGAATCCGGACCTCTCCTTCTTTAAAATAGTTGTGCTGCCGACTAGTCCGGAGGATCATCAAAAATGGATGTATGAATAATTTATGAATGCATAAGCTGTCTACTTTAGGTTAGAAAATATCAGGCAGAAAATATATTTAGGAACAAGCTAAAAGTTTCATATACTGTGTATAAGATTACGAATCTAACGAATTGCGCCTCGCGGTGTGACCCGCTTTTCATGATAAAAATTAGCATACGTGTTAATCCAGGGTGTTCAGCTACCTCTATACCAAATTTTATCAAAACTGGTTCAACCGTTTGAGAGGGAAGAAGTAACAAACCAGCACATACACCGAAACTTTCGCCTTTATAATATAAGTAGGATAACTAAACCAATGCGAGAATGTCGCCATACAACAGGCTCCAGTCGTGTAGCAGTCTTCACGACTGGAGCCCGTTGACAAGCTCGCCTCCTATCACATTTGGGACTGAATATCATCCGGCGAAGTGAGGGTGTTGTACACCTATGCCAGCCCCCTCGGGGAAATGGCGTGACAATATGTTATGTATGTATGTTATTTTGGAACTTCAGGCCAAAATAACATACATAATTGTCAGTATTATCCAGTTAGATATCTAACTGGATAATCCTGGCAATGAATACTGAAAATACTTCGGAATTATGCAAGATGAATGTTGTATTACACCTCTGCCAGCGCCCTCGGGAAAGGCTTGACATATAGAGTCTATATTAACCTGAAGACTTCAATCCTGCCGGTGCTAGGTTGGAAGTTGTTCGCCGGGTCCTCTGTGGTCACTCTGCACTGGATGGCGTATCCTTGCGCCTTGATCTTGTCTTGCGTGAGTCCCATCTCAGGCAAGGTCATACCTTCGGCGATCCTGATCTGTGATTGGACGAGATCTATGCCGGTTACCTCTTCTGTGATTGTGTGTTCCACTTGTAACCTGAAAATTGTATTGGTTGTACAGTAATTTATTTATTTAAAAAAAATGTTTGTAAAGTCGGTTTACGGACGATAGTTTAACGTGACAGCGTCATAACAAACATTGATGTAATCTTCTCCTCGGACGCATAGGCTAATCGAGTGGAAGAGAAATAGATGCGACGCAAGCCTAACGCTCTCGCTCCGATCGACCGAACGTAACGGGACAATGAGTCATCCTTTTTAGTGCGTGCAGCCGACGTTCACGATTTATTAGACGTTGTCACGTCAAAAAAAAACGCCTCTCAGTTTCTTGCCTGTTATTCTGAGTAGCGGCTTTTTTTCCGAACAGAGCGGTAGAGTCTATTTTTTTTTATGTTCATAAGTGTATCATTGATACCCGATAGGTTGAAAACATTTTGACTTAGACTTTGACTTTGGTTAGAACAGAGATCTTAAATATTTAAGGTACTAAATGACATTAAAATAACTGCTGTGGCGCTGAATAAAACCATTGAGAAATTAACTCTACATCGTTGTCCGTAAAGCTTAATTTTGACCAGAGCGCGTCGTTTCATTTCATGACATAATGTCACTGTCTAGATCGGTTCAAAGCTGTCGCTTCGTTCCAATACTAACTATGACATTTAAAATTGTGCTGTACCTACCATGTTACAATAGGGTTTATATTTCAACATAAATGTGCGTGACGGAATTATTCTCGTTGTAGGTAAGACAACAGTCTCGGTCCAGCAGGCCTACCATGCGCGCGCGAATAAATGATTCTCGTCACTTTTTGTCGTGTGAGAACGTGACAAGGCTATGTGTAATCATACGTCTGTCTCGATAAAAAGAGTAGACATACCGTCGTCGCAGGCCTGCTGGACTCACTGTCTAGTGTATTATCTAATATTTCGTTGTAATACCACTTGCAGTCACACATTTGAAGACTGAGCGGACGGGATTTTTCTTAACTGTAACGGTACAGACCGGCTCAAGAAAAGTTTGCCAGCTTTAATTGTAACTATTGAAGACATCAATTAATAGTAGATTATGCACTGAGGGATTAAGCAGTGTCTTACGTCGCGGGCGGCTTATTGAACCCTGAGGTACGAGGGACTGTAGCGTTAACTGTAGCGGAGTTATGTAGAGTCCTGGGTAAAGCGAGGGGTTCAAGCTGCCCAAGACAAAGACACTGCTTTTTCCCTGAGGTGAATAGTCTACTTTTCACATCTTCTGCGAGGCAATAAAAAGGAACTGTGAAAATATGTTTCACCAAACACTGTCTCTGTCACTGAGCTCATGGTCTTCTTCTTCTTGGTGGCCAGTTCAATTTTTGAATAAAGTCTTTTTTCAGTGCTCGTATGCCGAGTATTCATTCAATTTTAACCTCTTAGCTCGAAGACTCCTTTGAGATTTCATACAACTTTATCACCCTAGAGAGGCAATGCTTTGCTTTACGTTGAGTGTTAATCAGTGAGATGTGTAATTGGTCATTATAGAGCATGTGGTGTGAAATTGATTCTTTTATGTATTACCTGGCGTTAACTTCAATGAAATAGAAGTTGCCCTTATCATCCAGTAGAAACTCCACGGTGCCCGCGTTTTCATATCCTACGTGACGAGCCAAGTGTACCGCGCAGTCAACCATCTTCTGTCTTGTCTGTGGTAACAAACAAAAAAGTATATTAATATCACCTAATTCTGTGAAATAGTTCAATTTGCAAGTGTTGAAAAGTGAGCACAAAAAAAAAGTTCCGAAGGTCATCTTCATACGATGAGCGATTTACTCAAGGGTCAAGTTTGAGGCGTCTCCCAGACAGACGCGGGCTGCGGCCACTAATGCGCCGTCATCTGGGAGACCCTTTATCGTTTCGAACCGATATCTTCATACATTTAAATAATAAATAATAATAAATAAATAAATTTGGGACACTTCCACACACGGTCGCCTGACCCCAAACTAAGCAAAGCTTGTACTATGGCTGCCAGAGACTGATATACATACTTAAATATTTTTAAATACATACTTAAATACATAATAACACCCAGACATGGACCAAACACAAATGTTCATCGCATAAATGTTTGCCCTAGGTGGGAATCGAACCCACGCCCCCAAGCTCAGAAGGCAGGTTCACTACCAACTGAGCCACCGAGGCAGTAAAAAGTCAAAATTTGCGTCAATGTGTGCTTGCATCCGCTGTTGCTCGTTTTATGGAAGCTAGCCTTCTGTACCTATTCATTATGTGCTCTTTGTCTGATATAGAGGCGGGCCATTTAACCCCTCAATAATAAATGTTGAATAGCCTCAGAAATAGTTAATACAGTGTTTTGTCTTTTTCTTTTTATTTACCTTTTTTTAACTTGACCGAAAAAGAAAAAAACACTGTGAAACTATTACATGCCTATACAACGTTTATTGCTAAGGGGGTTAGTGTTTTGCCTTTACATTTCTTTTAATCTTTTTAACTCAACGAAAGTTAAAACACTGTGTGACTATTCCAAGACGTGCGAGGGCTAGATTTTTTATTTTTTTTCTGTAGAATAGGTTCGACGTTTGACCACCAACTCGCCTGATGTTAAGCGACGTAGTGGTCTAAGATGGAGCACGACGACCTAGAAGGTACTTATTCACTCTAGCCTTGAAAATACCCAGGTTGCCAATACAGACGATGGCAAGGTGTTCCATTCCCTAGCGGTTCGTATCAGAAAGGTGGAGGCAAACCGAGATTTCAAAATCAAGCATGTTATATAAATGCAAGCATAATACACGATAGCAATTGATTTATAACACGGGAATTACTCACGTACGATTCAGTCGATTATTCCGACTATAGTTTACTCAGTGCTATGCGAGACGCAGCCGCGCGCGCGCACTCGCCCTAATGAAGACCGCCGAATGCGGTTGAAACTATAATCGGAATAATCGACTGAATCGTACGTGAGTAATTCCCGTGTTATAAATCATAATGTGTGAAAACCACGTCAGTTTCCATATATTATTTCTAAACTTTTTAACTTTACTTTTATATTTTAGTGTGTCACTAAAGAGTTCTTGTCAAGTTCTTGTCAAGTCTTGTATTGCATGGTGAATAAATAAACAAGTGACATTAATAAAAGAGAAATAAAATAACCTGGCTGCATTATGATATACTCGTACCTTAGGTCACTTCTACTATCAAGACGATTTAAATGACACCTTACATGTCGAAATCCATCAAGCTGTTTAGGCTGTAGGAGCCATGCCAAAGAAACTTCATACATACATTCATACATTCAAAAACATAACCCTCCTTCTTGCGCGATCGGGTAAAAAGGAAGTAGGTTACCTCAGGGTCCAAATGCGGCGCCGGCGCTATTTCCACGACTTTCTGATGACGTCTCTGAACCGAGCAGTCTCTCTCGTACAGATGCACGACGTTGCCGGCCTTGTCACCTAAGAACCAAAATAATTGTTACTAAATAACTTGACCGTAACTGGAAGCTATATTTATGAGACTGTATTCCTAATTCCGTCGAAAGTACCAGCATTCTTGTTATGATTACTTAACAACTGTTAATAGTTCTCAAACAACTTGTTTCATAGTTGGTTCAATTACCAACAACTATTACTACTACTACTACTCATTCCATAACAGGTAAAACTTCCTTATGACAGTTACATCTTATGATTGATTTAATAACTGGTACCTCAATTTAATCGATTGTTTTAGAATTTTTTGAAGATAACATGCCCTCCATTTTTTACCAGTTCTTCTGGGTAATGGCTCTTTTTACGAACAAGGTGTTAGAGTCATTTTTATAACTTTGACGTTCTTTAGTGTATCTTCGATGCCCTATTTATATGTTGGGTAGGTATACATATAAATAGGGGCATCGAAGATCCACATTTGATTTGATTTGATATTAAAATTGTTTAGCGCTGGACGAGCAAATCGCGACTTCATTAATTGTAACCGTTACTTAACAACTGCTACAGTTACTTAACAACTTTTATAGTTACTTAACAACTATTTTAGCTAACCAACAACCAATATATCCTAACTGTACTCACCTAACAACTGCACTTCGATATGTCTCGGCCTCTCGATGAACCTCTCAATGAACATCGATCCGTTTCCGAAAGCGTTGAGTGCTTCAGAGGAGGCTATTTCAAAAGAAGATCCGACTTCGCTCATTTCACGAACAACTCTCATGCCTCGACCGCCACCGCCAAAAGCGGCCTGCAAAAAAATAAAAAAATGTTACTAATTTTATTTCTACATTTTTTTGTTAAAATAAATAAATTCGGGACACTTCCACACACGGTCGCCTGACCCCAAACTAAGCAAAGCTTGTACTATGGCTGCCAGACTGATATACATACTTAGATATTTTTAAATACATACTTTATATATTGACACCCAGACATACATAGAACAAACACAAATGTTCATCACATAAATGTTTGTCCTAGGTGGGAATCAAACCGAAAGTTGTACATTGTTTTTTACTTTTTTGAACGAGCGTACAAATATACATAGAAAAGGCGACTTAGAGACCTCCTCTAAGGCTCAAGAGGAAGGGTCTAGAAGTCTCTAAGCCGCCGTTTCTATGTATATTTATCCGACAATAATTTTAGTAACATTGAACTGATTTTCATGAAATAGTCATGAATTTTTAAGCAACTAGATCAAGAAAAAAAGTCACAAATTAGAATAAGAATAAAATCGGTTTAAAGCGTTGTCAAATTTTTTCTTAAGTTTCGCAAGGTCACAGTTCGAAACAAACAACTAGTTGAGTTGTGGTCGCTTTATACAGGCCTTCACAGTAAAAGGTAAACTCACTTTGAAAATAACAGGAAGTCCGTGTTGCTTGCAGAATTCAGTCGCTTCTTCTTTGGTGGTAATTGGGCCGTCGGTACCGGGGACAATTGGCACCTCTGTGAAAAGTCAAAGTCAAAGTCAAAATGTTTTTATTCAATTTAGGTATCAAAGATACACTTATGAACGTCAAAGATAAAATATTCTTCACTAGCTGCACCCCTCGATTTCACCCGCGGTCCTACAAGAACTGTCAATATTTTCGCGATAGAAGGTGTCCTTTTCTTGGCCCTGACAATGTGTATACAAAATTGCACGATGATCGGTTGAGTAGTTAAGGCGTGTAAACGTGACAAATAAACAAACGAACTAACTCACTTTCGCGTTTATAATTTAACTAGCTGCGCCTCGCGGTTTCATCCGCAGTTAAAAGTATCCTATGTGCTATTCTAGACTATAATATATCTGTGTGCCAAATTTCATCCAGATCTGTTCAGCCGTTCTGGCGTTAAAGAGTGACAAACATCCATCCATCCATTCTTACAAACTTTCGCGTTTATATTATTAGTAGGAGGGTAGGTAAGATTTTTCGTTATCAGCCAATAAGGCTGCGTTCCCTCTGAGCCGAAGTTAGTGGAGCTCAGTAGTAAATAAATTGGCCAATCAGTATGCTTGAAATCGAAGCTACGTTTTAGTGGAAGCATTGTGATTGGCCAATTCATGCATCGCTTATCTATCCTCATTTCATCTGCGCTTCAGTGGAAAGTACCTGGATGGCCGAGCTTTGCTCGGTATTTTTTTTATTTTTTAATTGTGTTTTTTGGATAATAAACAATTGATTTTAGTCTAACCTCAAAGCAAACACTCATTGACTTCGTGTTACTTAACAACGCCATCTGCTGTTGTGTCGTTAAAGCAATTACTTGCTCACAAAAAATAGTAGTATTATTATTCGCCAATAGATGTCAGGAAGAGTCATATTTTTCAGTTGAGATTGATTATCGATAAAACACGAATAAAATGATATTTTCTAAAAATGATTCCTAGCTAGATCGATTTATCGCCCCCGAAACCCCCTATATACTAAATTGTATGAAAACCGTTGGAGCCGATTCCGAGATTCCAATTATTTATATATATATATATATATATATACAAGAATTGCTCATTTAAAGGTATAAGATAAGCTCACTGCTGAGCATAAACTTATCTTCTTGTAAAGCCAGTCATCCCAAATATTGCAGTAATCAAATTAAATTGCAGTACAAAAAAAAAACATTTATTACTTACATGTTTTTTTTTTAAATTGTATGTATTTGTACTAGTCTGGTTATACATATATTTTCACCAGCTCTCAAGATCAACGAATCAATAATCTATGGCTGGTTCTTGGATCTAGGCTTAATTTTGGGGACAAATGGGAATAAACCATATCCGCGCACACTAGCTCCAAATTCTAAATATGTGTTCATACTTGATGTTGCTTTTCTGCAATGAATTATGGTTTATTTTATGTATACGTGTGTTTGCGAGTGTCAATGTGAGTGTGAGGTTGAGTGTGTGTGTGTGTGTTGAATTATTACGGCATCTCATGCATATTTGAGGGAAACTTACTAGCATCAATAGCAGCTTTCCTGGCGGCGACTTTGTCACCCATCTGCTGCACGACGGCGGGCGAAGGGCCGATGAAACGGAGGCCTGCGTTGATAATAGCATGCGCGAAGTCTGACCTAGGACATAAATATGCTGAATTAATCCTACGCAAGTTCGTACAGCCCGAGTGGCAAGTCCAGTTTCTAGTAAAAGTAAAGTACAAAAAGTATTTTTTGCCTAAAACAAAAAATTGAAAAACCAATTACAAATTAATGATGGGTACACACACACCAAGCCAACGAATGCCAACGAACGCGCAGCGTCCCGTTTCGTTTCAATAAAATAAAACGAAACGCAGCACATTGCCGGCCCTCGCCGGCCTTGGTCTGTACGCAGCATAAAAACAACGGCGTTTTTTTTTTAGTTAGGCAATTGGGATATACTCAGCGATGTAGTGCGTAAGCTGAAGTCTACGCAGAGCTGAGGCGCCTAAAGCCGGAACGCCTCTGGCATGGCCTGGCGATTATTTGATTTGGAACAAACAAACAGGGGCCTAAATTTAAAAAAATTGTTAAATGCCTAAATGCCACCCGTGGTCACCCATCCGAAGACTGGCCGTGTCGCCCGTTGCTTAGCATCAATGATCGGTCACGTACACCTTGCCAAGCTATGCTGTGAGCGCTACAACATTAGTCATAACCAAAACAATATGTTTTTTCTTTAAATCCTTTCTCAATGCTAAATAAACTTTTGGAAGTTTATTTTAAAATTTTTATAAATGTTAGATACAAAAACACAAGTTTTTGTATCTAACATTTATACATTCTGTAATTGCCTGAAAATTATCATCATGATGAAAATTCATCATCTGTATGAAAATTAATTTAAATCAAATATTTTTCTAAATGTAGTTTTCATCAACCTGTGACGCAAAATCGCTTACAAAACTTTAAAGTTTCCACTGTGCCCCCACCAAAGGAGATACTTGGTGGGGCAACGTGGAAGTACCGCAAGGTTTTTCTGATGATCAGATGATGACAAAATGAAAATAGATAAACTAGTGGCTTAGTGAGCCACTAGTCTTTCTCTACTGGGGGGCTATTCCTGCGCGTGAGATGAGGTGAGATTTTATCTTGGTCACTCTCACACCTATGACGTTTCAAACGAGACCAACAAGGACGAAAAAAGGTGAGATCTCAAATCTCCGAATAGGGCCACAGGTCGCTTCCCTCAACCGATTCTCGTGAAATTTTATGAGCAGGTTCGATAATTATATTTTTTTGCCGAGTCAGTTTCTTGATTTTTTTAAATTGCGGAGTTATGATTGACCTGTACAGGAAGACAGAGATCCAGACAGAATTTGGACATACGAAAGCATTTTTGTCGAAGCTGAAACATAGACGCTTTGTTCGCTAACGCTCGCTCGGTCGACTAATACCTTTCGGAAAGAAGTCCATATCCAGGGTGCACTGCGTCGACGTCGTTTTCCTTAGCCACGCGAATTATCTCGGGGATGCTTAGGTATGCCTCTACCGGCGACAGACCCTTGCCGACTAAGTATGACTCGTCCGCCTTTTGTCTGTGAACAAGGAAATTTAGTTATTCCGACTATAGTTTCAATCGCATTCGGCGGTCTTTATCAAGGCGAGTGCGCGCGCGCGGCTGCGTCTCGCATACTACTGAGATATGCATATTAAATCGTACGTGAGTAATTCCCGTTTTGTAAATCATAATGTGTAAAAACCACGTCAGTTTCCATAATGAGATTTAGTTCAATATCGCTCAGACTTTCGGAGTGAACCTTCTGTACTAATACTGGTTACTAGCTGGGCTTCGCGGTATTAACCGCCGTTCAATGGTAGCCTTTGTGTCAATTCAGAATATTAGCTACTTAACCGGTCGAAAACTCAAATCTAAACTCCGTCACTTGGCTCCGACACGTGACACATTTTTTGCTGGACCAGAATACACATAAAAAAAGCAGAATTCAGGCTTTTTTGGATTTTGACATCTTGGGTACCCTGGGCACCCAAAGCACTGCAACGGTAAAATGTTTTTGGACACCGGGGTTATAAAACACGTCCGTCGAAGAATTAGTCCAGCGCCCCTTTGAGCGTGAAGAAGAAACAAATAAACACACACTTCGAACACACGTTCGAATGATACAATAAAAACCATATACATCAAATCAATTCTAGGAATAAGCCCTACACTCACTAACTGTGAATTAGATTTTTTTATCTTCCTACAATAAGCCTGCGTTTGGTCTTACACAATCCCGTGCAGCGGTCACACATTGATATTGGTGGACATTTGCACTAATCTAGGTATTGGGACCAATACACCAATGTGTCTATCAGTCCATCATGGACACGAAGTTGATATTGAAGCCAATGACTCACGCAGTAATAAGGTTCAATATTGCCCACTTAAAATTAAAGCCAAAGCTTGGCCCCAAAGTTAAGCCAACGTGTCGCCGAAAGATCAGACGCATCTCGGATTCCCGTCTGATCCTAAACAATGATGCGGTCCACGATGGCACTCGCTTGTCTTGAAGAAGCCAATGCACTCGATAACTTGATGAATTATAGAGCTTCTTCCCAAGCTTATCGTGGGATTTTGTTTGGTACCTGTGCATCTGCAGTTTATCTTGCTCGCTGTATATAGCCACGGACCGGATGCCGAGCTCGGTGCACGCTCGGAAGACACGGATGGCGATCTCGCCGCGGTTCGCGACCATCACGCTTCTGATTGGCTTGTATTCCACTTTGGACTCCTGGAAACCACATCAAGAAGCCAATTAACAATAGCTTAAGTTATTTAAAAAAGATAAAAGTTTATCTTTTTTAACTTTAACATGGGCAAGCGACAGTTCGATTCAAGATTGTCTGGTCTTTAAATTGTCTGTGTAGTTTGTAAAGTTCTAGGAGTGAAAGTGACCAGCTCTCATCTCACGCGTCAAGAATGGTCAAGGGGCCAGGATGGCTGATGCGATACAATTCGCAAGTTCTTACGATGCGTTCTCTTGCCAACTACAAAATTTCGCAATGCGACGGCGCATCGCTGTTTTGTGTATTAACCCCTAAAAGCTGCAGCAACGAAGAAACGAATTCACTCGAAACAGCGCCAATTGTGCCCTCTTACTCGTCTTAGCAATATTGTGTGATTGTGCGAGCGAGATGACCGGATGATCCGGTCATCTTGACGAAATTTGATTATTAGTTACAGAATATCACGAGGAAGGTTTTTGCATACATTACATAAACGCTAACGAAGTCGCGGGTAACAGCTAGTTTATTATCCTACTTCCTACTAATATTATAAACGCGAAAGTTTGTAAGAATGGATGGATGGATGGATGGATGTTTGTTACTCTTTCACGCCAGAACGGCTGAACAGATCTGGATGAAATTTGGCACAGAGATAGATTATAGTCTAGAATAGCACATAGGATACTTTTTAACCGCGGGTGAAACCGCAGGGCGCAGCTGGTATTATATATTTTTTGCAAATTGCTCAAGGGCGTGCGCGGTCGCGCTTGTTCTAACTACCTACTACCTAATTATAATTAAGACTGATACTATTAATTAACAATAGGCATTCGTTCAACATTACGTTTCTCATTATCACGAAAACAATAAACAAACCGGTGCTCGTTATCGGTTATCGCGTTATCAGATGGCAACACTGAGCGCCTGTTACGTGTAGGTACATCTCTAAGGCCGACATGCTAAAACGACGCTCGGTCTTGAATCTCGATTTAAAACTGGTTTTATCATACATATCGTCACGCCTTTCCCCCGAGGGGCCTGGCAGAGGTGTAATACAACACCCACACTTCGCTGGACCATATCGACAGGGGGCAAGCCTGTCGCCATACATCTAAGACTGGTACATAAAACTGGTTTCACCATATATAAAAACAGTTAAAAGTTGAGATCAATGACTGAGCGTTGTTTTTGAATACGGCCCTAAGGTAGCGTTATCTAAGTTGTTCTACTTGATGGTTATTAACTTTTATATCCTGGCTTGAGGGCAAAGTACGGGGGATAACGTATACACATATGTTGATGAGAGTCGTATTTAGTTCTTTAGGGCGTACGCCACTCACGCGACGGGCGTCTGCGCGAGTTTCTGATTCTTTTATACGTATAATAGCACTTTAGTACTTTAGTTTTGGCAATAAATACATTTTTTATTTATTTATTTATTTATTTATTAGCAAACTACACAATCACTGAATGCCACAAGCTATAAAACACGAGCGTGCCCACGGGCAGATAGCTTGTATTTTGAAATTGATCGGCTATCGAATGCCACCGTTGCGTTTCTACATAGTATTTACTAATTAACCTACCTATTTACTCTTATTATCATAAAATTTACAAATTACGCTCTATCATCATTAATAAAAATGTATCCATCATTATACACGTTCCTATTATCTAGTACTCCCTATATCTCGGTGTAAGCTGCGCATTACTGTTGATAAATACAATACATAAATACGCTACGTATCTATTGAGTAAATAACATGTTTGCCTTGACAGATTAGTACAAGAATTTAATAAATAAAAAAGATAAAAAAAAATATAATGTCTCATAATACCCTACATAATGTAACGATCCTTCTTTACAAAAGAAACCTTGGTATTAAAACAGTAAACTCAGTATTGAAACAGTCAAAATTACTAACAAAAAAAAAGTTAGTGCAAATCAGTATATAGGATACCTACTCTACCTACAATATGTATATAAAATTTACTTTCAACAATATAGAAAGTATAGCCTTGGAGTACCTTTACCTGTTAAATTTTTAAAATTTCTGTAGACAGATACCTATGTATTACTAGCACAACCATAATTTAAGTAACCATTAATTATTTGTATATTTAGTAATTATCTATGTAGGTATTAAGTATGTAAGTTTATTATTATTCTCAAACTTGTGAGTACATTTATTATTTTCTTACTGTTCATTTTTTTTTTCTTTGACATTCACCACCGTCCATGCTTAATCGTAATGTTTTTATTCCATCCAAAGGTTGTCTGGAACAGATCGCTCTTAAGCGATAAGACCGCCCATTGCGCCTATATTTTTGAGTGTTTATTTAGATTTATTATGTATTTTGTGTCAATAAAGAGTTTTTTATTGTATTGTACTGTATTAATTATCTTACATCAAACGTAACAGTAAAGTATAACTACGTACTCTACTATAATTATGTAGTACGTATAGATAGCACTGACCCGTCTGTTTTGGAAACAACGCACCCACAATCCACATACGAAAGATTGTACGTAAAACTGACGTAATCTATGACCGCAATTCGGTATGACTCGAGGCAAGCCCAAGCCCTTCGATTTGATCAAATTGGACAACCTTGTAGTGCAAGGGTTAGGCAAAGACTTTTACTTGTGTATTGAATTATTGACCAATTCAGGCAAGCCCTTCGATATAACCAAATTGAACACGTAATTGACGGAAAAGTTCCACTTTCTCCCATAAAGTACGCCTTTGGTGGGGCAAAGTATAATGTTGACATTTTTTGAAGGTTACTTTGTCATACCGATCGGCCTTACCTCAATGGATTTAAGGATTAGATAGATGTCGTTCGAAGCCCCATGGTGGGGAATATCAAATTACTTTTGTGTGTCCGGCTCTTTAAAAAAAACTAAGGAAAATTACACTTTTTAAAATTATTTGATTTAGTGTCATATTTTTCACTATGCCCCATAGAGGAGGCGCTTGGCTTGGAGGGGCAAAGCGGAACTACCCGAACTTTACAATCCTGTATTGAAAGGTTTTGGTACGTGAATTAACTGTACATTAATTGAAGTATATTAAATATTTATTGTATATTAAATTCAACTTACCGTAGAGGCTGTGCGGCATTTTGTGGAGCTCCATGCTTGAAAATGCGATGCGGACGCTCTCAGAGCGAAACGTGCTTTCAATATCTGCATTTTGACGCTTACACGTAGGAAAACTTAAGAGAATAAGTACTTACAAACTTATGTAAAAAAAAAACTTAAAAATAAGTAATACGTTAAAGTTATTTCATTGTAAATATGATTGTAGGACAGTTTACGGGTCTTGACTAGATTTGTGGGGTTTGCTTCGTGTCGAGTTTCGGTTTTTCGGTTTGCGATCTGTAACAAAAAAGAAAATAACTGTTAGCGCCTGAGTAAATGGAAATAAAAGACAAACAGATTCGTTAATTAGCATTAAAGTTATATTTTAATGCTAATTAACTCTCTCTGATCGATTTGGGCAATTTTCTAACTTGTCCACGTCCAAAGTTTTTCATCTGCTAATTCGTCTACTCATAGAACGTCCTTTTCCTAAGCATAATTAACGTTTAGCCTTAAATTCGGTCTAATTTTAAAAGTGGATAATGTAGGTATTTTTAATAAAATGTATTACTAAGAACTACATTTTATGAAACAAGTCACGCAAATAAGCTATACCTACCTACTTAATCCGTTTGTTAGGCAAATAACCGAGACGTTCTAAATGACATTGCAAGTCACCTCTACCTACAGTCATATACTCTGTATCGATTAGCTATTGGATACATGTTTCTTGTTTAAATAAGATGTTTTTTCTCTTTGAAATAGGGTTCGCAGTAACTTAGGTAAGTGTGTATCTACATTTGATGCATCGCCATGCAAATAAATATGGGACCCTAAAATTAAGGTAAATACATTTTGATGGGTAAGTAGGTAGGGTCAACTGGGGCAAATGCATATGTGGGGCAATTACGTATTTCGAGAATTACTGACAAACCCTTCACAAATTAGGCAACTAACGCCATCTTGTACAGATTATTTCAACTAAAGATAAAAAAAAGATGTAGGTGATGCCTAAATTGTGAAGGGTTTTCAGTAGTTCCCGAAAGACGCAATTGCCCCACAGACGCATTTACCCCAGTTGACCCTACAGGGTTTAAGTAATTACGAAGCTAAGTGAAGCCCATCATAGTATGCACAAAAATAACATGATTAATTAATTATATGTGTGTCCGAAGACTAAAAAACATGCAAATAATAACAATAAGTACCTACGTACATTACTGATGACGACAATATGAGAAAATTACGTCAAAAATCATCCAAAAATAAACTTTGAACTGGAATTTCAATAAACAAAAACATCTTTACAATCTAGTTTCATCAGCTTTAAAAATTCCAGTTGTTTGATAAAGAACTCGCTAAATATCTTATATCTTTAAATGAGCAATTCTTGTATATATATATATATATATAATTGGAATCTCGGAATCGGCTCCAACGATTTTTATACAATTTAGTATATAGGGGGTTTCGGGGGCGATAAATCGATCTAGCTAGGAATCATTTTTAGAAAATGTAATTTTATTCGTGTTTTATCGATAATCAATCTCAACTGAAAAATATGACTCTTCCTGACGTCTATTGGCGAACACAATACAATTTTTTGTGAGCAACTACGAGTAATTGCTTTAACGACACAACAGCAGATGGCGTTGTTAAGTAACACGAAGTCAATGAGTGTTTGCTTTGAGGTTAGACTAAAATCAATTGTTTATTATCCAAAAAACACAATTAAAAAATAAAAAAAATACCGAGCAAAGCTCGGCCACCCAGGTACTATTTGTTAAATTATGAAAGTGGTTATCATCCTTTTGATAATTTGGTACTAACTCGATTTTCATAGTCGGAGTTTCCATAGATACCTAGTAAATTATAATACAAGATCAATGCATTTTGAACTTTTGAAGTTTACACGTTAGATTGATTTTTGATTGTGCTAGGCTCTATGAAAGTATCTGTTTATTATCGAAATATAGGAATGTCGAAGTATGTCAAATGTATGTAAATTAGACTAAACTTGCTATACCTATCCATTTAGAGCTGATTTGTTTACATTTCATTGACTTGGAGACTCTAACTTCATTACAAAATCTATAAAAGAAATAGAGCTTCTCCATTAAACTATCTTTATCTTTTATTAACTATAGGTATTTTAAGTACTAGAATGTATTATATTAGTATGATGTACTTTTATGTAAGTTTTATGTAAATAGTTTATGTAGGTGTATAGGTATAATACTCGATGTTTTGTTGTTTCTTTGTATCAATCTTATGTTTATTTTAGTTATTTTTGCACACCCTGTCCCATACTCATTTGTCGTATCCTCTTCATCCTAGGGTTGCCTGGAAGAGATCGCTTTTAGTGATAAGGCCGCCAGTTGTTACACTATGTAATAAGTTTTATCATTATTTTTCTCTTGTTGTTTTGTTATCTGTGGTGTGAACAAATAAAGAGTTTATCTATCTATCTATCTATGTTGGTTCCTTAGTGAGCTAAAAACAAAAAAAATACAACATTAGTCACCTTTATTTATCTTGATGGTCGAATTAGTTCAATTTGACCCTCAAAAGCAATAAAATCTTCAAAATCTAGATCTAAAACTAAAAACTGGTCCTCGCTTCGTTTTTCATCGTACTTTTGCACTAAAAAACTACTAAAAACAAGTATTTCGTGTTAGTCTGCTAATGAAGCGTGCTCGGTTAAAATGCGGCGTGGCCAATAACCCCCGGCTCTAAGACTCTCAAACCTTGAATTTACAGTGAAACCTGGTTAAGTGAGACATCAAGGGACCTGCAATGTCGTTTCACTTATAGAGGTATTCCACTTACCCAGTGTCTCAGATATACAGGTATAAATAAATATCTGTCTCATTTACAGCGGGTTCCATTAATAGAGGTGAGAATACAGGTTATTTCAGGAATTTGTGGGTAGAATATGAATGAGTAAACAAACAATGTTATCTCAGTTACAGAGGTTTATGCATATAAAATTTACTCGCTGTCTCAGTTATAGAGGTAACTATGGTGATAAATCGAAAGAACAAATCCCAGATATAGAGACTTATCTCGTCCCACTAACAGAGGTAATTCAGTGCCAAAGTGTTGGAACCTCAGCATGAGTTCCAGTTATGGAGGTTTCTCACTTATCCAGGTCCCACTTAACCAAGTTTCACTGTATATACATTTCGGAGACTGCAAACAAAATACAATACAAATGAATAAGACAATATCGTATGTACAAGCACGAGCATTTTAGAGCTATTTCTCGTCTCATTAGTTTGATTACTAAATACTAGCTGTAACCCGCGAATTCGTTCACGTTTATTCAAAAAATAGTATTCAAAAACCTTCCTCGCGATTTACTGTAACTAATTATCAAATGTCGTCAAGATCCGTCAGCCGTGAAAAGCATACAAACAGAGACAGAGTTGCTTTTGATTTTATAATGTTTTTATGGAAGTATGGATGATTAAGTGACGTAGTGATGCATACATTGATAGATTGTACTTCTCTATGGTCTAAAATACTAAATGATATTGATAAGCGCTTTCCAATGGTTTTTGGAGAAGATAAAGGCGGACTAGTAGTATAATAGCAACGTAGTATCAGCTCATACGAGTATATAGCTCATAGGTATAGGCCTTTCGGCCTTAATTATCGTCATTTTCTAAGCTTAATTTGAATGATTCTCCTTTGAACTACAAGTGTAATTGAGTTGAATAAGTCCGTTGTAGTTCATCTCACTTGTCAACGTTGTTGTTTACGTCAGCCTACTTTTTTATTGGACTTGCAGCCCCAAATATCGGACTGCTCCAGGACCGGTGGCCCTATTCGGAGATTTGAGATTTTCATCTCACCATTTTTCGTCCTTGTTGCTCTCGTTTGAAACCTCGTAGGTGTGAGAGTGACCAAGATAAAATCTCATCTCATCTCACGCGCAAGAATAGCCCCCTACGTCTTGTTGAAAAAATCCGTCTCTGGATTCTTTCAAAACTCTCTCTGGAAGCCTATTCTTACAAGAGAGATTTTTTTGTCTTCTTATTAGTTTGAAACGTTTTAGGAATGAGTGACCAAAAACATCTCGTGCGCCAAGAATACGACGAGGTCCCCTATTCTAGACGAGTAAGATAAGATCTTGTGACTTTCACTCCTATGCTTCAAACAAGAGAGACAAAGACTAGAAAATATCTCGAATTGTAGGGCCCCTGGACTCTGGTCTCAAGGTCACGTGACAATTTTGAAGTGCAGTTTATCAATTTGGGTTCTCGACAATATCACCAACGACATAAGTGGTCAATTTAACAAGTCAGGTAACAAACACGAATGAAAACGAGGTGTTTTAAATTGCATACGGCGATCATCCGCTTATTATATTTTTTACGGCAAATAATACAAACAAGTGTTACGAGCTATTGCTAAAAGTTACTTGTAACTTGTACTTAAGGGGTTAAGATGCGCCAATGACATTTGGCATTCGGCGCTCAGCTGGTTTTAGCGCCTCTAGTGATCAACGCTCGAAGCTTTTGAACATTGAGCTAGCATTTCTCAAAGACAAACAAATTCAGACGAAACACCGTGAAAAAAATATTTTTGCCTAAAAATGAAAGCCCTCTGTGATGTTATGCTTTATTGTAATGTTTTTTTACTAAATTATTTGAAGCCAACGGCGTTTTAAAGTTGAGCCTTATAAGCAGCATGAGCGCGGTAGTTTGTTTATAAGTATAGGTAGATTAAGTATGTACTCACAAATATCCCGCATAAAGGTTTTGATTCCCTTTGGTCGTGCGTGTAAAATCTAAAAAAAACAATCGTAGACCACGGACTCTCTGAAGTGTGAGATATTATCTTGGTCCCTCTCACTTTTATGATTTTTCAAACGAGAGAGACATTGACCAAAAAATATCTCGTGCGTAGGAATAGGGGAAATAATATAATATCGTAAGAATGGCCCTGGAGGGCTATTCTTGACGCGTGAGATGTTTCTTGGTCACTCTCACTATGATTTTTAAAACGAGAGAGACATTGATCAGAAAATATATTTCGTAAGAATAGGGCTCCTGATGGGCATCCTAAGAACTCCGGTACCAGGGATAAATTACTCAACCTATCCTAAACCAATGCTTACAACATTTCAAAAATCTCATAACAAAAAACATATTTACTAGGACTAGCAGAGCTGTTCAATCGACGGCCCGCTTAAAAAATGTATTCTACGAGTTGGTAGTACTAATCTGTTTTACATAACCAGCAGGTAGTATAAAAATGACTAAAATGATTGAAAACATAGTGGACCTAGAACTTACAACCTCATTATTATCTCGATAGTTTCTTGCCTGATTTTGCTGATAATTATGTTCCTACTCGAAGTTAAAAACGCGTTTGTGTTTAATATCTTTTTCATCACTCTCACTCGTAAAAAGGACTTTATTACATCAGTTTTAGCTCATAATCCGAGCTATTAAGCACGTGTGCTGTTACTTTACCATTATCGCACTAGTAACTAAACTAGACTTTTTTTAAAATAAATCAACAAGAGTTTTTTTTTTATTTCTTAAATTCTTGATTTAAAGTATCATAACTACGTAATAACAGTAAATAAACATTATTTTTTTTATCAAAATATTGACAATTAATTAGGTATGATAATTTAAACAAAGTACTCGCTTTATTATTATGCCTAGTAAAATTTTGATAAGTGGAAAAGCAGCAAAATGCGCATACATTTTCAGAAAAATGTATTGACTAATGCAAGTCTGTGTTTTTTCCCCTCGCATGTGTGATGAAAAACGTCACATGAAACGCGTGTGCGTTAATAATTTACACTATTGGCTCCATTAGTGTGCTCGCATACGGCTCGCGCTATAAAACCGCCTCGAGTGTAATGATCTTAGCACAAAAGTGTCATAATTTACGATATAAAAAACTACACTTTGACTTAATGTTGTTTACTTAATTTTTTTAGTAAACTGATTTTCAATAAAAGTCAAGTTAGAAGATGTTTTAAGTGATCATTGTAACAAAATTAAAGCGACTTCCAAACCACAAATAAGCACTAATATTAATTAATATAATTATTATAAGCGCTACCCATCTATTTGAAGTCGGTGCCAGCCAAGTCCTATAGGTAGAAGAAGAAGGATACTACTTACAAGTATCTACCTAATTACTACATATACATAGTATCTATATACTACCTACTTGGCTTGGCTGGTTCCGAGTAGTAGGTAATTCCTACTAAACATTCAGACTGAAATATTTGGCATAGTACGAGTAACTCCTAGTACTTCTACCTATTACCAACAAGTATATAACCTACTTACTACACAAATTGTAACTATCTACTCCATATTAGACTTGGCTACCTATTAGATTTAGCTTGGAGGCCGAGTTAACGGCTTACCTACCCGCTACCCTTGCCATAGACACCTGTCTGAGCGTGACGTTTTAATCGGACAGTGCCAGCCAAACCCAGTATAAAGACAATTGCCAATGCCAACTAGATAACTGTTGCCCGTACCATGGTCTGGCAATATGATGATGGTAGAGAGAAGGGTGCAGGTTCGAAGTGGGACCTGTGAATGACAAATACAAGAAACTAACGGAACGAGCTTTTTTTTATCTACGCGTACGAAATCGTGAGCAACAGCTAGTAGTTAATATAGTAAAAAAATCCTCTCTAGCTGGACTAAAGGGGTCTTAGATTGGATATTGAAAAACCTTTTGTAGCTGAAATACATGTATAGTGCTTAGATTTTAGCAAACACCAAAAAAATAATCAAAATAAACCGAGAATCAAAAAATATCAATAAATCAAATGCTCTGAAGGCAGTAATAATCAGGCAGTAATAATCAGGCAGAGAAATCTGAGCGAGATTAACACATCCTTAATCTAACACATGAAAATCAAATGTTGGTTTTATAGATGAAACATAAATTCGAGCGAAGCTTGCAGTTGGGAGTTTCCAAGCAAAGAGATTAACATTGAATGAAAACTCAAAATAAGCACTGTAAGAAGAGTTTATTTGAAAATTGAACTAGCTACCAAGAAAAAAATACGAGCACGTGCTCCACGAGCTGCACGAAATTTAAAATAAAAGACTGTACCTTACTAGTACCTTTTTATTAGTTATGAGAGAGTATAATATTAGACAGTATTTTTAGAAGAGGATTCGCTTCTAGGATAAAGCAGTGTTTTTGTCTTGGGCGGCTTGAACCCCTCGCTGCCCTCAGGACTCATCTTCCCTTGCTGCGCTCGGGAGTTAACTCTAGATTCCCTCGTTACGCTCAAGGTACAATAAGCCGCCCGCGACGTAAGGCACTGCTTTGTGCCCTCGGTACATAATTTACTATTGTTACTCTTTATTCACAAAAAGGTGAATTTAGAAGCAAGACCTCTTTGCTCTTCTCCAATCAAGTCTATCGATTGTTTGGCGCAACCAAATCCACTGTGTCTTGATATTTCCTTCAATTTTACGAAGAAGAAGCTAATGTTATAATACGCCAATAACTTTTGTCTTTCTGTTCTTGTTCTGCTTCTTCTTCGACGATGAGATTCGGCAATAAAGACTGATATTGTTGTTCCTAGAAACAATATTAAATAATAATTAATTTGCAACCATACAAGTCCCAACGCTCGTATCAATAATTTATTTATGTACATTGTGTACACAAAAAAAAAATGATTACCAGTTTATTCGAAGGTGAAAAAGTCCCTGTTCCTTGGATGCTCTGATAACCTTCGGATGATTTTGAACTAGGCATCTGTAGATAAAAATATAGGATAAGTTTTTAGTACTGAAACGGAAGTTCTTCACTCGCGCTTCGCGCTCGCTAAGTGAATGTCACGCATGCCCATAGCAGTTCAGCGCCACTCTGATTATAAGTAGTGGCTCTATGAGCAACGTCTCACAAATTACATATCTCCGCTATTTTAAATAAAACCTAAATTTACAAAATTTCACAAATATCGGTTGAGAAATGCGATCTGTAGAGGAAAACAATCGGACATCCGTGCAATCAGACGCTGGACGCCGGACATACGATAACTTTAGCAATAGCATTTCCACTTGGCATAGCTCTGACTATGCACTATGCTTGTCACCCTAATAATATAAGATGTTAAATGTCTTTTAACTCACCTTAGTTCAGTACTCGCATTTTTTGTTGGCTGAACGCTTGTGTTTAAACTTTGATAATTTCGTTGATCTCTGTTTCTGAAAAAATGAAATAGAGCAATTTAAAGATATTAATTACACAATATTCATATTACTCAAAGCGTCTCGTTTGTCTCTTTCCATGATACCATAAAATATAAAACAATTACCAATTTATAATCCCAGTTTAAAATATATTACTATTCTAGTCTTCATGCAATAGAGACTAGATTAAAATAACTATTAAGACTAGATGCAGGTTGGTATCAGTTACCAAAGAAATTGTTGTATTTAATAAATATAAATAAATAACAATACATACAATAGTGACTCTGTGAGCTGGAGATCTCGTGACCGATGTCTGTCCGATTTGAAATTGTCACATGTATTTTATACCCAAATAAATTATTTGTATTTGTATTTGTCCTCCTCTACAGGTCACACTCCTCAACCGATTCTCGTGAAATTTTGTGAGCAGGTTTGACAATTATATAAATTTTTGTTTTGACTCGGATCAAAAAGTTTTTTGGAAATTTTCCAATTATGCAGATATATCCTTTTTTAAATCACATCTCTGCCATATTGAAAAATTTCCAATAACCGCCTAGACAAGAAAATTCTTTTTAAATATCGGACTTACTCACAAAGTTTCAAGAGAATAGGTTAAGAAATGCGACCTGTAGATTAAGACAGGTCTGGGCAAAGATCCGGACAGAAATCCAGACGGAATTCGGAAATACGAAAGCATTTTCGTCGAATCTGAAGCATAGACGCTTCGCTCGCTAACGATCTCTCGCTCGGTTATTGTTGTAAGAAAATGTAACTTTTCTTTCGAATTCAATGGCCATAACTCGGAACACTACTTTCTGAATGCAAATGCTTGAATTTTTGTATTAAATACTATTTTTTACAAAAAAATACTTTATTCAAAGTGACTGATCAGAGTGTTAGTAAGCATATTCTTTCAAATAAAAAGTAAATGACGAAGTTATGCTGCAACAAACATTTAGTAAAATTTATACAATGTAATAATTGAGTGCGTCCTAATTTTTGAAGTCGGTTAACAAACCAGGATAAGTTAGAAAAATATGCTCACTACACTGCTAAAAATAATAATGTATTGCGGACCGTGGTTGGTCAGCTATAACATAAAAATGTGATTGTTTCTAGTTTAGGTAGGTTAGTTTAGGAAATGTGCTATACCAAAAACAAAAAATAGTATTAGTCATTTACACCGTTCGCACGCAACGACCGCTTTCTGATATTGACATCGAAGGTACACATAATTATTATCATTATTTTATTTTTACCCGATTGTTCAAGAAGGATTATTTATTATTATTAACTATAGAATACTCCCCATTTCTATGTTATTAACTAGGTGTTGGGGCATCAGCAAGTATGCCACAGCTTCAATTTGAAATGGCTTAGGTATATTGACCTCAGTATAATTTTTGTGAATAATTGAATCAAATGAAATCACGAGAAAAAAAAACAGCTGTTTCATACAAAAAGCTCATCGATCGTCGACAAAATGTAAGCAGATGCTTTTTTCCCCGATTTAATTTACAAATAAAAAAGTTTAAAGAGTAATCGTTGTTATAATGAAGAGTACAATGACCCCCGTTTGGCTTAGTACACCCTATACCGATAACCCTGTGCAATGTACAAATATGACACATATAGGTACATTTGTACATAACAAAACAAAAACACAGTTCTGACAAGTCTTGCACTTGGATAATTATCATGAGCAACATGTACAATGGGGCCCGTGCCGTGGCGTGATGATTGTAGTACAGCACGACGCTGCGCGACCGCGGCTCGTATCACAGCAAAATAAGGTTCATGTTCGCACAGCGTCGGCGGGTAAATCCAACAATCATCGCAATAAGGTGTAATCAATGACATTCCATACACAAGGACCTATCACGCCACGCAAGAAGAAAGCCGAAACATGGCACATGCTTCTAACATCACCATATGAAGGTTCAACTGCCATGTTCATACGTTGCCGCTCTCACTCCAGTCCTTTAAAAAGCAGTCGGTATTTAAGCTGCAATGTTAAACGAATAAATAGTCGAAACTGCATATGGTGATTTTAGGAGCTAATTTGAACAGAGTCAACAGTGGAGTAGCTACGGGCTGTTTTTTTTTAGAGGCTGTTTTTTTAATGATAAAGACCTTGTAAAACAAACTAACATTTCTAAGTATAATTATGTTTGTTACTTATCAGATTTCGTAATTAATGAGTAAGTGAATTTACAAGCTTTATATTAACATGTAAGTTTGTATGTATGGATGTTCGGAACGAATCTTAGAAAATAAATTAGAACCACTTCTCGATGTTCGAAATTATTAAGGTTTGTAGAATTCTTCAGATCTTTCTCTTGCTATCACCTTGCGCCAATTTTCTCTCATAATTTCGTGTACAGGAAAGCTAAAAAAGTTAAGTCATTTTAATATTTGCGTAATATTTACATTATGATAAAGTACGTCTAAACCTTTTATGCCCGGTACACGAGGCAACAAGCACAAACTAGTTTGGTTTACCTGATGATGTAAGTTCAGTATCATTATAGTGACTTAAAACACCTGAAACATGAAATCGTGTAAGCCGGACACTATCCTAGCTTGTAATACTAGTAATGAAACAGCTTATATTATTTCACGAATTTCGATGACATTCAAGGTGTATCTACACACTTATTTGATAGAAATGTGACAAAAAATAGTGCCCTATAGACATAAAACTTTTAAGAAGAGCGACTCTATAGTTTTCATTTCTGACTGTGTTCTTGTGACGTCATTTCGCCTGTCTCTCAATGATGCGTGGGAGAGAAAGGAATAGCAATACTTCTTAATAATTTACGAAATTATTTGAGAAATCTAATGGTTTTATCACATTCTTTACACTTTTTCGCGTGTTATCATTGATAAAAATAATAAACTTACCGGTGGTAGCGTAACCACGGTAGTGGTAACCACGAAAAAAAAGGATGGCGTGACGCCATCCTTTTTTTTCGTGGTTAATGTATTATTTCGGCACTTTTTTTATGACACACTTCGGCATCCTTGCAGCTTAGCGTTCAACGTACGACTAATGCGAAAAGTGTGCTTACATCGCCTTTAAGCACACTTTTGCCGTTCCGTAAGCAGCGTGCGGCTGATAGGTCCTTGTGTATGGAAGGTCATTGGGTGTAATGGACGGTGAAGCCCTGAGAGTTAACATAGGTCGGAGGACACGTCTGTAGTTTTCTATTATTTTTATCAGGAAAACAAACGTCACACCGAATCATATGCCACTAAAAACTCAGACACTAGGGTTAGTCACTTCAGTCTACACAATAAGAACAAACGGGTAAAAATATTTATGTGGTAATTAAATATTAATAGGTAGGTAGGTACTTACCACTTAGCTAGTTGGAGTCCAATTTTTTTCTTACGCCTAGCTGCCTTGGTGACATCTCCCATTTTCATCGGATCAACCTTCTGTACCCTCTACTCACAACGCGATCAATTATTGTCCAAATATTTTCACTAGTAGTAAAGTCACTAAAAACTTATCAAATGTCTTGAAAAACTACTTTTTTTGATTGTCTCTGGATAATTAAGCACTGTTTAATTGATGATTTACGTACAAATAGAAAAAAAATGCGAAAATATTTTTCGGCAAGGCGAGTACGTCCTTCCTTCGTGAGGCGCTGGCGCCGACTGGCCCGTCCCCCGCAAAGGAGCTCGCGGGTGTCAGTGGTCACGTGATCTGACGAAATACTTCAAAATAACACAAAATATTACTAAACTAACTCAATTTTAGCTCTAAAAATATGGTAAAAGGACGATCAATCATATTTTTAATTTCCTATCCGAAGGTGTAAAAATATATAGTAACGTAATCTCCGTAAGCACGGTATTGCACGCCATGAGAACGAAAACAACGTTCATTTAATATTTTTTTACTCGCAATCTAGTAAGTAATATAATATTTTAATTAGATTAATTAATAGGTAACAGAATGATCTTATTGGTGATATTTTTTTCATATCGGTAGGGTCCGTAGCTTCTTCACTATTACGAGTTGAATAGACGCATTTGGCGAATATTCAAGGCTTAACTTTTTTATTTGTTGGCTTCTAATTCTAGTGAAGTAGATGCTATATCACCTAACTTGATTAGTGATTACGATGACTGATAGATGAGTGATGAAATGATATTACATTTAACACTAGCTTTTCACCCTCGGCTTCGTCCATTTCGTAGCCTATGGCACTCGGGGATAACGTAGCTTTTGTGTAGTGAAAGAATTTTTAGAATCGGCACAGTAGTCTCGGAAATTATAACCGACAAACAAACTTACAAACTCACAAATGTTTCCACTTTATAATATTGGTATAGATGTGGCTTAATTTTTTTGGGGATGTTAATGTTAATTTAAATAAATAATCTTCATAAATTATTTCTTACTTGACATAAGTAAGTACTTATGTAATTACTGTTTTGATTTTTAAAAATTATTTAATGTTTGAATTATTTTTGAACTGTGACGTGTAACTATTGGAGTTATCAATAAATTCTGATTTCTGATATATGCCGTGAGCTAATTTGGCCCCTTTGAGCACCAGATCAAATAGATGAAATAGTAAGAGATATTTCCATTCCTATCGGTGTGGAATACAAAATTAATGCCCAACAAACTATGGCTACAAAAGTATGACCGACCGTGATAATGGTTAGCTTTACCCATTTTAATTAGACTTGCAATTTTTTACCTACATTCTGAAGTAAGAATTCCATTATGCAATCTATAAAGTGAACTACTTATGTATTTCGCTGGTGCACGAAATGGAAAGACCATGCGCTCACAAGACTGTAACCTTATTGTGACTTACTACATAAGGCAAAACAGTGTGTATACGTGACTTGGACATTTTCCAAAATTATGCTCTAATCGCTCATAGAAATAATGTGCTAGAAGTATTAGGGGAATGCACAGCCGCGTAGGTACGAGAGGTCATCATTGTCAATTCAACTCTTGAGGATCTACTTCTCGACATAGGCCTTTCTTGTTTAACATAATTCTGGTTAGACATTACACTAAGTTTTTTTCCTGGACGTTATCTAATAATTCCTCCATAATGGCTCACAGATGTTTAAATCGTCTACTACATATACGTCTAAGGCCATTATGTATTTACCTATTGTACATTGTGTGTTTTAATGAATGTATCCATTCATCTTGCATAACTCCGTAGTATTTTCAGTATTCATTGCCAGTATTATCCAGTTAGATATCTAACTGGATACATAACATATCGTCACGCCTTTCCCCCGAAGGGGCTCGCGCCCACACATCGCCGGACGATATTTAGTCCCAAATGTGACAGTGGGTGAGTCTGTCGCCATACACCGGGCTCCAGTTATGTAGCAGATGACATACAATAAGCACATTAGGTGCACACAATGAACAAATTGGTGCGTGCCGTCTACTGGGATCGTTATCGCTCCCTCTGGCTCGAGAGGCGGGCCTTCTCCAACTAGGCTATGATCGCTTTCCATATTTTTTTTTAAAATAGCAAGTACCTACGTTTATAGTTTAAATATCCTATTGCCCGGTACGCTGTCGAGGCCTCAGTGGCCAACAACATAGACATAAAAAAAAAGTTCGTTTAAACTTATGCTAACATTAAATTACGTTTAAATTATGTTATTAACTACGTTTAAATTATGTTATTAACCAGTAACAAATATTAGCAGATCGCCAAGTCAGATAGCAGTACAAATAACTATGAGAGCACCTTACGTAATGAAACAGATAAGTTATGTATTACTTCATTGTCACCATGGATTTAATCACGGCTTGTCTTATCAAAGGCCGGGCGGTTATCAATCTCATGGCTTTTATGTAAATTAATGGAAATATTTGCTGAAAACCGACTTTATTTGACTTCGATGACGTCTTGGCGATAAGCCAATTATCAAACCATGGGGTTTTGTAAACATACTGATATTGAGTAATCGACCGAGCGAGCGTTAGCGAACTTCAGCTTTGACAAAAATGACAAAAAAAATTTGAATGTCCAATTTCTGTCCGGATCTTTGTCCGTATCTTTGTGTTTCTCTACAGGTTGAATTCCTTTCCTTAACTCTCTTGGAATTTTATGAGTAGGTTCGATAATTATATTGATATTTTTTGTCGAAGCAGTTGTACTTTTTCAAATATATTTTTTATAATTAAAAAAAAATTAGTTCCACCATTTTGAAAAAAATAAGTAACTAGATTTTAAGAATATGCTTTGAAATATGCTTTTTCGCATGCTCGTCTCCTCAAATATGTTTAAAATGTCTTGCTAAATGGGTATACCTAGTTACCCCGACAGTTCTAATTTACATGTCTCAAAGTCATGTGTAAATCGGTTTCTTCTAGGCTAAGCTCCATTGAATTCGTAGGCAGCATAATTGCGAGATAAAATTCAAACACAAGCATTATAAAAACTCCTCATGATGCAAATTAAGGTACTGGACAGACAGAAACGACGTAGGACGAGACACGGACGTAGCAGAGACATGACACCTTCATGCAAAACAAAAAGTGTCGCCGTAGCGTCCGCGCTCCGTCTTCTCTGTACTGTTGTTTATTTTTTACAACAGACTAGGCATGTGTTTGACTACTGATTCGCCTGATGGGAAACGTCGCCGTGATATTTGGTGTAACACGCTTGCCTAGGAGATACCTATTCAGTTTACTCTTGAACACCCTCGGATTGTATTTAGGTGGAAAGACAGACGCAGGCAACGAGTTCCACACCTCTGCAGTTTACAAGAAAATATAAGTTGTCTAGAAACGCTTAGTGCGCTTTGGCGGAATTTCCACCATGAGAGGGTTATGTTATGTTGCGCCTCGTCTCTTCTATACATTTTGTATGAAAATACATTGAAAAAAATGCCGCGTCTGCGTTCCGTCCGGGTCTCGTCCTGGTCTTACGTCTTTTCTGTCTGGCTTGTCGCTAAGTCTTAAGACCTACCATGACATCTTATTCCCATGATGGTTACGTTTTGTTTTTGACGCTGCGCGACCATGGACCTTGTTGCGCGGCGATAGGATTCGCGGTCGCGCAACATCGAAAGCAAAACGCAACCATCATGGCGATAAGATGTCATGAAAGACCCTGTCCTATTAATCAAAATCAGCTCAGCCGTCAAAAATTCGTGAAACAATTAATACAGACAGACAAAAAGTCTTTCGCAATAACATAAATAATGTTAGTGTGAAATGTGAAGATGAGTAATGATTAATAATTATTCTAAGTGTTGTTTTATGTCAAAAAGGTAAATTGATAGGAATGGGAATGATGATAGATTCAGTTACGTGAGTTAGTAATCAGCCTGCGTAGAATACTACGTCACAACTAAATGATCAATGTCTAGACTGCAGAGCAAACAGATAACGATTGCCGCTGGAGGACATTAGAACGAAATATTTGTTTCCCGAAAATATATCAAAACAAGAATCTGGTAAAATATTCACAAACCCCTAAAGCTCTACCAATGACAAAGAAGACAAGGACTTTAAAATGCAGCTGAACCAGGTGAAGCGGAGGCCTGCTACTCTAGAATGCGCGCGCGCTAAAATTCTTCTCGCCAGTTCTTGTGAGAACGTGACAAGTCTATGTTTAAACATACGTCTGTCTCGATATAAAGAGTCGACATACCGTCGTCATGTTGTTTCTTAAGCAAAGTTACACCTGACTCAATCAACTAGACTGTCTGACATTTCTCGCAGAAGCTTTCTTGTAGGAAACGAGGCCTAATAATAATTAATAATAAAATCATTTATTGCAGGCATAAAAAACCCATAGAAGCACCATCAGAATATTACCTACTAAACATTACTACAAATAGGTACACATGTAAATGGGGTGTAACTAGGTCAAAATATAAGTACCACACAATTGTGTGGTGAGTCATTTTTTATTCAAGTTCACGTGGACGGATACCCAATGCCTGAACAGCAGCCCTAACAGCAATCGATTTTCGAGATAAAAGAAATCCTAATTTAAGTGAAACCGTAGAGTTATTTCAGCGTGAAGGCCACTAAAGCCCAGTCTTAATGTTTCGAATTTATAATATACGTGTATTCGTAATATTTTATGGTTTTCAGTCATGTCCAAAACTAAATATAGGCAATTGATAGACTTATTTCACGAAGGTTGTTGTGATCACAGATCTAGCACTATGGTTGTGATTGATTTCATTACGCATTGTATGGAAAATTCTATCACGAAGACCTATAGCAGTCAAAGATTACATTGGAGACCGCGAGGGACAATTAAAGGAAGCCATAACAATGGGTTCCGATTGTTTTAGATGTGGGTACTTGTATATATTATACTGGCTATAAATCTGCAGACTAGAATATGACAGAAACAAAAGCCTCAAACGTAGCAATCGTCAGCAGACAGGCTATTCCGTAAGCCATATCCAATTTCCATCCATCCATACTTACTAATATTATATTATTGAAAAAAAAATCATGGATGGAGGAATTTAGTGGACATAAAGATGCAAAGAGATCCAGGGACGAATCTTCACAGTGGATTTTAGTGGCCCGAGGGTAACTCGAAGGTAAATCGAAGGTAACTCTATCTGTCTGTCTGTTTGTAGGCTTTTTACGGCTAAACGGCTTACAGAATCTTGATGAAATTTCATAATTAGTTACAATATTTCACTAGGAAGGTTTTTGGATACTATTTTCTGAATAAACGCAAACGAAGTCGCGGGTAACAGCTAGGAAATAGCAAATATTTCCATAAATATTTGATGTGCAATGCGAAATGGAGGAGATAAGTAAAAGGTGAGCTCACCACCAAAAAGAGAGACAGTAAGAGAGTAGTTCATAATAGCCCCTTGTTTTACAAAACGCGTAGGCCTACGTTTAGTACAAACTGATTCAAACTTAATGACGACTGTGAAGTGCGCCGCAAGCGAGACTTTGCGGCGTCTTGCCTCTCTGACGCCCGCGCATACCTTCGTTTTCGCTACTGCGCAGCGTTTCGCGCCTAACTTCACAAGCGCCATTAGGTTTGAATCGGCCTATACTAAATTATTTACTAGCCTATGTATTACCCGCAACTTCGTTCGCGTTTAATCAGAAAATAGTATCCAAAAACCTTCCTCGTGAAATACTGTACATAATTATCAAATTTTATCAAGATCTGTTCAGCCGTTTCACCGTGAAAAGCCTATAAACAGCCAAACAGGCAGGGCTCGATTTTATAATATTAGTAAAGTACATATGTATTCTGTGCGTGAGTTCCAAAAAAGCTGCTGCTCGTGCATTTGTCGAAATCGAAAGAAACTTTTGATGTCGTAACATACGGGCGTATTTTACACTAGCTACGCCCCGTGGTTTCACCCGCCGCGGTTCAAAAATATTATAAGTGGTATTCTATACTATAATCTATCTTTGTGCCAAATTTCATTCAGATCTATTCAGCCGTTCTGGCGTGAAAGAGTAACAAACATCCATCCATCCATCCATTCTTACAAACTTTCGCGTTTATAATATTAGTAAGATGTACTCGTAGCTCTCCATCTGGTCTCTAGCCTTTTCTACTCTATGACAAATCTACGTCCTGCAGTAAATTATTTCGTTCGTTGTAATGGTTGATAAGCGCAGAAAATGTGCGTCTTTCATTTTATTCATTTTTTAACAGCAAGAATTTCATTTTAAACCATACAAATATAATTAGTCGGCACCATTTCCAGGGGTAGTCTAGAAGTCTAGACACGCCTATGACCTATCGACCGCATAATACGGCTACGGTTTTCCCTGGAGCCCACCAACAATAGATATTAAACGGATCTACCAGATGGAAATTGCACACTGTGCGTTTAAAGCGTTCTTTTTTGCCGCACACCTGCAATCTGTGGAATGAGCTCCCTCCTGCAGTATTTCCGTGTGACTAGAACATGGGGTTCTTCAAAAACAAAAGAGCTGTCAATAGAATCCTATAAGGTCTTCAACGTATCTGTGATGCCCCTGATATTACAGGTATCCATAGGCACCGGTGATCGCTTACCATCAGGCGCCCCGTTAGGTTATTTGCCACCTATTGCCTCAGATCAACCTAGAGGATAAGATGGCGTACGGCGTATGATTTAGGTGAAGCCAAAAACCATCCAAAAACTACGCTACTGTTATATATACAACACTTACACATTGACGCAAAAAAAGCTACGCTACTCGCTTGGTCATTCTTACCTCGACATTATTGTTCGTTGGTTTAATTAAGATATGTGGCCAGAACTACATTTTGAGGTTCTTTTTAAAAACTGTGCAGTTTTTTTACTGGTCTAACTTGAAAAAGCCCGAACATTAAACTCTTACAAATATGTGCAGTTTTAGAATATAAAATCTACTAAGGTTGTATATATTGAAACGGAAATGGCTAACGTAGAGTTTGGGAGTTAATATTAGTTTTCGTGCAATTGTAAATGTTTTTCCTCTAGGTTGATCTGAGCCTATGGCATAAAAAAGATAGGTAAGCACAGAAGTAAGTACAGAACCGTAAAACACACCACAGATAAGTACAACTAAAAGGTATGACAGAACCATAAAAATCAAAGTAGTCTTAAAACCTGTCGCAACTCTGTTTGAACTGTAATTAGTGGTTTGAAATGGTATGGTGGAAGTAAAAGGTCGAAATACAGCCGAGCCACCAATGAGTGCCAATGCCGGTCGCTGAACCCGCGACCATGTTGATATTATGCTAATACAAGATTAACGAACTCTGATAAACATTAAACCGGTTTTTAATGCTATTTGATGCATTTACATACCTACCTTGGTAGTACTATAACTTTTTTTATTGAATACTGATATTATAGATATACCCACGTTTGGCTACTGACGGCTATCTTCAAGACTGTCAAATCCTTATCCTTACTAATTCTTATTATGAAAATCGACAGTAACTCTGTCTGTTTGTAGGCTTTTCACGGCTAAATGGCTGAATGGATCTTATTGAAATTTGATAATTAGTTACACTTAACGATTCGTGAGAGACTATCGGTGAATGGCAAAACTAAGTAGAGGTCTATGCCCAGCAGTGGCTTCTGCGGCTTATTCAAAACTGATGATGAGAAAGAAAGCCAGGATTGAGTAACAGTATAATATAACAGTACTAGCTGCGCCCCGCGGTTTCACCCGCGGTTAAAAAGTATCCTATGTGCTATTCTAGACTATAATCTACATAATTATATATAATATGTGCTAAATTTCATCCAAATCTGTTCAGCCGTTCTGGCGTGAAAGAGTAAAAACATCCATCCATTCTTACAAACTTTCACGTTTATAATATTAGTAGGGTAGTAGGAAGTAGGATAAGGCTGTATATTCAATTTGGCTTGTAACAAGGTTTGGTAGAAAAATGTATACTTCTAAAAGTAGCTAATAAATCTAAACCAAGCTAAATTACATCGAAACAATAGTGAGTTTTAATTGCTTTTATGACTTACCTACTTTGTGCAACATCCTAAACATCTACTGTTTTTGTTACGATAAGTTTTTATTCTGATTAAAATTGAAGATTACCGGCCATTACCGCCACAACTTTTTGTAACAGTTTATTTATAATATTTACTTGTAAAGTATTGCAGGATTTTTTTGTAAATTACCTACTAATAGGGTATTTACTTTATAATCATTTGACGTTAATCAGGGTGTCGATTTGTCCGTGGCTCTACATAGATAAGTGAAGAGGGTATCGTATAATGATAAACACCATGGTACTCACGCACCATTAGCCGTGATAATTCCGTTTAGATGTCACGTAGGCTATATGTATATAAGGCACTAGGCCAAGCTAATCTCGGGGTACCTATATAGATCACCTGAAAACTTCTGTGCTATAGTTTAGTGATGTCTGATGTCAAGAAAAACCTTCTGTAGAGTCAGATGACTTAACACTAAAAAACTGTTTGGGTAAACTGGGTTTACCCAAATCAAAGCTCACAAAACCAGTCAACAAAAAGTTGTTTAGTGGACTTTAAACATTGAGAGCTCTATGCATATCATTGTGATATATGACAAGGAATTTAAAAAATTCGGGCGTGTTTGATAGCTTATCAGAAAGGTCAGAGTACTTTAAAGAACCTTTGTACTTTACAAATAAGTAATTTAAGTGCAAGAAAATAGGAAAGATGACAGTAGGTTTTCGTATACGAGTTAATTTCCTTAGATGTATTGAGAGCGCAATCCTTGGAAGGAATTGGGTTCCTTCCCAAAGAGAAAGAGGACTAGTATCTCAGTGATTACCTATATCTTAATCACAGTACTGCGCTCTAAAACTCAGATCTTTGACGTAACCCAGAAAGCAGCCATACTGATGTGGGACTGGGCTGGACACGTCTGCCAAGTGCCTGACGAGCTATGGGCTAAAATCACCTCGGACTGGGTCCCAAAAGTTAAACAGCCGTTAGACCGACCCAGAAAGATATGGAAAGATGAGCTCGACGCTCACGAAACGGATTAGCTCATCAAAGCAAACACAGGGAGAACTGGAAGGAGGGAAGAAAGGCCTTTGCCCAACAACAGAACATGGCCAGCTGATCTAATAATGAACCTATATCCTAAAATTGATAACAACCAATTATTGCCTCTTTTAAAAATTTTCTTTCGATTTTTTTTTACATACATATTTATTAATGTGATGTTTTCAGTTAGAGCGGGAGATGTGCATATTTTTTCTGCTACTTAATTTAAAAAAATAATGCTTTACTTAGGAAAGATTTAAAGCATTTTTTTATACTTAATGTATATAAGACTATTCCAGTTTCCAGTACAATACAAATCTCAGTTGCTAAGAATAGTTGTCTAAATATAATCATTTCGTTCTTTTAATAGGATGCGTTTTATTGTTCTTCATTGAAATGATTGGTATCACTTAGTGCTCATTCCAAGATGTTTTCATTGCATAACATAAAGAGCAATTTAAATAAACTTTTGTACCGCGTTAATGAACGCTATTACCAATCGACTAGTAACTAAAATAGTATTAAATAAGTACAATAAAAAATAAACAAATTTTCCCTAAGGATAATGCAATCAAGCTGCTAGTGACAATACAAATAAGGAAAAAAATACCTTAAATAAAAAGATGTAACGCGAACCGGAGAGTGACACTGACACGTTCACACACCACGGCCGTCTAGACACGACTGGCTGATTCTGATGAGAATCAGGTCGCGGCGTCCTCTACAGACTTATCAGCTAGGTTCAATGGCAAATGAGGTTCTTTACTGATATTACGTAAGTTGGTTAAGAACGTGATTGGAGCAATGAGCTAGGGGTTAGTAGATGGGTATTTCTGACTAATCTCGTGCTAAGCTACGGGATTGGTAGGTGACATTATGATTGGTATAGATTATTAGAGGTTAAAGGTTCATAGAAACTAGCCTATAATGCGCTAAGGCTAGAAGATAGAGACAAACCGACAAACATTGTTTGGTTAAGGCCAAATGTAGTTCTGCCTACGGTCTCATTAGATCTAATGGCGTTAGAATAAAAAAAATGGTATAAAATGGGTATTATGCGAGGTGGCTGGATTATAGTTGGTAATCATAATCATCTTTACCAGAACCAGAACTTTAAGATATAGGTAAAGTTAGTGGGAAACTAGAAAAAAATTGAAGGAAAATTACGAAAGTCGAAAAAAAAGTTCTTACACTTTTATTAAACGCGATTTTATTAATTAGTAGCTTTCGTAGGGATTCTAATATGAGATGCTTTGAACTACGTTGTGTTGGTTTCAATATTAGTGCGCTGCGGTTTTATTTGGGATTTTCTAGTTTTTCCACATCTAGGCCAAAAAATAGCACTTTATCTCTTGCTTATCCCTACCTCCATGAAATATGGAGGAAACATTTTTTTATGCATAGTATTAAGGGTCCGCGGACCACTTTACACTAACTTCGCATTGGCTAAAGGTCTTTTATTGCCATTTCGACTAGAAGAAGATGACGAGTGAAGAGAGCAAGTGAATATACGACGAGCCTCTAAAGTTATCTACAGAGTGACAAGGTGCAATTTAAATATTTTTTTATGGCTTTTGCACTTCACTAATTAATTTTAAATAACTAAAATTTCCTTGTATTATGGATTAATCTAAAAGCTAATGATGTAGACAGCCTCCCCATGTAGAGGGTTTTGTTTTGCTTCGTCTATCTAGGTATTAAATAAATCAGTCAAAAGTAACCCCTTACAAATGCAGATATTTTCATAGCTCTATTTTCTCTTGAAGACGTTTTTAAAAAAAAACAAGATCATAGGGGCAGAGATATAGTTCATTTAAATGTACATGCCAAATTTCATCTTAGTCTGACAAATGGTTTCCAAGAAATTCGACAAGCATGTTTAAATATGTGAAAATTCAGAGTGTTGCGGAACCCTTAAGTGCTATATTATAAACTAGCAGCGTCCTCTGGTAACTCGCGGTTAGTAGCCTATGTATTAGGTCATAAGTTATCTCTGTTTTGAATTTCATTTAAATCCATCAATCCGTTTTAGCGCAAAGAAACAACAAACATACATACAAACAAACTTTTGCATTTTTATAATATAAGAAGGATAAGTAAAAGTAAGTAGAAGGTCTAGATCACACATGTAAAGCATATACATCATTTATGTGTGTGTGGCTTACCTACAGAACAACTTGAGAGAGAAACTTACAAACCTTGATCCACATAAATGTATGAGTCAAGTGAATAAGTTACAGTTAAAGTTACTTGCAATACTGCTATCTGCTAGCTGTGATTTTATGAGTACTTGATTTAAAAAATTTAAGGATACTGAGTGGTTGAAGTGCATTGATACACCAGCATCGCTACGGTTCCCAGACATACCAATTTTGGTGGGACTGTCCTATTTTTTACCAAAAGTTATCCCACATGGGACAGACTCAGATTATTTATTGTTGTTATTTTAATAGTCGTGAAGTATTTAATATTATTTTTATAAACTGTGGCTATCTAATCTATGTTATAGATATAGATATAACATCATTCTAAACTTAAAATTAAGATATTTAGCTCTATCTACAACAAAGGGGGATTGAAACTGCTGAGTTTTACTTTTTTTTTTAAATCTCCCAGAATACAGGATGACAATACAGAAATAATCACCCCTGCTTTGTAGACAAACTTATTGTTATTTTATGTTACAGAAAGTACCTGATCTAAAATTAATGTTTTAGCAATCATTAAACATTGTTTGAATCAAGAACTACATTTATAATTTACATTACCTACATCTTCGATTCTATTTATTTAGATATGATTAGCAGTTAGTTAATTAACAAGCAAAGATAGTTTTTTTCAAAAACTTGAAATACTGTGACATAAAGACAAACAGACGGGCATGGTGAAACTATAACGGTTCCATTCCATTAATATCTGGAAGTGGTGTCCACAACCATTCAACAGCTTATGTACAGAGTGTACTTCACTACTGAGCTTTCCTACCTACTGATTTTTTAATTCATTTGCCTAATAAATACGTACTTACAGAAAAAAAAGAAGAATATTTAGAAAGGCATAGGGATACTTTACCAGGGCTTATTTATTTTATTTTTTCAGCAACTATGAAGCACACATTAATACTATAATGACTAAGAAAACAAAATTGTATATTTGTTTATTAATTCTGCTGGCCCACTGCGTAACTAGAGTAGTAACTTCTTGCTAAATTCAAATTTTTATTCGACAAGAATATTTTCCTTGGCTACATGGATTGTACAGATTTATGAATTTAAAACAGTTCTAAAGTGATTAGTTTTGTAATATTAGTAAACTCACCTGGTGCGGTTGTTATTCTTCACTGATTTCGTTTGATATTTATTTTGTATATTATTTTCGAAGAACAAAATTAGCCTTGTGTAGTTCGCGAACGAACTAGGTCGTAAGAGCGCTCCCACTGATGAACTATGCGAACTAGCTCCGTCATTACCCGCTCCTTAGTTCGTTAGTTCGTGACCGAATGAGTAAGGGTGACGTCAACGAACTGAAATCGTTACTCAGCTCACTCACTGCACATCCGCGTCTCGTTCAGTTGTTCCGTCTGTCAGTCAGTGGGTGTTCACAGACTTCTAAGACACTATGTAACTACACACTGAGTTTTTGGCGGGAAGTGAAAAGGTGCTGTCGTAATTTTTTTAAATCTTGTGATTCTTCGAGTGTTAAAGTGAAAAAGTAAAAATGTCCAAATTGACATTTTTACATAGCAATATGTATTTTTTTTTTTAATTTTATAAAATTTACTCGACAATTTTTACTTTTACTTTTATAACTTGTTTTGATGTTGATTTTGTAATGTGTTAATCTGTCAAGGAACACAATACTTAATATGTTTATGTAAGTGTTGATTATTTCCAAAATTCATTAAAAACCTTAAAAATAACGAAACCTTTTATTTACTAACCAAACTAAGGAGTGTATTAATTTATTTGCCTAGGTATTATTATTTTACAATAATAATATACTTTTTCAGTATTCGGTATTCAGAAGTTTTTGCTGTTCAAAGTCAATAGTGTTAAATTTTAGGTTAGAGTACAGGAATCCATAATCTTGTCGCGTGCCCGTGCAGGAGCAGTACCAAAACGAGCGAACGATCTGATTTCCTCTGATTCGAGTTGGGAGCTGACGAACTAGAAGAGCGAACTAGTTCATTTAGGAGCGGTGACCTAAACTGAGCGATCTTCGCCACGAACTACTATGCGCAAGACTAAACAAAATGATTACACAAGACGAGACACCGCAGCGCGGATAGATATGTTAGGCTGTTGAAAAAATTACATTATTCGATATATGTATCGATATTATTTTTTCTATTCATCGATATTTTTGAGTGATATTTAATACTTCGACAAATCGATGTTTCGAAAAACAATTCCAAGTATCGAAAAAATTAATATTCTTTTCAGACCAATAAACATTTTTTATTTTAAAACTATTACTATTAATTTATAGTTTAAAACATTCCTAAAAAGGAATACTTATTTTTTTCTAACATCTTTTTAACATATTACATTTTGTGTATTTTTTGTTTAATATTGTTCTTAATTTATGAATGATGTCCATTAATTGGTTTTTATCTAGTAATGTCAGATGATTGAAGTAGATTAGGCTAAATAAATTAGTTTTTAGAGCATGCACATTCTTTATCAAGTCAAACCGATATATCGTTTTTTTTTTAAATTAAAATATCATTATCGATATTGATATTTAACAAATATCGAGAATATATATTTTATTGTATTTCCATCATCCCTAAGGCTCCAGCTAGTGATGTATCATTCGTATCATCAAATCAACGAGTGATCGAGATTCGAGTTTGGGTCGACTGGAATTGACACAAGTCCATTTGAAAAAGAAACAGATTTGCTTTCCTTTGCAAGTCTTTTGATAGCTTGTAGCATGTTATAATTAATTATTTTGCCTCAAAATGCTTCGTTTTTTCTCGGCAAAATGATCAAAATATACAGGAAAATAAAAAGATACTCTTTGATAACTTATTTTTAGATGCAGTGCAACACTTTTATTTCAAGACTAGTTTTGTCAAAGCCATTTTTCAAAGCTGTCATTGTCAAAAAACGGCAACAAAAAACATGTTTTGTGTGGGAGTTTCTTAAAAATAATATTTATTTTTATAAATATATGTAACTGAAAAACTGAAAAATGCCTGTGAAAACTTCGACTGTCTAACTATCACGGTTCCACGGTTATTAAGATACAGCCTGGGACCCTATTCGGAGATTTGAAATTTTCATCTCACCTTTTTTCATCCCTGTTGCTTTCGTGTAAAACGTCATAGGTCTGAGAGTGACCAAGATAAAATCTCATCTCATCTCACGCGCAGGAATAGCCCCCCTGGTGATGGACGGACAGACAGACAAACAGACAGACAGACGGACGGACAGCGGATTCTTAGGAATGGGGTCCCGTTTTAACCTTTGAGTACGGAACCCTAAAAAACCTTTTTTTCTTTTTTGGAATTTGGTGTCGCACGTCTTGTGCATTTGGCAGTGTCAAGTTAATATATTATATTTTATAAACAACATAAATTGGTAGCGCGAAATTGCCCGTACAAAATTAATTGGATTGCTTAGTTTAAAAGGCTAAGGAGGAAGCAAAACGAAGCGGTGCTCCGGCCTCTTTTGTTGGACAAAACATATCGTTTAACAGTGACCCAGCCAGAGCATGTAAAACACGAGCGTAGGAAGCCACGTTAATGGCACGTAAAACGTGCTGTACATGGCTGGGCTATGCAAACTTGTGCTGTGCATCCCATGTCGTACAAAACGCTCCCGCGGGGGGGTCGCCTCGTTCTCGCCTTGTGTGTGTGTGTGTGCCTGTGTGCAAAATAGATTATAGAATGGTGAATGGTGCAAAGAAATTATTTTCAGTTTACACGCCAAATTCTGTAGTAGTGGAAATGTTAATTTTTCTAGATTGAACCTGTGATAATTTCTAATCATCCGACCATCAAAACTAGATTTTTACGATGGCTACAATAGTTGTGCCCGAAGATTTCACGGGTTGTTGCCGTACATGTCTCAATGGTGCTTCTACCAACATGTTTGAAATATTCGACGACAGAGAAGACGCCTTTAATGTTTCGAAGATGTTGACCACTTGTACTGCAGTTGAGGTAAACTATCCTTAGCAATGTAGTGTAATTTAACGGCAATATCCTAACAAAAATAAATCTCTAATCCATTTCCGCCTGGTCTCTATGTTTTTTTTTACAAGAAAGTAGGTACAGTATTTTTAAACCTCTTCTGTTTAACTTGATGCCATTGTGGCTTTACAATGCATCAAATTTGCACCAAAATTCATTTTCAGCTGTTTACGTTTTATCTTCTAATATTGCTATTCTTGTGTTTTAGCTCAACCCTCATGAAAATAGACTCCCAAAACAAATTTGCCGCAGCTGTTACCATAACCTAATGAGCTTCTATGACTTTAAAATGCTAGCCGAAGAAGTAGACCATAAACTCCAAGAACACATTAACAATATTCAATCTGATTTGCTAATAAAATTGGAGCTAAAAGATAATGTTGCATTACTGAGTGAAAATGATCTAGAAGTTGATATAAAGAATGAAACTCTAGATTTCAGTGAGGACAGTATGCCTCTCGCACACTACACTGAAGATGAAGAAAATAGGGAACAAAACAACAAAAGTGGTCAGAAAAACTCAAGACTGAAATGGAGTTTAGAAGGTGAAGCAGAAAAACTTGTATTATACACTTGTACAATATGTTCTCAAAAGTTTAAATACCAAACAAGTTACATCAAACATGTAAAAAAACATGACCTTATAGAAGACAATAACGACATAACAGAGCTAGTAGTATCCTGTGACATGTGTTCACAAAAATTTAGATCACAAAACTCATTAGCAGCTCACAAGCGTAAGCACGTATCTAAAGGCAGAATTCTAGCCTGTAAGTTCTGTGGAAAGATATTTAAAAAAGTCAGTCATTTAAAAAGACATGAGCTGTGTCATGAAGATAACCGTCCTTTCAAATGTCCTGAATGTCCAAAGTCGTTTGTAACAGATACCTCATTATTAGAGCACATAGATTACAAGCACAAAGGCATAAGGCCTTATCCATGCCCAATTTGTGACAAAGGGTTCGCTCACCAAGCAGTGTTAGCAAATCATATAAAAATACATACAAGGGGAAAGCCGTATTTATGCCCTACTTGTGGTAAAAGATTTGATTCCAGTACAAATTTGAAGCAACATGTTAGTAGGCATGTTGGGATAAGAATGTTTGACTGTGAACTGTGCCCTAAGAAATTTATAACCAAAGGTACTTAATTACTTCCATTTCTTTTTCTGATCTTGCATTTAATAACATTTTGGGATACATTTTTTGGGTTTGGGTAGATAAAATTCAACTTTTATACTAAAACCAGATGCACCAAAATACAATTGTACATTTCTACCAGTAGAAAATGCAATTAAATATAACAAATGATTCTTGTATTTCCAGGAGAGTTAAAGTCTCACAGAGGAACACACACAGGGATAAAAGCATTCTCATGTGAACAATGTGGAGCCACATTTACTAAACGAAGCTCTCTAAAAAAACACAATGTTCTACATCTTGGTGTCAGGCCGCACAAATGCGACACTTGCCACAGAAAGTTAGTATTGTTAGATACTTTCCATTCCAGGTTAAGGCACTTTGCAGAATGCTTGCGATGGGCAAGTAGCAAGTAATTGAGAACAAAACGCTTGCACTTGCTACTCTTTGCTCCCCAACTCCTCAGTTGGGGAGCAAAGAGTAGCAAGTGTTTTACACTACTCAGTTTCTCGCCAACAGTTGGACAAGCGTCAAAGTGTGTTTACCATCAGCCTAGCTACAATTAACTGATCAGACTTTCAGTTCATAATCATAATAATTTAAGAGACTAGACATACTAATGACTCAGTTGACATGCTTGATTGATCTGATGATTTAGCCAGAAGGTAGGAAAGCATGTTTCACAGTTTTTCAAGCAACATGTTTTATTGTTTCAGATTTATTTTCAAAGAGCAGCTGATAGTTCATAATCGCATTCATACAGGGGAGAAGCCATATCGATGTGAGCACTGTGACCGGGCTTTTGCTCAGAGTGGGGACTTATTGAAGCACAGGCGAGGACATTTTGGGGACCACTTGTATAAGTATGTACCAGACTACTTTTCTATCCTTATCTACACACTCACAGATTAACTTTTTCTTATTCAGAGATTGATTTTAAGTAAAAAGACTGCATGTTGCACCTATATTAAATGTTTAGTCCTAGTTTTATATTTACTAGCTGTACCCTGTGGTGTTACCCACGGTCAAAAGTAGCCTCTGTCTTTATGCAGGGTGCAACTTCCATACCAAACATCAAAATCCATTCATCTATTTGAATGTGAAGAAGCAGCAAATACACACACACACACACATAATAATTCGCTTTTATAATATAAAAATAATCAGCAGTAGAGATTCATGTCAATAAAGAGTTTTTGTATTGTATACACAAAAACTTATGTATGTCTGTATTGATTGTCTTCAGTGCTATAGGCTTAGTGATAATGCATGATAACAACACATGCAAATATGCAGCCATATAAGACCTCCATCCACTTGCAAGCTCAGCGCCTGACGGCTTCGCAATTATAAATTAAAAATGAGCTTAATACTTTGTTACAAGTCCATTTAGATTGTCTTTTTAGAGCGGGACGCGCCCGGGTCTCACGCAAGTGATTTTGATTTGAGATGAGGTCAATCTGGCCTTCAGGTTTTCGCATAGGTTTGGTTTAGGGACATCTACAAAATACTGAAGTGAGTTCAAGATGCCAGTGAATGAAAACATTGGGTGTAAATCGTAGCTTGCTGATGGTTCATCATTTCTAGTGATCGGCTGTTTATATACTTGTTTCGAGTTGTTAATCTGTCACTCAGATCATACAAACCATGGTCTAAAAAACAGTATATTACAGGCGGAGTATATTATTAAATAATGATACAACCATGACTTGAGATCTGTCACCAAGAACCTAACCATGAGTTCTAGCTATCTCATTTGAGATCAAGTTGAATTCCAGGTTGGGTGTGTGTCTCATCTTCGACTGTTTGTGGGTATTAGGGTGGGTTTACCACTGAAGATGAGAAGCGAAGAGATGAGCTCAGTGGTGCATGCATTGTTATTGGTCAATTCATACACCGCTGAGCTTCGTCTTGGCTTCAGTGGAAACGCATTCTTATGGTCGAAAGCCTAGCCTGTGAACAAAAAAGCCGAAGAGGTCTTCTTCTCATTCGAGATGGGGGCGGAGTCCTGCACTGACGGCCCGCTTGGGGTGTATTGTGCATTTCCCCCTGCCAGCACCTACCCGAGCAATCCCAACTCCTTGAAATGTCGAAGTGAGGCTCTAGGGCACTGGCATAGTTGCTCCAGTGGCGTAGATGGTAGCGTGCATAATGAAGATGACAAGCAGCCTGGCTGTGCGGTGATGTAGATGACATATGCAATGATACCTCATGCAAACCTGTAGCGATTCTAAGACAAAGAGGTGTAAAACATTAACAGCTTTAAAATGTCAATTTCAGATGTGACGAGTGCGGGGAGAGTTTCAGGCTGAAGGCAGAGCTGCGTGATCATATCTCCGAGCATTTCGTCAACGCAAAAGGAGCCCCGAAAAATACCGATAATCTAAAAAAGGAAACGATAGACCCAGCTTAGGTCGTAAGGAATATTTATGACATCACTATTTAAAATCTTGGGCCAGACAGAAAAGATGTAAGACAAGAATGAGAGACGGAAGGAGCGGAAACATGGTACCTTCATACAAAACGAGAAGCGTCGTGTTCGCGCCCCGTTTTCTTTGTATGTGTCGTGTCGCGTCTCTTTCATTCATTTTGTATGAATACTCTCATACAAAAAGTATAAAAGAGGCCACGTTTGGTACCTACCAATACGTACCTACCAAACGTACCAATACGCGGAGTACCATTGCAGGTACGTCGCGTCTGCGTCCCGACCGAGTTTTGTCCTCATCTTACGTCTTTTCTATCTAGCTTGCCGCTAATCCAATAATCTTTCTGATGGTACGGCTACATTAATGGCCTTTGGCGAAAATTCGGGCTTTCGCGACCAGTGTAGCCAGTTAGTTCGTCATTCGGCGATGTATCGGGCAAATTATTGCCCACGTCAACTCTGCAGAAAGGCGACGAGTTGACCGCCAAATGTGGACAAGAGCATCGCCGATAACCGATTTTAGCGCGAAAACGCAACACGAATTATCGCGCGTTAATGTAGCCGTACCAAAAGTGCGGAACGGCACAGCAAATGTTAAAACTGTGGATCGATTTTGAAATGTCTATTGCCAAATCCAACCATATTATTAAGTTGATACGACTTATTTCTCAAATACGTGAAGTGATTGCACGCCGCGCTTCCCAAACCGTAAGTTATCGACAAGGGGTTATTGTTGAGGTAGAAAAACTTACACAAACTTACTTTGCATTTTTGGACCACTGAATGTTGAATTTTTGGTTTGAACCATTGTTAGCCCAACCAACTTATCTGTAAAGTTTGTTAGGTGAAATGATTTTTTAAAGAAACTGCCACTTTTGTGTGGAAACTCCGGTGGTGGCTCCCCCACTTAACTATGCATAAGTTAGTCTACTAGTAGATGTTATACAGTTTTTAATGAAATGAATAAATATAAGGTAGCAAAAATGATAAATATAAAAAAAAAAAAACTATAACTGTCTGGCGGAATATTAGTTCACAAAATAATAGAAGACCATAGAAAAAAATTTTAATTAGTAGCAAACATAACTTTTTTAAATATATATTTTTTCAGTCTTTCTGCGATCGGCTGGGTCATGAGCAGAGGTTTATGTGTGCGGTGGTCATTTATGGGTATAGGTCCAGTGACCTTCCTGGTGTATCATCCTGTCACTTCCGTATACCATGCAGACTTGCATGGTTTATACCAGCAACCATAAAGAAAGACTACGAGATTGCCGTGTATTGTTTTGGACCCTCTCTAAGATTTCTACATTAGAATGACTAGCAGTTCCTCAGTCCACAGCTCTATTCCAAATGTCCATACTGGTTTAATTTGTTATTATGCAGTTTGTTCTGGAGTGCCTACCCATAAGACACTCAAGGAACGGTATCTATGGTTTAACTTGTCGCTTTTTTTCTGTATATGGGTTTTTCATGTTTGTCTTCTGTCCAGCTACTTTTCCAGATATCTAACCTCAATCCTATGGGGCAATTCTTCTTCTTCAACGTTTACTAGTAGGTAACAGGTATAGTGTATTTACAACCTTACCCCGATCTTCGCATTTCCCTTAATTGCTTGACGAAGAAGTGGTTTGTAGGGCATTTACTATGCTCACTCTGACCTTCGCATTTCCCTTTTAAGGTTGGCAAAGAAATCGTTTGTAGCATTTTTCCAATGCTCACTCTGACCTTCGCTTTTCGAAGAAATGGTTTGTAGCATTTTTCTCATGCTTACTCTGACCTTCGCTTTTCCCCTTTAAGGTTGGCGAAGAAATGGTTTGTAGCATTTTACCAATGCTTACTCAGACCTTCGCATTTCCCTTTTAAGGTTGGCGAAGAAATGGTTTGTAGCGTTTTTACAATGCTGACTCTGATCTTCGCATTTCCATTTTCCAGACGAAGAAATGGTTTGTAGCATTTTACCAATGCTCACTCTGACCTTCGCATTTCCCTTTTAAGGTTGGCGAAGCAATAGTTTGTAGCGTTTTTACAGCTTGCTCATTCCAATCTTCGCATTTCCCTTAACTGAGCTACCCACGTCCACGTACTCTATTCTGATTCCCTACACGTGGTCCCCGGGTAGTGCTAACTGGGTAGCAAACTCTGGTGGGAGGCTTCGGCCGTGGCTAGTTACCACCCACCGGACCAAGCCATGCCGTGAAATGACCTAGTCGTGTTTCGGGATGTAGTCCGGTGTAACCGTTCTTGGAGAGATTTTCCTTTAATGGAATTTACAATCTTGAAAGAAATATCCATTACGTGTTTTGTGTTTAATCTGTTACTAGCCAGTACTTGTTGATGTATTATGCAATGGTATCTAATAAAGTTTGGAAAGTCTTCGTCTTTGTGACAAAGAGCAATGAAACCATTATGAATACCTGTCATTGCAGGAGCCCCATCGGTTGTCATCGACTCAAGTTTATACAAAGGGAGTTTAATCTTGCTGGTATATTTGGCTTTGAATCCCGTGAAAATATCAAGGCCACGAGTATTTCCTTTTAAAGAAACCATATTTAGCAGTTCTTCTTTCGTTGAGAAATCTTCGAAAACCATCCGAATTAAATAAGTAATTGTGCAGTATCAGTGGTATCTGTTGACTCGTCAAGTTGTAGTGAAAACGCAACGCAGTGGGCTATATCTCTTTGTAGTTGTTCGTTTATGTTTTCACTCATCGTGTCTATACGGCGCATTTACAATATTTCGAGACAGCTGTAAGCCATGAATAGCTTTTTTATTTTCATTTTTATTTTTAAAAGTCAGGAACAGTGATTCTGACACTTCTAAAATTTCTTTGATATATTCTCCATCGGAAAAAGGTTTGCACTTTTGTGCGATTCGGTAGCTTACTTGGAAAGAAGCTTCAGTTGCAGTACTTTGCTCATTAGGCTTGGAAAACATGTTTTCTTGGAGTTGTAATTGCGATTTCAATGCTTGCAATTTACTCTTTCTTATTTCGCTGTTAGGTGGAAAGTCTGTTTGATATTTACTATGCATTGTGTTAAAATGTCGCTCTAAATTTCCCTTTTTTGGTATTCCCTTTTTCGGTATTCTATTGCATATTAAGCAGCAACAGTTTTCTTTCGCAATCGTAAAGAAATAGTCCAGTTCCCATTCTTGATGAAAGTGAAAATTTTTTGATTTCTTTACAGCACATTTTTCACGGTTTTTGTTTGACGAACCTTCAGAAGTCTGCGTAGTCTATTCTATACGTATTTTTCAATGTAAAAAGGTTGGTTATAGGCATATTAAACTTCTTTGTGTTTTGCTTTGCCACGATCGACTGGACTAATAGCCGCGATCGCTATGATCCTCAAAAAAATATGGCCCGACAATGCTGGTTGCCGAATGGTTGCTGGCAGCCCATACGACAAGTTTAGGGCTGTGAATTGGACGTTCATGCAAGAAACTCTGTCACTAACTTGTTCCACGTCGGACGTTCTCGCAGAGACCGGATGTCCGCTACCAATGATTTTTATGGTTGACCCGGTAGTTTCAAACATTTTTTTGCTATTTGCGTATCACATTAGCGCTTGGGACCTCGCTTAAGTTTTGCAAACCATGTTCTTGTCGATACAGCCGCCGTGCAGTAATCACTGATCTATTGTTTTCGTAATAAGCGCGGACACAAAACGCACGCTGCACTCCCGTGTACGGCTCCATTGCGACAAAAAATCCAAGAGAAGACGCGTCTAACAACATACCCCCATGCCACCGCGCTCTCCGCGATTACGAGAAATCAGCGAAACAAACTGCCAACACTCTTATTGCCCACCCTGTAGCATTTCGCTTTAACTTGGCCAGTTTTCGAGCAAAATAACAAGTTTACCTTTCTATTATTTCTCTGTTTTGCCATGAGAGCGAGTTTCCCATTCTCTTTTACGTCGTTGCTCCTGTAGTACAGGGGATGTTGAATAAATGCCCAGATGTGCCTTTTGTTTAGTTTCCTCACTGGTTGACGGGCAAAACGAAGTAAAACAGCGTCCGTAATTGTCCAAGGTGTATTTTAATAAATTAAATCATAAGAACAAAGTTCGCTTGCTGCGATTTGAAAACCGTGTTGTGTCTAGGGATGGGATCCGCGCAAACTCCTTGCTGGATTCGCATGCTTTAGGGATGTGCGCACGGCCCATAGACAATCATGCTTAAATCAAAATAAAAGGGACGTTCATAGAACGCCACACTCCTGCAAGTGTCATTCTGGCTTGTTCACTACTAACATTACCAGAAATTGCAACTGCCTCCAGGCTAGAAACAACCACATCGTAGTCCTCTGGTAGATCACTCAGAATCAGTTCCGCAACCTCAGTGTCTTACGATCATTCTATATATTTTGTCAGCTGCTGGACCAGGGTCATAATTATGTACATTTACATATTATTCAAGTCGGTGTAACAAGCACAGTGCAATTTTCTTAGGAGGGTCACTCGCCGACAGAAACCTCTGTTCTCAAAAATCGAGTTAAGTCTAGTCCACGCCTCCTGTGCTGTTTTAGCGTTCCGCATATACTGGATGCAATTCGGCTTGAACAAGACTGCGCTAGTGCACGCATATCTTTAAGTTTATCAACTGAATTTGGATCGACAGATTCGACACATGACCATAAATTGTCAAGTATGCGCCATTTTCATGTTAAATTTCCAAATGTGAAAATTACTTACGTCGGTCGTCCAGCTTTCCAGAAGCATAAAATGGTCGACCGCCTTGTTCACTTGCAGCATTTCCACCAGATATTTCTGTTGTACGGCTGCCACCGGCTTTACGAACGGCGTATTGGAAACCCGAGGCTATTTCGTCTCAAATGTTGAAGAATAACCCACCGCCTACGTTCGTCGGCACTAAAACAACGGTTTTGCAGGGTGACGCGCTGGACATGCGAACATGCCAAAACACAATAGCGTTAGCCACGCTTATCTAAACTGAGCAGTAGCGGCGAAGGGACTGCGTTGTCCTGAGCAATCTTATCAATTATCACTGGCCTACATTCATTTTGGTGCCTAAGATTTTAGACTTGATTTTGGGTATATTTTGTGAGCAGATACGAGAAAACTAGTCACATTTTTCATAGCAGCTCTTGTTCATGAGGAAGAAAGTATACAGAATACAAGTGAATTACCGTGTCATTAATCGGTTTCCGTTGATTTTTCATTATATACTCACCGCATATGTAATAAAACATATCAGGATCGTTAATGCAACTTCTTGAATTACTTGCCATCATAAATTTATACGATTTTGAATAAAACCATATAAAATTTAAAAAATAATTGTAGGTAAACCAGAGCTGTCAGCTGACATCTAGTAGCAGCAATGTAGTTCATACTACCTACTTTACCGACTACAGATGCGAACAGAGCTGCACCAAAACAAAAAAAATGTTTTGTAGGCCAGTGTTAAGAGTCTTTGCAAACTGTTCCTTACATAGTTTCTTGGCCCATAACCTGTCAGAGCAGCGGCTGGCACGCCGCACGCGCAGTGGCACTTTTGTAGTGATATGCCAGCTACTCGTCAAAATTCTGCTAAATCCAGCATTTTTTTTTTGTAATAAATGCCAAAATTCTGCAAATGAATGAGGTTATAATTTGTACAATACTTTTTTAAAAATGGCAACTTAATTAAACTACCTATTACAAATATTTAATAACCAATATAAATTTTACTGACATCTTTCCGGAAAGTTGGATCCAGTCGGTTAGGTACCTATATTTTGTGAACTAATATTTCGCCGAACTGAGTACCTACCTATGCAATTTTTTTTTTATAATACCACAATCTAATATATAAATGGTAAGAAAGAAATAAAAATATATTTGAATATAATCGTTGCTTTTATTTTATGTCATTGCCTGTAAGAAAAGTTTTCAGCTTTGAAATTGAATGAAAAACGTTTCCTATTTGTAAATAGATAGGTACGTTTTTTTCTGAAACTCAGAAAGTCATGTAGGTTAGATTAGAATGGTCACACTAACCATTAACTGACTGAAGTGTGCCGCCGGAAGAATTATAATAACATGTTTCTTGCCTGATCATTCTTCTGGGTAGTGGCTCGTTTCTCTGCGCAAGAAGGAGGGTTATGTTTTTTGAGTGTATGTATGTATGAGGTTTCTTTGGTACGCCCAGACAGCTTAAACACACCCTCAACAGCTTAATGGATTTCGACATGTGAGTTGTCATTTGAATCGTCTTGATAGCGAAAGTGATATCTATAGGCTAGAACATCTTGCAGTCGGGTTTTTTGTTTTTCTTTAATAATGTTACTTGTTATAAGTTTGACGTTCATAAGTGTAGCCTTCATACATAGTTATAGTAAAGGCTCAGGTCGCTCTATGAGCTGTAGACCTCGCGGCCGATGTTTGTTCTCCTATACAGGTCGCACTCCTCAACCGGTTCTCGTGAAATTTTGTGAGGAGGTTCAATAAATAATAAAATAAATAAATTCGGGACACATCCACACACGGTCGCCTGACCCTTAACTAAGCAAAGCTTGTACTATGGCTGCCAGGGACTGATAAACATACTTAGATATTTTTAAATACATATTAACACCCAGACATAGAACAAACACAAATGTTCATCACATAAATGTTTGCCCTAGGTGGGAATCGAACCCACGCCCCCAAGCTCAGAAGGCAGGTTCACTGCCAACTGAGCCACCGAAGCAGTCAATAATTATATAGATTTTTTTTGTCAAGTCAGTTTTTGGAAATTTGGAAATTAAATTTATTCGAAAAAAAAAAACTATTAAACCACCCACTCATAAAATGTTAAGAAATGTGACCTGTTAAGGAAGACAGAGACCCGGACAGTATTCGGACATACGGTAACATTGTCGAAGTTGAAGCATAAACGCTTTGCGCGGTAACACTAGGTCGGTGACGCAGCATGTACTCGTACTTAAGAGTCCGGCGACCTAGACTAACTTCGCATTGGCTTAAGGTATTCTATGGCCATTTCGTCAAGTAGAAGAAGACGAGCGAAGAGAGCGAGTGATGATACTGACGAGCCTCTAAAGTTACCTACAGAGTGACAAAGTGCTATTCCATTTTTTTTTTATGAATTTTTCACTTCCGTAATCATTCTTAAGTAACTAAGAATTTCCCTTGTATTATGGATTCATTTAACAGCTAATGATGTAGACAATCTCCCTATGTAATGGAATTTATGATTTGCTTTGTCTATCTATTGAATAAATCAGTCAAAAGTGACCCCTTAAAAATGCGGATATTTTTCATACCTCTATTCTAGCTTGAGAACGTTTAAAAAAAACAAGAACATAGGGGCAGAGATACTGTTAATTTAATTGTACATGCTAAATTTCATCATAATCTGGTTTTCAAGAAATTTGAGTAGCGCGTTTGTATGGAAATTTCAGAGTCGCGGCTTTCCGTATATAACAAAGTACTCTGTGGTCGCGGCCCTCTTAAGCGTGACGCCTTCGAATTTTTTTCGAGCCATACGATCTCTACGACAATGTGTAGCCGGTAGGCGTTACATATTATTTGGGTAACCATCAGACATGAATGGGGAAGATGTGATCTATTGTGTGAAATCTTTTAGGTAGGTACTTGTAGGGCTCGCTAGCTACTGCCCGGCTGAGTAATTGAAAAGAAATGGCCATGCAAAAAATATGTAAGTACATAAAATTAAAAGAACTTTTAAATACGCCTACACTCTTTTTTGAGTTTTTATTACAAAATATAGCCAGTCCTAAGCCTGGTTAAGTATGAAGGAAAGTTCTTTAATAATACTAATGAATGAAAAAGGATATGAAAATGTACTTATTGGTTTAACATAACAAATAAAAATGTGAACAGTAATTTACGAAAAGTACTTGTTTATATTTTGTCATGAAAGTTATACCAATCAGTATCAGTACTTGTACAATGAACACGCAGTAACTATTTTGTAAAGCTTTATTGAAATAACGATTCTCACAATACCGGCAAAGAACGTCGGAACCTAAATCGATTAAAAAACGACCAGTACATAGTTATCAAAATAAACAGTTTCAGAACACGTTATTGCGATGAATACCAATAAATAGTTTCGGTATTGCAATATATCATAACGACCCACCTCAATCTTTTCACACAATCGTCAACCCGGTGTCAGCCTAGGTTGAACGCGGGCGCAGATCAGGCGCTGGTCAGGCGCTGGTCGGGAAATCTTTTCACACAATCGTCAACCCGGTGTCAGCCTAGGTTGAACGCGAGACTATATTGGTCGGGCCTGGAGGGCTATTCCTACGCGTGAGATGAGATGAGATTTTATCTTGGTTACTCTCACACCTATGAAGTTTCAAACGAGAGCAAAAGGACGAAAACAGGCAAGATGAAAATCTCAAATCTCAGAATAAGGCCCCTGGCGCTGGTCAGGCGCTGGTCGGGAGTCGGTCAGGCGCTGAACCCCTTAGTAAAAACGGTACCTATTAAATCATAGTACAAACCGGTCTGATAAGTTACATCAGTTTTTATAGTACTCATATGTCACCTAACCAGTTTATTTCTTAGCAAGTTACGTGAAATTTATGCAAAATCCATGACTAGCCATGACCCTATGTGATGATATAAAAACCTGCCGAGAAATATAATGCCCAATTTGGCAATTAGAATACATTTTTTTGATAAAACCTCGCTATTTGCCAGTTAATTGTTTTAATTATTTTCTGTTAGTATATAATAACTAATATCTTACAATGTATGTATGTCTGTAATGGATCTTACATGATTACATAAATAGTTTGTAATTTTTATAACCTTCTAGATTTTAATATACCTAGTCACTTTCACGAATATGTAATAACATTAGAACTAGCGCTGCAGTTGCAAATTTCTTAAGGATCAGCACATATCAAAAAATGGTTGCAAAAAATCTACTTACATATTTAACACTAACTGCGCCCCGCGGTTTCACCCGCGGTTAAAAAGTCCTATGTGCTATTCTAGACTATAATCTATCTCTGTGCCCAATTTCATCCAGATCTGTTCAGCCGTTCTGGCGTGAAAGAGTAACAAACATCCATCCATTCTTACAAACTTTCGCGCTCATAATATTAGTAGGATATTTAGGTACATAAGACCATGAATCTTCACTGTTTATTCATAAACGGTCGATAAGAACTAGGTAATCCATGCTTTAAAAATATTCGCTCTGTCTGTGAGCTGTAGACCTCGCGGCCGATGTTTGTCCTCTACGGGTTCCATTCCTCAAACGATTCTCTTGAAATTTTGTGAGTAGGTTCGATTGTCATACGGTTTTGTTTGCCGAGAATTGGTCGAGAAATGCGAAATGCCTGTTTTTTTTATCTAGAATTCGACTCGATTCGAATATAAGGTCGACGTTTGACCACCAACTCGCCTGATGTTAAGCGACATTGTGGTCTAAGACGGAACACGACGACCTATAAGGTAATTATTCACTCTAGCCTTGAAGATACCCAGGTTATAGTTAGTCGGGAATACAGACGATGGCAAGGTGTAGAGGAAGACAAAGGTTCGGGCAGAGATCCAGACAGACTTTGGACATACGAAAGCATGTAGACGCTGAAGCAGAAATGCTTCGTTCGCTAACGCTCGCTGGGTCGATTTTTTGTCAGCTTTCTCTGCGCTGACGAGAAAATCCCACCCGTGACATGAAAATTGTAAATTCCTCCTAGGCTTTTTTTTACAGAACAGATATTTTTTTATTATTGGGTAAATTCAAGAGCTTATGAAGAAAATATTTTTCTAAATAATAGGATTTTCTAAGTAGTACCTAGTACTACTATTTCTATTAATGTTTCTTAATTTTGATATAGGTATTGTAGTAATAAATTATATTATTGATGCTGTATAGGACGCTCTGCTTAGTAACAGAAAAAAATAACATAACATATCGTCACACCTTTCCCCCAAAGGGGCTAGCAGAGGTGTAATACAACACCTACACTTCGCCGGACGATATTCAGTCCCAAATGTGACAAAGGGCGAGCCTTTCGCCATTCACCGGGCTCCAGTCACGTAGCAGATGACATACAATACGCACAAATGCTCACACAATGAACAAATTGGTGCGTGCCGTCGGCTTGGTTCGAACCCGCTCCCCAGAGTGCTGGAGTCTGGCTTGAGAGGCGGGCCTTCTCCCAACTAGGCTGCCATCGCTGTGAAAAAAATAACAAGCGGGGAAATCCCTAGACAATCGTATTACTCACACATAATGGACTACTTATGTCATAAAATATTCTACATTTATTGATTTTTTCGATCACGTGTCGTCATGTGCGTGTGAGGCCAAAAATACCATAAAAAAAGATTTGCGATGATATCCGCAAATGGTAGTAACCTTGAGTTAATATTCTTAAAATTTATTTTTTATTTACATATATCTTTAGACTCACTACAAAATCGAGTAAAAGTGGATCTAGCTTTTTATTCATTGGTTGGTTTTCCTTAGGGCGCTCCTAGATAGATCGCCATATTTTTTACTGCAATACTGGCCGGTAATAGGTGCTGGCAATATTGCTGACTGCAGCCCGGCCTTCATCAGCCATGCTGGGAATGTATGAATGGCTGGGCCACACTCAAAACTTGCGCTCACTTTATTGCGACAATATTTCGAGTGAGGCCATTATAGTCATCAGGGTTGGACTGAGCTGGAAGAGCCCGGGTGGCTCCCTCTCCCCGATACTTCCCGCCTTCTCGTGGCGGATTGGTCCCCGAGGAGGTGGATGATGACGATGTGTCTGGTTTTCGATACATCGTCATAGAGAGGGAGAAAGCGTAAGCTCGGAGAGGTGCCCGAAAGGGCTAGCGCTGTCAGGGCCGCGGAGGAGTATGAAAGCGTCCCCGTAGCCCCGACGTTTTGCGCCGAGGTGGAACACCCTTGGGTTTTTAGTGGGTAGGTCGTCAGTGGCGGGATTCACACATAACCACTCTGATCCCGCACCCGGGCTGTTGGTGGTATCTATAAAGGATTTTCCCAAGGTTCTTGTTCGGTTAAATGAATACCGCGATTTTTAAACATAAAACAAGATGTTTTTTTTTTAGCAAAAGCAAATTTTTGGGCGTAAACTCAATTCATAATTGATAAAATAATAAAAAAAAACATAATAAAATTGTGAATTGATTATGACGGAGCAATCGAGTAACATACAAAAAAAACGTACAGATGCATCGAGAACTTCCTCCTTTTTTGGAGTCGGTTAAAAAGGATTTTCACTTACGATTGCAACAATATTCTTCAATTGCTCAATCGAGAAAAAAGGCGGTAGTGAATGTATGTGGAACAAACTACAAGGAAGTAGGTAGGTATACGACTATGTATCGCATTACTAACTTTATGTTAGGTAATATCTGCGATGATCTAAGTTGTATGCTTAGTAGCAAGTAACTCTATACCTAGTACTCAGACCAACTTAGAGAATTAGATGGCGCACGGCGTATGATTTAGGTGAAGCCAAAAACCACCAAAAACTATGCTATTAATGTAGGTAGTACACTACACTCACACATTGACGCAAAAAAAACTACACTACTCGCTTGGTCATTCATACCTCAACATTATGTAAGTACATAAATATACATAGTGCTTTATATATAAGTGTGGCCAGGACTACATTTTGAGGTTCTTTTTAAAAACTGTGCAGTTGTTTTACAAGTCAATTTTGAAAAAGCAATAACATTAAACTCTTACAAAAATGTGCAGTTTTAAAATATTAAATCTCCTAAGGTTGTATATTGGAACGGAAATGGCTAACGTAGAGTTTGGGAATTAATATTAATTTTCGTGCAATTGTAAATGTTTTTCATGGCAACATTACAACGCACACACATTGAAAAAAAAGTGGCTTCAGCGAGATATAACGCAGTGTTTCATCTTTTCCTCTAGATTGATCTGAGACCTAATATAACTTAACTAAAAATATAACTTGGATCACAGTTGCTAAACTTGCTAACTAGTAACTTTACGGAGGAAAGTTTAGGGCTTAGTGCTTAGGTAGGTGCTTAGCAAGTTTTATTAAATATTATAGAGATCTGAGAGATAGACTTATTGTACATACCAGAAATTATAAAGGAAGCAACGAGAAAAGGTACTCGTAAGTACAACTCTTGAAACTAGTAATCGCTAAGAGCGATACGAGTATCTTCCAGGCATACTTACGAAGCTGGGGCCCGGTGAATGGCGACAGGCCGCCCCCTGTCACATTTGGGTCTGAATATCGCTGCCGAAGTGTGGGTGTTGTAATTAAATACACCTCTACCAGCCTGGAGAAAGGCGTGACGATATGTTTGTTATACTAGCTGCGCCCCGCGGTTTCACCCGCGGTTCAAAAGTATCCACTGTGCCATTCTAGACTATAATCTATCTCTGTGCCAAATTTCATCCAGATCTGTTCAGCCGTTCTGGCGTGAAAGAGTACCAAACATGCATCCATCCATCCATTCATTCTTACAAACTTTTGCGTTTATAATATTAGTAGAATGTAACCTTAGGATGAAGAGAATTTATAGCAGAATGAATAACCTATTACTTAGGTATGCCTAAATTAGCTTGCAGCATTTGCATGATAATTAAACATATCGTCATATCGTCACGCCTTTCCCCCGCTGGGGCTGACAGAGGTGTAATACAACACCCACACTTCGCCGGACGATATTCAGTCCCAAATGAATAGATAATGAACAGAGCAAATAAATTGTTTCTTAGTTGATTTTGGTCTTGTATTTTAATATTTAAGTAACAATTTTTTTTAAAATATTGTTATAAAAAATTTGTTTAACATGCTCTTGGCCTATTGTTTGTGTATTGGTGGATATTATCATGCGGCAGTAGTTTCAGCCACGAAATTCGCACGGCGCTTCTCCGCACGGAGACGCGGTGTCAGTGATGCCTCTAGTTTTTGCATACAATTTGAGACAAAATTCAAATCCGCATCACCGCACACTGGAGCGGTATCCAGTGTAGTGTGTTTAACGCTTTAAGCTTCATATTAAGTTTTTCTTTTTAGCAAAATATACATAAAATAATCATAGATAAAATCTGCGATACAAAAACATGTTCGCGAAACTGCTCTTAAAAGGCTCATAATTTTTAAGGGCGAGGCGAAAACGGTGGCGTAACGCTTTTAGATCTTATCTGTACGCACATAAGGGTCACATTACGTCACTTTTAGATGGGAGTAGGCAGCGAGGCGTTTACTTTGAATGGCGAATTTCCATTCCGTAGTTTTCGTAATACAGAGGTCGAAAATTAAACTCAATTGCGAGCTACATCCGTGCTCATAATTCACACTAGAACTACCTGCCTCCCTGTGTTCCCCAGCAGGCTTCTTATTCTTGACGCCTGAGATGAGATCTGGTCAATTTCACTCCTACGACTTTTCAGACGAGAGAGACAAAGACCAGAAAATATCTCGGAACTGTAGGAAAATGAACTGTATATATCGAACTGTTTAAAGGAGTAACATAATAAAATAAAGGGTAAGCATGCATGAGCCGTGGGCAAAAAGTCTTTCTACAGTCTTTATATTGCTATATATTATTTTGTCACATATAAGCGCGGATAAAAACGGTTGAAAGGCAATTTGTCTCCTTCCCGTGTTAGCCTGCAGTAACGAATAATGTAGGTCTTTTTAAGACAAGAGTGAAAAACTACCTCTGTGCCCCTTCTTAGGCCTCGTTCAGGGACGCGTGGCGTTGCGTGGACGTGCGGCATCGCGTCGCGCGGGCAAATCAGACATTTGACTTATGCCAATGTATGAGACCGTTCATGGAGGTATAGGTTCACCATAGACGAAATACGTCAAAAAAAGACGATTAGATTTAAATAAGTTGTGCAATTATTAGCAGTGATCCAATGATGGGAGGGAAATCTCTCTCTCTCTGTCCCCCCCCCCCTCTCTCTCTCTCTCCTCTCCCCCCCTCTCTCTCTCCCTCTCTCTCTCTCTCTGTCTTTCTATCTATCTATCTTTTTTTGTGGTGTAATCAGCTTTCCTTACTTTTTTTTCTCCACTTCGCTCGATTGTTTTTTTTTATTTATTTACTAGTAAGTATGTAAATACTAGTTTTATGTATATCTCGTTACGTCCTGCGGTTACCGCACATCCGCTATCTTACAGAATCTATTAATTTTACTGAGTTAAAAAGTATGTAAATGTGACTGTTATAATCCAGGGTATAATCAATTTTTAACCACCGACGCAAAAACGACGGGGTGTTAAAAGTTTGAAGTGTGTCTGTGTGTGTGAGTGTCTTACTGTCTGTAGCCTAGCATCTAGCATCGTAGCATCGTAGTTTCCGAACGGATGAACTGATTTTAATTATGTTTTTTTTTGTTTGAAAGGTTAATTAGTGGGGAGTCTTCTTAGCTTGTCGGGGGTTTTTAAAATGTAAATTTTGTTATTTCGTTCAAAGTTTACTCAAATCGTTTGGTCTTTTTCAGTGCGCAGTGTGCAGAAACAATAAACATACCCACACCCTCTTTGCTATTTTTTTTTGCGTTTATAATATGAGTGTAATTTATTTCTTAGACTCATCTGTATGTGTAAAGCTTTAGGCACATACCTACCTACTTACCTAACTGTAAGTTGAATAACTTTACTATGCCTGCCTAGGTAGATATATACTTTAGTACATAACACATAACACTTTATTCCGTGGTAAACATTCCATGCTTACGCGACAGACTGGCTGGTTTAAAAACATTTAGTGCAAAACTTAGGTACTTATTAAAATATATGGTTTAAGATTATACTCGTAGTTATTGAGCATAACCACAGCTTACATGACATTTAGTATACCAGCAAGCCACAGAAGCAGTAATAGTATGTACGCAAAGTCACAGAATAAGTGAGAGTTAGTAAGCACAGCTACAAGGTGAGAGAAGGAAGCCTGTGGTAGGGCAAGTCTTTAGCGGGAAGGCGTGTGCACCGCACGCGCATGTTCGATCACCGATTTTAAATTTCGAACGGTTTATTTTTTTTCTGTTTGTTTGTGCCAGGATCTGAATAGGTGAGCAAATAGTTTTGATATGCTATTAAAATGTTTAAAATATTAGTGGTAACTTTATCGGTAAGTTTCATGACATTATTATAAACATATGATTAAAGACTAATAATATGTATCAAATATTTATAATAAAAATAAAACTACAAGAAATAAATATAATTAAATAACAAAGACACAAAATAACAGAACTAAAACGCAAACGACTAAATTAACGTCTTCGTACTTAATTCAAATCTCAATCAATTCCCTATTCAAATTTCGCACCAAAAAATAACATTCTTAGTTAGGAATAAAGTCAAAAGACAAAATGCATATAGGTAGGTTCGTTTTTAAGATCTCCTCTAATTTCTTCCACTTCCTTTTATTTAATTTCGGCCAGGTTTTTCAATTTTTGAATTTCGAATTTCGACCTAAAAACTGACTTAAAAACACGTTTATCCAAAGATCTCCCTCTATCTTTTACTCGTTCCTATAATTTCTATTATGTAAGGAACTCGCCGTTCCGTGTCTAGGATGACCTCGAGGTCTTCGACCGCCTCTAGAAATAACAAAATACTAAGTTAAAAAGCAAACTTTGGTCTAGACTCTAGAGCAAAACTAGATCTGCGAAATTTTTGGCAGCTGCACACTTTTTAAATACATTACTTTTTAATAGCAGAAAAAATGCGACTGCAACGCGGTGTCCATGGGCCAAGTTACTTTGGAAATACTACCAATCAACAAAAGAAAAAAAACAAAACATTGCTGATTAAAAAAAAGCCAGGTTTATCCAAAAGTGGTTACAATCAACAAATCAAAGTTGTTTTACTAGAAAAACGAGTTGTTTTGTCTAGTCTATAGTCAGTCTGTCTAGTGTCAAATGTCATCATAGCAATAAATCACTCGGTTACAATTTTTTTTGGGTTTTTTTCTGTCTACAGAGGCCTTTGAACTACGTCTTGATTTTGAATAAAGTTGCTCATTAAAGTTTTAATGATGATGACCTCATCATCATTAAAATCGTGATGATGAATACCTCCCCTTTCGGTTTTTACCATTTCTGTAAAGTGGTGAATACCTTACTGAAACTTTAAGTCAAGTTTTCTAAAGAACACGAAATGTCGCCTTTTTATGTTTGTAGAATTTACCCAAACTTGTGCACTTTAACGAGCCGATAAATGTTAATAATCTACCATTAAAGGTTACCTGGAAGAAATCGCTTTAGGCGATAAGGTCGTCCTTGTACTGCCGAAAAATAAATTTTAGTTTTTAAGATTTTTAAGTAGTTATTTGGTGTGCAATAAAGTTGTATTGTATTGTATTAATTTGTATTATTACACATTGATACTTGACGAATCATAGGTTTTAGAAAATAATAAGTAGACACAAAATTATGACGCCACCTTTTCAGTTTCCCGTTTTCAATTAAGTTTTCTATTCGAGGTGACAATTTTACTAAAAGCACCCGGTTTATTACGGTTTCTTAATTATTTTAAGCATTTCAATGTCGGGTAGACAGATTTAATCAATTAGTTATAGTTACTATTCTCTTTTCTTAACATTCGGGTTTGAAAATTATGAAATAAATCTAGACGTGCTCAGGTAACAATCTAAGACAGACTTGCCAAAGTGCTAGTTTCAAGTTTCTACAGTCTTTTGCATCATCTAAAATTGTTTTTATTGGCTTGGACTAGATCGCAATTTCGACATTTCCTTTCGAGATTTGACGAGTTGGTAAATCGATAAAAATTGACTGGGGATAATCGGGTAAAATCAGTCGCTCGATTGTTTTAGTCATGGTGAGATTTTTCGTTGTATGTGTACTTTTATTAATTAAAGATTATTTTTGTCTTTTGTTGATTGTGATCTCAAAATATTTCAAATGTTTTTTTTTTTAAATGCGAATAGAATTTCACATGAGCTCTAGAGTTAAGACAATGAAAAAATCCTTATTTCACATTAATATCATTTTTTTCCGAATTATTATCGTTGTGAACAGAGTATGATTTGATAAAAGAATTAAAAAAAAAACTTTAGTAGTGTAGGTACTTATAGGAATATGGAAACATTTCTGGATATTCTTCGTAGATTCCATTTTCATTGCGTCTAACTTAAACAAATTCGTTCAAACTAACTTTAGAAGACCCATGTCGCTGTACAATATGTAAGTACTTATGAGTCAACTTTTACTAGCGTTTCTTACAACAAAACAAATGTAGAGCGAAAAGCACCAATCTCCAACATGCTATGCAAAACAATAGTAGGAACATGATTACCTCCATTATTATCTAACAAATATGATTATGCAATGTTACGCGTGACCACAAGACGTGGTCTTGAATCTTGAAAGTGCGAATCTGGCACTTAACAACAAACAAAATGATGCGGAGAAACCTCGCGTGTTGTCTAGTGAGATAGTTACCAAGATCAAGTACAGGGACCTTATTTACAAGTCAAGATGTTTTCTCATCATTGTCTCTCTCGTTTGAAAAGTCTTAAGAATGAGAGTGACAGAGATATTTTGTCACGCGATAGAATAGAGTTCCGTAAACACATGTAACATGTAGGCAATTGTGATTAAAATAAGAGCTGTGTAAGACTCGAAAAACCGAAACCCAAATGAGACAAATGTTTAGCAGATTTATTGAAGTGTTAACAAAAAATCCGCATTTGTCTATGTGTCAGTACTTAGTAAACAAATTACTTACTTAAGTAACAGACGCTGGTGTGTATTAAGGTCACTGGGGCAAATGCGTCTGTGGGGCATTTGTGTCTTTCGAGAATTCCTGATAAACCCTTCAAAAAGTAGGCGCCACTTATATTTTTTTAAATCTTTGGTTGCAATAACCTACTAGATAGCGTTAGTTGCCTAATTTGTGAAGGGTTTGCCAGTAATTTTCGAAAGACGCAATTGCCCCACAGACGCATTTGCCCCAGTTGACCCTATGCATAGCAAATGTAGCGAGTACAACAGAGTGCTTAGTGTGAGTTTTTCTTACTTTTCGATCGCGTAAAAGTAACTCCAATTTGTATGAAAATTAAAAAGCGCCACGTAGTGGGAGTAATGAGAAACCGCAATCGTGAGTGCGAGTTTTTTGTTTACTGCCAACATTGACATGAAAAATTTACTTTTTCACGGTGAATTTACGCGAATCGAGTGACAAGCTCGATTGGCACTCACACTCGCTCGTTTTCGATTGTCGATCCGTGTGACGTAAACTCGTTTACGCTGTAGTAAAGTTATTCGATTTACTTTGCGAAACTCACACTAAGCACTCAGGACCTATGTAATAGCATATTCTGTGGCACTCAGCTCAATGTAATCGATCCCATAAGGGTTGATTTATTTTTGGTGTGAGACTACAAATTATTTAACTATGGTAGATATCTACTATTCCCGTTACACAAAAATTACTCCACAAACAGCATAAACTCGTCAATTAACCGCCTACCTACTTATCATAGGTGCAAATGGCATTAATTAAATTTTAAGTTACCCAATCGTAAACACAATAAATTAGCGATTAGATTTTTTTTTTATTTCTTCCGCAAGTGTGATCGTGCGATTACCCTGTTTTATTAGTAAGCCTGATTAAGTGATTAGGTATATCTATCTAATGTAAGTAGGTAAAAGTACGGAAGAATTTTAAGCTAAATTCGTTTTGGTAGATGCTTACGTTAATTTATTTGATTAGCAATGTTTGTACAACGTGTGATAATTAAAGTGCTAATACGGATGGTATTCTTGTATTTTGACGGACGATGGTGTCAGTTTTTCATGTTGGCATCATCTGTACTCGTTTGTTTTTTTACCCATTCATTGTTTTTGGCATCGCACGTTCAATGCATTTTATTTTGCTAGTATCAAGTAACGACTTTACTTACTCTCTCTTTTTTAGTTTTGTCTTAGTACTTAGTGATGTGTGATTATGACGAGGTGATGATGCGGATGAATTCCTACCCTTTTCTCATTTCAGTGAAGTGGTGGATACTTTACTGATTTCTTAAAAATCATTGGCTTTTCTGACGTTCGAGCCTTAAAATACTCATCAAATTAGGGCTAGCCAATCAACTAATATTACAAGCAAATAAGCTTTAAAAAACTTTGTACCATAATTTCTTATTAATATTAGAAATGCGATGCTTTGTGAGTTTGTGTTAGTTTTTTACTTTTTCACGCTTATATAAACGGATGGATGAATTTAGATGAAATTCGGAACGGAGAAAGCACACACATAGGCTACTGTTTAACTGTAGGTAACATCGCGAGGCTCAGCAAGTAAGTAAGAAGAATTAGGAATAACTTTGCTGCTTAAAACTCGTGTTACTTTGAAAGTTTTTGATTTTGAAGTAAATACTTTACTTACGTAACATTGGAATGTTTGCTCAACTGTATTTGAGCTAACTATATTTTCGAGTAACTGACTCGAAAATATAGTTAGCTCAAATACAGATGAGCAAACATTCCAATGTTTGCTCAACTCAGTTACTCGAAGCAAATTATTGCGAAAAGAAGTACTTACCTCCCTACTCACTAATTTCAAATCAAAATACACTATTCCAAATAATGCATCCTTTTTTAGAACACATTTTGTCCTAAAATCAATAAATATGGTTTCGTTTCTCGCAATTAATTTATTTTGTTCAGTTTTGATGCTACTCTATTATACTACAACAGCATTTCATTCAAAAATCCTATGCTCAAAATTATACATATTATGTAAATTTTCATGTTTGGATGTCAGGATGTTTGTTACGCAATCACGCAAAAACGGCTGAACCGATTTGAATGAAATTTGTTCTGCTCTGGATTAACTTTCGTAGGATAACTGGATTAACTTTCGCACAGCCAAAAAGATAATAAATGACACCTATAACAATATTATTGTATTACTCGTTTCGTTCCATTGCTGGACATTATCAAATCATCATGCCTTTCCCCCGAGGGGACTGGCAGAAGTGTAATACAACACTCACTCTTCGCCGGACGATATTCAGTCCCAAATGTGACAGGGGGCGAGCCTGTCGCCAGACACCGGGCACTAGTCATGTAGCAGATGACAAACGATACGCACATATGTTCACACAATGAACAAATTGGTGCGTGCCGTCAGTCAAGTTGGCTGGGTTTGAACCCGCTCTGTCTTGAAGGCGGGCCTTCTCCAACTAGACTATCATCGCTTTCTGGACATAATCCTCTTACTAATAAAGTTGTATAGGCTCGGAATAGTTATACAGTCTTTTCTTATCGAGTTTAAAAATGTAAAAGAAAGAAAAAGACAAAACACTGTAAAACTATTACGAGGCAATACAACGTTTACTAGTAAGTGGGAATGTATAAAAGCAGGTGTGAAACTGAGCAGTTTTCCATAATTGCAATATTCATTGAAACAGTTCTAAATAGCCATAAATATAGAGATGACCACTCGGTTTTCACCGCAACATCATTATGGTAATTTCACATCTCGGGTTCCGTATTTCCATATTGCAAAATCGATTTTGCATCAGTTTTTATCAGCGTTTTGTTGAAGCTGGATTTTCTTCGTAGCTCTTCTAGTGGCTCTTCGTGTTTTGTATTGAAAATGGGTGCTAAATATGCTAGTAAGTAACTAGTTTTACTTCACAATAATATTTTTTTTGTGTATTCAATCTTTAGGATTACCTACATTTTATTTATAGCCATTTAGAATTACGGAAATATAATCAGCTGACTCTTAGGCCTACATACACCACATGCAACGAAAACTCCGCTGTCAATCTCGGTAGAACATCATTAAGTACATTTTCTTTTATAAATTTCTAATAATAGCCATAAGTACTACGCAGAAGGCCGGTTGTTCCGTTGTCATGTTCTGCCGTGGATGATCAAAGACAAAATTACGTTCGTTTTGGCGTAGGCCTAAGCTAAGCAAAGAGTATGATGGGAATAAAATGCCCCTCAGTTGTTTGCATGTTTTTCTAGGCTCTTTTTCTCGACAAAGTGTAGAGTCATTTTTATAATTTTGACGTTCACAAGTGTATCTTCGATACCAATGATGTAAAGACATTTCATTTGATTTTAAATAGCTAAAACTGGTCTTTTCTTGTTATTATTTTAACAATTGTTAGTGTGAAAACGGATTGGAATGGTATCTGTTTGCGGTATTTTTGCTTACCGCTAAAGTCACCCATTAAATTTAAATTGGGTCAACTGGTACAGATGCGTCTGTCGGGAAATTCCGTTTTTCGAAAATTACCGACAAACCCTTCACAAAAACGCGCCACCAACATATTTATTCTATCTTTAGTTACAATAATCGGTACTAGATGGCGTTAGTTGCTTAATTTGTGAAGGGTTTGTCAGTAATTCTCGAAAGACGCAATTGCCCCACAGTCGCATTTGTACCAATTGACCCTACCTACTATAAGACCCCTAACAGAATCTGTAATAAATCAGTACCTACTAAGCGTACTTCACCGACAAATGAGGAAACGGCCTTACAGAATGACAGACATTGAGTAAAGCTTAATGTTAAAAGATAAGACAGTCCTCGTAGAAATACTAAAGTAGGTGCCAAGAAATGTAATTGAAATAGCTCCTAATCATAGACATAGCATGCATTTTATACTGGACTTGACATCTCGAACTGGCATAAGTAGTAGTACGCCGTGACGATGCTGACTAGCATCCTCTCAATCACACGTAGTTTAGGCACTCGATAAAACTATACCTGCTTAGTGGTAAACATTAAGTAATCCAAAAAGAAGCGACTGAGTCACTTTTTACGAGTAACTTCAGATTTTTAGTAAAACACGCGAAAATATTCGCTATTACCTCGTATTCCTCCGTTCGACAAAATGTGTTCGCGATAGCAACTCTATTTTTTGTCCTCAATGCACCGATTCAGGGCTTTTAAAGAGGGTACTTCTTCATATTGCTGCCAGTTCGTAGCTGTTCTCTAATATTCAGACATTACATTTCCTAAGTGCTGCGAAGACAATTTTGAATTAGTTCCAAACATTTATTAGATTGAAAAGTGTTTTAGGATTACTGTAGTGCAAAAGACTTCAACGAGCTCAAAAATGGTTTGTACTTACTTACCTATATACTTACTGAATTACATACTGTTTAAAGTACTAGAACTTAAATAATATCTGAAGTATTTTGTATTTAGGATGTAGGTATATTAAAATTGAAGAGGACATTCTTTGTTATAAGACTTTTTAAATTGCTAAAGTTTCGAGTTTAACATTTTTAAAAGGACATTCAATCAATCTTACAAAATAAAAAAAGCTTTAAAAAAAAAAGTAGGTAAATGTTGTTTTCCTTTCATTCTTTCTTATGATATACTAGCTGCGCCCCTCTGTTTCACCGCGGTCCCACAGAAACCACATTTTTTTTCGGGATAAAAGTACCCTTTGTCCCTTTTTGTAACCCAGATAACGTGAATGCAAAATTTTAATGACGAACCGTTGAGTAGTTAGGGCGTGAAAGCGTTACTAACAAACAATCAAACTGACTTTTTTTTTTTAATGTAAAATAAGTCGGCGTTTGACCACCAACTCGCCTGATGTTAAGCGACGTTGTGGTCTAAGATGGAGCACGACGACCTATAAGGTACTTATTCACTCTAGCCACGAAGTTTTGTAGAGTGAAGAAGTACAAAGACGGCAGTTGAGTGAGGTGCTACAAGTGCGCTACTGCTCAGACCCGTCTTCGGAACGGTTACACCGGACTAAATCCCGAAACACGACTAGGTCATTTCACGGCATGGCTTGGTCTGGTGGGTGGTAACTAGCCACGGCCGAAGCTTCCCACCAGAGTTTGCTACCCAGTTAGCACTACCCGGGGACCACGTGTAGGGAATCAGAATAGAGTACACTCCTACGGACGTGGGTAGCTCAGCCCCCAATTTCGCAATTATAATATTAGTTAGGAAGGATACTCGTGTTAACCTTAGTAATGATTTTTCTTGAATGTGTTGATCCTGCCATCACATCATCAAATGTTCAAAAATCATCACCACGAGTATATAAACGGCTTTAAAAAAAGAGGAGGACCTCAATACGACTGTATGTTTTTTTCAACATCCAGTTTGGTGGTTACTGTTGAAAAAACATGAATGAACTATCCTTCATCATCATCATTAAAGTCTTTACTGCAGGGACGCCGACTTACCCTATCCACCACGCTACCTCAGTACGGGTAAGTGGATGTCACAAGACTTTTGAATTACATTTTTGCACTAGAAATAAATGAATAAATGATAAATAAATGAATGAAAATAAATGATTAAATAAAGGATTTAAAAATTTGAACCTCGAATCAAAATCCGTGAAATTTCTCACACAAGCGATTGCAATTATAATAGTATGGTATGAGGTAATACATTATTATCTATCTGAATGCATCTAACAATACGTACCTGGTATGTGGCCGCATAGCTACGGACTTTTCGTAATTCTGCCACTTATCTACTATAAGAGCTTTCAACACAAAATTCTTAGGAGCGAATCGGTTTGGACGACTGTTACAAAATAGGTAGGTAGGTGTCTAATAACCTAAAGCACTGGCCAGACAGAAAAGACGTAAAACGCGGACGAGACTCGAGCGGTGCGGACACATGTCACCTTCATGCAAAACGAGAAGCGTCGCGTTAACTTCCCGTCGTCTCTGTATGTGTTGCGTGCGTCGCGCCTCTTCTATACATCCTAAGTATCCTATACATCAGACATGATTTTTTTTGCCGTTTTTATAGATAATGATACAGAAGCCTTCGTGCGTGTGTCCAACTCGCGCTTGGCTGGTTTTTGCATACATTTCGGCATTCTTGGAAAGCCAACCGCGGCGGGCGCGGCTAAATTCGCTCCCTGAGTTCTTAGCCTAGAACAAAGCGTGCCGTCTTCTTTACCAAATACGTCCGATTTATCATTTGTTTTGATGGGCACTGCCCAAACGAAATAGGAAGTAAAGTGATAAGACCACTCCATGATAACTAACTAACAAGTAACTCTTAACGACCATATTACTTGTAAGTACACAAGCATTAAGTTGACATTTTGTATGTTATGTTTGTACTTACGTGTATGCGAATGATAAATCCTACTAATATTATAAACACGAAAGTTTGTAAGAATGGATGGATGGATGAATGGATGGATGTTTGTTACTCTTTAACGCCAGAACGGCTGAACAGATCTGGATGAAATTTGGCACAGAGATAGATTATAATCTAGAATAGCACATAGGATACTTTTTAACCGCGGGTAAAACCGCGGGGCGCAGCTTGTAATATTATAAATGCGAAAATGAGTTTGTTTGTAACGCTTTCACATCTCAACCACTCAACCGATCGTCTTGAAATTTTGCATACATGTTGTCTGGGGTACAAAAAAGGACATAGGGTACTTTTTATCCCGAAAAAATAACGGTTCCTGTGGGACCGTTGGTGAAACCGCAGGGCTCACCTAGTTTTGTGTAAAAGTACATTGGAGGAAATGAAGCCGCGTCTGCGTCATGTACGTGCCTCGTCCGCATCTTACGTCCTTTCTGTCTGTCGTGCCCCTAAGTTGTTTTACTCTATACCGGATATCTTTAAGGATTTTACCTCCATGCAACCAATACTATGTTAAACTCTGTAAATGAATACATTACTGTAATGAGGTGTCACCATAGAAGCGTTGGGCTTAGAAGAAACTTTGCTCTATGTTTTACTGGCTATCTTCCTTCCATTTTAACTGCCTCGGTGGCTTAGTTGGTACTGAACCTGCGTTTTGAGCTTGGGTGTGTGGGTTCGATTCCCACCTAAAGCAAACATTCGATATAATAATCATTCGCGGTTGTTCTATGTTTGGGTCTTAATATCCATATGAGTATATTTTTAAAATATACAACGTGTTGTTTTGCCTTCCCGCTGAATTTGTAGAGGTAGTTAAACTACACAAGAAGAGCACGAATAAACTATAGAGTAACCGAAATTGAAAATAAAAAGCAGTTGTTCCAGATTTTGTCGACGTTCAACGAATTTTTTGTTTTGTTGAAACAGCTGGAGGGCTAATCTTACGGATGGATACGAAGAATGGTGAGATTGATCTCACCATTCTTCGTCCTTGTTGCTCTCGTTTGAATAGTCATAAGTGTGAGAGTGATCCAGATAAATTCTCATCTCATCTCACGCGTAGGCATAGTCCTTCTGTTCCTTAACAGCTGTTTTTTTTCTTGATTTCAAGGTTGCCCCATAATTTACTCGTGCTCTGCTAGTGGACTATTCCGATATTCTATATTTCCGACTATTGGACTACAAATTCCGCGGGAATTCAAAACAACACGTTGCATATATCAGTCTCTGGCAGCCATAGTACAAGCTTCGCTTAGTTTGGGCTCAGACGACCGTGAACATTGTCCTGATTATTTTAACATTAGCCAAGTAAGACAAGTTGCATTTTGAGAACGAATAACTTGAGTGTTTCGGCAACTTATGTTACCAATGATTTGTTAAAAAAGTTATGTTGTTTTAACTTTTAACTTTCCGTTTTCGTCACTCTTATTATATTACTAATAAAATGTACCTAGTTACATGACAAGCTCATAATTCTTAATGCGCCGAGCTACAAATCATAACCTAGACCGCAATTCTGGGGCACTCGGCGCTGTGTATATCTCTGTCGTTACTATGCCATGTTCACGAGATAGACGGTGATAGCAAGAATGTCTATTGCCCCAGAATGGCGCTGAGTTAGGTAAAACCGAGAGTGACCGAGCAAACAGCGTAGTGGATTCGTGACACACTGACATACTGCGGTGTTACGTATATGTAAACAATATTACCTTTTACTTCTCAATTGTATACATAAGCTAGCGATTTGGAAGAAGCGTGGGCTCGTTTTGAGTTTTGGAGATTTATTTTTTAGGTTATCCTCTTTCGGGTTTCCAATTTTGATTGCAAAGTTTACGGGCAACAATCATTAAAATCAGTTTTCAAGTATGTTTATCAGTCTCTGGCACCCATAGTACAAGCTTTGCTTAGTATGGGGTCAGGCGACCGTGTGTGGAAGTGTCTAAAAAAAAAGTCTTTCCTGTATTTTAGATATTAAATAAAAATTTGCTTTAAAGCTTCCAAAATTCCAACCTGTAACGCTTATTTCACACCGACGCGTTGAACCGCTGGAAAGTAGCGATACTATGCTGTATCTCGCTCTATCTGTCTGTGATTTCCCTATAACTGTATGCATCTCTGTCTGTTTAGTATTGCTTTGTTAAACGCGGTTCGCCGCGTCAGTAATCTTTAGATGCATACGGTAATCTACCAGCAATCTGACAGCTGATATTTGGGTCATACATTCAATGCACATTATATTAGTATGACATGTATGTTTTTGTAAGTATAATTCAAAAAGTTTAAGTAGGTGTATTTAACACTCTTATTCTTTTTAATTATGTTAAATTTTTTTGTTAATTTTTGCACATTCATGTCCCATACTCTTTCATAAGTATCCTCTCCATCCTAAGTTTGCCTGGAAGAGATCGCTCTTAGTGATTAGGCTATTAGGATTAGTGATAAGGTCGCCAGTTGTTACACTACAGTTTAAGCTTTTTCTGTTCTTTTGGTTTGTTATTTCTGGTGTGAACAATAAAGTATTTATCTATCTATCTATCTACACTCTCAAAAAATAGATAGATAGATAAACACTTTCTTGTTCACACCAGAAATAACAAAAACAAAAGAACAGAAAAATCTTAAACTGTAGAGCAACAACTGGCGGCCTTATCACTAAGAGCGATCTCTTCCAGGAAACCTTAGTATGGAGAGGATACTTATGAAAGAGTATGGGACATGGGTGAGCAAAAATTAACAAAAATAAGAGTGTTGATACACCTGCTTAAATTATTTGAATTATACTTACATAAACATACAGGTCATAATAATATAATACATTCTAATACTTAAAATACCTATAGATAATAAAATATACTAATTGTTACATATAATATCACTAAAAGAAAGTAACATTAACAATTTAACAAGGCAAATATGAAAATGTCAGTCGACAATTGAAACACTCTGTATAACACAGTCCGTACTTTAGCTATAAAAACACAGCCCTTATTTTCCTAAAACATAAAACCTTGCTAGATAGGTCATTACACTCACTCACATTTGCTCTTGACCCCGGTGACATAGCGTGACTGGCTTATCTCTTACGTGATGGGAAATAGCCTTAAACCTTTGTCGTAGGCTCAAGTTTTTATGAGAATTCTCAAAGGAAAATAGGATGGAATGTTGGATTATAATACTTCGAATAACAAACAATTTTAGCCAACTATTAACAACTATCGACTAAACAAAACATATAAAAATACGTTCCCGTCGCTTTTCACACTCTTAGTTAAAATTATAGTTAAATTTAGCTAAGAGAGATAAGTCGGAGAAGGCTCACCAGTCAAAGAAGGCTCGCCTCTCAAGCCAGAGGGAGAGGGTTCGGACCCAGCCGGAAGCACACACCAATTTGTTTGCGTGAACATAATGTGCGTATTTAGTGTAATGTAATACATAATTGCTCAATGTTGTACACCACTGCCAGCCCCTTCAGTGAAAAACGTGATGATATATGATAAGTTATACGCATGTTATAGTTATAGGTAGGGCCTATAACTGTATACATATATATAGCCATACCTGAATACCATAATATGTATATAATGGCCTGAATGGTAATAGCAACAATTATGTTATCAGACAAAAAATAAACTTGTATGATAAAAATGTTATTGGGACAAATATTTGACATTTAACAATTAACAAAATTATCTGATACTAGCAGCAGCACGCGGGTCCACTGGCGCTAAAAAAGTATCATATGTGGCTATTACATACTATAAACTACATTATGATTTAAAACACGGGAATTACTCACGTACGATTCAGTCGATTATTCCGACTATAGTTTCAACCGCATTCGGCGGTCTTCATCAGGGCGAGTGCGCGCGCGCGGCTGCGTCTCACATAGAATCGTACGTGAGTAATTCCCGTGTTTTAAATCATAATGTGTGAAAACCACGTCAGTTTCCATTATAAACTACAAATTTCGGTGCCAAACATCCAGTACCATTCAGCCATTCTGGCGTGATTGAGCAACAAATATCCATCCATCCTAACTTTCGCATTTCTGAAACTAGTGTGAAAACGTAACACAGCATTTTTTAAATTGACAGTAAAAAGTAGAAGTCACATTTCAAGAGTGAAGGTAATTTTTTTTCTTACTTTGGAATTTGTCTACAAGCAACTAGCTTTTCACAGCATTATGCCTGAAACTCTTTGGTTATAGCCTTCTGAATTTTCCAAATTTTCCAGTATACAAAGATCTCTATTCAGCCTGAAATGCCTATTACCTAGTACGGTTATTGTTATAAAACGAACAAAAGGTCCAAAGGCTGCTATCACACAGTATTGCGCTACCAACTTATCTCCTGGAGTGGAGAAATGGTGGAACTGAAATTCTCCCAAGGCTCCTAACAAATTAGTGTACAAAATTCGATGGTGGCGCATTAGTCAGCACTACAGATTGAGTTGGTCGTTGACTCTTAATTAATTCACTTCGGAGCTGAAAAACCTATTTGGTAGATTTTTAGAACAATTCTCATAGGACTGTGTCCTTGTCATTTTCCGCTTTTTGGACTTAATTTTGCTTAGGCATTTATTTTTAAGATTTTTTCGACCTCTGCCTTGGGAATCTTTCCGACAATACCAAGCGGAATCTCTGTCAAGTATTAGGGGTGAAAAATAGGCGGAATATTTGCAACATTGGCTGGTTTTTTATAAGCTTTTGATAAAATATTGAAAAACAAATAACGAACCCTTTATTAAAACACAATTTGACAGCAAAACACACGTAAACGAAAATAGAAAAATTATACAATTTACACAAAAATAGTCATTTCATAGGTGTCTAATAATTTTGTTACGAAACTGGTGTAAGTAATTAGTTACTAAAGTAGTAGAATAATTAAATAATTTATCTGTGACAAAAAACAACTTTTTTCGTAACAACTGGTCAACAATTTTTTTTTTGTTTTTGGCGCAATCTTATTTCTGACTTAATCATTCCAGCCATGGCGAATATTGAAAAAGTTTAAATATACTTACTTTATCGAATTAATTAAAACAAAAGAGGTTTCATGGTCGTGCTTAAGAGGAAAAAAATGTGAGTAAGTAACGAAGGTTTATTTTTGGCTACCGTTACATTATACCTACTACCTTGCCCGAAACGGGCAAAGCGTACTTGACACAATAAAAGATGAGAAAAGTAAATATATATTATATGTACATATAAATATTGTAAATATATTTTATACAATAAATAAATATATATTATACATCTGATTAAAAGCGTTTTTTATCTTAACAGTTTTTAAATAGGTACCCACATGATTTTAAAGACCTTTCTATTAGAGAAGTATTTTACATAGACATAGAGTAAAAACCTCTAATCGGTCAAAAATAATGATTCCAAAAAAAGTAAACCAAACCATTGAAAGTCAACCAATTCACTAGTCAGTCTTCGTTGTCATCCAGTAGCGGTTACGTCTCCCCACTAACCAATAAATATGGTGAACTGTGTAGTCCACCCATGCCGAAATTTCAGAATTTCCAAAACAGTAAAAAAAGGCAACGTCACATATCATCCGTAAGTCTTAAATATATTTTTATGTGCTTTATAAAGCTAATAATTGTAATTAATTCTTAATGTCAAAAGAGCGAAAAGTTGCTGAAAAAAGTGTTGCCACAAGGTATTTTTATATTTTCCCTTTAATAAACTTTAGGTTTCTTAAGGATCCAGTTTAGCCGATCAGTGGACAAAAATAATTCGACAAAGTAAAAATGAAAATTAGTGAAAACTTCGTCGCCCCTATAACAATTTGCTCTGTGCACCTTCGCAAGAAAGAAATATACGTAACAGTGAAATATCGTGACAAGCAGGCGTCAGTTTTATTTTTATGTAAATGTAATGTTATTTTATTGCCGAAAAAATAACTTAAATGTATGATGTAAATAATGATAGTGTGTTTAATAAGATAAAATCAATAGTAATCCCTTTACTATTGATTTTAACGCAAATTCGTACTCTTGATTTTTACTTAAATTCTTACCTTTTACCTACTCTGATTTTAGTTAAGGTTTACATACAATCTATAATATTAGTTTGTAGAATAGTGTCATGAATGGATCTGGGTAAGGCTTTGTGTGTAGTTTAGCTCTGGCCTAAGCTGGCCTAATACTTTGTTTCCGGTCTTGTGATTTCTTTAAACTCTGATCGTTATTTAATTTACCCAACTAAATCGGGTAACCTCTTTTAATGGCAAGTTCATCACGTATAGAAAAAAAGGTTTTATTAAGGTACCAAAATAAATTTGACATGTTTCGAAATCGTGTTTTGTATGAAGACTATCCTTCTGGACCTATGTAATAGAGCATATTCTGTGGTATTTTACTATAACATGACTAGGTCTTGACTGTCTCTTAATTACCTATGTGTGTCTGGAACTGTTTAACTAAATATTATAAAATGTTACTTAACACTGCTAAATACTGAGATACAAATCCTTTACTAATAAACGTTTTTTAGCATCGGAATACCTAGTTATCCAATGTTTTGTCTTTTGGATCGAGTTAAATCGAGTAAAAGAAAAAGCACGTAGACTACGTGCTTTGTTTATTAAGGCGGCGAGTGTGTGGCTAAAATGCCATAGTCTAAAATTAAATACTATTGTGACTACTACTATCATAAATTTGCAAAATATTCCCGAAATTATTAAGTAGGTAGGTACGAGTTCTAGGTACCGTAGGTTGAGTTATTACTTGTCATAAACTGATTGGCATTTGACGTTGTTTTGGCATGTTATCTTACTCCTTTTGAATATCTTATGATGTAAAAGTGGTGTTGCCAAACTTTCGGTACCGGTTGTCCTTTACGAAAAGGATTCTTTTGTAGGACGTGTTTCAGTAGATCGGTGTTTTCTTGGTTACCTTGGCACTAATATGTGGTTGGAAGTTCTTTATCTTTTTAAAAAACAACCTTAGGTACCTACTTAGTAAAAATATTATTAATATTAGTATGGGCAAGCGTGCTCCATCTTAGACCGCATCGTCACTTTCCTTAAGGTGTGTTGCGGTCAAATGTGGTAGCCCATTCAATCATAAAAAAAAAAAATGTTTGGTTTTTAACAATAGGTAATTTGTACCTACATTAATGAGCTTAAAAATATTACCGTGCCTATGACCCAAACCCATAAAAAAACAATCAATAAACCTTTTTAGATAAAACAGCGCTCCCTAAAATTACTTTCTCGTTTGCAGCAATAATTAATCATCCGAAACAGTAGCAGATGTTACACGACCATTACATAACACTCAATGGAGCGCAACATTAATTTCGTTTCCCGCCAAAACTAGGCGTAACTATCGAAATCATCTCAACAAGCAACGGTCATCGCATACAGCCAGTCACTTTCACTAACTATTATAATTCTTTTTTTGCAGTCAACCAACCTGAGGAGGCGAGACATTCGGTGCATTTCTTAAACGGCCAGTGCTGTGTGAATATAAAAGTGAATGACTGTTAATTTGCTGTGATTTTTTCTACAAATATTTTTTTATCTGTGGGTGTGCGTGACTGGTAGACAAAATGGTGAGTTTTTTTTAATTTGTTGTTTTTATCCAGTTTCCCACAGATGTTAAAAGTTATGGTACCATCGTTTTATGAGTCTATGACCTTGACATAGAAAACGTGTTTATGTTTGTTTACAAACATTGAAGAAAGTAGTTAGATTACCATTTAGGCAGTTTATGATGTATGCGGAATGGTATTGTCTTAATTATAGCTTGAAAACGGTTTTTGTTACGCTCATTTGTTCTAGGCTTTTGCACTCACAGTTACAATAGCGAAGTGAGACAAGAATGTCAATTACGTACAATTGTACCTACTACTTAGGTATTTACACTTGCAATACTTACAAATTACAATAATTTGTGAGTAGTATAAAATTAAAACGTTTAAAAAATAGGCATTGTTCTGGCACTTTACGCAAATAATTTGTACGCTAATTAACCAATGTACTTACTCGTATTTTAGGTACAGAACCACTATCCAAATTTTTAATTTAATAGGTATAGGTTCGAATAATAACAAAAAAAAATAAAAATACATTGACATTTTAAATAGCTGATTTGATAAATTGAAACGTGAACAAATCCAGATATTTCGAAATCAATTTATTAATATATCAGTGCTAACAAAAATAATTGCAACATACCTAAGATAGTTCCATCGCCATAGTTTAATCGCTCTGTTTGTTTTCTTGCCGTTAATTTCGGTTTCCTTATCTCTTCCGTATAAATATTTCGTGGTGGCAATTCCCCCTATTTATGGGCGGCAAGGATTCTAAGCACCCATTGTGGTCGCGATAAATAGTCCCCAATAACGAGCTGTAGTGTAATTATGAGAATTGTAAGAAGCTATTGTATACGTCGACCCTTTTTAGGGGCTGACACGTCTTTGATGCAAACTTAAGGCGCAATAGGTGTTTTGACTTTTAATAGAAACAATGATGGTTTAAAGTCCATAAAATCTAAAATCTACAATATTTTAGGCGGTAGCAGAGACGTCAAGTTCAATTGATTGTCAGAACACAAAATAAGTGAAAAAAAAACAGAATTCAGTACAATTTGTCACATTTGGCATGTAGGCCTTGTACTTTACCTAGCGCGCTCTGGTGGCGGAAAAAAACAGGAAACCCTCTTGAAATGAACATAGATGCCTATAACCGACAGTATTCTCCGTAGGGTGTCTTTGTTACTTACAGATACCATAATTATTATTTTACTTAGTCACCCCTGGCACCAATCACTAGGCAGGGGTAAGCAGAGAGTATCTCTCCACTTGCGACGATCCTGGCACATTCACTTTCTCGAGCCCTTTCATCTAACCTGAATTTAATAACGATTTAAGTACCTATTACCTGTCACCGTCAATATATTTACCCCACCCCCGCGGTAGCCAATAGCCAAAAGTGTTACTGTCTGCCACCGCGTGGGATACTTTCGTGGGGGCAGACGATAACAATTCCGCTTTCCACATCTCGCTGTGCCAAAAATATATCCGCGTATGTAGCGAGGTTAATTCTGACAGCTCGAAATGACTCTGTAAATATCAAGTTCTACTTATTTTTAATCGTTGCAGATTTAACCTCAATTTTATTGTTATTCGTCGAATAATCGTGAACTTTATGGCTTTATAAGTGCAATTTATTCCAATAAATAATTCCTGAGCACGACTGCCTCTGTGTCAGACAGATGTCAACGCTATTAGCTTTTGACCGGGTCATGTCTACCGTACCTAAAGTTTAATCATCAAGAGGTTCCATTTTACTTAAGATTGGAAGTCACTCCGTTAAAATTAATTTCCTGCTCTCTCGGGGATCCCATGACGCTAAATAGGGATTTACTCGCGCGTCAGCGTAGGGACCTATTAGATTTTGTAGGTTAGTTGATAACAAGAATAAATATTAATGTCATCCAGCCATTTTCGTTCCAATTTCGTTCGGACAGATGAAATAAGAGCACTAGCAGGGCCATTATGGACAAGAATCGCTAGATACAGAAACGAATGGAGAAGACTGGAGGAGGCCTTTGCGTCTCGCGACGCTCTGAGCAGGGACAACATAGTAGATATATTATAAAATCTCAGACTCTCAGATTAAGCTCAGACAATAAAGGCTTAATAATAATTAATAATAATAAAATCCTATTGTATTGTTTCATGATTGAATGATTGATGATTGTAATGATGAATGAATGATGAAAGATGAATGAATGATGAAAGATTAATGAATGATTGTAAATATGAATGCTGTGCTTCTCCCCGGAAATCTGCATTCTGCCGGAGAATCAACTGTCAGAATAGGAATCAGCTTCGGCCAAAGAACATCCTTGGATTAGGGCTAGCCACTTAGCTTGTTTAATATTTCTTGCGATAAAAACACGTGGAGCATTTAGAACCTTTTCTCCTACTCTTACTTCGTACTTGGGAATAACCCTGCTTTTGAATATTTTTAGCGCAGCGCTGCACCAACTGTTTTACCCACTCATATTTTTTCGTGGGAATTATAAATCTTCCTCATTAAAAAGTATCATAATTCTCGTATTTATTATACCTATAATTAGAAACTCTAGACTAAGAGCTTGTGAAACTCGAAGAGTATTATTAAGTGAGTTTCTAAATTAATGTTGTATTAATCTGTAAACCTTGTGCCTAAGTTGAACTTTGAAAATAACTTTTTGCCTTCACTCATAGCCTGAACTTCGTCTTTAATTCCTGATTGAGCTCTCAAACAGAACTCTTTAATTCGCTTATATTTAGAGCTCTAAAAAAACTTTTGATGGTTCTTGATTGATTGCATTTCAACAAAGCGCTAAAGAGAGCGGTTGGAAACCTTTTTTCAGGAGCACGGAAACCTCATTACTTACTAACTAACTAACTACCTTACTTATTTATAAACGTTGTGTGGCCTCGAAATAGTTATACAGTGTTTTGTTTTGTCTTTAAATAAAACAAATTAAAAAGGTAAAACAATTATAACCATTTCGAACCTAAATAATTATTGTTATTTCAAATTTCAAACTAACTTTCTTCGTTAGAAGGTCTAAGGTATTATTTGACGGAGCCTAAAAAATAAGCATTATCATTAATTATAAAGTATTTAATTTTGTTTATTTTTTAATGGAAGTCTATAAAACGAGTTACTTTATGAATACGCTTTTCCTAATGAGCGTTCTACTTTAAAGTTTAGAAACAGGTTACAAGGTGCTAATGTAAATAAAATAGTACAAAACAACCTAAGAATTTTATTATTTAACACAATACTATTATGAAAATTGATTTCACTGGTTTTGAAAGTAGACGCTCTTTTAATACGTGAAATAAATTCGAGTAATTATGAACGATCAGCCTGGAGAAGGCCCGCCTCTCAAGCCAGCGGGAGCGGGTTTGATCCCAGCCGACGGCACGCACCAATTTGTCCACTGTGTGAACATATTGTATAGTAAATCATCTGCTACATTACTGGAGCTCCGACAGGCTATACAGGGTGTTACAAAAACCCTGTTGTATTCGCGAGATGCGCAACCAGTATCGACTGAAGGATGCAATTATGCTACTGATTTTATTGACTCTAAAAATTTTGAACACATATCGCGATCCGCCTTCCTAAAAGCTTGAACGCAGTCATTAATCGCGTCGGTATTATTTGAAAACTATTCGCGTTGTGCCGCTACTTTCTTAGAATAAAAGCCGCCAATATATGAAACAGATTTGTTAACATTTTTGTAAAATTGCCTTTTTTTCTTGTGTTCTTAAGCCGGTCATAACTCTTACTATTTTTATCGTGTATTTTTGGTATTTTTGCATGAATACGTATAAGTGTGTGTACATGCCCTTTAATTATACAACAGGGTTTTTGTAACATGCTGTATGTTATAATACATACTTTGTGCCCTGGTCTTAAATTTAATCGATTCGTGAGAGTCCCAAGATTTCCAAACATTCGAGGTTTTGCGACCCTCTTTTTACTAAGGTCTTTAATCTTCAATAGAATCACGTAACTGAGCCTTCAAAGGGTTAAACTATTCGCTGCCGAAAATATGCTAGGTTCGGATTGGTATATATTTGGTTAAACATAACACACATAACATAACATATCGTCACGCCTTCCCCCCGAGGAGGCTGACAGACGTGTAATACAACACCCACACTTCGCTGGACGATATTCAGTCCCAAATGTGACAGGGAGCGAGCCTGTCGCCATACACCGGGCTCCAGTCATGTAGCAGATGACATACAGTATTTTCAAAATTGTGGATATAAAGTAAAAAAATAAAATCATACCTCCGCCATTTTGAAAAAAATCCAAAAACTGCCTTGAATAAAATTTTACACAATTATTGAACCTACTCACAAAATTTTAATATTCCGAAGAAAGATACGGAATTCGGACATGCGAAAGCATTTTGTCGAAACTGAAGCGTAGACTTATAAATAAGCTTCTAGTAGCCCAACGAGCTATGGAGAGGGCTATGCTCGGAGTCTCTGCGAGACCGAATAAGGAATGAGGAGATCCGTAGACGAACCAAAGTTACCGACATAGCCCAGCGGATTGGCAAGTTGAAATGGCAGTGGGCAGGGCACATAGCACGAAGGACTGATGACCGATGGGGTCGAAAGGTTCTCGAGTGGAGACCACGTACCGACAAGTGCAGCGTAGGACGTCCACCCATAAGGTGGACAGATGACCTTGTCAAGACCGCAGGATCGCGCTGGATGCAGGCCGCTACCAACCGGTCTTATTGGAGATCTATGGGGGAGGCCTATGTCCAGCAGTGGACATAGGCCTCCTATGGCCGTCCTATGGCTGATGGATGGAAGCGTAGACGCTTCGTTCGCAAACACTCGCTCGGTCGATAAGTTTCTACCTCAAACCAAAGAAAGATCTATCCATAGCCAATAGCAGCCACTACAAAATAGAGCTACCACAGACTAACAAAATCAATCCCTAACCTAAAGCAATGTATAAACAAATGTATACATGGGCCATAATAAATTAATCCACTACAATCAACCCAATGAAGTCATAAATAACAATTACACAAAACTGACACTAGCAATTATCTTGTGATATAACATTATATCAAAACAATTTTAATATCCGATCTCAACTGGATCGGTTGCGAAACTTCCTGTTTTAAACCTAAACTCGCCCTTATTTCTGCGCATCTAAAGTCGAATATAATTTTGCGGGCGGTTAACATCCGTATGATAGGCTGTCGGGTACATATTAAGTCTTATTTTCAGCGCGGTAAAGTTGTTTTTGATATGGTTGGTGAAGGTGTTAAGCAACGGCGAAAGTATGAGTCTGATTGTGCCTTACATTTTTTACTCTCACTTATGCGGTCACGGTCGTGTATTTCTGTCCGAGTTACGTTTATAGTATTCCGGATCAGAACAATGTGTGATAACCTCTGATGGCTCCGCGAATTATTTTTGCATTCACAAAGGATGGGTAAATAACGTTTTCTCCGCGGTCATGAGCGGAACGCAAAATGCATTATCCAGAGCACTCGGAAAGTTGCTTTTTTGTCATGTTTGATTCAGAGGTAGATTTGAAATAACTTTCCAGTTTGTATTCGCCAAGTTAACGTTTTTGAAGAGTAATTACACAATTCGGCGTAAAAAAATATATATTAATATTTTTTATTTATTTTATTTATCTCTTACTAACTACCTATGTCACGACAAGCTACCCGCGTTTGGTAGGCTATTTGTGTTAACCCAGGGTATACCTAATCTATCTCCGTTCCAAATTTTGTCCAAATACGTCCAACCATAAACACACACTCATAATTTTTTTAGCATTTATAATCTTAGTAAAAAGTAAGATATAGCAACAGGACTCTAGCAAGAGCTTGTTATTATACATACGTACGTAGTTTCTTTCTTTATTTAAAGGTGCTTAACATCTATCTCATTTATAATCACCATCATTTAAAAAGATAATAAGATATAAGACTGCCTCGGTGGCTCAGTTGGTAGTGAACCTGCCTTCTGAGCTTGGGGGCGTGGGTTCGATTCCCACCTAGGACAAACATTTATGTGATGAACATTTGTGTTTGTTCTATGTCTGGGTGTTGAAATGTATTTAAGTATGTATTTAAAAATATCTAAGTATGTATACCAGTCTTTGGCAGCCATAGTACAAGCTTTGCTTAGTTTGGGGTCAGGCGACCGTGTATAGAAGTGTCCCGAATTTATTATTTAGGTATTTATTTATTATTTATTATTATTGATGAAGTTTTCGCCTGAAGGTCATAGTATACATGGTCATGAAACCCTTGTTAAAAACCCCTGACTACTGACGTTTCCTAAAGGAGATTATATTGACTGCATACGAACAGAATATTCATACTCTTGCGCTGTAATAAACAAATTGGAGAAAGGGTGAGCCTTCGTGCGTTGAACTGTCTGCGTCAGTAGCAGAACATCAAAATTTCGTAAATCTCTATCGAAACCCAAATATTATTTTTTTACTTACATGACTGCCTTTAAAGTAGGCACTCTACAGAGTTATGAAAGTGGCAATCACACAGTATAAAGAAAATAATCAAAGCAATCACAAGCATTGGTGCGAGGCTGTTGGTTAACACTTCTGTCCTCGTACCTAGATACATAGTATACATTGTCACTATTTGTTTATTGTACGCCACACCTAGTTTTACTAGAGATCAGTGAACTCTGCCTTTTAGAATTAAAAAAAAAATTGACTCAGACAGAAAAGGTTAGACCAAAAAAAAAACTCAGTCAAGGTAACCATTCACCATCCTGCCTTGCAGTCCACCGTGCAGGACTGCCGCTTCATGCAGGATGATGAATGTTGTCACAGCTTGCATCGCGTCCAGCAACGACGTGCAGGATGCACGTGCAGGATGGTGTGCGAGCTACATCCTGACTTGCAGTCCGCCGTGCAGGACTGCCGCTTCATGCAGGATGATGAATGTTGTCACAGCTTGCATCGCGTCCAGCAACGACGTGCAGGATGGTGTGCGAGCTACATCCTGACTTGCAGTCCGCCGTGCAGGACTGCTGCTTCGTGCAGAATGGTGAATGTTGTCACAGCTTGCATCGCGTCCAGCAAGACGTGCAGGATGCTAGATAAGATGGTGTGTGAGCTACATCCTGTCTTGCAGTCCGCCGTGCAGGACTGCAGGTGCAGGTGGATTCCTTTAGCCTAAACCCAAAAGTTCGAAGGCTATAGTTTTTAAAACTGACTACTATTTTACTTGGATTTGAATTAGGCATAGCTATGTCATGTTTAAATTAGTTTCTAAAGTAAATTAGACCAAAGCGACTAGGATTAATGTTTTTGACAACTAATAAGTCCACAACAGACTGTTAATTTAATAATAGCCGTGTTAAGTTTTCGTATGCTTTGATTTTGGAGCTTGGTGGTTTGTTTGAAATCAGTAAGTCATTCACCCGATGACAAACACTATTATGAAACATGCAGCGTCATTAAACAGCGTTAATTGCGTTAATTTTGAACCTTACTTTTATTCTTATGTAAGCACATAAATATAGATGTAGTTAACACGTTGAAAGTCACCATACAAAGTATAACGTATAGGAAACATTTAAAAAAATCACTGATATTCTTTTTATTTTATGAAAAAGTTTGGAAAGAGCTAATGGAAAAAATACACATAGCTGCGCCCTGTGTTTTCACTCGACGTCCCACAGGAACCGTAATTTTTTTTGGGATGAAAGATTAGGTTATTAGATTATTATTATCCTTTTTTTTACCCCTGACAACATGTATGTAAAATTGCATGATGATCGTTGGAGTATAGTTAAGGCGTGAAACGAATAATCTCACTTTCGCAATTATGTTATTAGTTTTAGTATTAGGATGTTTCTGTTGTTTTTTTATCTTTTAAATGAACTTCAGGTCTAAGTAATTGTCAATAGGATCAAACTTGTTACTAAATCCAAATTTTACCCGTTGAGCAGCTGGCCAGTGATCAGCGGATATCAAATACCCAAAATTCGAGCTTCGCTTAAAAAAATTACGACTTACTTAGAACTTTTTCTTCTATTTTTATTTATGTTTTGACGCGACAACTAGAGTCGCGTAGAGGCCTATTCTGACACGTGAGATGTTATCTTGGTCACTCTCACTCATATAACTTTTCAAAAGAGATAGACAAAGACAAGAAAATATGTCTCCCGCGCAAGAATAAGGCCTCTTGAAGATGTTAATTCATGAGTGTTCAACAGGAAGGCGATATCTTTACGAAATTACGATTGCAACTCGAGTAAAGCATGCGTGTAAACTTTACGCCCTAATGACAAAATAACAGGGTTTTAAGACCACCGCTGAGTGCCCATTAATGACAGGTTATTTAACATAATTTTAAAAGTTTTCTACACCGTTTAGTTCTTAAATGTTTTTGAAGGTAGTGCGGTTGCACAACCCTTTAGTAACCATGACAAATTTTAAAAAAAAGTAGTGGAACATACAGTCCGATAAAGAGACAGACAGATAGATGAACATGACACAACTATAAAGGTTCTTTAGTTTACTTTTGAACCCTAAAAAGATTAAGATTCAGATTCAGGTTTTGATTAACTGATACAAATTATTAATTACAGCCCCTTCACTATCTGGTCCCTTGACAAAATGTTGTTGTCTCTGTCTGTCAGTTGACATCACTTCCGGCCAGAGCGAGAAAAAATACTTTGAGCAAAAGACTTTTTATAGTGAACAGGAGGCCTACTAAGTAAGACATCTTATTGCCATCATGGCTACTTTTTGTTTTCGACGCCGCGCGATCATGAACCTTATTGCGCAGCGATACGATTTGCGGTCGCTCAGCGTTGACAACAAAACGTGACGATCATGACAATAAGTAGGCTAAACTGTTTACGATGTGTTGGCTGTAGCTAATGTTAGTTCTTTATTCAGGAATCGTTAACAGTTTAGTCTCAAACAATAAGAATTTAATTTCACATGTCAAAGTAAGTAAAGAAATAAGATAATTTATAAAGTGTTAATTAATGCAAGTGTTTCAAAAAAATTGTGACGCTGCCTACGAATCATTAAACTTCGCGAACCATTAAGCAATTTTGACGACGAAATGAAAAACAGCGAATTCCAACGACAATAAAAGACAAGTTCTCGAACAATTGACGATAGAGAAAATTAAAAACCATTTACGCGAAACATTTTGATTTGACGTGATTATTTAAAATGTATAATTTAACAATCATTTTTAGCTAAGATTTATTCTTTTCATACTAGCCTATAACTACATATACTTACTTACTAATATTATAAAATCGAAAGTAACTTTGCCTGTCTGTTTGTTTGTAGGCTTTTCACGAATAAACATCTGAACGGATAATGATGAAATTTGATAAATAGGTACCTACAATACTTCACGAGAGATGGCCATCAGAGATCGGAACGCTGTGGTGATGGAGGCTCTGAGTCGGGAGGAGGCCACGATGTTATGTTAATAAAAAATTTAATTATTTCGCGTTTTATAGAAATTGTGGGCTCATCTCGAGCATTCGTGCTCACTATCGAAGGCACCTTCTTGCGGCGGCGTCGTGTGTCGGGTCGTTCTCTTCCCTCAAATATGGTTGAGGAGAGCGATGGCTGGCACATGCGTCATACTCGTGATCGGGTGCTGCTTGCGGTTCGCTACTCGTGGAGTACTCACAATGCAATAAGTAAATCTGAAAACCTTTAACCTAACTTTAGATTAAGACTTAATAACTAACCCCCCCTCTACCTGTATTCCCCTTAAATAATAATTAATGATTTATGTTAACAAAAGTCACGGTCCACGGAGTCCGTGGAGTGTAATTTTAAAAAAAATATCGAGGAAAGTTTTTGGATATTATTTTCATTTTTGAATAAATGCAAAAATAATGTCGCAGTTACAGATAAAATAACATAGGTATTAACTAAGAACATAGCTATTCCTGCGGTTTCACTATAGCTCTTCTACAAGAGCTGTTAATGTTTTCGAGATAAAAATAATTGTGTTTATAAGTTAATCCAAGAAACCTCAACTCTTCTCCCTCACAAACTATCTTTTACATATCCTATAGCTGTTAAATTTGAGATTTAATTAATTCAAATTTTATTAGTAGATTTTTTTACATAAACATAAACCTACCTACTAAACTAACATAAAAATAATTAAATATAATAAACAGAGCTCAAGTCAGTATCCGCGGGTAAAGTACCCAAAACGCTGGCAACGTTACCTCACTGAATAGCGAATAAACATATCATATTAGTATAACATCCGTTGACATATTTACCTACTTTTATAGTGAATTCAAAGCTAATATTGTTAGCTAACTTTACGTTATGACATGTTACTGATTGAGAATCCGGCTGTCACCAAATAAGTTAGTACTGTACGTTTTAGGTGATTCTGCAACTAAAATGACCATATGTGGCTTAACTGGATTCTCTATGGCATTTTTTCGGCTTTTTCGTACAATTAACATGTTAATATCATGAAGTGGGCGTAGCTTTAATATTAGATCTAGCACACGATCCAAAAAAATAAGATCTAGCGTTATGGGAGTTGACACCCATCTACGTCACTCGTGTATCGCCATCGTCTCTCTCGAACTTATTATAAATAACTTACCTGTACCGATCTAGCTGATGCATCAATCATTTTAATTTTTCCTTGGATACCGGGATCAGCTGTAAAATATAGGTAAAATGTTATAATTTGTTTTTTTGTTGGAAACTGATCCCGGGATCGGTGGAGATAACGCGCCGGGATCCGAGGCTAATTAAATCTGATCCCGGGATCGGTAGAGATAACTCGCCGGGATCTGTGGCTAAATCAACCTGATCCCGGGATCGGTGGAGACAAACCCCGATTGACGTAAGTGCCTGACACCCATGTGTCAATAAAACACGCAAACTGGTTGACTGGATGGGTTTTTTTACTAACATGTTAAGCTAACATGTTCTTCTAATCGTTTTGTTAAAGACTATTCGCAATGTTCTGCTGTGCTAAATGACAAACTCACGCGTAAATGACAAGCTCATCTCGTCACTAAAGATCCCTTTCTTTTCAAATCCCATTCCAAATTAACAAGAGTGACGTAACAAGCACGAAGCCCAAACAACACGGTCCTTTCACCTTTTAAGTGTTTCTTTCACCTCATTGACTTTACACCCTTATTTTTATGAAACACTCAAAAAGTTTTTACTGACTCTCACAACTATTCAGGGTTTTTTTAATGCGAACAGTTATCTTGTTTTTAATGCCTGGTTTAATGTTTTTGGGTAAATGCTTTTTTTTTCCAGAGTGATACTTGTCTGTAGAATTGTATGAGGGCGATACAATCATGTATTCTGAACAAAATTGAAATCCTCTGATCAGTGCTGGATTAAGCAAGCGCGGGCCCGCCGCAAATGTGAGCAGGGGGTCCTTGAGTTGTCGGTTTCCCGTCAAAACTCCCCATTTGCCCTGAAAGTATTTTGGTGTCGCTCGGTGTGGTAAACGCTTTTTGTTCTCCATCTAGGGAAATTTGACGCCGCATGTCTACTTTAAAAATAGATATCCTAGGTCTTTTGACATGTGAACTATTTCTGAAGGGACGGTATTAAAAACCACCTTAATGTAAACAACTAATACTTCTAATAATCCAAACCATGTACAGTATGTGGGTAATTTCAGTATGAATCGAATGGACTCCAAGATCAATACGACAGAAAGACACCAAAGAAAAATAATACGAGATCCGTCCTCTTCCGTGCTTCAGCGAAAAAGTGCCGGTTTGGCCGGGCGGGCGACTCAGGACTCACTGACATTCCTTTGACAGGTCGCTCGGAAAACGTCACACAGCAGAGCATAGACTGCATTATTTTGTATGTGTTGCTAATAGACAGTTTTTGTTTTTCGCACAGGGCCTAAGGAGCGGGCTTCTATGACATTTTGTGATGACCCTGTGCAACCATGGACCTTATTGCGCCGCTATACGATTCGCAATCGTAAAACGACAAAAAAACGTAACCATCATGACAATAAGATAGCATGGTCGACCCTCTGGTACATGGCTAATACAGCACTGTCTTTTGTGGAAAATATTAGTTCCATCACTTAGCCAATTCTGCAAATAAGGTAGTCGCTCTGTTTCCGTGTCACAACTCTAAAATGGTCCAAATGCAAGATAAAAGAACGCTTATAGCTGAAAACGCAGTGGAAGCTGCCAAATATCTCACAGAACAAACAGGTGAAGCAGGCTCGATTGGCAAAGCCAGGTTTCATAGATCTTTTGGACTACAGCCAATTGCTTAAAAGTTTTGGACGACCGACAAATCGCTGGTTCAATACATGAACTCTAACACAACCCAATATATTTTTATTATAAATCAAAAATTCGTAAAATGCTTACACTAAATAATAAAAACAGGATTCGGTAGCAAAGACGCCCTTATCGCTGAAAGTGACAAACTCCTTAAGGCTCGCTTGCAGAAGTTATGGAGTAAAATTCTTACAGGTTTATTAATTCAGTCAGTTAATTAACTCAGAGTTAAGATGTTGTAAATTTATCTGATCTGAACACTCTGATATTGTGTTAACTCAAGGTTAGCTTTTAAGAGGGCCACGACGTTCAGAAATTTCCATACAAACGCACTACTTACTCAAATTTCTTGGAAACCGTTGGCAGATTATGATGAAATTTAGCATGTACAATTAAATTAACAATATCTTCGCTCCTATGTTCTTGGTTTTTTTTTAAAAACGTTCTCAAGCGAAAATAGAGCTATGAAAAATATCCGCATTTTAAGGGGTCACTTTTGACTGATTTATTCAATAGGTAGACAAAGCAAATCAAAAATTCCATTACATAGGGAGGTTGTCATCATTAGCCGTTAAATGAATCAATAATACAAGGGAAATTCTTAGTTACTTAATGATTACAGTAGTGCAAAAGTCATAAAAAAAAATTAAAATTGCACTTTGTCACTCTGTAGGTAAGTTTAGAGGCTCGTCAGTATCATTACTCGCTCTCTTCGCTCGTTTTCTTCTTCTAGACGAAATGGCGATAGAATACCTTAAGCCAATGCGAAGTTAGTCTAGTTCGCCTAGGTCGAAATTAGTTAGGTCGCCGGACTCTTAACTATTGGTGGCACGACGATTTATCAGTACCTACCTCTGATAAGCTGTTAACTTCAACTTAAAATGGTAACCCGAGCTTCTGCATCTGCCCGATTCTAACCTAAATTATAAGTAACTCTCAATATTACAAATGCGAAGGTTTGTGAGGGACTGATCAAGAGGATACCTATGTGTTACTAGTGACCTACATATAAATATTATTCTTTCACTGAATTGAGTACTGAAATAGAAAGTCAGTACCTATCGTTTAAAGAAAAAATCGTATTTCCTAGTAACCAGTATCGTATGACGAAGAAGTTTTTTTTCTGCAGTATCTGGTTACGATTCTCCGCTTTCGTACGCGGCTGAAGGGTCTTAATTTCTTTTATGATAACGAAGAAACAAAGATTCTTGTAGGATACAAGTATAAAATATAACTAGCTGTTTTCACCCCCTTTTCCCCCCAGCCCACATGAACAGTCAATTTCTTCGGAATAAACAGCACACTATTTCGTTCTCCGTACCTTGACAACGGACAACTAGAGATGATCGGTTGAGTAGTTAGGGCCTACAAACAAAAAATAAATAAAAAAAACGAACAAACTCACCATTTTCGTTTATAATACGTACTAGTTGGTAAGTATATTATACCGGAAAAGATTTCGCGCTAAAGAGAAGAGCTAATTAAGGCATCGATTGCCGTTGATATGCTTCGTAAATCTACTGTGGGTAATTTAGTAGATAGGTACTTTCACCGTGGATGTAATGGCTGATAGGCAACGAACACGTAGTTCCTATTGAGAAATAACCATAAAGGTTGACGATCGCTAATTATTACCTCATTAGAGTACGTTCTCGTCGGGGGCTTACCACGAGTTTTGACAGTTAACTAAAACTTTTTTCGTTTTCGTTTGGCTCCTTATGTTTAACTTAGTTCCTTAACGTTTCTGACAGGTGCGCTTTAATGAAATGTATGGAGCCAAACGAAAAAAGTTTTCGTAATAATCAAAACTCATGGTAAGGGTGCTGAGCGAAAAATGGAGCGAATCTAGGAAATAGTACGAACTTTTGTAGAATTATCAAGAAAAACTTACTTAGGACTACCAACTCCGCCCCGCGATTTCACTCACAGTCTAACGGGAACGGTTATTTTTTTCGGGACAAAAAGCACTTAATGTACTTTTTTGTACAAGGTGTATGCAAAGTTTAAGTTTAATGTGTGGTTGAGTAGTTAAGGCGTGAAAACGTAACAAACAAATAGACAAACTCATTTTTGTATAAATGCATATTAGTAAGTTAGGATTTCTACGGGCAAGAGCTTTAGCAAGGTGATGGCGGGCTTTTAACTACCCTATCACCGTTTTAGTTGCTCCCAAAAGAGGTTTCATTTATTCTTAAGTATTCCTTTTTGAACACGCTTCATAAGGTTCTATGTTGATCTCTTTGTTGAGGTCTTATGTTTTTTTAAATAATATATTTCATGGAGTTTTGGCGGGAACCGAAAAGATGGTGTCATGATTTTATATTATTTTCTAAAACTTGTGATTCTTCGAGTGTTAAAGTGTAATAATGGTGGATTATATTATTAACGTTTACCGGTTCGTAAGAAAAAAATATTTATGTTCGTTTCATCATGTCAGGGTGGGGTAGTGAAAAAGCTAATCCGTGAAGACATAAAAACATTCACGGATGTTCCGCAATCAAGGTTTTTTTTTTCTTTATTCAAGTAAATAAAATAATAAATAAAAAGGTATTTATTGCCAAAATTAAAAAAAAGAAAAAATATAAATTACTAAACAAAAAATAAATATTTGTGCAACAATTTTAGTTTGGCAATTGCAAAATGCCAATGTACTGCGGAGGCTGACCAGCCTACGCAGAGCTGGTTTTCAGAGTATCCCAATGCTCGAACTAAGATGTTAGTCGAGTATAACTAGTAGAGTATATTCAGCGAGTAGTATTGCATTTGATTTTTCTTTTCTTAATGCCTGTATTGAGAGATGCGTGAGAAGAGTGCGTCTTACTTACTTTGTTCATATTATAATAAAAAACGAGATCCTAATGAACCATGCCGTGGCCGCACATTTGATCCAACTATGCATCCAAGCACCAATATGAAATTGCAAAAATTGAACTCAATAAGGCATAATACTGCGTGAGACATTGGCTTCAATGTCAACTTTGTGTCTGAACGCTGATAAACTCATTGTGTCTTTGCTCAAGACCTAGATTGGTGCAAATATGACCAATGCATGGCCACAGCATCAACATGCAATTCGTTTCTTTTGTGTTGAGTTTGAGATTTACTTGTTTTTATTGAGATTACGATTTCTTCCACCTGAGATAAAATATTCTCTGTAAAATATGCATAATACAGGCAAGCTACGCCGAAGACTTGTCGAACAAAGACGAACAGCACAACACTGGTATACAAATTGCATGATTTCACACTATACCTCTCGTACTTACCTAAAATACGTGATATATTTTTTACGTAGCTTTCCATCCAGGAAAAAACAAGACGGTATTTTTGTCACCGAAATAGAGACAAAGAATCAATTAAGATTTCCCCAGTTAACGCGTCGGTTAAATCAAAACTTGTTCTGGCGGGCGTTATCTTTGATCCCGGTGTAATTGCTGTCTTACTTTCGAAGTGCCGCAGGAAAAACATCTCGATCGATGACGATCTAACTTTTATTTACTCTGACGTAGCTTGGAATACTTTGTTATTGACTAGGGACTTTGCGCGTTTACATAATTTGACCAATAGTCGTTTTATCCACTGTCAAGTATTGCTGCTGTTCGACTGCTATTAAACGTCAAATTACGACCATACTTTTTCGGTTCCCGCGAAAAACTCCATTCTTAGAGTCATAGACAATCTTTAACAGAATAAATCTGTCTATATTAAACCAAGGATGCACCAAATGTGCATAATTAAAGAATGCAGTTTCGTTTTGTCGGGTGACGTAAACAAATAAAAGTCTAAACCACGAAGTCTAAAACAAAGCTACAAACAATTCAGCAAACACATAATGACGTCATCGTCATTTGTCTCTTTCGAACTTGTTGTAAATTACTTATTTCGGTCTTGCTTAAGCATCGATTGACGTCATTAGGTGTTTCTGAATGCTATACCTAGCGGAGCAAATTATATTATTAGACCATGGTCTTAACCTACTTAACTCCTAAGTGGGTAGGTAATTTAAAAATAACCATTTAAGGTTTTTTGAAGAAAGCATTTTATGAAACGAGATTATCCAAAGTACACTGTGTATCTCAAGTAGCCTGAGAGGTACCTACTAATAGCAGTACCGATGTATTTAAAGATAGGTAAGTCTATCCCTTTTTAGCCCTAATTTTAGGGACTTAATACCTGTTTGCAACATGGCATTTTATTTTAGCGATGCTCTGAAAGTCTTTAAATGTAATTTCGTTGTAGAACAAAATACCTACTTAGTTTGTAGCTGCTTATTTAATTTTTTTAGCATGTTTCTGTTTACTTTTCAGCATGTTTGCAGTTCTGGTTTACATTTTGTTTTAAAAATACTATCGACTTACTTACGTAATAATAACATTAACCCACCTACTTAGGTACTAAATAAGTTTTTTAAAGTACAAAAAATAATTTGGGTTTTACAGCTCTTTCAATTTGGTATTAACTATAAGTATTCTCTTTTGACTAACTACACACATTATTCAAATAACCTGCATGCAAATCACAAAATAGAAACAGTACCTACAGTTTTAAACCGTTCTGATAGCATCCAGGGTTCGAAAACGTCTAGTTTGCTAAAACGTCCATGTCGTAGTTTGCTTTCATTGAATCTGATCCACTTAACCTCCTAGCATTTTGCTCTAGAAGTAAAAAGGTGTCTTTATCCCTTCGATCGTATATCCAAGGGAGAAATGGTACGAAAACCTAAAAATGGGCCGCATAAATTAGGTTCAGCACCTAATCGAACTGTAGTCACAAACAAACGCAACCAGTCGCAACGGTGATCATTTTTGTTGTCTCGTTTTCGCTATAGTCTCTTGTATTGTTATTCTCTTCTGTTATCTCTTTCTATATACACGTATTACACGTAACATAAAACTGTCAACGTGGACCCAATATAACTACATGCAAACGAACACTACACATGTCCGTTTGCATGTAGTTAAATTGGGTCCACGCGCTGTGTACTACAAATTAGACTCGTGTCGCTTCTTCCTTATATTATTTCGTTGCGTTATCCGAAACAAAAGCAGCGGACCGTATCAACAAAGTTTTTCAGAAAATTCAACTAAAGCGTACGTATCCAGTAAAAACTAGTGTATGTAAGCTAGAACCTTCAATGAAACGACTCCATTTTTGCCTTGAAACATGGCTACGGCTCGCTATTGTTGAACATCGTTTTAGATAAGAGAGATGGGTGAATTTGTGCGACCCTATTATGGAGCTATATCGAGTTTCATTTACGGCTTTGATGTTTCAGAACTGTGAAAACACATTTTCCAATCACTAAGGTGTATTCCAATAAGGTGTCAGAATACCTTAATGGGGGTAATAATCTACCAGCTCACGTAGGTGTAATAATGTTCATTGTAACTTTACAAAATATATTTCAGTATTTCTTAATACATACCTACCTGTTATATTTTCGACTGGCTGTACCTTGTTGTTTCTCTTATTTTTTGTTGTTCCATATTCATTACATAACATAACATTAGCCCGAGGGGGCTGGCAGAGGTGTTATACAACACCCACACTGCACCGGAAGATATTCAGTCCCAAATGTGACAGGGGGCGAGCCTGTCGCCACGCACCGGGCTCCAGTCATGTAGCAGATGATATACAATACGCACATGTTATGTTCACACAATGAACAAATTGGTGCGTGCTGTCGGATGCCGGGTTTCCATTAGGGCAGTTCTGATCAAACGTAGGCCTATTTAATTATAAAAAGGGGAAATAAAGTCACTGACTGACTGACTGAGTACTGACTGATAACGTATCAAAGCTTATCTGACCTACGTTTGATTATGACCCAAAAAAGAAGGTCTAGGTTTCTGGGAGCGAACACGTGATGATGTCACTCGCCATCGTTATCGTCTCTTTCGAACTATTTGTAAATGACATATTTCGGTCTTGCTTAAGAATCTATTGACGTCACCACGTGTTGCCCACGTGACTCGAATGCTATACCTGGCTGAGTATATTATTATACCATGCGTTTGATGAAGCAAGCATGAGATTGACATGACATTTTCCCATCTTCCCCCTTTTCTACTGAAAACGGCCTGATATTGGAATTTGGATACCTAGATGAAACCACGTGGGTTGTAACTGAGTAGTTAATAGGTAGCTGCTGGTAACGGGTAGTTTGGTTGGTAAATGTTGAACAAGTTATTGTAAGAAATTATAAATTTTATTTCTACAACCCTTCTAGTAGAAAGTTTTTTTGTGAAAGATAAATCTCGGTCCTTTTTCAAACCGTTTGGAAGTGAAAACCATTCTGCCCGAAGTTTTTAAGTTGTTGGACTAACTGAAATCATTCTTCAACGGTAGCATGGTTGGTTATTGGCCCAAGTTAGGTACTATTAATTTCAACTTTTGCTAAGTAAAAAGGTGTAATATCTATCTAAAAAGTTTTTTTTTTCTTTTTATGATATGAAAAAGTTTCGTTTCATGGCCTTAGGATTGGAGATCTGATATTTGCTAAGTTCAGATAAATTTACCCCAAGTTTACTATTTCCTGTCAAAACCAAAGTATGAAAGCGATTTCTTTCGTATATTGCTGGGTGCATGGTATAATATACTTCCCAGGTATAATAGCATTCCGGTCAGGGGGAAACACATAGTGACGTCAATAGATGCTTAAGCAAGACCGAATTAAGTCATTTACAAGTAGTTCGAAAGAGATGGATAACGATGACGAATGACGTCATTATGTGTTTGCTCCCGGAATGCTGGACATTGGTTTTTTTGGATTATGGCTGGGTACACGCTAAGTCAACGAAAACGCTGCGTTCCGTCTCGTTTCAATATAAGTATCTGGATGGCCGAGCTTTGCTCGGTTTTTTTTTTTTTAATTGTGTTTTTTGGATTAAACAATTGATTTTAGTCTAACCTCAAAGCGAACACTCATTGACTTCGTGTTACTTAACAACGCCATCTGCTGTTGTGTCGTTAAAGCAATTAGTTGCTCACAAAAAATAGTATTATTATTATTCGCCAATAGATGTCAGGAAGAGTCATATTTTTCCGTTGAGATTGATTATCGATAAAACACGAATAAAATGATATTTTCTAAAAATGATTCCTAGCTAGATCGATTTATCGCCCCCGAAACCCCCTATATACTAATTCGTATGAAAATCGTTGGAGCCGATTCCGAGATTCCAATTATATATATATATATATACAAGAATTGCTCATTTAAAGATATAAGATTAAATAAAGACTCAGCATATCGTTGGCCTTCGTTGGCTTTGGTCTGTACGCAGCCTAAGGCAGTTGCGTCAGTCACGCGAAGCCAAAAGAAAAAAAAAACGACTTCTAATATTTCCATTTTGTTTTTTCTATTAAAACATTTAAATTAAGATTAAGAAGATTCCGATTTTAAATTATCAGCATACTTAATCCTAAACTAACAATAAATACTAAACACGCGGAATTTTTCGGTGAAAGATGTGTTTTTCATACTATAAAAGATACAACCCATCAAGTTTAGATAAATATGTATCCGAACATCCGATCTCTTCAAATGTTTTTATTTGTTAGTTAAATACTGACCACCTGTTAAGAAATTTAGAAAAGCCGGTTAATAAAAGTTAATATATTTTTTATGCTTACTTAAAAAAATTTGAATGAGTTCAATAAAAAGCTAGTTTTGCTACTTACACGACTGGTTGAATAATTTAGACACTGATATAACCACTTTTCTCCTTAACTGTGATTTACTGAATTATCTGATTAGTAGGCATTTACAAAGTTATGTATGAAATGTATTTAAAGCCGGCTCCAAATTATTCCTTTGCCGCGACGATACGCCGTTCCTATTGGTCAAAAAGCTTTTAACAACCAATAGAATACTTTCGCAGGCGTTCGCAGCAATAGCTTGAAGCCGGTTTTATTTACGATAAATGTGTTTATTGTTTGTTGAAGGGATACCAAAACCCATCCGTTTGTCTGCGAAATTATTAATTCTGGGCCCGGTATTAAGAATTGTCTAAGATACACACTAGAGTACTCAGTATCGGGGTTCACTTCCTTTTAGGACAGCTCTGCGTACACAGCGTGAGCAGCCCTAGGCTTATCCTCCCCGGGTCGTTTGAATGAACATTGAAGTCTGACCTCCAACCACCCGCGAACCCAAAGGATCTTTAGTAGGTTTAACTAGAGGCAATTACTTATGTACCTATTCTAGCGAAGCGCTAAGGCGAGGCTCTAGTTTCTTCCTTTTAGGACAGATTTTGTTTTTCAACCAACGTCAAACAAGGAGTAGATTCTGAATTCGGTTGTATTTTTAAAAATGTTTATTTTTTATTTTTTATGGACAATAAGTCGGCGTTTGACCACCAACTCGCCTGATGTTAAGCGACGTTGTGGTCTAAGATGGAGCACGACGACCTATAAGGTACTTATTCACTCTAGCCTTGAAGTTTTGTAGCCTCAGAACTTCGTCTTTTAGAAACCGGTGTGGTAAATTCTTTTGTTTGTTTGTAAGGATATACTTTCAGATTGTTCAAGTTTTTATCAAAATTGAGTTCTGAACTGGGAAGTCATTATTCTTTAATTTTTTGCAATTTATTTGTAGTACATTCTCTTTACCTTACGACTTTACATAACATATAGCCACGTCTTTCCCCGTAGGGAATGTTAGAGTGTATTACAACACCCACACTTCGCCGGACGATATGCAGTCCCTAATGTGACAAGAAGTGAGCTTGTCGCCATAGTCCGGGCTCCAGTTATGTAGCAGATGATTTACAATACGCACATAATAATATGTTCACACAATGAACAAATTGGTGCGTTGGATTGGGATCGAACCCGCTTCCTCTGGCTTGAGAGGCGAGCTTTCTCCAACTAGGCTATCATCGCTATATTACCCCATTATCGTCTCTTTAATAACCTGCAATGCGACGTTCTTCCAGATTCGTAAACTGTACTATTACCGTACTCAGTATGCCGAGTGAGTACCGGTTTAATCGAAGACCGGTAGCCGCTCTCTGTGTCGATCGGTACCGATATCGAATGACATAGAACCAGTCTCCTATATCTTCCTCGTTTACGTGATAGGTACTTTCGCCAGCTTACGTTATCAAATTACTTAACACCAGTTGTAACACTTAAAACGACCAATATTTCCTATTATACCTACCTAGTCTAGCCTTATAAGTTCTGTTACAAATGAAAATGCCTTTTTTTATACAGTAATGTAATGTTAATAAAAGTTATATTATGTACACAAGTATTGAAGTCTTAACAAAAATATACCTAACTATTATTTTATTCAAAATTACTTAATATGTTTGGTGGGGGTCGTTGGGAGCAAGCCCTGCGGGACCGCAGGTGAAACCGAGAGGCGGCTAATGACAATTATAAAAATCGAATTAACTAACTTCAATATATTTCAAATACCATTTCTTTTTGTTTTGTTTTTGGTCTTCATTGGTATGGCTTTTTTAACGAAAGTTATATTGTTCGAGCTAATTTAGCACGTGTCAAAATGGAGCTTCAGGTACATTAAATATCAAAATTAAAAGTTGATTTTAGTAATTATACGTAGACCTAATAACTTGAAAAAAAAAGTGTAACTTTACTCCCAAAATTCAAGTTTCCAAGAATCGGGTTCCATGTCACTTGTCTTTTTTCCGTTTTTACAGCCCAAGGGTACAACTGATCGGTTGACAGCTTATTAAAATGGAAATTAATAAAATACTTTGTCAAGTCTAGACGGTATAAATTTTCGTTTAGGCAAAAGGTAGGTAGGTACCTATATTTGGAGCTAATCTAGATCACGTCTACGCTTTCTTTGATTTGATAGGCAGCTCCTTTCTAAAAAACATTTTTCATGCTAACATTTTAAAACAAAAATAGTCGGAGTTAAATTTATTGGTTGCGTTAGAATCCGCGTAATGCGATGGCAGCCTAGTTGCGAAGGTCCGCCTCTCAAGCCGGAGGGAGCGGGTTCGATCCCAGCCCAACGCACCAATTTGTTCATTGTGTAAACATATGTGCTATCATCATCTGCTACATAACTGGAGCCCGGTATATGGTGACAGGCTTGCCCCCTGTCATATTTGGGACTGAAAATCGTCCGGCGAAGTGTCGGTGTTGTATTACACCTCTGCCAGCCCCCTCAGGGGAAAGGCGTGACGATATGTTATGTTAGAATCTTTAATACCCAAATGGGAGTAGGTATGTAGATATTATTATCTCCAAGTACTAAAATCTTATACTCGTTATTTTAAAGGCGAAACACACACAAACTTTCGCCTCTATTAACCGACGAAACGGAGGATGTTCACAAGTCGACGCGTATATTTATTTATATAAATTTTTTTCTTACGCAAAGTCAAGTTAAGGGAACGTACCCATACTACGTCACTCATTTAGGGGGGGGGGTACGATTTTTTAATGTTTTGTAGTAAACTAGAGTAGGAGGGAGGAGGTCTTAGAATAGAGTAGTATAGAGTACAGATGTACAGATGTTGACCGAGAGGGAGGGGAAGGGGGTTACAAATTGTAACAAATGGTCACGTAGTATGGGTACGTTCCCTAAGACGCCCCGCGGCAAAAAAGTAGCCCATGTGTAAGCCCGGGATTCTAAGCTGCCTCCACATCCAATTTCCTAAAAAACTTTGACGTTCATAAGTGTATCTTTGATACCTAAATTTAATAAAAACATTTTGACTTTGACTTTGACTTCTCTGTGAGCTGGAAACCTTGTGACCGGCATCTGTTTTCTCCTACAGGTCGCATTCCTAAACCGATTCTCGTGAAATTTTGTGAGCAGGTTCTATGACTACACAGTTTTTTTTGTCGAGTTAATTTTTGGGTTTTTTTCAATTGGCGCGGAGATAGGTATGCATTTTTTTATTGATTTCGGCAAATACGAAAATTTCCAACCACCTACTCACAAAACTTGAAGACTGCGTACTCAAGAAATGCGACTTTTAGACGAAGACAAAGATGTGGGGGGCTATTCCTGCGCGGGAGATGAGATGACATTTTATCTAGGTCACCCTCACACCTATGACGTTTTAAAAGAGAGCAACAAGGACGAAATCTGGTGAGATGAAAATCTCAAATGAAAATGGTGAGATGAAAATCTTAAATCTCCGAATAGGGCCACTGGAGAGATCAGAGAGAATTCGAACACACGAAGGTATTTTTGTCGAAGCTGAAGCATAGATGATAAGAGTCGCTCAGTCGAAAAAAAAGAAAGAAAGAACGATAAGCAATGCAATAAATGCAACTTGGTAAAAAAGTTAACAGAACTTTAAATTAGCATTTCGCGTTAACCTTTGACTTGTCACAAGGTCGCGTCTCAAGGGAGTCAAGACCCAAGCGAAAATTATGAGCATTCTTCTCCCATTTCATAACAATTCCCATTAATTATTTCGCAGGAAGTGGGTTCGCATCAATCTTGTTTTATGGCGATAAGGACTGAAGGCGACCATGGCTCAGTTCCGTGTCCGGAAGTAAACACGAATATAAAAACCTAGGTTGTTGAGAATGACCTGGGGGGCTATTCCTGCGCGTGAGATGAGATGAGATTTTATCTTGGTCACTTTCACACCTATGACGTTTCAAACTAGAGCAACAAGGTCGAAAAAAAGTGAGATGAAAATCTCAAATCTGCGAATAGGGCCCCTGTGAAATGATGAAAGTGGGTAATAAATACTATTTTGGCTTGTTTAGTGCGACAGTTCGTTCGATCGTGCTAGGAAAGTGTATAAATTACAGTTATTACAGAGAACAAGGAAATTTTGGGTTCAGTTTTTTTAGACGACTAACACAGTCCATAAAGGCGCTATTCTTCTCGCTAACAAAATTCTTCTTGACACTCTTTGTCATGCGAAAACGCGACAAAGTTTATCTGTATACCATGGTATAATAATATACTCCGCCAGGTATAGCATTCAGAAACACGTAGTGAGTCAATCGATGCTTAAGCAAGACTGAAACAACTTTTTTACAACAAGTTCGAAAGAGACGCATGACGATGACGTCAGTAAGTGTTTGCTAAATGCTAGACCTCGTTTTTTTGGATCATGCTGTATTCATACTTCTGTTTCGATAAAAAGATACTATACCTTTGTCGCGTCGCGCATGCTAGGCCTGCAGAACGCTAAATTTCTAAATTCACACTAGCTAAAACTATTGATCTCCTTGTCTAATACGCAGCAATAACAAAGACGGGTATATTTTTGGCTTATTTAGATTTAGGAATTTAGAGTTTTGAATAGGATTCTTCTGTCTATACCTATAGTTACTATTTCTACCAATATATAGTTACCAAAGTAAACAGGCACAGTGCTTTCTGCACGGTTAATACTTAACACACCTTACTCAATAAAAAAATATATGTTAGGTTTAAGAAGTATTTTTGGGCACATGTTGGCGATACGTTGTTAATAGAACGGACTGCTTATCTGACTCTCATAGTACGTGCCAATACCTACTTAGGAATTAAATATTTTATATTAGCTGCGCCATGCGGTTTCACTCGCGGTTAAAAAGTATTATATGTGCTATTCCAGACTATAATCTATCTCTGTGCCAAATTGTATTCAGATCTGTTTTGCCGTTCTGGCGTGATTGAGTAACAAACATCGATACATCCATCCATCCATCCTAACGTGCGCAAACGGGTCGCCTGAGTATCACACACACACACACACACACACACACACACACACACACACGCACAACCACACACACACACAGAGAGAGAGAGAGAGAGAGAGAGAGACGTCAAACTTACTCAGGGGTTAAAAAGGTAGGTATTTAGCATAATTTACTTGACCTAGTCAGAATCAGTTTCACTAAAACGAATCAGATTAATCTCCTGACATGTCCACATGCCGACTTTTATAGCCTCAAATTAGCGTTCAGTTATTTTAATACGAATTCTTATCTCGCACAATTATTATCATAGTGCTTGCTCACAGAAATGCCACGGCTGTTTGCAAAACACGCGGATTACCGAATAATGTTTCTTAATCCTTTTTACACAAGCGCTGTGATTTATTACAAGTACTCGTAACATAACATGATCCATGTTGATTGGAATAAATTAAGTACAAATTTGCAACAAAGTGTGCAATGTATACATACATAATACCTAATCATCAGTAGTTTTCTACCCAAATAGATTTCGTTTTTAGCGCGCCCTATTTTCTGATCCTGTTGCAATCTATCTAATATACACAGGGTTATTGGTACCTAATCAAAAACCTCTTAAGGGTTAATTGTACTCATCAGTACGAACTACTTTTACTATGAAGCCAATCCTGTAATCGCGAAAAAAAAAACAGCTGTTCCATACAAAAAGTTCAATCACCTTTGACAAAATGTATGGAACAGCTGATTTTTTTTTTCTTGATTTCGGAGTTCGCTCCATAGTAAAAGTTGTTCATATTGATGAGTACAATGAACCCTTAAGAGGTTTCTGGTAAGTTGCGAAAAACTATGTAAAACTATTGGCTCTATGAGCTGTAGACCTCGTGGCCGACGTTTGTCTTCCTCTACAGGTTGCATTTCTCAACCGATTCTCGTAAAATTATGTGAGCGGGTTCGAAACTTACAAAAACTGACTCGGCAAAAAAAAACTATTTAATTATCGAACCTACTCACCAAATTTAAAGAGAATCGGTTAAGAAATGCGACCAGTAGAGGAAGACAAAGACACGAACAGAGATCCGGACAAATGTGTGGACAGAAACATATAGGATCGGATAGCGTATGACGTTTAACAGGTTAATTATTAAAAGGCTATCTAATGTACTAAAAATCGCTATTGATTTCAGGAACAGCTAACTCTAACATCACTACAGTAAATACACCAAAATGGTAAACACAATAATACTTTTTTCACAGTAACTTAATGTTAATGAAATTTTAATATGAAACAGCAGATTTTTATCGCAAATCCAGAACTTGTCCCATGTTAAAAGTTTGTTTAGAATAATGAGTAACTTTACGTGTTCCTGGTTTGGTATACCCCAAGCTTATGGAAACAACCCTGTACCTATTGGTGGGAAAGACCTTCGCAAAAGCCAATCGCACCCTCCAGATGGACACTCTCACGAGCCGTACACAGTACAAACAAATTAGCCATGGAATTAATCTTAGCAATTTGTGCAGCAATTTATGAAAACAGTTGCAATGATTGCTGGTTGCTGTTGTTGCTGTGGCATTGCTGGTATTGATTGTTGTTGGTATTACTTCTTGGAATGTTATTAAGTTTCCGCAATATAACGTGTGAATTGTACAGCTTTTGAATTTGTATCCCACTGTTTGGTATGTGTTTGGTACAATCAACAATAGTCAAGCCATGCCCAAGGCCTTGGGTGGTTGAGAAACTCTCAATTTAGGGCTAGCCACTCGGCTTTTACGAACTTGCTTGCTTTACAGAAATGAGTTGGAGAACTTTAGGGTTAATAAAGTTACAAATAGGCTCAAAGTCAGTGTTGGATCTTATTTAGCAATTCAACTCCACTACAATATTTTAGCAACAAAACTGTATCGATTAGAACATAAGTTTAACTTCGTAAGTTCTTGACACAGTTCTTGTGTGACATACCTACTTATACCTAAAGTGACATACTTATATCTGCCTATATAAAAGAACTAGCTGCGCCCCGCGGTTTCATCCGCGGTCCCACAGAAACCGTTCATTTTTTCGGGATAAAAAGTACCCTATGTCCTTTTTTGTACCCCAGACAACGTGTATGCAAAATTTCATGATGATCCGTTGATTAGATAGGGCGTGAAATCGTTACAAACAAACGAACAAACTCACTTTCGCATTTATAACATTAGTTAGGATTACATACTTATACCTGCCTACATGTCTACTAGATAGGAAGTACGAGAACAATGTATTTTTCAATTTTTTAATAAGGTAAGTATTTACCTCTTTTGATTTAGTTTATCTACAGATAAAAAAAACTTGTCCAACTACTAATGAGATATATTAATCCCTTGATGTTTCAACAATATTCAAACAACAAACCGTGATCAGCATTAAAACGTGTCTTCAAATCATAAAAATATCTTAGTTCAAACCGCGAAAGCTATTAACAATTTTAGTAGTTGCTAATTATGTAAATTATACATATATTAGCTTTTAGCCTGATCTACCGAGCGATAAACGTTTATGCTTCGACAAAAATGCTTTTTGAAAAATGAAAAATTACATTTTTCATGCAATGAAATGCAATGAAAAATGTCCAAATTCTGTCCGGATCACCATCAGGATTTCTGTCTTCCTCTACAGGTCGCATTTTTAAGGGTCCGGCGATCACTTTGGACTAACTTCGCATTGGCTAAAAGTTTTCTATTGCCATTTTGTCTAGAAAAAGACAACAAAGGAGGAGAGCTAAAGTTAATGACGAGCCTCTAAAGTTATCTACGTAGTGACAAAGTGCAATTTCAATATTTTTTAAAGACTTTAATCATTCTTAAATAACTAGAAAATTCCTTTGTATTATGAATGATTTAAAAAGCTAATGATGTAGACAACCTCCCTATGTAAAGAAATTTTTGATTTTCTTTGTCTATCTATTCAATAGATAGTGCGGATATTTTTTATAGCTCTATTTTCTCTTGAAGACGTTTTTTAAAAAAACCAGGAACATAGAGGCGGAGGTATAGTTCATTTAATTGTACATGCCAAATTTCGTCACAATCTGGCAAATAGTTTCCAAGAAATTTGACAAGCGCATTTGTATGGAAAATTAAGATCGTCGCGGAACCCTTAGCCGATTATCGTGAAATTTTGTGAGTAGGTTCAATAATTATGTACTTAGATCTTTTTGTCGAGTCAGTTTTTGAAAATTTTCAAAATGTCAAAATTTTGAAAAATTTACAAAAATTGACTGGTCAAAAAAACTATAATTATTAAACTTGCCTAATAAATTTCGCGAGAATCGGTTGAGAAACCTGTAGAGGAAGTCTGACGTCTGCCGCGAGGTCTCCAGCTCACAAAGCCTCAGTACATATACCTACGTATAACTAAAGCTGACTTTACAAACAAACGGAGTCACATTTGCTCTCAAACTCATTAGTCAAAGTTGTACTCAATGGCTTACGTCTGAGTCATTAGCCAATTTAGACCTACTATTGTAAAATTAGACATCTACCCTCAAATATTCGCGGCATCGAGAAAACTCGTTTACAACTTTAATTAGTCGACTTTAAAATAATTAGTTGCCAAGAAAGCTCTTTGAACATTCCATCAACGAATTATGAAATATTAATAAAGTTATTAAACTAATGCTTTCATTTTACATAAATTATTGAGTATGTGCATACCTAGCAAGAAAATGTAGAATTTGTGTCATATCAAGCTTATGCATTTCAAAGTTAGGTGCAGGAATGTCGGCCCAGTCCTAAAATTGTTGTCACCTCAGGGGATTTATTTTCCTCCAATGGGAAAAGGTTTTGGGAGGACAATAATAGAAATGGAGTAAATCACTATTTTATAATATTTGACAATATTATAAAATAGTGATTTAACCTCAATTTCTCATTTCCATGTTACAGATGGAAGATGACTTTTGACGTTTCAGCCACATCATTCAATGTTTACCTTGTTGCCACTATAATTTGCACTTGTTATTTTTTTTATTGCTTAATAGGCTTACGTTTGGCCGCCAACATGCCTGATGATAAGCAGTGATGCGGCCTACGATGGAGCACGCTTGTCTAGAAGAAACCAATTGACGAGACTTGAAGACACCCAGATTATAAGTGTCAGGGAACACACACTCTGGCAGAGTATTCCACACTCTAGCGGTCCGTATGAGAAATAAGGAACCAAAGCGTTATTCTTCGTTGACATTGGTTGTTTGCATTACACAATACAATAAATATCTAAGAGTAGGTACCTATTAGTAGGCATGGTAATCCTGGCCCGACCGATACAAACGAGGGATCGCAAATTTCAGCACTCTGAACACTGTTGATTTCCCTCCCGACAAGGATTGTGTCCTCAAACTTTAGGGATTTTAGCATTAACATTACATAAGCAAGCACTAAAATAGTTCAATATTTAGATTAGGGTACTCCTAGACTGGCTGATACTGGCCATATTTTACAAGCTTTTATTTAACTTGCAATGGATGTATGTATGTAACTATGTTCGGTCTGGTAGAATCTTGGGGGCTGAGCTACCCACGTCCGTAGGAGTGTACTCTATTATTCTGATTCCCTACACGTGGTCCCCGGGTAGTGCTAACCGGGTAGCAAACTCTGGTGGGAGGCTTCGGCAGTGGCTAGTACCACCCACTGGACCAAGCCATGCCGTGAAATGACCTAGTCGTGTTTCGGGATGTAGTCCGGTGTAACCGTTCCGAACACGGGTCGGAGCAGTAGCGCACTTGTAGCGCCTCACTCAACTGCCATCTTTGTAATTCTTCACTTTATAAAACTTCAAGGCTAGAGTGAATAAGTACCTTATAGGTCGTCATGCTCCATCTTAGACCACAACGTCGCTTAACATCAGGAGAGTTCGTGGTCAAACGCCGACCTATTCTACATAAAAAAAAATCTTGCAAAACAATTTTAAAGCAGATAAATATCTTCCACCGATTAACCTGAAATCTTGTATACACGTTTAGTTTGGATGACAATGCATGGTTATTTGTATGACGTCATTATAAATCCAACATGGCGGAACACCCAAAATGGCGGACAAGTCATTTTTAATGCATTTCTACAATATGCTGGGACCCTATTCGGAGATTTGAAATTCTCATCTCACCTTTTTTCATCCTCGTTGCTCTCGTTTGAATAGTCATAGGTGTGCGAGTGACCACAATAAAATCTCATCTCATCTCACGCGCAGGAATAGCCCCCCTGACCCACTACTGACCCGGTGATTTTGCGACACATTTAGAGTGTCGCTCGACCATTTCTAGCATGGCTGATGGTTGTGGCTACAGTCGGCTATTGTCAGTATTGCCAAGCCAGTATTGCTGTTAATTATGCCTCGTCTAGAAGCACCCTTATGAAGCGTAGTGTTATGTTAATTCTGTATTGTATTAATATTACGCTATCCTAACTCCTATAGCTAATATTATAAAAGTTAAGTTTGTTAACTACTCAACCGAACATCATGAAATTTTGCGTTCACGTGGTCAGGGGTACAGAAAAGAACATACTCGTAGGTTAGGTAGGTACCTACCTTTCATCTCAAATTATTAATGGTTTCTGTGGAGCCAAGGATGAAATTGCGGGGTAGGGTCAACTGGGACAAATACGTCTGAGGGGCAATTGCGTCTTTCGAGAATTACTGACAAACCCTTCACAAATTAAGCACTACCTACATCTTTTTTTATCTTTAGTTGCAATAATCTGTACTGATGGCGTTAGGTGCCTAATTTGTGAAGGGTGTGTCAATAATTTTCGAAAGAGGTGTAATACAACACCCACACTTCGCGAGCTATATTCAGTCCCAAATTCGGCGGGCCTTCTCCAACTAGGCTATCACCGCTTAACGACATGAAAACTAAATGGGTTTAGTTTTAATCCATTACTGCCTCGGTGGCTCAGTTGGTAGTGAACCTGCCTTCTGAGCTTGGGGGCGTGTGTTCGATTCCCACCTAGGGCAAACATTTATGTGATGAACATTTGTGTTTGTTCTATGTCTGGGTGTTAATATGTATTTAAGTATATATTTAAAAATATCTAAGTATGTATATATGTCCCTGGCAGCCATAGTACAAGCTTTGCTTAGTTTGGGGTCAGGCGACTGTGTGGAAGTGTCCCGAATTTATTTATTTTATTTATTTTTTATTTTATTATATCCAAAAAGGAATGTTTTCCGAATGTAGGTAAGTATGTAAATAATGTAAAAAAAATAACTTCGATACGTTTAGTTTCCTAAAAAACTGTTTGTCATACCTTGATTACACTGTAGCAACAATTGAGTAAGAGCAAGTATATTATAGATATTTCTTCATACAATTCGTACGTATAGATAATTATTATTTTTTATAGCATCGGCATTCTCCAATAAGCCTTGGACTAGTTTTTAGATACTTTTTATGCACGGGTTAATAATACGTAAGTGTAATATAATTTTGCATAATAATCAATCCCCCTCACTAATAAACGTGGAATAGCCTCGGAATAGTTTTGCAGTGTTTTTTCTTTTTCTATCAATAAAAAATTTAGAGGAAAGAAAGAGACAAAAAACACTAGAACTTTCCCGAAGCTACTACATTTTTTTTTAGTAAGGGGGCATCGGGGTAAGTCTATAATAAATATCAATGAATGTATGTTTGTACGAGTATATAGGTATGTAGCTTTAAAACGGCTGGAGCAATATTGATGATTTGGCAGGCAATACTAATTCAAGCTAGCCCAGCGAGCTGTAAGATGTTACATATCGTCACGCCTTTCCCCCGAGGAGGCTGGCAGAAGTGTAATACAACACCCACACTTCGCCGGACGATATTCAGTCCCAAATGTGACAGGGGGCGATCCTGTCGCCATACACCGGGCTCCAGTCATGTAGCAGATGACATACAATACGCACATATGCTCACACAATGAACAAATTGGTGCGTGCCGTCGGCTGGGTTTGAACCCGCTCCCTCTGGCTTGAGAGCCGGGCCTTCTCCAACTAGGCTATCATCGCTTTCAGATATTATGTTGCTATTCAGTAAAGCCCTTGCGGTCTGATTCTGTACTTACTAATCGACTTTATAGTTATGTCCTTCCGCGCCACACAAATGTCTATTAGCTGAGAATAAGCTCGCTGAACTTTCCTCCAGAGATAAATAAAATCAAATTGCTTGTTTGAGCGAGTTTATTTTATACAGGCTGTCCCCTAAGAACGTCTGATTTTAAAACGATGACACCGACGACACGTCCGCGTGAAGCCCTCCCTTGGGTTTTGTAACACTCTGTATTCCGCCTATGTAACTACGGTCAAACCTGATCGTTTGCGACGGGAAATGGGGCGATATCAATGACTATGAAACCTGTTGACTTATGATGCAGCTTCCCCTCGTACGAAAATTAATAGTTGAAATCCACTGCTAGCTACTGCGTGTACGTCAGTTTGGTTTTGGATTTCGGCGGAGAAGTTGCGGAAGAAAACAAGCAAAAAACTATCTAAAAATGAGTGACTGTGCAGTCAAACTTTTTGGAAAGTATAGTAAGACATCCGGCTGTGGAAAGGAAGGCATATCGTAAACATATAAGTTATTTTCTTATAGTAATTAAAGAAAACTTAGTGAATTAATTTCGAAATTAAAAACAAACATAAAAAAAAAAAACAGAAAGGAACCCGTTGATGTCTTTCGTTCCATCTTGTTCTGTCATGTGTTCCCTTGTATCATGTTGTCTCGTTTTACCCCTCTAGCTTATCACTCGCGAGGAATTAGTGCTGTACCCTCAGACTATCGATGTATATAGGTATAACTTATCGATATTCAATTTTGATTCCAAAAATATTATGTATGTAAATGTATTATGGAAACTGCCGTGGTTTTCTCACATTATGATTTAATGATGATAAATGATATAATACGGGAATTACTTACGCACGTATTAAGTCAGTTATTCCGACTATAGTTTCACCGCATTCGGCGGTCTTTTTTAAGGCGAGTGCTAAGTGAGAGGTACCCGCGCGCGCATTCTACATCTCTCACGTATAATTTGTACCTAGTCTTTAACAATAATAATTCCTTCATTTCAAGTTACAAGACTTATATACAGGTACACAACACACAAAACACACAAAATTAAAATTAAATACAAAATAAAATAGGTACTTACTAGTCCCTTAAAACAAGGTTTTAAGATTATTTCATTTCCTAACAGATCAGACAAAGTAAATACTTAAATTGCATTGTCTAGGTTTTTCATCTTAATAAATACTTGTTATTAATTTGGTGTCATAAATTATGAACACGAAAGGAGGTATTAAATTTTATCGATATATTATTTTGTTTGTTAGTCGTCGTGTCAATCACTATATTCATAGCTTAGATTGCGTCATCTAAGGAATCGGCCAATCGCAAGTGTGAAGTGTTACCTCGCTCCCTGCCCGTGCAGGTGAGTCGTGTTTTAGGAGAAATGTATGTTATTTATGTTTATGATCCGTCAACGGGTTATAATGATCTGTGGGCGATATTGTCAGTCGCGGCGGTGAAGGCTGCCCGTGATTTCTGTCATGGCTAAGTCATATAAGTAAATATTGTTTTTATTACAACTACTCAACGTATTATTTAAGTTTTTATTTATTATGTTTTTATGTTAGTCTGGGTAGAGAGAACAAACGACCAAATGCTTACCTCGGTCAGTGAATTAGCATTGCTATTCAGCGAGGTATCGTTGCCAGCCTTTTGGGTACTTTATCCGCGGATACTGACTTGAGCTCGGTTTTAACTGTTATTATTTGTAATTTGTTATTTATGTCAGGTTTATTTGAAGCCTACATTGTCATTATTCACAAAAAGTTTTTTGTTAGTCTGTACCGTTTTTATTTTATATGGGTCTCTGCAACTTGAATTGTCTTCTTCTAAGTGGTGCACCCTTGGCAGGGTGGTCGTGGTTGCGTAATTGGTAGAAGTCTTGTCGCTGTCTTCTGTAAAAAAATATATTGTCTTATTCTAGACTAAAATCTATCTCTGTGCCAAATTAGCCTCCCCAGGGCTGCCTTTCCCAGGCGGCCTTTGCCAGTGTTGCATTGTATGCAAGTTATAATGCCTGAAAAAAAAAACATTTATTACTAGATGATGTGGTTTTACCCGCGGTTAACAAATATATTGTCTTATTCTAGACTAAAATCTATCTTTGTGCCAAATTTTATTAAGACCCATTCAGCCGTTTTGGCGTGATTGAGAATCAAACATCCATCTATCCACACGGTCATCCAAATTCTCGCTTTTATAATATTAGTTTGACAAACATCCATCCAAACATCCAACAAATATTATTATATTGTAATAGCACCTTGCACATAAGAATATACACCACAACGCGGGATCACTCCTTCTAGTTAGTACTGTGTTTCAGATGCTTCCGCTTTTTTTAAAAAGGATTTAAACCAGAAATTACGTTTATTTCGTGAAGAAGATAATAAACGTTTCGATATGAATATACAGGGTTATTGGCAACTTACGCAGAGCTTTATAAGGGCTGCCTAAGGATATAAAGACGAACAACTTTTGATCTACGACGTTTCCTTATTCAGTGTGTTTAACCATAAGTAATTATTAAAGAAAAAAATAAAATAAAACACAGTTTTGCAGTAGTCATAGTTATTAATACAGATACGATCAATAGATCGATCAGAGCTAAGAATTGAAAGATATCCCTACACTAAAAAGTGTCTTGTTAAAATGTATCACGTTTTGACTAAAGTCTTAGAACAAAAGTCGTTCATCTTAATGTACTAAAGTATCCTGTTAGATGTTGTACGTAAGATACCAATAACCCTGTATTTACGAAAAAGACCCCAAAAACCTGGTACTATTTATTCAAAATAAATTTAATTTAGTTACGAAAATAAACGAGTTAGAAGCCAGCTTATTGAATAAATCATTGTGATTAGATTCCGTATATAGCCGTCTCAATCTTAAAATATCCAAGAGGTAAACATTATATCTTGATAATAAAATAAATGTTGTTTATTTTGGTGTATTTATACCTACATAGCTACTGAGTCTATAAAAACTCTGACTTGTCCTTGTCCTGTTTCAGTTATGATTTTGATTCTAGAGTCCCGAAATAAAGGATTTCGGGACTTTAGAATCAAAATCATAACTGAAATGTCTTTTATACCAAAATATATATCATACTAGCAGCACCCCGCGGTTTCACCCGCAGTTAAATAGTGCTATGTGCTACTCTAGACTATAATCTACCTCTGTGCCAAATTTCATCCAGATCTGTTCAGCCGTTCTGGCGTGAAAGAGTAACAAACATCCACCCATTCTTACAAACCTTCGCGTTTATAATATTACTAGCTGCGCCCCGCGGTTTCACCCGCGGTTAAAAAGTATCCTATATGCTATTCTAGACTGTAATCTATCTCTGTGCCAAATTTCATCCAGATCTGTTCAGCCGTTCTTGCGTGAAAGAGTAACAAACATCCATACATCCATTCTTACAAACTTTCGCCTTTATAATATTAGTAGGATATTATAGTAGGATAGAATAGGAAGTAGGGTCACACTACCACGTCCCCTTAAGTTCTTCAGTTTGTTTACAGGGTTATCGGTATAGATACTGTACTAAGGCAAAAGGGGATCATGGTACTCATCATTATGAATGAACAACTGTTATTATGGAGCAATGACTATGGGTTTTATTGATCTGTGCTATGGAGCCTACCCAAAATCACAGAAAGCAGCTAAAATAAACAGCTAGAATATAAAAGTGAGTTGATCGTCGACAAAATGTACGGAATAGCTGTTTTTTTTTTCAAGTCAAAGTCAAATTTCTTTATTCGTCTAGAATGTGGTCCTCGATTTTAGGTTTGGTCACCGTAAAAGTTGTTCATAAAATGATCCCCTTTCGTTTTAGTTTACCTTTTTCTGACAACCCTGTATAATTATAAAAGAGTTGCGGTACAACATATTTAGAATGCTTCTCCGGGCGGGAGATCTGTGGCCCTATTCGGAGATTTGAGATTTTCATCTTCCTTTTTTTCGTCCTTGTTGCTCTCGTTTGAAACGTCTTAGGTGTGAAAGTGACCAAGATAAAATCTCATCACATCTCACGCGTAGGAATAGCCCCACTGGGGGCCTACCATGAAATCTAATTGCCATAATAGTTGTTTTGGTGATGACGCTGCGCGACCGCGAATCGTATCGCTGCGTCATAAGGTTCATGGTCGCGCAGCGTGGAAAACATAACGTATGTCAATGAGACGTAAAGGTAGGCCCCCTGGCTAGTCGTTGCGCGCTTGATGTAGCGTCGCATGGCGCGGAGCAGTATCTTTGTAGCGTCTTGTGTGTCAAAATAAATGTATCTTTCTCACTTTTTTGACTGCCCCGGTGGCTCAGTTGGTAGTGAACCTGCTTTCTGAGCCTAGGGTCGTGGGTTTGATTCCCACCTAGGGCAAACATTCATATGACGAACATTTATGTTTGTTCTATGTCTGGGTGTTAATTTCTATTTAAGTATGTATTTAAATAAATATATTATGTATGTATGTTTATCAGTCTCTGGCAGCTATAGTACAAGCTTTGCTCAGTTTGGGGTCTGACCGTGTGTGCAAAAGTGTCAAAAAATATCTGTGTGAAAATCACCTTTGGCTAAGAATTGACGGAGCGGCTACAGCCCGTGGTCACATGACTGCGAGACCATTGTTTTATTTCAAAACTTATGACACCACAGATTTTTGCGTCTTGCAGTCGCTGTGGGCGAGGTACAGTCTCTAGCGAACCGATACCGCAAAGCTAGCGAGCGACACGGTCGCCAAGCACGCGGCTTATCGCTAGCGGCGCGGTAGCCGCGACGGGTGCCGCGAGCAACTTGCGCGGGCGAAAATCGCGTCGTGAGTTCTGATTCAACGTTTTAGGGCTCCGTTCCCAAAGGGCAAAACGGGACCCTATTACTAAGACTCCGCTGTCCGTCCGTCTGTCCGTCTGTCACCTGGCTGTATCTCATGAACCGTGATAGTTAGATAGTTAGATAGCTTTCACAGAGATGTATTTCTGTTGCCGCTATAACAACAAATGCTAAAAAACAGAGTAAAATAAAAATTGAAGGGGCTCTCATGCAAAATACATGATTTTATTGCCGTTTTTATAGACAACTAGCTGCGCCCCGCGGTTTCACCCGCGGTCCCACAGGAACTGTTAATTTTTTCGAACTCAGGATAACAAGGGACAAACGGGATAGAAAGTACCCTATGTCCTTTTCTGTACCCCAGACAACGTGTATGCAAAATTTCAAGACTGTCGGTTGAGTAGTTCAGACGTGAAAACGTTAAAATCAAACAAACAAACTTACTTTCGCATTTAAAATATTAGTTACGATGATACGGAACCCTTTGTGCGTGTGTCCAATTCGCACTTGGCTGGTTTTTGCATACATTTCGGCATTCTTGGAAAGCCAACCGCGGCGGGCGCGGCTAAATTCGCTCCCTGAGTTCTTAGCCTAAAACACAGCGGTAGTGTCGTCTTGTTTACCAAATACGTCCGATTTATCATTTGTTTTGATGGGCACCGCCCAAACGAAATAGGAAGTAAAGTGATTAGACCACTCCATGATAACTAACTAACAAGTAACTCTTAACGACCATATTACTTGTAAGTACACAAGCATAAAGTTGACATTTTGTATGTTATGTTTGTACTTACGTGTGTACGAATGATAAATCCTACTAATATTATAAACGTGAAAGTTTGTAAAAATGGATGGATGGATGTTTGTTACTCTTTCACGCCAGAACGGCTGAACAGATCTGGATGAAATTTGGCACATAGATAGATTATAGTCTAGAATAGCACATAGGATACTTTTTAACCGCGGGGCGCAGCTTATAAATAAATAAATGACGTCGACCGTAGCCGATGACTTTTTTATCCGAAGTTTAAAATTAAAAATTGTTTAGACAGCATGAAGAACCGCGTTCGTTAGTTAGCGCGTTCGGTTCACACTTCGCAGGGTGTAGGTTCAAAGTCCAACAATGTAGTTGCTGGTGAAGAGATTAAAAACATCATGAGTTAACCGGGACTACAATAGGATGGCAAATACAATTTTGCAATCAATTTCGCACATTTGCTGCACTGTGCGAAATTAAATAAATCTTACTAATATTATAAACGCGAAAGTTTGTAAGAATGGATGGATGGATGGATGGATGGATGGATGGATGTTTGTTACTTTTTTCGTTACTTTCACGCCAGAACGGCTGAACAGATCTGGATGAAATTTGGCACAGAGATAGATTATAGTCTAGAATAGCCCATAAGATACTTTTAACCGCGGGTGAAACCGCGGGGCGAAGCTAGTAAATAAATTAATTCGGGACACTTGCACACACGGTCGCCTGACCCCAAACTAAGCAAAGCTTGTACTATGGCTGCCAGAGACTGATATACATACTTAGATATTTTAATTGCATGAATGGCGCTATTCAAAGCAAAATCGACTCAACTATGCCACAAACTATAGCAATACAAATACTTAAGCTCCTTTTGCGTGTTTGTAAACAAATTATAGGAATTAATTAGCATTGAAATGGCTCACGTGTTTTCATACAATTGCAGGAGTTGTATGGGGATCATTAACTGGTGCCCTTGTTTGGATCAGACCACCTTTGGTTGGTGTGTGAGTGGAATTTGAAATGAGATGAAATATACCTGAGAGCATGAATAGGGCGGTGAATCATCGTGAGAAATAATAGGAAGAAGGAGGGAGAAAATATATTTTTCTGCCATTCTTTCTCGTTTGTTTGACTGATTTTTTTGCGAGCAGGTTCGATAACTGCCTCGGTGGCTCATTCGGCAGTGAACCTGCCTTCTGAGCTAGGGGGCGTGGGTTCGATTCCCACCTAGAGCAAACATTCATGTGATTAACAATTTGTGTTTGTTCTATGTCTGGGTGTTAATATCTATTTAAGTATCTATTTAAAAGTATATGATGTGTATTATATCAGTCTTTGGCCACCATAGTACAAGCTTTGCTTAGGGGATCGTGGCCCTGGCACAGGCAATGGAAGGAACACGGGTGGGTTTTGGTCAGTAAAAGTCTGACACACCCTCCCGCTCAGCCCAGAGCGGGAGAAGTCATATGATGATTTCCCACACAAAAAAAAAAAAAAATTTAATTATACAGATTTTTGTGTCGTCAGTTATACAGAGTCAGTTTTTGGATTTTTTTCTAAAACAAAGTGATAAAACTTTGAAAATAGAATCGGTTAAGAAATGTGGCCGGTAGAGAAGACAAAGGTCCAGACATAAAGCCAGAATTCGGACAAATGATAACATTTTTGTCGAAGTTGAAGAAGAGACGCTCCTCTCCCTCGGTCGATAATACGTAGAATAGCGACTAGCTTCGACTTCCCACACGTATCTTCCGAGAAAAGATATCTAACTTATGGTTTGAACGGCATCAAAATCCGTTACGTGTTTTAGGAATTAGAGGACGGACAGTAAGAGTGACAGACAGACACGAAAAGCGACTTTTTTTCCTAATACATAGAGAAGAGATACAAGTCTTTTTTTTTTCAAACTAGGCATGCGTTCGACCATTGACTCGCCTGATGGGAAGCGTCGACGTGATCGAAGGTGTAACACGCTTGCCTAGGAGATACCTATTCACTTTACTCTTAAACACCCCCTATACACTCTACAAGTAAGAGTTTAAAACAAGTAAAAATTAAAATTAAAAAATACCCCCGACACCGATTTTCATCAAACAGCTAAGAGCTCTCCCGACTAATTAACCTTTCAAGCAAAAAAACAAAACAAAATCGGTACATCCGTTCGAGTGCTACGATGCCAGAGACAAACACACACGCAGATACGTCAAACTTACAACATCCACTCGTTTTTGCGTCGCTGTAAATATTTTAATGATTGGGTATATTAGTCCGTAAGTTACATTTTAAATAAATGAATAAATAACCTACCAAATATTGCACGCCTGACATGGATCCACTGTTGGGACTTTACACTATATTTATACATATATGTGTTACCGGAAATGTATGAAATCTAGGAATTGTATACAAATCCTAGGAAATTTATACAATTCCGAAGCTTTTTAAGAAATGTATAAAATATTATTTCAAAAACTATTTAATACATAAATGTCCTAGGAAATGTGTAAAATTCATAGGAATTGTATATAATTCCAATATCTGATTAGGAAATGTATAAAAATTATGCTTTCAATCATAAAATATGTTTTTAAAATGAGAATAATCATTTTTATGAAAGCACTCGTCGATCTAACAACGTTCAGGTAACAATCATTTCATAAAATATTATAATCTTCATTTTATCCTACTAATTAAAGCTTATCTAGTAACTTTTAAAATGTTTTTATCACAAAATCGACTTCTATTATTCTTATAAAGTGAAACTTTCGTTTGGTAAGTAATCAGTATGTTATTTCAGTAATTATAAATGTCACAATATTAAAGTAAGCGAAGCAATAGCCTCCCCTCGCCCCGCTATCCCCGCGTAACCTTTGATATCTCCAATATTTTACATTTTACATTGCTATTTAGGAAATGTGTCTAATATAATTTTTTTACACATTTCCTTGCGATTTTAGGAATTACATACATGTCCTAGAAATTGTATACAATGACGGATTACATACATTTCCGGTAACATAAACACAGTGTAGCAAATAAACGTTTCTGATTTCTGACAATAAAAAACGGACATTCTGGGCCTAAAACGAAACTTTCTGCTCTAACATTTTCCACCATAAGTATGTAAATTTTTATTCGTCTTGTTAACCGAACCATGCTTAAATGATTTAAGTAAATATTTGCAGTTGTAGAAGTTCATGTCTTTTAGATCAACATTCATCTGAGTTATTGTTAAAAACGTGTCCTTTACCTGTCTCTCTTTGCCATGGCATGTTTTTATTTAATATTTGCTAGAATGTGTGAGTTGCTCTACCAGATTAGGGTTCCATTTGCATTCAATATATGTATTTTCGCTCTTCAGCTTCGACAAAAATGTTTTCGTACGTCCGAATGCTATCAGGATCTCTGTCTTCCTCTACAGGTGGCGTTTCTTTACCGATTCTCCTGAAATTTTGTGAGCAAGTTTGATAATTGTACAGATTTTTTTGTCGAGTAAAAATTAGGTTCGCCAACAAAAACTTGGGAGGTAGCGATCGTCTACGAATAGATTGATGCTAGTGGGCGCAAAACTTTTGGAATACTTTGAACTCTCAAAGGCTATTATCAAAAGGTTTTTACAGTTTTAAAAGAGGTTTTTAATGATAAGAATAGCGATTATTTACTCTTATATTGATAGTGTTGTTTATTTCATATTGTTTAACTACATTTAAGTACTACGCCCCTGCCTAGTGAGCTTGGGGGCGTGGGTTCGATTCCCACCTAGGGCAAACATTTATGCGATGAACATTTGTGTTTGTTCTATGTCTGGGTGTAAATATCTATTTAAGTATGTATTTAAAAATATGTATGTATTTATATCAGTCTCTGGCAGCCATAGTACAAGCTTTGCTTAGTTTGGGGTCAGACGACCGTGTGTGTAAGTGTCCTGATATTTATTTATTTATAAGTATCTATGTACATCATATTGCACACCCGACTTGGGTCTATTGTTGAGACTATATTTAAAGTAAGACCTTTGTACACAGTTCTGCATTAAATGATTCATTCTTATTCTCTTTAGGGTAACTTATGTAATTTGAGATGGATGGACGTTTACATACATGTAATACATAAATATACATGCATCACGTATCCTGCTCTTGCACGATGTGCAGTTGACTTGGCTGAAATGCAAGAAGCATTACGCGCAAAATTTGCGTAGATTTTAACACACAAAAACCAGTCTTGACTTATAAAGCACTAGATGTTACCTACGACTTTGCTCGCGTTTATTCAGAAAATAGTATCGTAAAATCTTCCTCGCAATATACTATAACTAATTATCAAATTCCATCAATATCTATTTAGCCGTTTAGCCGTGAATAACCAAATAACAGACAAACAGACAGACAGAGTTACTTTCCATTTTATAATTTAAGCATGTTTTTTTTAACACACGGTTTCTTTTTGATAGAATCGACTGATCCCTAAATAGTGATGAAGCCCAGCATGGGTAGGTGCGAACTGTCGTGACGTTTTTAGCACTCGTTTGGCATGAGAAAAGTACTAAATGATGTTGTGGCTAAGATAACTCGTATTTGGAGATTTCTGGGTAATCTACTAATAGTTATTCTGTGGTTATGTTTTGGATTCTAGTTAGTATGAAGATGTTTTACGTCAGTATAATAGTCAAATATGTAATTATGAGACTTAATGAGTTTTACGTTTGTTTCGTGATTTTTTAAACAGTATGTGCAGTGTGTATGTATATGTGATAAGCGTTGTAAGCGATGATAGTCTAGTTAGAGAAGGACCGCCTCTCAAGCCATGGGAGCGGGCTCAAACCCAGCCGACGCCGACGGCACGCACCAATTTGTTCATTGTGTGAGCATATGTGCGTATTGTACGTCGTCTGCTATATGACTGGAGCCTGGTGTATGGCGACAGGCTCGTCCCCTGTCACATTTGGGACTGAATATCGTCCGTCGAAGTGTGGGTGTTGTATTACACCTCTGCCAGCTCCTTCGGGGGAAAGGCGTGATGATATGTTATGTTATGTATAAATAAAAGTAATGTGTTTATAAAAGTATTCTGTCTCCGTTCTCATGATTCAAACACATTTTTTGCAAAAAAAAATAGTGTAATTTAGTATTTAGTACTAGTTGCGCCCCACGATGTTACCTGAGCCTATATAAAAAAGTAGTTTATGTGATGTTCCAGACTATAATTTATCTCTGTGCCAAACTTCACCCAGATCCGTTCAGCCGTTCTGGCGTGATTGAGTAATAAACATCCACTCATTGCATCCACCGATTCAAACTTTCGCATTTAAGATATTAGTATGATTAGTTGACCACGTTTAAGTGTGTATATGTGATGGGGTCGAAAGGTTCTCGAATGGAGACCACGTACCGGCAAGCGCAGCGTAGGACGTCCACCCACAAGGTGGACAGATGACCTTGTCAAGACCGCAGGATCGCGCTGGATGCAGGCCGCTACCAACCGGTCTTATTGGAGATCTATGGGGAGGCCTATGTCCAGTGGACGTCCTATGGTTGATGGATGGGTGGAAGTGTGTATACTATGGCATTCGCGATTTTTTTTTTTATTACATAATAGGCTTGCGTTTGGCCGCCAACATGCCTGATGATAAGCAGAGATGCGGCCTACGATGGAGCACGCTTGCCTAGAAGAAACCGATTCACTCGAGACTTGAAGACACCCAGATTATAAGTGTCAGGGAAGTCACTCTGGCAGAGTATTCCACACTCTAGCGGTCCGTATGAGAAATGAGGAACCAAAGCGTTTCGTGCGTGTTGTAGGTATGTCAACCATAAAACGATGCCGCTTTTTCGTACTCTTGGTTGTTTTATAGAAGAACGGGCTAGGGAGAATAAGGTCATGCAAACCAGATACACACTCCCCGAAATGTATCCGATAAAAAACCGATAGACTAGCAAACTTGCAGATACAAAGGAACAAGAAAAGAAAAGTAGGATAGGATTAGTGGCTCTGTGAGCTGTAGATCTTGCGGCCGACGTTTGTCTCTCTCTACAGGTCGCATTTCTTAACCGATTCTCTTGAAATCGATCGACAAAAAAATCCATAGATTTTTTTTACCTACCTACTGTAAGTAGGTTCGATAATTACATAGATTTTTTTGTCGAGGCAGCTTTTGGATTTTTTTCAAAATGGCGGAGATATGATTTTTCCGTGCATTGCTAATGAATGATGCCTTATTCTAAAAGCTAAGTTAATATTCCTTATGCAGTCGTTACCAATTCATTTCTGCAGCTCCAGGTTCTACAAAGGCATGCAAATCCGAGTTAGTTGGAGGATTGTTAATTTGCAGGAAAAAATTCACTTTGCGTCTCTTGATTATTACGTCAGTTTTATTAAGAAAAATTCTGTTTGCAACAGGAATGCAGTATGGTTAATTAATTCTACAGCATTAAGGTCAGTAATTCGAGAAGAACATAACATAGCATATCATCACGTCTTTCTCCCGACGGGCTGAGGCTTACTCCCAACGACCACCACCAATACAGCTACCAGTGGTGGACGTTAGAACAAAGGTTTAATTTTTGTCCCAGCGGCCGCCAGTGGGTCTCGTGGGGCTAAAATATTATTATTTTTAGCTTTTTGTCATTAAAATGTACTTACATAGTTAAGCTGTGTTACAACATATCGTAACGCCTTTCCCCCAAGGTGGCTGGCAGAAGTGTAATACAGTACCCACACTTCGCCGGACGATATTCAGTCCCAATGTGAAAGGAAGCGAGTCTGTAATCACACTAATATTATAAAGGCGAAAGTTTGGGAGTGTGTATGTTTGCTATTGTTACTTCTTCACGCTCAAACTGGTGGATGGATAGTGATGAAATTTGGCATGCCTTATACCTTGGATTAACACATAGAGTACTTTTAAACCGCGGGTAAAACCGCTGGACACACTAGTGATACATATAAGCTTAATATTAGATTTTCACATAGTAGCTCTTAATAAACAAATTAGGGCATCGTCGCGTCCCTCGGGCAATTTATAATACTTGTTGTGTTTGTGTTGAATACGGCCTTGATAAGCAGTTATTGGTACAAACAATCGGGTCTAGCTGGAAAGGCCTGAGGCATGCCTTAGGACATTGGTTTAGTAATTTAGATATCAAAGAGAAAGAATTTTAACAAATGATTTTCTAATTCTAATGTGTGTTTTGCTCAATTGCTCATTTTGTCGTCTAACTTGCCTTAATTACACGACTGCGGAAGAAAGAGGGTTATGTTTTTCAAGTGTATAGATATGTGTGTATAATGCGATGATAGCTTAGTTGGAAAAGGCCCGCCTCTCAAGCCAGAGGGAGCGGGTTCAAACCCAGCTGACGGCACGCACCAATTTGTTCATTGTGTGAACTTAAGTGCATATTGTATGTCATCTGCTACATTACGGGAGCCCGGTGTATGGTGACAAGCTCACCCCCTGTCACATTTGGGACTGAATATCGTCCGGCGAAGTGTGGGTGTTGTATCACACCTCTGTCAGCCCCCTCGAGGGAAAGGCGTGACGATATGTTAATGAAGTCTTCTTAATGACTGTTTAAACATGTCTATCAGTGAAGAACGTTTTAGTAATATCAATGTTTCTATGTACTTCTCCTACTTGTATGTTTGTTTTACTTAGTCCGTTTTGAGCGTGTATTAATTGGTTACATAGTCGTAGTTAGCAAATAAATAAGTTCATGTAAATATAAATTTCAAGTTTGGGACTAAAATTAGACGAAGGTTGTGAAGATATTGGGTCGCGAGGTATTCGTTCGAGTTTAACTGCTTAACTGCCAAGTCGAGTAGTAGTGTCAAGCCTACTTTAAAACTAGTACTTTTAAAAATGTAATCTTAAAATAAAATTAGATGTCCGTTGCCCAAATGGCATTATTGTCATAATACTCAGTTGCCCACTCTGTACATTGACAATGTTATTTTCGCATACCGATAGGTTAAGACATGGCTCAGTTACTTTTAATATTTATTTTAAACCTTTGTAAAATTTACCCATGTTTTGCGTAATAAATGATTTGATTTGATTATACAGGGTTATAGGTACCTCATCAAAAACCTCTTAAGGGTTCACTGTACTCATCAATATGAACAACTTTTACTATGGGGTGAACTCTGAAATCGCGAAAAAAAATCAGCTGATCCATACATTTTGTCTCAGGTGATTGAGCTTTTTGTATGGAACAGCTGTTTGTTTTCGCGATTACAGGATTGGCTTCATAGTAAAAGTTCTTCGTATTGATGAGTACAATGAACCCTTAAGAGGTTTTTGATAAGTTACTTATAACCCTGTATTTATAAATATATATGCAAAGAGGTCGGAGTTCGTAGCCTATTTTAAGAAAGAAGCTGTAGGTCTTTTGTTTTTAGTTCATAAGAGTTTCTTTGATACCTAAATTGAATAAAAACATTTTGACTTTGACTTTTGACATTTGTTGAGTTTTGATTTTACAATAAAATGCCTTTAGAATATTTTAAAAGAATGTTTAAATACCTATTACAAACATAATACAAAGATACAGTCGTACAATCCTTTTCCTAAAGCCATTCAGGAAATTTTCAACCCCTCCTGTAACTTCGTTGTAGTTCTAGAAGTCTAAATTTTTAGAGAAATAGGGTTTTCAGGAAAGGGTGTATTAAGCTGTCTGGGTTTTAATTTTTTTTTTAAATTGTTATTTAGGTTAAAAATTACCTAATTGAAAAAATAAATATTTTTTACTATACAGGGATACCATGAAAGTATGTACTAAGCCAAAGGAGGGACATTTTACTCAACATTTTAAACAATTTTTACTAAGGACCAACCCAAAATTTCGAAGAAAAAAGCCATTTTTCCATGACTTAATTAATCGTCGACAAAATGTATGGAACAGCTGTTATTTATTTCTTTCTCGACTTCAGAGTTGACCATAGTAAAAGTTGTTCATAATATTAAGTAAAATGACCCCTTTCGGCTTAGTACCTACACCCTTTCCTCATAACCCTGTATGAGTAAACCCCTAAGCCGTAGAGGTCATTAGTAAAGCAGTCTGTTGAAACCGTTCATTCGTTCAACAGTTACGTGATAAGGAAGCGTGCACTCTGCGCCGGCTTTCTATTAGTCTTGACCTTATGTTGCATCATTTATTGCTCCGATGCGAACTGTAGCGTGAGCTGTTAAACGGTTATGAGTACGTTATGAGAAAACCGAAAGAAATTGGTACCTTTTACTCAATGTAACATTATAAATAAATAATAAAAATCCGGCCAAGTGCAAGTCGGACTCGCGTACGAGGGGTTCCGTACCATTATTTATAAAAACGGCAAAATATCACGTTTATTGTATGGGTATACCCCTTAAATATTTTCTTATTCTGTCTTTTTGTATTTGTTGTCACAGCGACAACAGGAATACATCTTCTGTAAAAATTGCATCTGTCTAACTATCACGGTTCATGAGATACAGACCTGCCTGCCTGCCTGGTGACAGACGGACAGTGGAGTCTTAGTAATAGGGTCCCGTTTTACCCTTTGGGTACGGAACCCTAAAAATAACTTCTGAATGCATCGACTGAGCCAGCGTCGATCAGCTTTTGGGCTTGACTCAACAAACACTGACTGTGATTAATTCTTCCGATCTGGGGGCTTACCACAACCTCTTAAAACATCATTAATTAAGCCTTACTTCGTAATTTCGTACCATGACCACCCTAAAAGTATTCCTGTTAAGTTTTGATATCGCTTAGCAGTTTTGTTGACGTCACTCGATTTCGTTCATTCAATCCAAGGAACATTTGTTTAAAAACCGTACCATGACCTCTAAAGTATTCCTGCCGAGCTGTCAAAATAGCAGGAATGATACAAATGACAACGATTGTTAAAAAGTTGCTCTCCGTGTAACTTTTTCTATTTTTAAGTGAGTTTTTGCTGTGTTTCTGAGGTTCTATTTGTAATATTTAGCAAGATGGCCGATGATTTGGAAACTTTCGAGTTTCTCGAAGCAGATAATGGAAGCTCCGTACTACGAAGGACGCCTTCGGACGGGCTCCAGAATAAATTTCAACCCATTTTCACATAGATTTTTTGTTGGCTAAGTCAGCTCCTTTTGATGCACTTGCTTCTTCTTAGAGTGAGCCTTCGCCTGCAGACTCCTATTAAAGCCCGCAGCGATTTCACTGTGGGTTTTTAAAAAGTCTCAGACTGAGACTCTGCGGCCGCTGTGACAAATTATTCTAAGCATTAAATTCTAGATATCACCAAAATAATTTTCACAAACTTTAATTGGATACAGCAATTGAATTTTAATTTACCTTCATGATCATAGGTAGATTTAATTTACGGTTTTGAGGGGAACCGAAAAGATGGTGTCATGATTTTGTATTATTTTCTAAAACGAAAACTCGCCTTTACTGAAAGAGGGAAAGAGGAGCGAGATTTATCTCATTTATCATCATCTTCATCAGAGATTTAATGAAAAATGTTATGACAAACATACGGAAGACTATGGTGGTATGGCTATGTTGCCTCTAGCCTGCCCTATGAGTCAAAACAAAAAAAAAACGTTTTTGACATTGTTCATACTACCAAGTGTCGCCAGATGTTTCTTATGAGAGATTGTACGCGAGTGAGGAAAATAAAAATTCTTAGGGAAGAAACTAATAATAAATCATAGTGTTTTTACTTGCAACTTGTAAAAACCGTAAGTGTAATTTCCCTGTATCGATAGGATACTGTAGGCACGATTTTGCTATGCGGTCGTACTATTGTACGACCCCGATTGTACGATTTTTACATGGCAAAAATCGTATAATTACGATTGACATCGTACATCTGGCAACACCACACTCCAAAATACGCAAAAGTACCACAGAGTGTATAAAAGCACTTGTATCGTACATTCTTTTGACATCACTGTAGCAGGAGTAATAACGTTTTAAAACATTATTGTTTTCAATGCTTGTGGTAGGGTACAAAACAATACTTATTAAGGAATGTAACAAAACGTTCCTGCGCAATGATGTTTTTGTAAAAGTTCATGGTAAGCCCCCTGATTTTTACTTAATTCCCTATCCCAAAATGTATAAAAGTAGACTGACATTCGAACAATTTGAGTTTGAAATTTCTGGGATCCGGTCGGAAACGTTTCCGAATGAATGTGAATAGCACCGCAAAAGGTCGAGGCGAAGCAAATATACATGCACAGACGTACCTGGGTCTGCACCGGCCTCCGATGACTCCTTCACCACTAATCCTCGAGTTATTGATGTGAGTTGAGCGTGGGCGCGACACAAGATGAAGGGTTTCACCACTCGGCCTGCCTTCGCTCCCATTTCAACTGTCATGCACACGTACTCGGCCTGCCTTCATTCCTATTGGACGAATACGTGTGCATGACAGTAGTTGCTTTTCAATTGTCATGCACACGTACTCGGCCTGCCTTCATTCCTATTGGACGAGTACGTGTGCATGACAGTTGCTTTTCAACTGCATTTTGCTATCGCCCAATGAGGTCTGATCTCTGATGTTGATGTTAATAAAAACAAAAGTGCGTTCCGTTTTATGAGAACGGTCACTCTGCAACTACTAGACCGATTTTGAAAATTCTGACCCATTTTTAAACTATTCCTTAGTAATAGCTTATAATGATAAGCTATGTCATTTGCAAATGAAGCTGTTCGCAAAAGCTATTTTTGTAATCGGCAAGTGTTATAGCATTCGCTTAAGCTTAATGGCTTGCCTACTTTTTGAGGAGTCCGTCCACTTACAAACTCAGCGGCCGACCGGCTCTTACCAGTGCCCGACTAGCGCCGCCTCGCGGTCAACGCGTCAACTTTTCCTTACAATCGTGAGAATGAAAAGCAAAGTTATACGTAGTACAATTATTTATTCTGTGGTAATTCTTTGTGGTATAGGCTTTGTCCTAACTATAAGCAAACTGTGAGTGACTGACTGTTTACATCCAGTTCGACAACCTTTATGTTACAAGGTATTGTCTGAACTGCACGTACTGAGTCTTTAAAGCTTTTTAGATTCTCAAGGAAATAAGTAACATTACTAAACGAAAAACAAAAGACCCGGCTGCAAAAATTTGTTTACATGTGACTTCCACTACCAAGACGGTTCAAATGACACCTCAAATGTCGAAATCCATCAAGCTTTAGGTCGTGCCTAAGAAACCTCATACATACATACCAACAAACACTGATACGGACATGCACTCGAAAAACATAACTCACCTTCTTGCGCAGTCGGATAAAAGAGCGTCTGCACGCCGGCCACACGCAGTCACCTCGATCTGAAAATGGCTTTATGTCACAAAAAAAGTATTAAGTTAACTTTAATTTAATACTGCTAGCTTTCACCCCGCGACTTCGTTCGCGTTTATTATTTATATATGTATTGAGCTACATTGAGTTACATATATATGTGAGCTATCCTATCTGTAAAGTTAGATCGAACTGCACACGGTGTGGAAATTTGATTGAAATCGGTTAAGTAGTTTAGGAGTCTATAGCGGACAAACAACGTGACACGTAATTTATATATATTAAGATAAGATTGCGAGGTGTTCAGGCACTGGGCTTGTAAGTGGACGGAGAGCTTTGATAGCTGTTATAGCATCAACCGTAACACGAGCCGTCCGTTTCACCCAACACCTACGTGGGTATGTGTGTCAATGGGTGTTCGACTACGCGTTATTTAATTCATGGGTAAACAAACATTCGGGTCAAATCGTTTAGTGAATTTAGGATTTGTGAATTTCTGTTCATTCTGGACGGCAGTTTCCACAAATTAAATGCTTTTTACAGAGCTGGAGTTCGATTACTCTATTTTAAATTCGGTCGCTTTGAATTTTTCGACAAATGATCCTAAAACATAATTATATCTAGCTATTATTTACATGTCCATATTACAAAATAAACGCGAAAGCAAAATACAGCTGAATGCAAGTTTGCAAAGCAATAGAGACTATCTAAGGCACATACTACATCTAACAGACGGCAGGATCATTTTCTTATTTACCAAAGAAACAATATTTACATACACAAGTTGTAAACAAGTTGTAAACATATACAAGTTGTAAACGTCCATTTGATCCACTAAAACGAACTATCAAAACATTGAAACGAGAGCTCCAATAACACAACGTACAAAAAACTGTTGTTCATATGAACAGTAGATTTTTATTTTTCATATGAACAGCAGTTTTTTGTATTCGTATTTTTTGTATGTTGTAGTTGTTTTTTCCTGACCTGACCTGTAAACCGATATTTAATCAGGATAGTTTTTATTGAAGCTGGTTTTGACCTGCTTCAGTCATCAGGTTTGCCTGATGTTCCTTAGGTAATATATATTTTTTTCAATTATACAGGGTTATCGAGATAAGATGCACTAAGCCAAAAAGAGATCATTGCACTCATCGTTATGAACAACTTCTACTATGGAGTCAACCCTGAAATCGGGATAAATTAGCGGCTGTTCCATACAATCAATGAACTGTTTGTATGCGACAGCTGTTTTTTTTTGCGCGCCAACGTCTAATAAATCGATGAACGCCGGCTGCATGCACGAAAAAGGATGACTCATTGTCCCTTTACGCTCATTGTAACGTACGATCGAAGCGAGAGCGCTACACGAGCGATTTATTCATAAAAGTGTGCAATCATTTCATCAATATTTTGTTATGACGTTGTCACGTTGAACTACGAGTATCGTCCGTAAACCGACTTTACAGACAACCAATTTTTTTTTCAAGATTTTGGGTTGGCTACTTAGTAAAGGTTGTTCATAATGATGAGTACAATGATCCCTTTTTGACTAAGTACATCCTGTACCGATAACCCTGTATAATTGAAAAAATATATCTAAATTACTAAGGAACATCAGATTTGACCGGCTTCAGTAAAAACTATCCTAATTATATAAAAAAATAAATTGGCACACTTGTAATATTATTATTATATTAAATCGTCTTCAGTTCCTTTGTTTTGTTCCTCACATCCAAAGAGAATATAAATACGGGGGATCTCTACAAAAAATACTTCCTGGTAATAAGCGGATCCCTATTTTATTTGTCGTAAAACACTTCACCGGGTTCAAAAGAAAAGCGCAGGGTTATCTTTTGACAACCTTTTACTTTGTAGATCGGATGTTTTCATTATCGTTTTACCATTTTAAGGCTTATTATTTACGGATAAAGGTTTATTGTTATTTTCCTGTTTCATCATCATAGTCGATTCTTATTCATCGAGTCGATACTTTTATACTTGTTCACAGATTTAAACATTAGATTTTTGTGATTTTGGCTATATCGACAACGTTATGTCCCTATCTGTGATGCCCCTGGTATTACAGGTATCCATAGGCGAAGATGATCGCTTACCATCAGCCCTTTAGATTGTTTGCCGCCTATGACATAACATAAATTGAAGCTAAAGATATTACGTTATAAACCTCTAAAAGCGCTATACAATATACGAGTAGGTCCATCCGAAGGGACAGACTTATTCATAGCACGTTCTTGCGATTTTCTGCTCCAATCTCTGTTAATTGTCTTCCGTAATTACTCATAGTATGTTTTTCCATGCTATACTGCTATAGTTGCCTTGGCTGCATCAAGTAGCAGGGTATTTTTCTATGGTGTTCATATGGATATGGTTCGTATGGTGGTGGTATAGAGCGATGGCAGCTTAGTTGGGAGAAGGTCCGCCTCTCAAGCCAGAGGGAGCGGATTAGAACACACCCGACGGCACGCACCAATTTGTTCATTTTGTGACAGAGAGAAAGACAAACGCGGAAAGCAACTTTATTTTAACCATGTAGAAATGTAGAGAAGACACATTATGAACTACTCGCATTTTCAAGATATTTCCAGTATTTCCATTAAATGTCATCCACGTGTCACCAAGAACCCTAAAGCAAAAACTGTTTTTACCTACTACGTAGATATTTGCCTCAAAGTATTCAATAGTCTAAGCCCAGGTGTGCTCAATACAAAACCCACAACATATTTGACTAGTCAAAGCGGTTTTGGACGCCGTGAGAACCTTATCAACTCTGACATCGATTACTGTGAATGGAGTAAAAACTATGAATATTCCCGTAGGTCAGCGGTAAGCAACCCGCGGCCCGCGGGCCACATGCGGCCCTCGGCCCTCCTCCTCCTCCTTGCGGCCCGCGAGTGTTTTGTAAATAAAATGAACCGGAACAATTTGCTCACATGGTCGTCTGGCCCTAAACTAAGCAAGGCTTTTACTATAGCTGCCAGAGACAGATACACATTGATTTTTAGAGATCAGATAATACCTACATAAATAAATAGATACCTATGGTAAAATATGTATAGATAGAAACCTATAGTACATTTTTTGAACAAGTGCGGTCAGTCTCTTGCTTATTTTGGCACTGTGCGGCCCTTGCCTGCCAAAAAGTTGCCGACCGCTGCCGTAGGTTATTAAATAACTTCGTTCAAAGTATGATTGATGTTTGTAATATAATATGATGTTATATGTCCTTATAGTGGATGTTCAAGCGTGCTTTTGAATGATTTTTGTTTGACATATAATGGGGAACATTTAGAATTATCTATTCAACAAATACCATTGGTGTTCGGTTTTTAAGAAATGTAAGTGTTAAATGAAAATGAATGAATTCGGTGTGTAAGAAAGGAATGGATCGACAAAATACAAAATGTCTATTTTTTTGAGAATAGAGTGTAGTCGTAAAGTCGTAGAATAATAAATAAATTTGCTTCTGCATTATAATAAATAAATAATAATAAATAAATTCGGGACATATCCACACACGGTCGCCTGACCCCAAACTAAGCAAAGCTTGTACTATGGCTGCCAGAGACTGTTATACATACTTAGATATTTTTAAATACATACTTACATAGATATTTAACACCCAGACATAAAACAAACACAAATGTTCATCACATAAATGTTTGCCCTAAGTGGAAATCGAACCCACGCCCCCAAGCTCGGAAGGCAGGTTCATTACATATTGTTTTTCGAGTGTTTGTATGTATGTGGGTATGTGTGTATGAGCTTTCTTTGGCACGCCCTTTTTTTTTTTTTTTTTTTTTTCGTGGGGGAATGCCTTTACACATCCCCGCTACGCCCCGGGGGAGGCGGAGCGGGGTATGTCGGACTCGGTGCCAGAAGGGCACCCATACCGACTAAACCCCCACGGTGTCCCTCGTCGCCGGCAAAAGCGGGGTCACAGGACCACTTGCACATTCTCTGTAACCCCACCATGCCGCTGTCCGCAGCCGGACTCACCTCAGGAGGGGATTACCTCCCCCCTTCAAACGGCTCGAGCGATGCCCAGGACACAGGGCATTGACTACTCAGGAGACCTCTAATAATTTAGGAGTGTCGGATACCCCCGTATCCTACACCCCCAGGGCCTCCTAGCGGAGAAGGAGTGCGCGCCCGACTGGCTCGCCTCCGTCTCCGCGCCTTCTTTGGCACGCCCTACAGCAACCTAAACAACTTGATGGATTTCGACATGTGAGGTATCATTTGAATCGTCTTGATAGTAAAAGTGACATAAGGTACAATATTCTGCAGCCGGGTTTTTTGTATTTCTTTGAATAATGTTACTTGTTTAGATCATAGATCAAAGTATGTCAATGTTTTTTTCCTTTGTCCCCAGCGCGAGTCCCGATGGCCAACGCTTTGCCTGGCGACGCTGCTGGCGGCGTCCGCGTGCGGCAGCGACATCCTTATGATCACGATGGGCGGCACCAAGTCGCACAAGATGCCCTTCTGGGAGCTGGCTAGGGGACTCATTCCTAGGTAAGCTTTTAAAAGAATGTAGCTATAGGCCGAGTGGCTAGCCTTGGTGTCCAAACTTTCAGACCACCCGCCCGCTAAGCCTACCCATTCGGCTCATACAAAATATTGTATAAGTCAATAAAATGGGTAGCCCTGGAGTTAAGAGTTTTCAGACTGACCGAAAGTCTGATGTTAGAATATGTTTGAATATGTTACGCAATGCATTGACAGTAGGCCCAATTCCAAAGGATTTTGTTGATAGATCTATGCTAACTTAAAATATACATAGCTGTCTGTGTTATGGCGCCTTTTCTTCAAGGCAATAATTTGAGCAGGATAACATTAGCATATATAAAGACAATTAAACACATTTGGTCCATACTTCACAAAAGGTTATTTAACTAATCAGGCGATAAGATGGACAAAAGTAAGCCATAGGCATCTTATTATATACCTAGTTCATATTTTTTTCCCAATTTACATCCAGATTCCATACCCATAAAAAAAAATACGAAAACCAAATTGGAATCAGCTCTAAACATAACAACATCTAAGTTAGTACAATGAAATCTGGAACACGAAAATGGGTAATAATGAAGTAGGTACATTTACTCTATAAATGTTCTATCAACTTGCCCATGTCATAACATAAGACTTCATGGGTCTGGACACCATTAGATATGCTTGTTACTCCTAATATAATCCTTATAAAGCCGCTATGAAAAATAAATGACCTACTTACACAAATTTTACGCACCGCCTTGCCCCATTGCACTTCCAACCCTTATTAGGTACTTACTCTGTTTTGTGCGGAAAATAATTATATTTCTTTCCAAATAAACACGATAGCTATTTTGTTTTTTAGTTTGTTTGTTTGACTGTACGTAAACTTTAAGACAACATGACTCAACTGGAGGCCTCCAGTTAGCATGACATCTTAATGTCATGATGGTTACGTTTTTATTTCTATGCTGCGCGACCATGAACCTTATTGCGCAGTTATACGATTCGTGGTCGCTCAGCGTCGAAAAGAAAACGCAACTAGTTCATAAGTTTGCTTTCAGAATATCTAGCTGTGTAAAAGGATACCAGCTGTTATCCGTGACTTCGTTTGCGTTTATTCAGAAAATAGTATCCTAAAACCTTCTTCGTGATATATCTAATGTCACTAATCAAATTTCATCTAGATCAGTGCAGCCGCTTATTAGCCGTGAAAAGCCTCTGAACAGACAGAGTTAATTTCGATTTTTAATATTAGTGTAGATTTTGGATTTCAAATGTAAAAAAAACCGCGTCGAAATTAGTTCAGCCGTTTTGGAGAAAATTTTAGCAATCTTTCATCTCCAGCGCGTGAGTGAAAAATCAGTTCATAAGTTTTTTAAAACTTTTTTTATTCTTCATATTTATTTCTATGTAATTCGTAAGATTGAATATTATGCTGCCTGCATGGCCATTCATAAAATACAATGTTTTTTCTAGTGAACGCTTGCTAATTGACTATTTTGCGTATTTTATAGTCCTTTGGGCAAGTTAATCACAAAAGCTAATCCAAATTTCGCAGAACTGGTAAATCTTAGAACAATAGGAAACGAGCGTAAAAAAGCAAATCTCTTCGTAAAAACCTCGAAGTCGGAAAAACCTTAAGACTCTTTTTCCAAAAAAAATATATCTGACTTTCGGAGATTAATTCGTACCCTTTTAACAATAAGCAGATTTAACATCCATTACTAAAATACTTATCAAAAAAACCTTTGGCCGTCTACGGAACAAGTGTATATTATATTATTAATAATAACAACCAATATTAATCAGTTCACAGACCTTTTATATTCAAAGCTAAAAGTTAAACTTTTAAATACGATACCCGACTGCTGCGAAGCCAAAAAATAGGGTTATGTGTTTGACCTGTTTGAATGAATGTATGTATGTACGGTTGAGCATATTTTTATGAATAACTTTAATGTTAGATTGGTCTTTGCGAGTAATGGGCACCATTCACACGAGTACCATTTCGCCGGATTTGTCGATAACTCGCCCAACAATACGAAAGGCTAATGATAGAGACCATTTCGTCACGCCTTTCCTCCAAAGGGGCTGGTAGAGGTGTACAACATCCACACTTCGCCGGACGATACTCAGTCCCAAATGTGCCAGAGGGCCAGCCTTTCGCCATACACCGCTCTAGTCATGTAGCGGATGACATACAATACGTACAAATGTTCATACAATAAACAAATGAGTGCGTGCTTTCGGCTGTATATATTTGAACCCGCTCTCTCTGGCTTGAGTGGCGGGCCTTCTCCAACTAGGCTATCATCACTCATGGTAGAGATCGATTCCTATATTACTTATCACCTATACGTTCAGTCCTATGTATTAGGGAGTATTCTGTGGTGCAGTCATAGCAGTGGATTTATGAAGTCTGGTATAAATTAAGGCTACCATGTCCATGATATGACTAGCACCTAGTTCGCACATTTAACATTACCTCCACAAACTCTCGCCTGATTTTAATCGTTTCTTTTAAGAAAACGGACAACTAATCTGCAAAATTTAATGAACATCGGTTATAAATTTGCCGTTGGATAAATATATTATGAACAAACATGCATACATACAAATGCCGATCTGTTCTTAAGACTCTGAGAGCTTTGCTTTGCTCAGTCCATAATCTAAAGAACAAGGTATGGCATTCCAGGAGCAATCACGTAACGACGTCACTCGTCAGCGTCGTCGTGTTTTTCGAACTGTTTGTAAATGACATATTATTTTGGTCTTGCTTAAGCATCGATTGACATCACTACGTGTTGCCCACGTAACCGGAATGCTATAACTGGCAGAGTATATTATTATACCATGGCTCAGTCTTTTTTTTTTATGTTCAATAAGTCGGCGTTTGACCATCAACTCGCCTGATGTTAAGCGACGTTGTGGTCTAAGATGGAGCACGACGACCTATAAGGTACTTATTCACTCTAGTCTTGAAGTTTTGTAGAGTGAAGAAGTACAAAGACGGCAGTTGAGTGAGGCGCTACAAGTGCGCTACTGCTCAGACCCGTCTTCGGAACGGTTACACCGGACTACATCCCGAAACACGACTAGGTCATTTCACGGCATGGCTTGGTCCGGTGGGTGGTAACTAGCCACGGCCGAAGCCTTCCACCAGAGTTTGCTACCCGGTTAGCACTACCCTGGGACCACGTGTAGGGAATCATAACAGAGTACACTCCTACGGACGTGGGTAGCTCAGCCCCCTAAGTTCAGTCTAATAATTTCCCTTTCTTGATTCTAGAGGCCACAACATCACTTTCATCAGCGCGTTCCCCCCAGACTTCCACATAGCTGGGCTGGAGGAGATAGCTCCTGAAGGTCTGGTCTCTTACGTCAAGGGGTTCATGTCGCAAGACCTGGTGGGGGCCAAGATGCGGGGAGAGGAGCCGGTGCCGGTTGGAGATATACTCCGGTATGGGTATGAGGTGAGCAGCTTATTATATTTTCATATTTTGTTCTTACTTGAAGTTTTGTTAGGAATTAGCTATAAACGATTGGGTTCTTCCTTTTGTCCCCCAGTTTTCGTCTCCACTGGGGGTGACTTTTGTATGTACCTACATACTTTGAAATTGTATGTGATGTACTTAAGTTAATCAATAATTAGTATTCACTGGAAATGTATTTGTCCAGGTGCAAATTAGAACTACGATTGACGTTGAGTTTCCTTAATTTGCATTCGATAAACATACATTTTGTCGACAATTTTCAAATTTACTGGGTCGTTAAAACGCCCGTTTGTATACATACAATGTAACAACTTATTCCTTTCTTAACCTTAATTACAGGCTTGTGACGCCTTCCTGACCGACATCGAGACGCGCTCCTTCATAAGAACCAGAAGGAACTTTGATCTCATGATCTTGGACGGCACCTACCCTGAGTGCGCGCTGGGCATCGTCCACTCCTTCAAAGTGCCTTTCATGTACATCAATACTGTTGGCTTCTACGCCATGCCTCAGAGTAACTCGGGCAGCCCGGCTCCCTTCTCCGTCACTCCGTTCTTTGGAAAGGGCTACACGGATAACATGGGCTTCATAGACAGAATGCTCAACGCGGCGTGGCATGTGGGTAAGTATGCAAATCCAAAATTTTAATAAACGACACTACTTTGTGATGTAGTTGTAGGCTAGGAAGGTTTCTGCAAATATCGTAGGGAAAAGAGGCAACACCAAAATCAATCAAAAAAAGATAACCGTTTGGTGCGCCTGGTGGTAATGTTATAGCAACGCCGTTGATGGCTAGTGTAGGAATATGTATAATTTTATAGTAGTCATCAAGTTCGCACGTTAGCGTAGACAAATCCATGAGACATTTTGACGAAGTTAAGTCTTGAGGCCTTAAAGTAAAGAGCTCCAGCTTAAGCACCATGTGACCGATATCTGACATTTCTACGTAGATAAATCTTGAAAACTCACATAAATAAGGCTTTAAGTAAACTCTTTCTTTAATAAACAACAGGGGTCCTATTCGGAGATTTTATATTTTCATCTCACCTTTTTTTGTCCTTGTTGCTCTCATTTTCAACGTCATAGGTGTGAGAGGTTGCACCAAGATAAAATCTCAGATCATCTCACGCGTAGGAATAGCCCTCCAGAACTTTCCGACGTAAAATAAGGCTATTCTGCGTAAATTTAGAGAATTTTCTAGCTTTAAATATGGCTAGGTCTTTTATTTTCTACCAGCTGCTTAAAACTCCTCACCCCAACCTTTTTTCTATCCAGGTACATACTCCATGCATGCCATCAGCGTCACCGTCCTACAGAGCGTGTTGCGCCGACACTTCGGCGTCCAGATACCCCACGTCTACGACATGTCGAAGAACGTCAGTTTTATCCTGCAGAATGGGCACTACTCCGTGTCGTATCCTCGACCGTACCTGCCTAATGTGGCTGAGGTGGCTTGCATACACTGCAGAGAACCGAAGAGACTTGATCCGGTAAGAAAGCTGTTGTGATTATTATTAGTAAATGCTGTGCTGAAGACTTGCATGGAGAGAAGACCTTGGTCAAACAACATACCCCAATAAAAGTCCACTCACATCAACACTCACAATTAGTTGTCCCATAATGTACCATCTGTCTCCCACTCACAATTAGTTTTCCCATAATGTACCATCTGTCTCCCACTATACAATTACTTGCCCAATACTGTGGGTACATTGTGGGAGACAGAGAATACCCATCCTACTGAAGAACCAACTGTCTCCCATGGTACAGGAACACTAGTTTGGGAAACAGGAACTCTTATGTAATTAGAAAAAAAAAACACTCATCATTGGTCTCCCTTTTTTTAAGACATTTCATAAACCATTACAAACCACCATTACCAACTTGCGGTAAGTACTTCTCTCTAGGTAGGTCTCAACTATCAATACAAAATGTAAGCGCAATTTTTTTTCATGTCGTTGGTCCCAACTAAAGTAACAAAAGTTACCAACTGCCTGCAATCGCGTCCTGCTTTGTAACATACATTTGTTGTAACTTATAACATACAAATGTTTGAACTATCTGATAGTTATAAAGATTAGAACATTATTAATATCACTAAGCCAATACCTATGTAAATGCGGTGGTGCAGTAGCTATCGAAATTACAGGAGAGAAGCGCAATTTCAAAACCATATAGACTAGTAAATAATAGTTTGCCTCGACCCGAGACCCTCCATGTGTCCACAACCCCCGTCAAGGCCGATTTACCTCACATGGCCTAACAAACAGACTGTCATGATCGATTTAAAACTAGTTTACTGTACTAAAAACTAGTTTAAAATCAACATATCGTCACGCCTTTCCCCCGAAGAGGTTGGCAGAGGTGTAATTACAACACCCACACTTCGCCGGACGATATTCAGTCCTAAATGTGACAGTCGCGAGCCGTTAAATCGAGTCCCTACATAATTGAGCGTCGTTTCAGAATGCAGACCTGAGACTTCGTTTTGGTTCGTCAAAAATATTACACACTAGCTGCGCCCCGCGGTTTCACCCGCGGCTAAAAATTCTATTTTATGTGCTATTCTAGATTACAATCTATCTATGTGCCAAATTTCATCCAGATCTGTTCAGCCGTTCTGGCGTGAAAGAGTAACAAACATCCATCCATCCATCTATTCTTACAAACTTTCGCGTTTATAATATTAGTAGGATAAAGATCCCATTTAAATAAAATATCAACACAACGAATCCCATTCTCTCCTAAATATACTGAGTCTTGTCTTCCAGGAAAAAATATTTCTTCCTATTCTCATCCTCAATAATCTTAGGCACGTTTATTTATTTTATTTTATTTATTTAATTAAAATACACAGCTCACAATAATGACATGAATAAACTTACAGATAAACTTACAGCTAATTACGGATTTACATTTTATATACAAAATAATAAAAGCAATCACTAAATAAACTTAATAAACTTATTACTTTTCAATTTTAAAGAAAAATATTTTTTTATGATGATAAACATACTCGTAAGTACTTACATTTAAAAATAAGAATTTTTGGACAATTTTTAATGCTTCATATTATTTTATTATGCGTTGAAGTGCGTTGGGTGCCTGTGTGTGAGAAGACGTGTGGGGGTGTGTGTGTGTGTGGTATAGTGTGTTAATAAGCGAAACTCAGAAAAAACTGGCACAATTTCAGCAAACATTTTCTACTTTTCTAAGAATTTTCCATCCTCGATACAATTTCCCATTTTTCACCGAGCAATCAGGTTTACCTTCCCTCACACCTTCCTAACAATTTCTACGAAAACTGAGTATCGTTTCCTTGCTTGTTAGAGTAAGGTGGGCTTAGGCAATCAAGGAAGGAGCCGATTATAATAAAAAACAACAGGAAAATGCCTTTCGGAAATTCGTCTCAAAGGAAGCTGCATTTTTTTTGTCAGAAAAAGTTTTGTTGAACGATGCTTTGTTGGAACGGGAAAGTTGTTAATATTTCCTTTTTGATGAAGATTATTAAGACTCTTTTAACGGCTATTGTGGAATGGTTGACACGGTTTTAAGGTCAGAGTAAAATTCAAGCTTGGAAATATTCGTATTAACCGACAGACCCACCGTGTATGAAGCATATTGACAAAATAGGTATAATATCTCTTTTGACGCAAGATGGAAGGTAGGTTAGGAGCATACCCACGTTTCTATGTCATAAGATAACCATTAAATAATGGGTCCAGTGTTTTTTCTAAGTGAAAATAGGTTTCATACCTATAACGTCCAGTGTTTTTTTTTTCTAAGTGAAATGACAAACCTATGAAACCTATTTTCACTTAGAAAAAAACACTGGACGTTTTACTTAAATTTAAACTTTTAATGTCTTAACTAACATCATTATACATCACATAAGCTTTCGCATTATCTATTTGTCGACCACGCGATGTCCTCTCAAGGTTTTCAACCAACTTCCAAAAAGATGGAGGTTCTCAATTCGATTGTTTTTTTTTGTATTTAGCACGTGTTGCACTCATTTAGCACTCATTTTCGTGCCAAAGACGTAGCTTTTAAGTCTGTTGTTTTAAGGTAGGTAATTGAAAGCTCTAAGTACGGATTAAGTGCCTACGTGTTTGTTAGCGATTTGTCCCAAAGCTCTTAGTAAGGGGTGTAAGTTCTCACGTAGAAACCTTAGACGCTTCATTTTGTTACATTTTTGTTCATGGTTTTTTTTAATTTGTTTATTTTGTCAAAAATATTGATAAACTTATTCGTTTGTATCAATACTTACATCGCATCGTTTGCATCTTCAACGGAAATAGTTTTTCATTCTTAAAAAAAAATGTGTGTTAGAAATTTAGAACTTTTAATGTACCTACATAAAAAATTACAATTAAATGTTAAACACACATTTTACCTCGAAATTGTTTAATATTCTTGCTGTACGAACTAATATTTTACTTAGTTACTTTTTTTAAACTTTTTTTTACGTTTATTTTATTCGGCAGTAAGTTTAAAACTAGTATAAAGTCAACAAATAAGGAAAGTTAATATTAATCTAGAATTCATCCATCTAAAACCTATAAAATGAACATGGACCTTCCTTACCATAAATGTGTAAAAAGTGCTTAAGAAGAGTTATTTTAATAGAGTCGTTATTCTTAGCCTTTCCCCCATTACCTGCAAGAATGCTTCGAGGTAAAATCTTGAGGAGGCACGCTTTAGGCCACTTTCCCCTTTAAATTGTCGAATATATTGCTTTTTTTAACATAATTTAGATATAATTAAACTAACTAACCTAACTAACCTCTGTGAGGTGTAGACCTCGCGGCGGACGTCTGTCCTAATCTACAGTGGCCCTATTCGGAGATTTGAGATTTTCATCTCATCTTTTTTCGTCCTTGTTGCTCTGGTTTGAACGTCATAGGTGTGAGAGTGACCAAGATAAAATATCATCTCATCTCACGCGTAGAAATACACATACTCTACAGGTCGTGTTCTTCAACAGATTCTCGTGAAATTTTCTCGTGAGCAGGTTCGATAATTAGTATAGAATTGTTTTGGGTCAGTTTTAATTTTTTTTCTAAATTGTGGAGAAATGATTTTTTCGAAAAATTCTACATAGTTTTCGTACCTACTCAAAAAGAAATAAAGAGAATCGGTTAAGAAATACGATCTGTTGAAGAAGACAGAGATCCGGACAGAATCCAGACATACCGAAAGCATTTTTGTCGAAGCTGAAGCACAGGCGCTTCGTTCGCTAACACTCGCTCGGTCGGTTATCTGCGAAAATAATTAAATCAGTGTTATTTTTTAAATCGGTGTTATGGTAAATTGGCTACGGACGGTGTTATTTGCGTTGCGACAAAAAATACTGCATTGCAAGTCTTGTGTTTACGTCATTTACGTTCATCAAAACGTAATCATGGGAAATCTTCCACATGTCTTGGTTCGATAATTTATATTCAAGGGCATTTTGCAGTGAAGAGAAGTTTCAATGTTTTAACCTAGTAACATTTACTGGAAGTCCGTTTAGCTACAATGAAGCATAAAAGTTACATTTTACAAATGAAAATCATAAAGTTACATGATTATTATTAATTGCCGTTGATTTCAACATTCTAATCATAATATATAGGCAAATCACTTTAGGCTTCGTTGTGCCTGACTAAGCACACTGAGAGCAGCTGACTGCCAGCTGGCTGACCCGGAGTTGAGTTAGCGGGGTACAGTAGCTAATAAAACGGTCGCTTACTGTATGAGTCAGCAAGAAATACGCCGCAAACTGCTTACAGTACACGCTGTCCGAACACTCCTTTAAATGTATTGATCATCAGACATCAAACAGTCAGTCACTGACAGCTTGCTCAGTTAGAACTAAGCCTAACATGACCCTCGAAACTCATCGCTACGCTAAAACTTATACGCACTTTGCTAAAAAAGTAGTTAAATGGTCTCTAAATATCTAACACTATAAACTCCGTCTCTTCAAGATGGCGACTCGCCATCTTCTTCGAGTCGCGTTCTTCTCGGGCGAGTTGACTAACGACTTTGACATAAACAACAGAAATGTGTTCATATAAACCAAACTGTGGCAAGGTGAATCTTCTATAACTTTTTCTACACTTCCATCTCGTCTCGAGTCGTCTCTCTTTCTTTTATTTGACAAGAAATCATTTCTATTCCAGGAAATAGAAGACTGGATTTCCGGCGCTGGTGACACAGGTTTCATCTTCATATCCATGGGGTCTTCAGTCAGGACCAGCAACATGCCTCTCTCGGTCCACCGGCTGTTCGTCAACGCACTAGGAAGGCTGCCCCAGAGGGTGCTGTGGAAGCAAGACGCTGAGCAGAATATGACTGATATACCGTCGAATGTTAAGCTCTTCAAGTGGCTGCCGCAGCAGGATTTGCTGGGTAAGTTTTTGTTGACATGTAAACACATTAATTGTGCGGACCGCCTGAGAAATGTGTGGAATGCTCTGCTTGTGTGGGTGTTCCCTGATAGTTATAGTGTCATCATGTCTCGAGTGATCGGCTTCTGCTAGGCAAGCGTGCTCCATTGTAGGCCGCATCGTTGTTTAACATCAGGCAAGATGGAGGGCAAGCGCAAGCCTATAGGGGAATAAAATAGAAGCCCCGCCTCTCAAGCCAGAGGGAGCGGGTTCGAACCCAGCCGACGGCACGTACCAATTTGTTCATTGTGTGAGCATATGTGCGTACTGTAAGTCATCTGCTACATGATTGGAGCCCGGTGTATGGCGACAGGCTCGCCCTCTTTCACATTTGGGACTGAATATCGTCCGGCGAAGTGTGGGTGTTGTGTTACACCTCTACCAGGCCCTTCGGGGGAAAGGCGTGACGATATGTTTATGTTATGTTTATGTAATTTATCTCTGAGCGTAACACTTATCTAACATGCATTATTATTTTTCTTTTTACACAAGAAAACTAATTCAAAACTTTCTATAATTTGTTGCATTCGTTAACTAATAAATCAATCACTTAACTGTTCTGAAATTGCTTTCTGTAAGAACCAACCTTTGGTTTTAAAAATAACGACCAATTATGTAAATTTACCAAATTGTATATCTTCTTAACATGCGAACAATACATTCAATTAAAGCAGCCATTGTCCTTACTATGACAATATGAGTCTCAAGAAACCTCTGAAATACAGCCCTGTGAAATTATTATGTTAGGGTAAGAACTCATCAAGATCTAATACGCTTTGGATTCATGAGAATATTAAAAAAAAATTGCCGACTATCAACTCAACTGGCTGGCAACTAGCCAGTAGCGTCTTTACTTTTAAAATTTTCAAAATAAATATTTGACCCAAAAAAGAACCTGTAAGTAAAAAATGAAAATCACTAAGTAGTTTTCGCATTTTGAGTCATGTTTGCATTGAATAGAACGAAAAACTTTCTTAAGTAAAAACATGCAAGGTCGGACCGAGCTGGAAGGGCCCGAGTAGCTCCCCACAAACCAGGGGCCCTCAGACGGGGTGTAACCCCCAACCTACCTACCGTCTGGCTTGCGGCAAGCCCCGCAAGGCAAAACGGAGGAGGGCCCTCGCCGACTGGGGCCCAGCTGGCAAATGCCACCCTGACCATATGGCCAGTCCCACCCTGAAAACATGTAGGTTCACTTAGAGAAGAAATTGCTTACCCGCACCTGTGACACATAGATAAAACTGCCAAGGATTTATTCCAAGCACTTCAATCTCGTGAAAGTTTTTTTACGAATCTTCTCGCAAGAAATCAAAGCTACTTAAAATACTCATAAGCTTAGCGTGGTTTTACCTTCAATTTTAATTAAGTGCCTACAAGCAAATAACAGGCATTGTCAACCCTCTAGCTTGTAGTTAAGAGCATAACTTTCACTCTGTCATTATGTCCGATAGGTCAAAAGTCGGACGTTATTATATTACTTACCTAGGTCGTTAATTTCCGCGACATTGTAAATGGCTATTTCATTTTAACCTTCGGCCGCTGGGTCGATTTCAGAAATGATATCTCTTTCCATGTTGATTAAACCCATTTTGTTGAATAATGCCTTTGCATTGTTAAGGTTCTAAAATGTTATAATCTAGGTAATGTAACTTTGCCAGAGCCAGAGAGCCAGATTGGACGTTTTCGTTTTATTTCGCTTTGAAATGTCCAAATTTGAGGGCTCTTTTGGGACGTGTGCTGTGATTATGGGCTATTTGTTTTGAGTTAGGGAAATTACGGCTTTTGTTCAGAATCATAGTTGAAACTGAGTTATTTGAGACCTTTATATAATGGTTTCGCGCTAATAATAACAATGCTCTTGACTATATAACGTGCGCTATAACTCTTTTAGATGTATTGCAATAAAATTGTGTAGGTATACAGCAAATAAGTAATATATTTCAAGCTTATGACTAATTTCTAAGTAGGTAGGTATCTACCTAACGAGCGATCAATTAGCTTCTTCAGTTGCTCTTCATAGCTTTAATAGGTAGGAATCTAGGTGAAGTTTGAAAATAATTTGCCTACAAGCCATTTTCACCAGTTGATTTGTTATAATAACACAACATTACATATCGTCACGCCTTTCCCCCGAGGGGGTTGGCAGAGGTGTAATACAACACCCACACTTCGCCGGACGATATTCAGTCCAAAATGTGACAGGGGGCGAGCCTGTCACCATACACCGTGCTCCAGTCATGTAGCAGATGACAAACAATACGCACATATGTTCACACAATGAACAAATTGGTGCGTGCCCTCGGCTGGGTTCGAACCAGCTCTCTCTGGCTTGATAGGCGGGCCTTCTCCAACTAGGCCATCATCGCTTTTCATCATCAGATTTTGTTAAAATAAGCGTTTGTTATAACACTTTTAATGAGCTGCTCAATATAAAACGTCATTAGACGCCATGTTTTTTTTTGTATGGAACCAAAACCTCAAAAGTATTTCTTTACAGGTCACCCGAAAATCAAAGCTTTCGTCACCCACGGCGGTCTACTCAGCATGTTCGAGACGGTCTACCACGGAGTACCCATCGTCACCATCCCAGTCTTCTGCGACCACGACGCCAACGCAGCCAAGGCCGAACTGGACGGCTACGCGAAAAAACTTGAGCTCCAAGGTCTTACTTCCGAAAAGCTCTACCAAGCCATCAAGGAAGTCATCACCGAACCTAAATATAAGACTGAAGTGAAAAAGAGACAGCTATATCTTCGCGATCAGAAGGAATCTCCTCTAGAAAGAGCTGTTTACTGGACAGAGTACGTTATAAGACACAAGGGGGCATACCACTTACAATCACCAGCCAAAGATCTCACCTTCTTCCAATATTACATGTTCGATGTTATTTTATTTGTGATGTTTTTGTTAGTTGCAAGTTACGCTCTTATTTCTTTCGTTATAAGGTTTAGTGTTAAGAGATTAGCAGATTTTGTTGAGAATAGACAAGTGAAGATTTTGGTGAAGCAGAAAGGTTTGTTGCGTGCGAAAATATCTATGGGTCACGTGAAATTGAAGAAAGATCTTTAGACTACGTAGAACTAGTAATATTTTGATTAAAGATAGCTTGCGTGTGCGCTCGTGAAGTTTATGTGAACAGAACACATATCAAGAATCGGTAAGGAAAGGAACTGTAGGTACTATTAACTTCTGAACGACTAAAAATACGTAGTTCGTATTTGATGGAAAAAAATACGAAAACTGCAGGTTCTTTTTAAGCCGCCGCCGTTCCATTTTTAAACTAAATTCAAGTGAGGACACATTTTTTTGTGAGTTTCCGTTCTATGTAAATAAGTATGTGTTTAACGTGTGTTTTTAGTATGTATAGATAAATTTAATTAAGATATTATTATGAAACATTTGTATGTACCGTGTACGCGTAGGTACTTACTCACGCGTAGATAATTGGTTGTTATGATATTTACATGAACGAATTTACACTGTGATTAATGTTTCGTGTGATTGATAAACATTTTTTTTCGTTTTGGGGTTCCGTACCAAAATGGTATAAAAATAACCCGTAATATTAGTTTTTTGAGGTGCTTAAAAAATGAAAATACTCGTAGCTAGATCCTGTAATCGAAAACCTAACACCACTCCGACCTACGCGTGAGATAAGATGAGATTTTATCTTGGTCACTCTCACACCTATAACTCTTCAAACGAGAGTAACAAGGGCGAGAAATGGTGAGATTGAATCTTACTCCGTAAAAATAGCCCTTCTGACCTGGGACCCTATTCGGAGATTTGAGATTTTCATCTCACTTTTGTACATCCTTGTTGCTCTCGTTTGAAACGTCATAGGTGTGAGAGTGACCAAGATAAAATCTCATCTCATCTCACGCGCAGGAATAGCCCCCCAGAATTACTCTTGTTTTTTTGGGTTCCATACCAAGCTAGATAAAGAAACTCCTTGGAAGAGAACGTTAGTTTCCTTATGCCTGTATGTTTGTATGTCACAGGTTCTCAGCTATGAAAGTTATCGATTTGCAGTCAAGGTTTTCGGCGTCTTTTAATAATTCACATGTAATTTATTTTCTGTGTAACTAAATGATCTTTTCTCATATCCGAATTCGCACACATCCACGAATTTGCATGCGCAAAAATCTGAATTATTTAGGCAGCTAGGAAATTAATGAATAAGGAAAAAGCTTAAAGGAAAATTTCAATGACGTTTAAAAATATGATGTTCCAAAAAGGTTTTTTAGCAGATACGGAACCGAACGCTTTTAGCGGATTTTTTTTGTGTTCGAGCCAAAGCTGCTTAAGTTTTACTTTTATGTTGGTTGTGAAATCAGAATTATGTACCTAAACCTAGCTCGATTGTAAGACCCACCAAAACCGGCCCTACTGGTGGTGGGTCTGTGTTTAGTAACAGGGGGGGCGATTGAATTAACCATAGTTGTTTATCTTAGCCGTTGACGTTGCGTTTGACATTAAAAAACGGACGTTGAACGGATAGTACTTATTTTTCACAAACGTGTCAGATGGACTTCTGGTGAACACGTTTGTGAAACAGTGATACGTGAGCCGTTCTACGTCCGGTTGTTTTTCAATGTCAACGACTCAATTAAGCATCGGCTATGGTAAGTTGAATTACCCCCCAGATATAATAATATAAAATAGGATTTTAAATGATGACGATGTTGATATGAAATATATAATTTTATATATAGGTACTATATGTATATAGGTCATCAACAAACCTCTCTTTTTTGTAAGTTACCAAGATTATGTTACCATTATTTAAGTGTTAAAAATTGTAAATATTGTTTAAAATAATGTTAACCTTAGACACAGTATAATTTTGTAACAAAGTAATTAATAAGGCATCTTTTAAGTACTGTGAAAAGTATGTTGTTTTTACCGAATAAAAGTTTTATGACGTGTGATAAAAAATAAATAAACTAGATTATTTATGACATTTTCACTTAAGTCCGAGACTAAATTATTAGATTACTAATCTAACTAGCACCCTGCGGCTTCACAGCTACATACATACCAAATTTAATCTAAGCCCGTTGAGCTTTTTCATCGAGAATGAGCAACAAAAAACATACACACTCTCACTCACAAACTTTCGCGTTTAAATCACACGCCACACTATATACATGTACTATACTTACTAAATACTTTCGCCACAGATCATCGAGGCAGACATTCCATCCAGATGCCGTCAGCTTTAATAAAGCCCGCACGAAGCGCTTTCAGAACTCCTTCCTAATGAGAACTGTGCCAAGGAGTGCTTCCGCGCTCCACACTTCCTGCCTCAGTGTTCCCCAGTAATAGATACAACCTGGGTCTCTTCAAGACAAGATTGAATAGACACCTCAAGGCCAAGCGTGCTCCATCTTAGCCCGCATCGTCACTTTCCATTAGGTGTGTTGTGGTCAAACGTGGGCCCATTTAATCATAAAAAAACGAGTGACCCGCTCCGGCTTCGTTCGTATCTACCCTACCCGTGAACCTTTCGTGAAAAATTACAACTGATGGTAAAACGTTTGTACGCTGCCATTTGGAATACGCATCCCAAATATGGAATCCTAGATACGCAACTTACATTAATAGACTCGAAAGTATTCAAAGGAAATTTATACGCTACTTAAACTTTAGAACTAAAACGAAATCTGTCAGTTATCTTGAGTCATGTGCTAAACATCATTTTCTTCCACTCAACCAACGTCGCGATTGTTCCGATGTCATTATGCTTAAAAAAATAGTTACATCTGCCATTGACTGCCCAGATTTGCTTAGTAGAATTAACATACTCGCCCCCACTCCACCTTGCCGTGGACCTGTCTCCCTATTTCGTCCTTCCCGATCAGCGACTAACTATCGACGAAACAGTTTTATCGTGCGTGCTAGCACTACTTTCAACAAAGTATGTAAAAATCCTGAACTCGATATTGATATCTTTTTCTTAAGTATATCTACTATTAGGAAGCGATTAAGCGACAATTTTTTCGATAAATTTAACCTGTGATACAAATAAATTTCTTGTATTTTCTTTTTGTTAGTGAGTACTGATACTATGCTTTATCTATCTATTTATCTTTATATAAAATTTTTATTTTTAGTTCATTCTTTTTTCAATTTATTATTTTGCGTTGTTTACTATTTTATTTTTTTGTTACGTCTACTTCAATTCTATTTATTTAATCATTCTATTTGTGCGTCAATTCCTTTTTTTCTACTATATTTCTTAGAAGTGTCTCCCTCTAAATGACTTTTTTAGTAATTAAATTAAATTTACTATTCTGTTATTGTAAGGTCGTTGGTTGACCTGAAATGTAAAAATAAAATAAAATAAAATAAATAAAAAAACCGCATCAAAATCCATGGAGTGGTTTAGGAGTCTGCGGATTTACATATTTAGAGAGATAGACACGCGAAAAAAGCGCTTGATTTCTGCTATGTAGAGAAGAAGAAGAGCGATAGAGTGTTTACTGATTACCTATAACAGACATTAATAATAATAGTCATCAATTTAGTTCAGGCAATCTACATATTACGTTTATCTAGTGTACCTAGGTAAATATTGGACCTATATACTCTTTATTTCACTGATATGGACTGTGAATGGTATAGTCAAAGAAAAGTGCAAGTAGATAAATAAATTAAGCTACCATACGAAATTAAACGACTTTTTTGTAATTTCAAAGTTTTTTATTCGCTACTTAATTTACATAAACAATGCTCAAGTAAATTAGCCTAGCTTAAAATCCCAGACACGGAGTAAGTGTAGGCGCGCACTGCGGTACGGTGAGCTGCGGTTGCGTTCAATAGAACGGTACGGCAAATTATAAAATGGTAAAGTGCGCGCGCACTGCGGCTAAATAGTCGCAAGTTAGTACCAATAGCCATTCGTATTCAGTTTTGTAGTCGTACTAAGTCTGGCGCTTTCTCATTTTTCTGCCGCAGTGCGAGAGGCTTGACACAAGTTCATAGGATGCAAAAAGACCGTGCAGCGCCATACCGCAACAAATCTGTGGCAAATCATAGATTTTTTAGCGACATGCGGTTGAACAACAGCAGTGCGCGCACCTCCACTGTGGTCAATACAACACAGATTTTAACGGGAGCAAACCGCACCGGATGTAGCCGCACTGCGCGCTTACGCTTAAAAAACGTAAATAAACGCAAATTTTTGAAGGTCAAGTTTACACTTTACAATACTAATTAAAAGCTCTAAATTAGCCTAGAAGCACACCAAAGCAGAGTCGGGCATTTTATCCGAAGAAGTTCCGGGAAAACAATTTCGTAGCGGAGCCTAGGGGTAGAATTTTTTTCTTTAAAGCTGTTTTATTTGGTAATAGTACGTAGTAGGTACTGTTATTTGTTCTGTGGTTATACATAGCTACCCTTCTCATTGAGATGTAGAGAAGAGCGGAAATGTAATCATATTTTTATGATAGCTCCCATCCACTCCGCTTTGGTAAGCATTGAGCTGAATTAAAAATCCCTAAATATTTTATCACCAAGACGTAGGTTCGTCGTAGGTTTGCATATTTTTGAGACTTCTTTCAAAAAAAAAAACAAAATTAAAAATAATTTATTTTGGAACCAGCCCACATGACAAATCATAAATCAGTGAAAATAAAAAACTAAATGACATAGATATAGGCATAGAATTTAGGTACCGAAATAAAACATAATCATACCAATTAAAATTAAAATAATGCAAAATAATGTTTAAGGTTTGTCTATAGAATGCTATCGACTAGATAATTATAAGAGGCTAGGTAAGTCCTTTACCAAAATATATTGATCCTTGTTTGTTTTTGTTGCAAAAATAAGTTGATCTATTTAATGATTAAAGGACATAATATCACAATGGTATAGAGCTTTTTTTGCTACAAAAGTGTAGGTTATATTAGGTCCTTACGTATGAAATTGGCGTTTTGTCGTACTGATCAATTTGATCTGAAATATCTCCTCTTTGGTTAAGAATTCGAAATTCAAATTAATAAATTCATTTAGCTGGTTTTTTTTTCTTTGGAATACAGTCATTCATTTGTTATTTTCCTCATTATTTTTTCTTTGGCGTCGCTTATTACCGCGCAATGGAAAACATGAAATATCGGTATATTTACGAGTACGAGTTCTACCGTGGCACCAGTGCTGCAGAAACAGCTCGAAGAATTAATGATGTGTACGGCGCTGGTGTCGCTAAAGATAGCATGGTACGTTTTTGGTTTCAACGTTTTCGTTCTGGAAATTTCGACCTTAAGAACCAACCCCGTGGACGGCCGGAGATCAAAGTGAAAAACGAAGAATTAAAGGCTGAACCCTGGAGACCCAGCCAAATCCTGCCCTAAACGAAAATTGACTCAGAAAAAGTTACTTGTAAGTGTTTGGTGGACTAGCGCCGGTGTCGTTCACTACAGCTTTCTTAAATCTGACCAAACGATTACGGCAGATATCTATTGTCAGCAACTGCAAACCATGAAGGAAGAACTAGCTGTTAAACAACCGAGATTGGTCAATCGCTCTAGGCCACTGCTGCTTCACGACAACGCAAGACCACACACTGCATAACAAACAACCACTAAGTTAGCTGAGCTACAATTGGAATGTCTGCGACATCCACCGTACTCCCCGGACCTTGCTCCAACTATATATACTATATAGTTGATATATATACTATAATTAAATATATTTTACAAAAAAAAAACGACTTTTTATTCCTCCCGTACAAAACGCCAATTTCATACCTAAGGACCTAATATTTGGAGTTTCTAAGTCACAGTGACATACGATCTAATAAGCTGTTTGGACTATCATATTGCTGTGCTTTTTTTGCAATATTAGATTAAGTACAGCTTTTTTAACTAAAGCGATAGAATCTACAAGATTACTAGAGTGTGTAGGTGAACTTAACAATTATACTTATTTATCCTGATATTGATTTCAAATCCATCTACAAAATGTACTAAATTCTGACAAACCAGTTAAGTATTAATATTGAGTCTCTAACTTGATTTCACAGAAAGTCTAAAACATAACTATACATAGGTAAATATCCACTGGTACTATGTGGAACATCTCTCGGTTTATGACGGTCTACATTTTAGGCTGTCAATGATATTCATAAATAAAAGTGATTACTTTAGATATCCGGCTTAATTTGTCGTAAAGTATTAAGGCTCAATTCCGTCTTTGGCGACAGTGTCGCGTGGCACTACTGGGTTCTATACATTTTCTTTGAGTTTGTATGAAGTGAACATACATTCAGTGTCGACACTGGCGCGGCGACACTGAAGTCAATGACGGCATGTTAGCTTTAATCCCGTATCCACGGGAGATGAGTGAGGAAAATGAGCGGTAAAAAAGCGAAAAAAAAAAACAACCAATGGGATCACTTCGCTGTGAAGAATAAAGTGATTCAATTGGTCGCTTTTGTCGTCGCGCCACTCATCTTCCTAGCACATATCAGCAAAGCTGGCATGAGCCGTGGACAAATTGTCTTTCTACCGTTTTTACCCTGCGAGAAAGAGACAAACATATTCGTATTCTAGCTTTGTCACATCTAAACGCGGATAAAAACGGATGAAAGACAATTGTCAGCCCTGCTGGTAGATATGGAGTCTAAGGCCGAATAGTAACGTTGAAACAATAGTTAGTCCATAATTATTAGGTTTATAACTAAGTCCTGCCCATCCTCGTGACCAGTGTCCTGTAGAACTGCCTCAACAGCTTTCGGCAGACCACTCCATACTGCAGCCTCCAGGTCAGGAGCAACGTCAGGAGGCGTCGTACACCTGTCTACATGTCGATTTTAGTTGGCTCTTGGTTCTGTCCGATGACGCTCACTTCCTTAATGTGGAAAGTAAAAGTGATAAATTTATCTTAAGATTAAATCTTTATTCCATAATGATTGAGAAATTCTATCCAATTAAAAATGTTTATACTTAGTTAAATGTTTTTGATGACACCATTATTGGGTAACCAATTGAACTCAAAATTTGGTTGCAGGTGTTTAAGCATCCTAAGGTAATAAAGAAACGGTCTCTAGACAAGTTGCAATAGCTTCAGCTTTAGCTTTAAAAAGGTCACGTGATATATCTATAAATCTTGTAAAGTTGTCAACTCGTCCAAGCAGCAGCAGCGTTTAAGCGTTAGCGACTCTGGAAACAGAATCTTTCGAAGCGATTGCAAATTGTCTAGGCCCTAACTGAGTTAGTTTCAAATGTATAGCATTGTGTGAGTGTGTCAGTAAGAAGTGTGACTGATTTACCTTCTCTACGTCTTTAGGCTGGATCTTGGTGACAGAGGTCTTGTCCCCAGAACCAGCTGTGCGCATAATGCCATCTGTTAAAAACAAGACTTTTTTATACTTGTAAAAAATCCCAGGATTAAAAAAAACTGGCAAAGCATTCCTGCCGAACAATTTTCAACAAGCTTCAGTGAATCAATGGACACCCAATTCATAATCCAAAATATCTGCCCAACCAGGAATCGAACCTGGAACCTCCGTCTTTTTAGCTGACGCGCTACCACTATGCCATGCCGGCCGTGTTACCTTTGTAATGGTACAAAACCCCGGCGATGGCGCCGATGGTACCGAACGAGGCCAGGAGCCAGCGGATCACGTTAACTGCTTTCTTCGGTATGAACAGCTGCATCTTCAGCATCTTCACGAAAGTCTTGTTCAGAGCCAGACCCTGGGAACAAGTCATTACCGTACTGTCAAAGTGAGTTGAACTATGGTACTTTTTTTTAAATATATTAGTATCATAGGTATATCAGCCTCTGGCAGCCCTAGTACAAGCTTTGTTTAGTCTGGGATCAGTCGACCATTTGAGAAAATGTCCCGAATTTATTTATTATATCGAGGTATTCATTTATTTACAATATTATTGTTTTCTTAAAAGTGGTTTTCATAGTGTAACAAACTGTTTTAAAGTCAATAAATTACTCTATCAGAATCAGATGTTCAGAAATAGATTGGTACCTATCTACACTTATGTATTAAACTTAAAGCATTGATATAATTATGTACTACGTACCAGATTTTTGACTTTAAGAGGCTTTAGAGGAAGTAAATGTTTTGCAAGCGGCGAACTGTAGCAAACAAAATACGACTCATCCGCTCTTCAGCAAACGATGCGCCGGAAACTGAGTACGTACTGTGGCCCTATTCAGAGATTTGAAATTTTCATCTCATCTTTTTTCATCCTTGTTGCTCTCGTTTGAAACGTCATAGGTGTGAGAGTGACCAAGATAAAATCTCATCTCATCTCACGCGTAGGAATAGCCCCCATGGTCGGACACTCCACAACTATGCAATGTGCTGGTTTTGGGTGTAGTAATACATACCAGTCAAAGTAAACAACTGTTAAAACAGAAAAGTTTGCAAAATTCGAGAAAAAAGTAGAGTCTCCATACAAAACTGGTCACGTGACTTTTATTTTGTATGGAGACTCCATAATTTTTTTTTCTTCTGAATTTTGCACACTGATGTTTTAAAAGTTTGTTCATTTTGACGGTAAGAACAAGAATCAGAAGTATTATTTTACCTAAAACTATCACCTTGTAAAGGGTGGCGAACTGAAGGCAAACAGTCAGCTACCTATAGTTTGCTTAGCTGGGACGAAGCCTTTAAAATACTAACCTACTGCATAAATATGACTTTATCAGAGCCAACAATATCTTAATAGGCACGCTGTATATGTAGAGCAAGACGAATGCATACATTAAGACGGTCCCTACATAGCCACAATATTTGCATTTAAATCACAGATTCCGTGTTCACATGTAAATACCTAGACGAGTTAGATGAATTTCAAATATGCTGGTTCAAGTCAAACGAAATTAAATCGAAACTATGACTAACTAAAACCAAAATAAACCTGAATAAATAAAATTTCACTGTGTGGGTTGAAAATGAAATGGTTAGGACAGTGAATTTCGAAGCGTTCCTTGATCAGAGATCAGAGATCGGGACGCGGTAGTGATGGAGGCTCTGAGTCGGGAGGAGGCCATGATGTTGTAATAATTTCTATAAATTGTTCTCGTTATCGTTTTATATTTTGTTTTCGTTTTACATAAATTGTGGGTCCATCTCGAGCATTCATGCTCACTATCGAAGGCACCTTCTTGCGGCGGCGTCGTGTGTCGGGTCGTTACTTCCCTCAAATATGGTTGAGGAGAGCGATGGCTGGCACATGCGTCATACTCGTGATCGGGTGCTGCTTGCGGCTCGCTGGTCGGCTCGTGGTGTACTCACAATGCAAGTGAAAACCTTTAACCTAACCTTAGATTAAGACTTAATAACCAACCCCCCTCTACCTGTATTCCCCTTAAATAATAATTTAAGATTTATGTTAACAAAAGTCACGGTCCCCGGAGTCCGTGGAGTGTAATTTTTAAATAAAAAAAAAAAAAAAAGCGTTCCTTGTTCCAGGGGGTAGAGTCAATTTTATCCTACAGGTCCATCTTTTGGTCCAGGACTGGCGTATAGGCATCGGTATAGGTAACACCTACTAACAGGGAATATGACATCTTATTGTCATGACTGTAACGTTTTGTTTTCTACGCCGCGCTACTATGGACCTTATTGCGCGGCGATACAGCCATAGTACGGAAACGTGTAGCTTCCATGATGCGGCGGTTGCGCGGCAGTGGCAACAGCTACCTGTGTCTCATGGCAGATAGGAATGATGGACCGTTCCTTAAACATTTTTTGAAGACGCATGTGCTGCCGTGGCGACGCTGCCTTAAATAACTATAAATGTGGTTCGTTCAATTTATTAATTACTAGCTGCGCCCCGCGGTTAAAAAGTACAGTAAGTAGTATAACCTTAATACTTATAACTACAATACAACACAATACAATATATCTTTATTGCACACCAAAACTACATGAAAAACTTAAAAACTAAAATACATTCTTCGGCAGTACAAGGGCGACCTTATCGCCTAAAGCGATTTCTTCCAGGTAACCTTTGGATGGACAGGAACTTACATAACTACATATAACTTTATAATTTGTACCTCTTCTATCCAAAACAAAGGCGCCATCGTGTCGGGTAGTTTCTTGAAAATCGGGACCTTGTCACTCTGCAAGAGTTGTATGTTGAATTGAATTCTCTGCCTCGCCACCATCGGCGTGCCGGATATCTGTGAGCAGCATTAGTAGAAATTAAAGAATAAGAAAACAGGTAACATTATTAAAAGAAAAATTAAAACCGGACTGCAAAAATTGTATCTTAGGTCACTTCCACTATCAAGACGATTCAAATGACACCTCACATGTCGAAATCCATCTAGCTGTTTAGTCAGTAGAGCGTGACAAAGAAACCTCATACATACATACCCACATACATACATACACTCGAAAAACAAAACCCTTCTTCTTGCGCAGTCGGGTAATAAAATCTGAAAGTCAAAGGTGCTCAAACATTTTTCTGTTGAAGCTGGCGTATCCACCCGCCACCGCAGCTAACTATTTTTTTATTTAAGTTTCCGCGTAAATATATTGTGTAAATGGGTAGGAGACACTCAAACAAAAAAAAAAAACAAAATTAGTATGGTATTATAGAGTACGTTCCGGAAATATTTGTAGGTAAAGCTCGGCATAATCGACCGAGCAAGCGTTAGCGAGCGAAGCGTCTATGCTTCAGGTTCGACAAAAATGCTTTTGTATGTCTGGATTCTGTCCGAAATGTGTCAGTTTTTTTATTTTTTTTTTTCAAAATAGCGGAGTTTTTTTTAAGTGTCTGGCGAAACACACCGTTTGATGCTTTACAATAGATTTTCTGAGCTGACCCGAAAGAAGGGAGCCATGAATACCACAAAGAAAGAAAACTTTGACTGTTTTTTTGTGTGAAAAAAAAAGATAAATATACTTATGTAAGTACTACAAATAATAGTTTCAATTGCAAGTTGACTTACTTCTTACTTATTATTATAATAATACCAATAATAGCACCCAACAGTTAGGACCAAGGTCGAAATTACATCATCCTGATCCTGACCATGTTGTTTCTCTTGTTTGGTCTTCTTCTTGTACCTACCCTTATTCCACTCAGGTGAGGTGAGTACAGTACGTACGTTACCAGTGTCTTAATTTTTATCACTGCCATCATACGTACTGTCAATGATTTGGCTTAGGTTTTACTGCCGGCCACCTGGCTGAGACGAACGCGGGAATGTGTTGGTCTAAGGGCGAAATACAGACCACACTTCGATTTTACTTTGATGGAAAGTTCAGGATCTCGCCCTCAAAGTTGAGCTTTAAAGTCGAAGTGCGATCTGTGAATCTCACCCTAAGAATCTACGGTATAAGACCTAATATAAATACCGGTTCGAAGTCAATCTCCATGCCATGCTCGTCCACGTTGGGGTTGAGTCCTTTCACGTTGTTCAGCAGAGTCGGGTCGCAGTCCAGGAAGTGAGGCAGAGAGACGTACATCGGAGCCTTGATGCACTTCGACAGGTCCATCAAACCTGCCAATTAATAGACACTGATATACCGTAGTCTCTAAACGTCGGACATAATCTAGGATATCCTTAAACTCATCAATATGCCAACTTTCACTATGGGGCAACCCTTAAATAATAAAAAAAAAAATCATTTTGTTGACTATCAATGCTATTTTTGTATGAAAAAGCAGTTTTTTTTTTCAGAATTTCAATGTTCTTTCAAGGTAAGAGTTGGTCATAATGATATCGTCACGCCTTTGCACCGAGGGGGCTGGCAGAGGTGTAATACAACACCCACACTTCGCCGGACGATATTCAGTCCCAAATGTGACAGGGGTCGAGCCTGTCACCATACACCGTGCTCCAGTCATGTAGCACATGACAAACAATAAGCACATATGTTCACACAATGAACAGATTGGTGCGTGCCGTCGGCTGGGTTCGAATCCGCTCCCTCTGGCTTGAGAGGCGGGCCTTCTCCCAACTAGGCTGCCATCGCTTTTATCGTCATAATGATGAGTACAATGATACCCTAGAAAATGTCCGTAGTTCAGATAAACACTTTGTATACCTACTATGTGTGAGGTCTGTATTTGGTAAGTTCTCTCAAACAATCTGCAGCAAACATTTACATGGAAATACATGACAAAAACTTTGCCTACATGCCTCGGTGGCGCAGTCGGTAGTGAACCTGCCTGCTCAGCTAGAGGGCGTGGGTTCGATTCCCACCTAGGGCAAACATTCATGTGATGAACACTAGTGTTTCTATGTCTAGGTGTTAATTATCTATTTAATTATGTATTTTAAAAATATATAATCCTACTATATAATATTATAAACGCGAAAGCTTGTAAGAATGGATGGATGGATGGATGGATGGATGGATGGATAGATGGATGGATGGATGGATGTTTGTTACTCTTTCACGCCAGAACGGCTGGACAGATCTGCATGAAATTTGGCACCTGTGGCAAAGGTCCTGTTCCCAATTTACTAATCTCAAAGTTATTAAAACGCTATATTGTAGTTATGTTCGTAGCTCACTCGAGTTTTGCTCTCAAATTTTGAACCCTCAGTATGATAATATAATAACAGACTAGAATTAATCCAGCGTAGATTTGTTAGATATCTCCAATACAAGTCCAAAAATATGACAATGATTATGAGGCGAGATGCAGGAGACATCACATGCTACCACTTTGTGAGAGACGAAAAATAGCTATTTAGAGATATCTTATTATTATTTAAAACTAGCTGTTACCCCGCGACTTCGTTCGCGTTTATTATTTATATATATATATATATATATATATATATATATATATATTATATGTGAGCTATCCTATCTGTTAAGTTAGATCGAACTGCACACGGTGTGCAAATTTGATTAAAATCGGTTAAGTAGTTTAGGAGTCTATAGCGGACAAACAACGTGACACGTAATTTATATAAATCTCCACATCTCCTATCTAACATAAATTTAAACGTCCCTAGAATAGCTACAAGGTATCATAAATGCTTACAGGTACCCTGTAGTACGACCAAATACAGGCGAAACTCTTTCTTCTTAAGAGCATCTAACTCCGTAAACAAACTGGTAGACTTTCCCGACTTTAAACTGTTTAACACATCCTTGAATTCAATTAGACAAAATATAGCTAAAAACTGGTTTTGTGTCTCCCTGTCTTATATTTTTAGTGTAATATTAATAACGCTTCTCTACTTTCATGAGCATAACAAAAAAAAAATCTTTCAATAAGCGAAAACGGATAAATGGTGTCTAATTATTTAATATATTAGTCTAATGTTATTAGTTTAACACTGTCTGTTTTCCGAATAAAATAAAAAAATCAATCAAACTTTTACAGTAAGTATTTCTTTTTATAAACAAATACTGTGCCAATTAAATTTCTTTCCATAAACAAATACTGTGCCAGTTATTTGTTTATGGTTATCGTGAATGTGTCAATGTATACCTAACCGAAGTAGGCTTTATCCAAAACATTAGTGAGACGTCTAGTGTTCCCTCCACGAAAATCTTTAGTAAAGGCGAAGATAAACGTGTTGAAGAGAAACCAGACTGACGAACTATATCGCTCTCAAAAAGGCCCCTGGTTTCGCTGTAAATCTTGATACCGCGATTCAGAAAGTGACGACATTTTAGTAGCGCCCTCTAGTGACAGCGATTTAAATCTAGGGGGAAAAATACGATTGTGGAGCTCCTGGCACGCAACGGATTCGCCGTGAACTTCTAAACTATTTCTTCAGGGGACCTTTTTACCCGACTGCGCGAGAAGGATAGTTTTGTTTTTCGAGTGTATGTGTGTAAGAAAAAAGTAAGTAATGTTTTTTGGCATGTGAGGTGTTATTTGAATCGCAGTGTGTTTAAAAATGTATAGATTGTAGATGTTATGTATTGTATATTGGTCTCTGGCAGCCAAAGTACAACCTTTGCTTAGTTTGCGGCCAGACGATCGTGTGTACAAAAATGTCCTGAATATATTTTTATCTTTAAAAGCAACAGCCACTCTTCCATTTTACAACTAATGTTCATCACATATCGTCACGCCTTTCCCCCGAAGGAGCTGGCAAATGTGTACAACATCCACACTTCGCCGGACGATATTCAGTCCCAAGTGTGACAGGGGGCGAGCCTGTCGCCATACACCGGGCTCCAGTTACGTAGCAGATGACATAAAATACGCACATATGTATTTATGTTCACACAATGAACATTTTGGCGCGTGCCTTCGGCTGGGTCCGAACCCGCTCCCTTTGGCTTGAGAGGAGAGTCTTCTCCGACTAGGCTGTCATCGCTTCGCCAATGTTTATTACACTTTAAATAAAAGTTCATAAGTAAACAATATCTACGGTATTCCTCGCGGACTTATGTTACGTTGAATTTGGTTGTAATAAAGTCGCCTTTATTACCACTAAATAAATTTACCTTTAGGCGGGCACTTATCCGGAGCGTCACAAAAGCAATTCAGTTCAGGATCGTTGGCAAAGTCGCCAATGTTGACGGTATAGCGGTTTGTCTTGATTCCCTTGTATGAAGTCTTCTTCTGGTACCACGGCTTGAAAGACCTAGGGAATAAAAAATGGTTTGAAATATCAAAACGAATATGTCTATCTACCTCTCTAAGTGTATTTTTGTCTATCTCTGCCTCTGAACCTAGACAGACAATCTATACAAATCTAGATAAAATAAGAAAGTGGTTTTGAGTCGTAGGCGTCGTGGACTGACAAATGCGCGATCAAATCAAACATTGTCCCAATTAACTGATGCTCGCAAACGCGCGAACTCGCTAAAGGCAAATATCAATTAGGTCACCTAATGTTTGTCATCGCGTGAGCGTGCGATGATCGCATTCCCAGTTTATGGTGATAATCTCGTAATCACTTTGTATTGGGTTAACATCGTAAACTTAAAGTCCATAAAACATTTTGTATCTCAAAATAATAATTATGAAAAGCCAATCCGCAGATACAACTACAAGTTAGCCGGAGCTAGGCTTGGTGACATTTCGGACACTATGTCCGAAACGGGACTATTGAATTTCATTACTATTCCTCTCGAATTTCGGACACTGAATGAAATGGCTTAGACGTAATACTCCGTAGTTCCATGTCAATATTAATATTACCACCATAATAAATAAATGTATGAACTAAACTTGATCAAACTACCTGTGTCAAAATCAGATTAATGACTCCGGTTATCATACATCTTTATTACACAGCTCAGCCTTACAATAATACATTATTATGACACGCAGATTTGTGTACTAAACTTTGTTCCTGGCATCTGCAAATTTATGTGCTTTGAAAGTTATTGTTGTTAGTTACAAAAGAGAGGGACTTTGTAACACGCACGTTTTATTAATGACCTTATGATGCCATGTTTTTGGTTCATATTTCCTTGCATACTGACTTTGACAATAGGTAAACATTTGTATAATATTAATAATGAATCTAAGCTACAATATTGAAAGATAAACGTACATGATAAAAAAATAACCGATGGTAGAGTTAATTAATGAACATCTACGTAAAATTTTAAGATCCAAACTACTTATTGAATGAATTACTTGTATTCTACAAACCTGCACAAGTCGCCAGAAAACGATGCCAGCCGATCCTTCTCAGTCAGGAATGGCGGGAACACAGTGCCGTCAGTTCCAGAGTAATTATTACAAGTGTCTCTCCAGACCTTCATCGCAGGGTTACCGTCAATAGCTATCACTGAACCTACGTCCATGACGTTCTTAATACCTCGCTTCACTGTGACCACTTGACGGCTTACTGTGCTATTACGCTGAAGCAAAGAAGTCCAAAAAAATTAAAACATGATTGGAAATGTCACCTAGAATTATTCAAAGATTCCTAGAATTATTCAGAGATCAAATAAGCAATAGAGGAAGTAAATTTGGCTCGGGTACAGCAAGGATTACGAGCAGTGGGTTTAGTTCTCAATCTGCATACAAAGTATGCATGGTACCAGGAGTACATGAAAGGGTAGGTTGTGCTTTCCAATTCACATTCAGAATAGTTTATCGAACCGTCATAGGGTATCCCTGAAAGATACAATAACGCAACCAAGTTCAAGGAAAGCGCTGGTTGCGGGACCAAAACCAAGTGTTACTATTGCCGCAGCAAGCATTGAGCCAATGAATGTTAGCTTAATAGGTGTGTTTCGACCGATGCGTGGTGGGCTTAGGTCGTCTTAAGTACGGAATATATAAGGGGTAATCTGGAGACTGTCCCAGCGGAGGTTGCTTGCTCTACCGTGGAGTGCCTGCTGGGTACATTGTGGGTACAATTATTACGCCTGACCGCATAGAAACCTGCGGTGCTCCCAGAATGGCTATGCTAATATTCCCTTGACGCAATGCAATTTGGTATGCTCTTAGTCTGTTTTATATTGTTTTAGCTTTAGATTCGTTGGAAGTTATTTTATATTATTTTATTTAAAACTGAGGTCACGCTGAGAATTGTCAGTGCAGAGTGCAGTCAATATTCTACACTTAAATAAATAAATAAATAAAAAGATATAAATAAATATTCGCACATTTTGCACACACGGTCATCTGACACCAAACTAAGCAAAGCTTGTACTGTGGCTACCAGAGACTGATAGACATCTATATATATAAAATTCAAAGTCCCGACTGACTGACTGACTGATATATCAACGCACAGCCTAAACCGCTGGTCCTAGAAACATGAAATTTGGAGGACATGTTCTTTGTACAGTGTAGGCATCCACTAAGAAAGGGTTTTTCGAAATACTACCCCTAAGGTGGGGAAATGGGGGGTTCAAATTTCTATGAAACTTTTTATTCTCTGGGTCGATTGACTCAAAAATTGGTACAAATACTCTTCAATTAAAATTATGAGACACGTGTATCACAGTTTTTCCAAAATCATCATCATCGTCATCCACCGACAGAGTCTAATAGGGCTTCTTTTTACTCCGAAAACTTTGTTGAGAAAGTTATTAACCCACTACAAACGACGCTGCTATCATTCTTAGGGTTCTGTACTAAAATGTAGAAAGTAACCTTATCATGAAACTCCGATGTCTGTCTGTCTGTATGTCTGTGAGCTGATTATTTTGGAAACTGTAATAGCCCGCAACTTGGAATTTGGCACAGATCTAGATAACGGTAGTAGTTACGTATAGTAGGTAAAACGCCACGCCTTTACCCTAAGAGGTGTATTACAACACCCTCACTTCGCCGGACGATATTCAGTCCAAAATGTAATAAGTAGCGAGCCTATCGCTATACACCGGGCTCCAGTTACGTAGCAGATGACATTAAATACGAAGCTATCATTGCATCTCTGTGTAAAATGTGTGAACTATAAATTGCTAACATTCTATCAGATTTCAAACCTACTTAATCAGTAAGGGAAAAATACAAGAATTAAGTCCAAGCATGTCAGAAGATTACAAACGGCAAGTGAAGAGATTTTCTGCCAATAAAGATCAGGTAGATGAGCTAGGAGATGAAATTTATAATTATGTCTGTCTGATCTTAGATAGACGTGGCCTGCTCCAGAGTAAGCTCATGGAGCAGCCAAGTGTTTCTAAAAAAGATAAAAATTATAATTAGGTTTTCGTTGTAAACATTATCTTTTCACACACGCTTTAAGTTCTCTTAATATCATACTACTACTACTTTTCTCATTCCAGAGATAGTTTAGTTAACTAAAGCACTTCGTCCATATTGCTCTGCTTGGGATATTGTCAGTTTGTGTATTCAATTGAGAGCGAGTGTGACCGCTTATAATATTTATTTCTAAAGATAAAAAACGTCATACATTTTCTGTAAGCCGCGCGGGCGAAGCCGCGGGCAGAAGCTAGTACATATATATTTTTAAATACAAACATACATAGATATAGAACAAGCACAAATATTCAACACATGAATTTTTGTTCTAAGTGGGAATCGAACCCACATCCCCAGCACAGAAGGCAGGATCACTAGTAACTGAGCCACCGAGGCACCTGGACTCAAATATAAGTGTTCCTAATAAATTATCATCATATTGGCATGTCAAACTGACAGACAGGTAGATCCACCTATCATTTTTTAACGGTTCCTAGGACAACGAAAAAATACAAAATTATAAAATACAATTACCATCCCAAAGAATGAGAACCGAATCTGGTTATTCGGTTCTAACTCAAAAACCGTGACTTCTTTCTTGTACGCTGTGCAAACAGCTTTGGGAGCAAACTCAGTACTGCTGCAGTCCACCAAGATTCCTCGGAACAAGATGTCCAGCGCCTTCACTCGCAAGAACGCGTCGGCGGGGTTTCCAAAAATGCCTTTAATAGCCTTCCCGATCATGGATAACATCGCAGCGTTGGTGCGGGCGGTAGCTATAGCAGTGCTCTGCAAAATTTGTACTTTTGTAATTGTAAATTTTTTTGGAAGCAGTAATTTTTGCTTTTGTCATTTAGACCAAGGTAGTTGGATCAAAATCATAATGACGTTGAAAGGTGTTGGGTATTCTGCTCCATGCTTCATGCATTTTTCTTACAACGGACTAGGCATGCGTTTAACCACTGACTCGCCTGATGGGAAGCGTCAACGTGATCGAAGGTGTAACACGCTTGCCTAAGAGATACCTATTCACTTTACTCTGAAACATTAGTATCTAGTGTTAGCATGATTTTCTAACCATGTTTTCATTAAGGCACAGCACAAGTTCATTGTTAAGATTAAAACCCAGGACTGTAGCGCGATAGTTGAACGACAGCCACTACCCTGTCACAGCGAAAACCACGAAGATGATGTACGGAGAAGTGTTCCTATGAATGGTCCAGCATATGCAGACCTACTAGTATGGATAAATGGTATGAAAGACGACATTTACTTATGACAAAAAAAAAAGAAAGATATAAGCGTGAATTCAGAGAAAACGAGCAAAGGAGACGAGTGGAGAATGACCTAATGTACCAACCAGACATAAGTGGGATAACTAAGGTTAAATTATCTTTTAAATTAAAATACTGATTTCTCATCAGAACTATATTTTGAAAATGGGACTAATCTGGAAATATTAAAATACCCTTGACCGATTTCGATAAATTTCAAATGGGACTTCATAAGAAGTCCCATTTCAAACAAAAAAGAATTTTCCAAATCGGTTTAAGCGTCTTTGAGTAATCGGGGAATATTTATAAATAAATAAATTCGGGACATTTTTCATACATGGTCGCCTGACCCCAAACTAAGCAAAGCTAGTACTATGGCTGCCAGATACTGATATACGAGTACATACATATACTTTTAAAAAAACATACTTAAATAGATAACATGTTATATTAACACCCGGATATAGAATAAACACAAATATTCTTTACATAAATGTTTACCCTAGATGGGAATCGAACCCAGGCCCCCAAGCACAAAAAACAAAAAAGATTCCGTCGAACTGAGTGAGAACCTCCTCCAGAAGTCTATCAAAATAAAAAAGTGGAGTTACCAAAACAAGCGGATGCGGCATCACGATGGTCTCCTCTCCCGTCAGTCCAGGTCCACTCAGTTCTGGCTTGAAGAGGTACAGGTCTTTTTTCTTATAATTGATTGTGTCATCTTCTTCGTTGTCTTCGATCTCAACTTTGGTTTTCCATTCCCTAAAGAAAATGCGATTTTGAAAAGGTAAGTATTTCCTTACTTTATCCATAAAAATCTTATATATTTAAATGAGCAATTCTTGTATATATATATATATATAATTGGTATCTCGGAATCGGCTCCAACGATTTTCATACAATTTAGTATATAGGGGGTTTCGGGGGCAATAAATCGATCTAGCTAGGAATCATTTTTAGAAAATGTCATTTTATTCGTGTTTTATCGATAATCAACTTAAACATAAACTTGGAAGAAAAATAACAAAAAGGAGGCGTTTGAGTAGTCTCTACTGAAAAATATGACTCTTCCTGACATCTATTGGCGAATAATAATACTATTTCTTGTGAGTTTTATTATTATTGTTAAAACGACACAACAGCAGATGGCGTTGTTAAGTAACACGAAGTCAATGAGTGTTTGCTTTGAGGTTAGACTAAAATCAATTGTTTATTTTCCAAAAAACACAATTAAAAAAAAAAAAAAAAAACCGAGCAAAGCTCATCCAGGTACTATATAATAAAACTCAATAGGCTCAGTAGACAAGTACACAATATAAAAAAAAACAAAAACAAAAAACTCGGCTGCAAAATGTTGTACGAGTACCCTATGTCACTTCCACTATCAAGACGATTCAAATGACACCTCACATGTCGAAATCCATCAAGCTGTTTAGGCTGTAGGGCATGCAAACACTCGAAAAACATAACCCTCCTCCTTGCGCAGTCGAGTAAAACAAAAACTTTTCTTGCCTGTTCTTCTGAGTAGAGGCTCTTTTTCCGAACAAGGCGGTCGAGTCTATTATAAAACTTTGACGTTCATTAGTGTATCTTTGATAACCAATTGAATAAAAAAATTTAGACTTTTTAAATTATTAATATAGAATATAAAACAAATTAACTGGTTTTAATCGTATTGGTACGAAATGAATTAGGCTTAGAATAAAATATAGTCATATATTTAGGTTAAACACGGCTTTCAAATTCCTCCGTCAAACTAAGTATTCAAAACGGTTTTAGATAATTATATTTTTTTTATTTTGTATGAAGTAATTTTTTTTTTAATTTCGTAAATATTTTTACATTTTCAATGCCATAAACATTAGCTTCCTGTCAATAATTCAACATTAAGTCTGTAACTGGAAAACATCTACAATACTCAAAACTTGTTACTAATCGAACAAGAATTTTGCTACAACTTTGACTTGATTTATGTTAGAATGAGAATATTAGCCTGAAAACAACCCTTCTGCCTTTCTTTGACTTTCTACCTTACTTCTCAAGAACTTGACTATCCACGTATTCACTACATTACTATGAGCACAGAAATAATAATTGTACCTACTTCCTATGACGTCTCACAGTGCGTTCAAACGCACAGGGGCCTAATATGACATCTTGTGTCAAGGTGGTTACGATTTGGTTTTGACGCTGCGCTATCATGTACCTTATTGTGCGGCGATACGATTCGCTGTTGTCGTCGTTGTCGTCGTTGTCGTTGTTACGTTTAGTTACGTTTTGTTGTCGATGCTGTGCGGTCGCACAGCATCGACAACAAAACGTAACTAACCATCATGGCAAGAATATGTCATGTAAGGCCCCTGTGCGTTTGGATGCAGAAAGGTCGTACTTAGCACAGTGTTACTTCAAGTAATGTTATTGATAAACGGGGGTATACTCGCGAGATGGATTGAGATAAAAGTTCACTGACCTCGCCCCAATCCACCTTACTGTGCCCAGTTTGGAGTCTTATTGTAGACTAGAGTCTGGCTAATGAAAGTTGATACTGAAAAAGCGCGGCAAATTTAAAAAATATCAGCATGGCAGCCCCTAAAGTAAAAAGGAAAGTTGGAACAACTCACTTTGATACTTTGACATTTATTTTTATTTTACTAGTGGACGCTTGCAATTTTGTCCGCGTTATGACGAGATTAAAAGTAGCTTATATCACTTGTTAACTCTTTGTTAACTCCATACCAAACATCACACGGATACGTCACTCCATTGTGACGTATTAAAGGAACAAACAGGCTATCAAACACTATCATGAGTATTAATATTATCATGAGTTCAAATATTTGTAAATCTATGTGAGTATGTATCAAAGAAAACAATACCATATATTTTTACTGTTTTTTAATCACTATAATCAAAATCTGAATCTAAAAATTCAACATGGAGTGAATCGTCAGAATCACTGGAGTCGCTGCTGTCTCTTAAATTGATGATGAAGCTCTCTAAACTATTTTCAGTTATATGGTCTCTTCTTTTGTACTTGTCTTCCACATGAATAACATGGTCTGTCATTTTTTTCCAATCATCTGCTGTAATACACTCAAAAGATTGTTTTATGAGATCCTCGAACTCTTTTGGAGTTCGAGGATCAACCACAACCAAGTCAACCACAACGAAACATCAACAACACGCCATCTTGTTGCGTCAGAGATAGGGATACCATACACTGATTCTTATTTTACCAAATCTTTCGGAAAACAGCCGAAAATTAATTTCTTTAAAATAAAATTGCCAAGTTTTTCTCTAGTAAATAGTGTACCTAATTAATTAAGCTATTTATTAGACCAACTTAAGGCTTAGTGTTGCTCTTGAAATGATCCAACACGTACATACGATACTTATTTTCGATGAATACAATTTTAGCAAACGTACGAATTTTTAAAACTCATTTTATAATTTGTTTAAAATAAGTTTGTTTTAAAAATGCCTTTTTGGAATTAATTGTTCTTAAGTACTTTCTGCTTAAAATACCCCATTTTTTAGGGTAAATATCCGATGGTAGGAACACTTTAGTGTTGTCATATAAAAAGTTTGCAAAAAAATCCAGTATCTACTTTCGTTAGCCAGACTCTAGCTGCGCCCCGCGGTTTCACCCGCGGTTAAAAAGTATCCTATGTGCTTTTCTAGACTATAATCTATCTCTCTGTCAAATTTTATCCAGATATGTTTAGCCGTTCTGGCGTGAAATAGTAACAAACATCCATCCATCCATCTATCCATCCATCCATTCTTACAAACTTTCGCGTTTATAATATTAGTGGGATTAACACAATAAATCATGGACCTCTCGGCCATCAGGGGTTAAACACCTTTGTCACACAAATTAGGTACTCACTTCCGTACTAAAGACAAGTTAAATTTAGTCAAAATCAATTTGGCGCGAACTGTAGTTGAACTTGAACTTTACAATTGAATGGTTCCCTGCTATGAGTACAATATCACTTACAAATGTAAAGAAACCTATTACAAATAGGTTTATGTAATGAAAATGAATTGTATTTACGTATAAGTACAAAAAAGAATTGGATTGTTAACAAAGTTTCATCATGGCATCGTAGGCTTATACAAACCGTATAAACTCAGTTCCACGTGTAAAAAGGTATTACATTATATTACTGTACTTTAATTCCGCTTGAAGACGGCACGTGTATTCCTGGGCATGTCAAACACACTCAATCGTAGCCTCTCCCTCCCTCTCTCTCCCTCTCTCTCTGTGGTCACGTGTCCAGAAAAAGCCTTTCTGCCTCGCGTAGAAATCAAACACGGGATTCAAGGTCTCATTTTGTTTCCTAATGTAGAAATTAAACTAGTCAAAAGTCTATGCTTAGTTTTTGTTTAGCTTAGGGTTAATTTTTCGGTTCGTTGAACATGGTTTTAATCAAGTATTTATATACTAGGTGCCTACTTATAAGAAACTGAAACTAAGACTGGCGTACAAGCTTTCTAGCTAGTAACAATGTAATAGTACAAGCCTATTTAAACTCAACAAAGTTTAAATAGGTTTAAGGGTAGTTCTTTAGGTAACAGTTAAAATAATAATTTTATATCAGAAACCATGTACATAATTAGAGGTAAAGATGAGTACAATTACACAACTTTTAAATTAAATAAATAAATACATTCGGGACACTTCCACACACGATTGCCTGACCTCAAACTAAGCAAAGCTTGTACTATGGCTGCCAGAGACTGATATACATACTTAGTAATTTTTAAATAACTAAGTATGTATATCATGATGTGGGAATCGAACCCACGCTCCCAAGCTCAGAAGGCTTACTACCAAATGAGCCACTGAGGGAGGCAATTATATAAAAAGGGTAAAACATTGCAAAGTAAAAATTAAATAAAATTAACAAATTAAAACTCATTAAATACAGTACTTGAATTTAAAAAGATTAAAATTTAAGTTCATTTAAATTAAATTCACTAACATTAAAGTTTTATTCATTGAGATTAAAATGTAAACGGTTTTTAGCTGCGCCCCACGGTTTCGTCGGCGGTTAAGAAGTATCATATAATACAGACTATAACATAGGTATTTCTGTGCCAATTTTCATCCAGATTCAGCAGTTCTGGCGTGAAAGAGTAACAAACATCCATCCATCCATCCATTCTTACAAACTTTCGCGTTTATATTACTAGTAGGATAGGATAATAAGTCACGGACTAAAAGCACCCAGACATTAAATTTTTTACAGCTTACGTCTAATAATAAATTAATAAGTTCAAAAAATAAAACCGGACTTCAGAAAAATCATACTAAAAAGTTTAAAACAAGAAAATATCCTCATCTCAAATTGTTACCTATACAATATCCATTATGTATCGTTTAATATGAACAACATACATAATAAGTTTTAATGTTTTTTAAAACGTTTTTATATTTGTAGGTACTCGGAAGTAATGTTCAGAGGATAGCTGTTTACTTCGCCGTAGTCGGGCAGTATACTTACTCAACAATAATTCACAATATGGCAACGACTTTTTAGCAAATGATTTGAGTTCGTCGGCCAATATATATTTTTAATGGGTTGGGTTTTTAACTAGAGACTCTAGTCTAGGCATACATATTATACCGCGTTTACGGGATTATGATCCCGTAAATACCCCGTAAGATACTTACATACAGGATAAGTAAAATTACGAATCGAGTTAATTGTTTAATTGTTTTATTGTGGACCGTAATGTCGTGTGCGTAAATTCTTTCATACAACTCCATACGCCATCACCGAAAAAAATGGTATTCGATGAAACATGAACAAGTAAATCGGATCGCAGTATTTGGGCGCGTTCCCACTATGTCGTGACGACTAATAATCTTGTAGTTTAAGTGTCGTCGTGGCATATACATTTCAATGGAGGAGTTCACATATAAGACGACACGATTAACTGTCGTCTACAACTTTTTTTGCGATGATCACAAATTGTCATGACAGTTGGAACGGCTAGCACGACAGTCGTAAAACGGTAAAATGACAACTTGACGACACATGATTGACCATCACGACTAAATTGTGAAGTTGCGACAAATCATGTGTCGTTGTTACGATTACCTATCGTGGCCACGGTAAAAATATCGTCTTGTCGTTTTTCTTTCCCCCTCACGCCCGCGCGCCCTCACCAATCCTTCAAGAGAGCGTAGAGGCGACTGTAGAGTTGTAGCTTGCTACTGATGTGTAAACGACAAAGCGACTGCCCTGAAACGATAACATGTCGTCGCGATCCAATGAGAACAGCCAGATAAGATAGTCGTCCGACGATAAATAAACCGTTAGTACATAGTGGGAACGCGCCCTAACTCAGTATTTAAAATAGAGGTTAAAAGTTGTTTGGAAGAGATCACTCTTAGTGATAAGGCCACCGGTTGTTACACAATTTTAAGCTTTATTTTATCCTTTTGTTTTGTTACTTTTCGTGTTAACTATATAATAAGTTTATTTGCCAATCTCCCATACCCTGCGTGGCCATCTTGGAGTGATGAGGCATAATTTGATAGTATGCATCGATATATTATGAGTTTTTACCACGTAATAGATTTTATCATCCGAACACAAACTTCTGTCCAATCCAGTGCACTGAAATCCTTGCATCTTGCATTAGTGTGGTCCCGACACGCGTGCAGTGTGGTCGTGTATGGAGCGGCGGTAATTTACAGGAATCAAAGTGTGAACCTGAGCGGAACGTAAATTAGCTATTCAGTAGTCAACGCTGCAGCAAACCTGTGGTCAGCCTACGGTGGGCAGGCCCTCACTTTATTAAATTGCGTAACGATTTGATCAGCTCCGCTACATATTACATCATACTACATTAATCTCGTTGTTAGTATGTCTTCATGCCTCGTAATGTTCACCGGAAACATTGCCCTTCAATCTGGGACACAGCTACGAGTATGTTTGCTCATTATAGCTTCGGCTGTGTGTGTAATAGGGGTGCAAAACACACTTACAAAATTTTCTTTACACATTTTTGTGTATCGTTGTAAACTTCGTTGGTAAGTACACCCTTTCCTTCCCTCGTTTATTAGTGAAATCCATCTTAGTTTTTACCCCTTCATAAACTTCAGCTAAATATTGTTATTAAACCCAAGTATTTTAATTTATGATGTTTCTTAAGTGTCTTAAGGCATTTTAGGTGTTTCAGTGTTCCTAGATGGTTTAGAATTCAGAATTAACGACTTCCAGAATTTCAAAAGATCACTTAAGACGCCCAACTTATTCTGAAGCTTCGTATAAAGACGATGATTGGTACTGCTTTATCACGTTTATTGGAGCTTGAACAACGAGACGAGGAGGATTTGCAAAACTTGTCTACCTATTCATAGTATAAAACAAAGTCACTTTCCACGTTTGTCCTTCTTTCTGTCTGTATATCCGCTATCTCCTCCTAAATCACGCTGAGTGGCGTATCTATGGCAAATTGACGGATTTAATGCGCGAAACAGTAATACGTTAAGGCGCCGTCATAGCACGATTTTTCACACACACGTTTACTTAAGTCGTTTAATTTAGAGTTGAAAATCGCAAATCATAATTGATGGCAAAATGAGATCGGCGCGTTAAATTACATTTTCTTGCCGTTTTTAATGGTATTACTCGTAACAAGGACACAAATAAGAATAAGTTGCTTGGTTAAACTTCTTTCAACTTAAAATTAATCTGGATGTTTAATAATCAAAAAAAAATGTGGTGTAATCGCTGAAATTTAGAGAACTACGTTCCGATAGTTTTTTTTTTAAAGAAGATACTTTTTATGTTTTTTTTTTCCAAAATGAGAATGATTTTTTAAATTGTTATTTTTTGAAACAATTTTAGTTAGTTGTTTCTTCTTTCAGCTGTATTTTTTTGTCATCATCATCATCTGATCATCATAATTCTTCAAATCAACTAGGTGCAAAAAAAAACTTGTTTTTGGTGATTTTGTGTAATAAGGGGCCATACTAAATTTGAAAAAAAATATCAAATTTACTGAGTAAGGTATTAAAATATGAAATTAAAAGGGGATCATAAAATAAAATTTGTTTGAATTGTCGTCGGGTTTTTGAGATTTTTATCAGACCCACTTGTTTAATTATCTTCTCGAATTATCTTCTCATCATAGCGCGCGGTCCACGAAAATCGAATTTCCAAAAACGACTGTCGGTTACGCAATGCAGCGTTGCGCAACGCATGTCCGGAAAATAACCTTGAATTTCAAAAATGGAAAAAGATTGACCTTATGTTTGCTGTATAGAGTTGGTTTTCACATGTAGCTCCATAGGCAGGCACACCTGCTGTGCGTAAGGCACTCAGCGGTTTTAATAGACTGATTGATAACCACCTCCTTTTGAAGAGGGCTAGAATTCAAATTCAAATTGCATAATGACATAAAAATGGACACATCCTCTAACATCTATGTCAATAATATTCAAATTAGAATAAATTAAATTTCATTAAAAAACAATACACATAAAATATTAAACAAAAAAAAATGTTACTAAGTATACTCTATCACATTTTAATCAACATCACATACACATATGGACTTATTGTTCCTGTCAAATTGGTCAATTAAATTTTTACAATTTGTCAAAAATGTTTTGATTAAAATTTTCCATTTGCTACAAAAAATATCAATATCAGTGTTGGCGGAAAGGAGTGTATTGAGGTGGCGGCGGGCGCAGATTAGTGGAGACATAGAGCGTGCCACAGTGCGGTAGTCATCCACATAGAACAACTTGGGCAGTTTCCCACGTCTATTAACCGGCACTCCGGGTCCGTTGGGCACTGACAAGGTGCACAACAATTCGTGTAGGTGCAAGGAGTCGACTGATCCTCGGGGTACCTTGCAGGAAATAGTAAGCTGTTCCATCATCCTTCTCACTTCTAATGAGTTGCACCCGAGCTGGCCGCTCAGGAATTTTGCCGGGTACAAGTACAACCGTAGAGTTTCTTGTATAGGTATCTCTACAAGATTTTTGTACCTTCTCTAGCATCCGCGTGTAAGTGATATGGTGCGGGCCCACACACGCGAGCTTGATTCGAGTTTGCTTCTTACTAATGTGTTGTATAAGGTTCTGATAACTAATGGATTTTGAAAATCATTAAAATATAATCAGATATGTGGTCTTGAAAATTCAACAAAATGCACAGCACGTGGAGGCTCCGATAAAAATTCTCACACGTGCTTTCTTTTAATAAAGCAAACAAATGTCAAGTCCTTTGATATTCTGTGACACTTCAAGGCCCGTATTTTTACCGTTAAACACATACTTACTTGTTAAATTATTCCGTCAATAAACGGTTCTCTTCAGAAGAGGCGTGGTTGACAGAAAGAGTTGAGGCAGAAAGTTGCCATTAATTCCTGTTTAGTTTATAACTAGATCGTGGATATGGCAACATAATGAATAGGGTGTTTCTTTTAAACGACGGACATTATTCTAGGAATGGTTCATTGTCACTCATAATTATGACCAATGTTTACTACAGGCACAACATTGGGTAAGATGGTTAATTATTTAACGTCCGTTAATTACGAAGCGTTACATAATACATCAGTTGTTAAAGGTATTGCTATGCATTGCTAGGTATGCTGTTTGGCTTTATTGTGCCAACTTTCTTTTAAAACTAATACGGTTTCAGGTTAGTTAGCGCCATTTTTCATGTTTCTGCGTGGTGTAAGTGATGACCACCTGTCATTATTTTTTTTCCAACCATGATCAAACAAACAAGGTCTAACATTCAACAAACACATAATGACTTCATCAAGATCCGTCTCTTTCGAACTTTTTTAATTTATTTTATTTATTTAAAAACAAAACAGAGTACAGTCAATTACAAAGTTGTATATAGAAGAAAAAGCCAGAGCTGGACCATACTCCAAGACATGTGTAAATACAAAATTAGTAGCAGACAAAAAGAAAAAATAAAATAAACTATAATAAGTTATAATAACATGTTTGAAACCGATAATAAAAAAAGAAACAAAAAAGAAAAAAAAGAAATGTTTAAAATTACTTAACATTTAAATCCAGTTCAAATGTAAATTAAATTTGAACTTGTTGTAAATGACTTATTTCGGTGTTGCTTAAGCATCGATTGACGTCACTATGTGTTTCTGAATGCTATTTTTGCGGAGTATATTATTGTACCATGCTTCCAAACATCCAACCAACTTTTTATTCAAACTTGAAACCTCATATTCTCTTAAGTCCTAGTACATTTTCTCACACTGCTTTGGATCTGCAAAATGGAATAAAAGACAAAAAGTACTTACTCAAAATAGTATGGTCCGATTTCCTTAACTATCGGCAAGGCCCCATTCTGGATGTCCTCGACATTAGTGTAGTTGAAAAAGTAGACCTTGAAGTCGAGTGCGAAGGGAATCGTCTCCCACATCTTGCGCACGTCCGTCTTCTTCGATAGAGCCATTTCCTAGGTTACGAAAACGAAGAGAAGTGTAAGATGAGGATCTCAAAAGTAACTGACTGACTTATGTGAAAGTAAGCTTTAACAATAAAGTAGGTAAGATTTTAGTTTAGGGGGGAAATGGCTTACCTGAGGGTAACTTTATGAGGGCAAACACAAAAACAGACATTTTCGCCTGTTGTACGTAACTCTTAAACCACATAGTCATTTGGCTCTTTGTGTGTGTGTGTTTGAAACCAAATACACCGACACATATGAATATGAACACAGAATTTATGGCTTTCTAATAACACTGCCCAAATTGCCTTCATAAATCGAAAAACGTTTGCCAGAACCAGGAATTCCGGAAATCGGCGAAGCCATTCGCTAACAAAGCATTTTTTAATATCACACTAAAGTGGAGGCTTAAAGTAAATCTTCCATGATCATTAAACGATAAATTGAGGCAGTCTCCAGCTGTGTACGGACGTGGGGTTCCATAACGAACACAATTTGTATGACGGCGACCAGAGCTACACTTTATTTCAATGCTACATGTTGGTTTTACTAATGTTTTGTATTGAAAAATGTTGCAGTAAACGTCTAAACATTCTGGGTCTTCACTTGTAATCAGAACTGCCAAGGAGTGAAACGCACTTCCTGCCTCGGTGTTCCCCAGCAATAGATACAACCTGGGTCTCTTCAAGACAAGAGTGAATAGGCACCTTATGGGCAAGCGTGCTCCATCTTAGACCGCATCGTCACTTTCCATCAGGTGTGTTGTGGTCAAACGTAGGCCCATTTAATCATAAAACTATATTTGAAATCCAGTAATTACATTTTGTTACATGAGTACGAGTTTAAAAAAAACGGGCCAAATGCGAGTTGAACTCGCGCACCGAGGGTTCCGTACAAACCTATAGATCTTCATGAAGAAAGGGGTAGTAAGTTTAAAATTATGTAATTAAAAGGACAATGGGGAAAATTAAATGGACGTTGGTTAAAACGCCCGCAGGGTTGACACTATTGCCAATTTGTAGGTAAGATTTATAGGTTTTCGCATAATAAATCTCGCTGAATTCGAATCCACAGTTTTGGAGATATTTTATATTGTAGTTGTGATATAATAAACCATGTAAAAGGAAAATTAGAAGAAAAATTGAAGGCATTTACATAATTTTCACCCACCCACGCACTGCACCCACCATGCAGGTCATGTCATCGTAATTCGCGACGTCTCCATTGAGATTTTGCTTAACATTTCTGATAATAAATCCCTATTTTACTATTCTTAAAAATAAAATATATCAATTTTGAGGTTGAATTTTACCGGTGTCGTACTTTTTTTTGAATGCATAAAATAATCCCAACCGTGCAGGCAAACTTATATTTTTTTGGACCAATTTTCCCATTGTCCTTTATGCTTTTCGCAACTTTTCCTTTATACGTGCCATAACACGTTGCTTTGTACCAAAATTCAAGATTCTGTGTTCACGGGAAGTACCCTTTAGGTTTAGATTCCCTTGCGCGAGTCGAAAATTTGTAGAATAAACTGTATCTTTTGATTGCGTTGGCTTAGAAGTTTGATTTTTCACAGCTCCAAGAGACAGTAGACTTGAGTATTTGATATGAAATTCAGCTTGATAAATCCACGAGTTCCTGAGAAAAAGGGTCTTGACAGACAGACAACAAAGACGGACAACAAAGTGGTCCTATAAGGGTTTCGTTTTTTCCTTTTGAGTTACGGAACCCTAATTAATCTTATACCTTTAAATGAGCAATTCTTGTATATATATATATATATAATTGGAATCTCGGAATCGGCTCCAACGATTTTCATACAAATTAGTATATAGGGGGTTTCGGGGGCGATAAATCGATCTAGCTAGGAATCATTTTTAGAAAATATCATTTTATTCGTGTTTTATCGATAATCAATCTCAACTGAAAAATATGACTCTTCCTGACATCTATTGGCGAATAATAATACTACTATTTTTTGTGAGCAACTAATTGCTTTAACGACACAACAGCAGATGGCGTTGTTAAGTAACACGAAGTCAATGAGTGTTTGCTTTGAGGTAAGACTAAAATCAATTGTTTATTATCCAAAAAACACAATTAAAAAAAGTCCCGCCCGGTGCCGTCGAGTGCGCACGTCCGCCTCCGGCCACCCTCGCGCGCGACTACATTTTTCGCACCCCGTCGTTAGGGGTGGGGTTGCTGCTCCGCCCGCGAGCGTCGAGCACCCCCACCCCCGTACTACAGCGGCGCACGGCGAAAATAATTGCCACGGTGACTCGGCCGAGTGCGCGTCCGCCAGCTGCGCCATCAAGCGGCGAAGTGGCCGACCGCCCGCCGAGTCACACTTTTCAAGCGCGATTTCCAAGAAATCGCGCACCTGCGCTCGTCCGCCTGCTACCGGGGCGTTCCCCCGGGAACGTCCGGCTAGCCGCCGACCACCGCGGGCCATACCATGAAGTTGACGACGCTTAGACCGGGTTCGCAGCGCGCTTTCCTGTCGCCGATCGGGTTAGGTGGGCCTCACCCGGTACGCCGGGGGTCTCACCCGCACTAGCCCTGTATCGCCGGAAGCGCGACTGAACCTGGAAAGCGTCGTCCTTCCAACTGAAGACCACCATCAAGCGGAGCGGCGACGGTCATCGACCGCCCCTCCGCACACACCGCTCACACACCATACCTGCCGAGCTCGCAGCGCACCTCGCTCGCTCGGCCGCATCGCGCACCGCCATCGCCGGTCAAGCCCGCCGACGCCCCGCAAGGTTCGCCGACGGTTGAGCTGAGCTCAACACGGTCACGAATCCCTCCGGTGCCGTCCGGCGGACGGACCGCGACAGCAAGCGCGACGCAGTGCATCCCTCTCGCACTATGGAGGCGCGGCCGCACACGCGGCGCTCCGCCACCTAGCGCCGAGACCACGCACAACCGGCCCAGGCGCCCTTTGCGCTAGCCGGTCCTGCCACCACTGCGGAGGTCGAGCTCCCAGCTCCCTCCGCCCACCTGAATCTACACCCTAAGGACGGTGGCTGAGCTTGCTCGCCCCGTCCGCACCAGGCCACGACCCGTACGGAGGTCAAGCCCATATCAAGACCCGGAGGCCGGGGATCGAGAATTCTCCCCGGCGCCGGCCCGGCCCAGGCGCACACGGCGCTAGCCACTTTGAGACTACGCGGAGCGGGGGTTGATATTCCCCCCGCCTCCCGCATCCGGCCCAGGCGCACCCGGCGCTAGCCCCATTTCATGACCGTGGGGGTGAGCTTGCCTCCCCCCGCCTCACCACACCGGACCAGACAACGAGGGTAGCGTGAACTACCCTCACCCCCAGCTTGACCCCACTTCATTCCCGCGCGCGCTGCAAGCGTGCGCGCACCCGACGACGGCGCGGCACCCGCACCTCACCGGGTCTCCCTCTCGTTTGGGTCTGCCGCCGACTCCGTTCTTGGGGTGAGAACGTTGAGTGGCCGCGGACCACCGGTTCGAGAGCGGGATGCGCCGGACGTCCATGGACTTTATCCTGAGCCGGTCGGTGTGAGCCGGCTCAGAGCCCAGCCTACTTCACTTCGGTGATGCACTACGCCGATGCTTCGCGCTCGGCTAAAGACACGACACGCCGCCATCTGGCGGGCCCCTCGCCACCCGGCTCGAGGCACGGCCCGCCAGCAACACCGAATCCGCTGTCCGAGCAGCATCTGGACACCGCCCACTGCCCCGCTATGCCTAGCGGGGCGCCTCACCGACGGAGGGCCCCTGTAGCATGGGACTGCAGGCCGGCCCTCCACAACACTGCAAGCCTCTACACCGCGGCCGGGTTAGTACGCTCCCCGGCCGCACCACCCTGCGGACGCGACCCCCTCGGCCGCCGGCCTGAGGGTGCGTCGGTCCGCCAAAATCAAACCGCCGCCGGTTCGCCGGCATAGTGACTGACGTCACACGCCGCCCGTCGCCCCCTGCGCGCGGGCCGTACAGTGCCCACCCCGCCTTCGTGAGCGACGCTCCGAGGGTGTGCCACACCTCCGCGCCTCGGTGCGAGGTGTAACAGCCGCCTAAGGTTCGAGCGAGGCTCCCTAGGCGGCCTCCACACAGCGGGCGGTCCCCTCCGACAGCCGTCGGAGGCGCGGACCGCTAGACGCTGCCCATGGCTTGGCCGGCGCCGCGTCCGCGGCGCCTGGCCGGCCGCCCATTGCCGCCGTAAGGCGACCGCATCAAACCTAAAGGGCTGCTAGAGCCGTGACAGCTGGCTCACGCCGGCTAAGCGTGCCCGCGCCCTTCTCGCCGTCCGTATTCACCGCTCCGTCCGCTAGGGTCCGCCCGGCCTTACGCGCCGGAGTCCCCGAGCGAGACGTCGAGCGAGACGGCGAGAGCTTATTTTTCGGTGGAGATGCCGCCCGTTAGCTGCGACGGGTGCGGGACTCCACCGACCACCGCTACCATTGACGCGTGTTCTACACACGTCTCCGCCAGTGCGAGCTGCCGCCGGCGCAAGCCGGGCCTGGCGCCGCACTCGCAATTTCCCTGGGGGCAGTGTCCCCCAGCGTCCAGCCGCGGTAAGGAGGGATACCCTCGAGACCGCAACCTTACTCCCCCAACAAGGGAGGGAGAAGAACCCCTACGACGACGACCAATTAAAAAATAAAAAAAAATACCGAGCAAAGCTCGGCCATCCAGGTACTATTATATTAATTATGGTTAAATATTAATTACCTATTCTATAACTATTTCGCATTCTCATAACTAGTAGATCGCCTCTTATCATATATATATAAATGTATAGGTATGTATTTTCATATCATTTATAATATAAATCATATATCATATTATTATCTTTTCATTAAAAATTGTATTTAAGTACATGAATTATCTTCTTGCATACAAAATTTCATGAATATCGATTTAAGGATACTCTAGTTATCATCAGACATACTCCGATTTGTCCCAGTAGACTCCGAGACCTCACTTTTGCTCGATAAATTATCGTTTGTCTCATTACAAAATGGTAAAAGATGCTTACGTTTTTTCATTTCTAGAATAGTAAGTTAGTATAGTAGAGCAGCCCATCTAGAATACCTAGTAACAAAAACCTGACCTAACTATTTCTACATCACGTAACAACAACGACGCTAGGCACCTCACTTGGGACCAAATGCTTTCAAACTACAAGAACTTGTCAAGCATTTCAAACTAAAATCTGCCACCGACAAGATGAAAATCGGAAAGGTTCCAAGGATCCAACTTGGCTATTCCCAGATTACTTTCTCCATCAACCGCATATGCTGTCAAGATCAAGACAGGAAACGTGACTTCGCCCTCCACATCATAAATTCAGATAGGAAACTCGCGTAAAATGATAGCTTAATAACATCGGGGACGGTGATATTTGCAATAAAACTTTTTCAGTTTCGCCCATTATTACGAACCTTTTCGATGGAATTTTGAAGTACAACGAGGAAAGTTTGAAAGAATGGATAAAAACTTTATAAAAAGTATAAAAAAGTAAAAGCGTTTATTAAGAAAAACCTCAAAAAACACTTTGTTATTGATTCATGCCAAGGTTAAGCAGCTGGCGCATCAGGACTTGCTAAAGAAATTGAAAACATTTATTGAGAGTATAATTATACTAAGTCGTCATGGCAATCCCTACTTATCGACTGGAGGACTATTCTTACGGAGTGAGATTCAATCTCACCATTTTTCATCTTTGTTGCTCTCGTTTGAATAATCATAGGTGTGAGAGTGATCAAGACAAAATCTCATCTCATCTCACGCGTGCTTATTTCTAGCAGTAGGCTTTAGCCTACTGGTGAGGTGATATGCTGGTCTTATAATATAATACTACCTACCTTTTTTAACTGATGTTTGAGTATAGCTGGGAACATGAGCCATCCGAAGATGATGCCAAAAAGAGCCGCTCCACCAAAAATCGCCGCATACTTGAGATGCTTTGGGAGCATCATGCTGAAGCCTTTTTTACCTGAAAACAAAGTAAAAATTACTATTTGACAAGACTTCCAGGTTGTTGCGGTTGCTGAAACCAGCTGGAGTCTTATAGACAGTCATCTCAACAGCTGGAGCTGGAGAGTGTAAGAATCAAATCTGTAAGGTATCTCTGAAAACTTTTACGCTGCACAATGTATAACTATCCTGCCCGCCTAAACACTCTTAGATCTCCCATCCGACTGCTTTTCCGGTGCGATTGGTTGAGGTTCTTACTTGGAGCAGGTGAGAGGTTAACGAGATCTTTCATAGTTCTAGGCCTGTTTCAAAACGTCTTAAAGAAAGAAGGATCTATACTAGCAAGTACCTAATTAAAATTCATTTAGACCTGTCAAATAAACCCTGGACTGATTGAGGGAAAGTTGCATGTGCTACTCGTAAATTAGATTTTTTTTAAGTTCTAAAAGAGCTGCCGTGCCGTTTCCGATCAATAGCATGAATCAGACCAATGTGTGTCGGTTCTCATGAGCTTGAGGAAATTGCAACGCCTCTTAAGGTTAACTCGAAGCGAAGGCTTCTGAAAAGGTCAGCAATCATTATTATAATGACGCACGGTTATATCGAGCTAATTAACGATGTTCAGTTGTTTTGAAACTAGCTTTTTCCCAAGCCGCTGGCCCTTGGTAAATGGCCTCACCAAAAGCACACTATCGAATTAGCGTCTATCTTTAGGAACCCAATTCTCAAGCACTTTTAGACATTTCTACTCTCATAACATTTTTAGAGACACAATAACAGATTTATATAGAGCTTTAAGCCACCCGAATATCTCTGGGTATGGCATGGGGCATGAATACTTTGTATTCGTCTTCACTCTGCAGCTTCAAAATGTGAAAAACTTACAATTTTGAACGTAACTTGGTGTACAGAGTTCTTTAGCTGGATACTACAAGATCCAGCGTGAAGTAGTCACGTAATCTCGAGAAAACTGTATCTAGTATTCTCAAGGGTGACATTTACGTCTATGTTCCAGAAGTAGTCTATGACAATCATGACATAAAGATGTAATACATAACCACTTGTCTCTCGATTATTCACCCGCGTGGATCCCACAGGAAATAGAACAATTTTATAAAAGAGCATTCGAATATACAAGGTGCTTCTTTTGGTTCGTCAAAGTGAACACCATGTATAAACTTCCGTTCTTTGTCCTTCTCTACCCGCTTGCTTGCCCGTGTCAACTAGTAGTTAACAAATCGAGAATTTAGAAATGTCCATGTCAAGTAGTAGTTAACATAACCTTGAAGTCAGCTTTGCCCGTGTCAACTGGTAGTTGACATTGCATTTCACTCAGCTATGCCCATGTCAACCTGTGGTTAACATCGCTCCCGCCGTCAAAAAATCGGTTTCTACCCGTCTTTATCGCTCCAGGGCCTAATTTGTATTATTTGTCCCGTTTCTTCGTGAAATTTACCGTCCACACAACCAGTCGAGCATCCAATGAGAGAGCAAAGGTCAAGACAAAAAATAAAAACATTCCGCTTCACTTCAGTCCGAATCATACTCGATTCGGTGAGGACTGTGCAGATAAGAAATTGAAGATTCGGAGATAATCCGGTGTTAGATCTTATGACATTGTACAAGTGTTATACCTTTTTGGAATGGGGATAAAGAGTTCTTTTTGTATTTTGATTTAATTTTTCTATATCCATAAGTGTACTTATATAACAAACAAAACTGATAATCTGAGTGATTTTACTGAGTGTATGAGAACTGTTTTAGAAATATGCATATTTCTCAAATGTGGTAAATGCTATCCGCATGATTTTTATTTGTTTTCGAAGAATATAAGACTACTTATTTAGTGTTAGTTATTTTTTTTCCTAAAAGTGATATTTGTGCATTTAATAGCCTTGTTAAGTTAAGATAAATTACGCCGCGCGGCGCCAGATATTGGTATGGAAACAAAGGCCATTTAAAAAATAAATATCTATGAACAAGTGATCATTTTTTTTTCTTATTCTATTATTTATTATATTGACAACATAATCAAAGAATAAAAACCATATGTCATCGCTTTTATTTTTGAGGTATGAACTTTTGAATTCAAGACGAGCTTCAAAACGCCCTACTTCTAAGTTCAGCACAGCATAACTCTGCACCAAAGTCGTAATTTGATAAACAAAAGATGACATTGTTTAGGTCGTTTCATAGTGAACATAAATATATAAAACACTTGACACTTTTTTAAACAAATTGAGTCACAAGAAACGATTTTGTGAAACCCGACCCGCGCGCTGACTGCGCAAAAAATGGCGGGGCAAAGTGGGGTCGTCACGTTTTTTTCGTGGGACATTTGAGATAGGCACGCGCTGAGGGCCCGGGCAAAGGCGCGTTGCGCGCGGACCCCCCATGGGCAAGCAAGCGGCTACAGGTCGAATTCCTCAACCAATTTTCGTGAAATTATAGAACCTACTCACAAAATTTCAAGAGAATCGTTTAAGTAATGCTACCTGTAGAGAATGAGATAAATAAATAAATAAATAAATAAATTCGGGACACTTCCACACACGGTCGCCTGACCCCAAACTAAGCAAAGCTTGTACTATGGCTGCCAGGGACTGATATACATACTTAGATATTTTTAAATACATACTTAAATAGATATTAGCACCCAGACATAGAACAAACACAAATGTTCATCACTTGAATGTTTGCCCTAGGTGGGAATCGAACCCACGCCCCCAAGCTCAGAAGGCAGGTTCACTACCAACTGAGCCACCGAGGCAGTCAAATCCGGACAGAATTCGGACATACGAAAGCATTTTCGTCAAAGCCGAAGCAAAGACGCTTCGCTCGCTAACGCTGGCTCAGTCGAATAATTTCTCGATATTATGTATGGCGTTTCACTTACCGGGCTTTTTTTCTATGATTTTAAAGTAATGAGTAAGTAAGTAAGTAAGTAAGAAAACCGACGGACAAACACTTTCATTTAAATATTGGATTGTTGCGTTACGTCGTCAGGTGATCCCTAAATGACAAGATGGAAATGACGCTTTTAGAATTTTTGATTTCACAAATAAGATTTTCTCATTAAGTCTGTTGCCCTGGCTACCACATAATTTCGTTACGGCGAAATGACTTAGGCTGGAAACCCCTGGAGATAGGTGTCTTCTAAAGATTACCACGTAATTACCTATTAATATGAATTAACGAATTAACTTTATAAATCATCTATTGTAACTAATGTCGGTCTAAGTATTATCAGCCGTCTAAAAATATGTTAAAAAAATCTTTGTAAAGAAAGTTATCTTTCTAAATTTGATAAACTTAGTAATTAGTTCACTGTCACTGAGTAATGAAGATAGAATCTAGGTTTCTTCTTCTGGAATCTCGTAAGCACTAATATAGAAATGGAACAAACCCCAGAAAAAAATTCAATTACCACTAAATAATACAAAGATTTTAATTTTTAGATTTTTACGGTTTTTGTGTGGTTTTGTGTGTGTAGAACTCTCTTTACAACTGTTTTATTTTATTTTTTTAATCAAAGTTTTGTTTTTATATTTTTAAGTATATTCGTATACGTACAAGTGCAGTGGTCTGCTCACGAAGGAGGCTAATAGACAACTTGCTATCGTATTGCCTTATAGAAATAACGATTGCATTGGCTGTAATTGGTAGGGCGGGACGGGTAAAGGCGCTGGTGAAAATAGGTTTTTACTAAAAACTGATATGAACCAAAATTTTTTGACTGCCCCGTTGGCTCAGTTGGTAGTGAACCTGCTTTCTGAGCTTGGGGGCGTGGGTTCGATTCCCATCTAGGGCAAACATTTATATAGTGAATATTTCTGTTTGTTCTATATCTGGGTGTTAATTATCTATTTAAGTATGTTTAAATATATATATACCTATGTATAAAAAAAAAAAAAAAATTCGGGACACTTCCACACACGGTCGCCTGACCCCAAACTAAGCAAAGCTTGTACTATGGCTGTCAGAGACTGATATACATACTTAGATATTTTTTAAACACATACTTAAATAGACATTAACACCCAGACATAAGACAAACACAAATGTTCATCACATAAATGTTTGCCCTAGGTGGGAATCGAACCCACGCCCCCAAGCTCAGAAGGCAGGTTCACTACCAAATGAGCCACCGAGGCAGTCTCTGGCAGCCATAGTACAAGCTTTGCTTAGTTAGGGGTCAGGCGACCGTGTGTGGAAATGTCCCGAATTTATTATTTATTATTATCATAATAAACCTACGTACTTACTAACTACTACAATGTGCGGAAGGCAAATGGGGAAAATAAATTTTAATTTTTCAAAGATAATTGATGAGATTCAGTAAAAAAAGTAATGATAGCCTACATGGAGAAAGCTCGTCTCTCTAGTTAGAGGGAGCGGGTTCGATCCCATCCAAAGGCACGCACCAATTTGTTCATTGTAGCATTTGTCGTAACTGGAGCCCGGTGTATGGCGACAGGCTCGCTCCCCGCCATGTTTGGGCCTGAATATCGTCGTAACATAGTATAACAAAAGGCGCTGGTTTGTCTTTCTGTCTGCATATACGCAATACTGTGCGAAGCCGGGGCAAGTCGCTAGTCTAAAATATTATAGAATCTAAAATTTTGGTTGGCTAATAACTCCACTACGCACCACCACTAAACGCACGTAATGTTTTCTGGAATATGATAATATTCTATCATAACTCTGGAATACAATACATACTTATTCTATTTTTGGAGCCATATCTGATACTCTACCTCAATACGATCCAGTTTCACCAGCTGCCTTCAAGTTCCGCCCCCGTTCGTACGCGCCATAGCATATACAACTGTCACTAAAAGACCACGTCATATTTCTTTATCGACTGTTGATATTCATATTATTCAGGGTTATCAGGAAAGGGTGTACTAAGCCGGAAAAGGGGCATGGTACTCACCAAATTGAATAACTCTTACTATAGAGCCAACTCAGAAATCGCGAGAAAAAATAAGCTGTTTCGTAGAAAAAGTTCTTTTTTTTTCTGCCTAACCCCAAACTAAGCAAAGCTTGTACTATGGCTGCCAGAGACCGATATACATACTTGTATATTTTTAAATACATACTTAAATACATCTTAACACCCAGACATAGAACAAACACAAATGTTCATCACATAAATGTTTGCTCTAGATGGGAATCGAACCCACGCCCCCAAGCTCAGAAGGCAGGTTCACTACCAACTGAGCCAACGAGGCAAATCAGTCATTAAGTGGTCGTCGACAAAATGTACGAAACATTTTTTCTCGATTTCAGGGTTGTCTCCAAAGTTAACGTTGTTCATGATGATGAGTACCATGACCCCCTTTCGGCTCAATACAGTACACCCTGTTAACCCTGTATAAAGTACTAGTCTTATCTGGCGGTTACACCTGCGCTGTATTAACTTGCGATACTTTTCGTTGGTTTTTTCAGCCTGTATATAAAATACTGTTTGAATAGGACGGAAGACGAATGTCAGGGAATATTGGAGGATTTTTAATATTGGGGAGTGGACAAGAATAAAGAAAAATGAATAACTGTTTGGGCTGGCTCTCCTTAAAGTAAAACTTTAAGGAGATTTCAGATCTAACTGGCCAAGATTGTCTAGCCGGTATAATCTGGGATGACGATATTGTAGGTACTTTTAGGTATTTTTCTAGACTGCGAAAATCTATATTGAATGAAACCATTCTAAGGCATTCAAAGGGTTCATAGAATCTTGTTTGAAATTAAAAATTGTATTAAAATGAACAACTTGTCTAAAAAAAAACATGGCCATCAGTCTCAGACTTTCACTGAGACTGATGGCCACTTGCACTAAATATAAGAATTGCCTAAGTCCGTGCTCAACTAGTTTAATCTACCTACTCCTAGCTAGCTCTTACCTAATTTTTTTAACTCGAAACTCAAGCCATTCCTAAAGAGAATCTTAACTCTAAGTGCTAGATGAGCGAGTATTTAGGTAGAAGTAGTTCAAAACTAGTTGAGCAAGGACTCAGGTAAATCTTAAGTGTAGTGCAAGTGGTCATGAGACTCTGGCTTTGTTGGTCACGAAATTTTAATGTTTATAAATGTTATCATCATCATCTTCCTCTTCCTACCCTTCCTCTTCAATATAAAGGTAAGTAAATGTAAGTGCTTATAATTATATAATTGTACTAGCTGTCACCCCGCGACTTCGTTCGCGTTTTGAGCTATCCTCTCTCAAGTTGGATCGAACTGCACATGGTGTGCGAATTTTATTATAATCGGTTAAGTGGTTTAGGAGTTCATTGAGGACAAACATTGTGACACGAGATTTATATATATTAAGATTAAGATTAACAGGTTATAGTGTAACATTGCTCCAGGTCACCCAAAGAGCAATAAATAGGACTATACCCTGAGTATCCTTGCGAGATCGAATCAGAAACGACGAAATCCGCAGCCCGACCAAAGTAACTAACATAGCCCGAAGAATTGCTAAACTGAAGTGGGAGTGGGCAGGGCACATCGCTAGTAGAATCGACTGCCGACAGAGGCAGAAAGGTTCTCGAGCGGTGACCACGAACCGGAAGACGCCGCGTGGGAAGGCCGGGCACAAGGTGGACTGACGATCTGGTGAAGGACGCGGGGAAGCCGCTGGATGTGAGCAGCGTGGGACCGGTCGCTGTGGAGATCATTGGGAGACATTTGTCCAACAGTGGACGTCTTCTAGGCTGACATGATGATGATGATGACTATATTATGTAGGTAAACACAATACGAATAAAATCAAATAAAATTACCCTACAATTTCATAGAACTTTAAAGAATACAACCTTTTTTTTATCCACTAATTTTTATGAATTTTAAAGTTATAAATTGTTGTGAAATGAAGGGTTAAGACGTTGAATAATTTATGAGTGATGTGTCAAATAGGACACTTCAATAAAGACTTTATTTTGTTGAAATATTTTCTGTAAATAATAGTCTGCTAATGTGTTACTAGATGTTTAAAAGAAACTAGCCGCGCCTCTCGGTTTCACCCGCTGTCCCACAAGAACCTACATTTTTTTTTCGTGAAGAAAAGTATCCTATGTCCTTCTCTGTATCCCTGAGAACGTGTATGCAAAATTTCACGATGATCGTTGATTTGAATAAATTAATTTAATTATTGATTCTAAATGAATCAATAATTGATTAATTTACAATTATTTATTTATATTTTTTTTTTTTAAATTTAACTATTGATTAATTTAATTGATTAATTTACAATTATTTATTTACTAGCTGCGCCCTGCGGTTTCACCCGCAGTCAAAAAGTATCCTATGTGCTATCCTAGACTATAATCTATCTCTGTGCCAAATTTCATCCAGATCTGTTCAGCCGTTCTGGCGTGAAAGAGTAACAAACATCCATCCATACATACAAATTTTCGCGTTTATAATATTAGTAGGATATTTCCTTTTTTTCAAATTTAATTTTTTTGATTTAATTTAAATACATTTCATGATGGTGTGAAAGCGTAGCAAACAAACAAACAAAATAACGATTGCGCTACGTGGTTCGCGTTTTCACTCGCTGTCCTAGACACCTAGAACCTTAATTTTTTTTCAGGATAAGTGGGATATTATTATACAACGTGTTGTATTGTATTCCCGTGGAATCGGTAGAGGTAATGATACTCTACTTCCCGAATAAGCTATGGGGTAACCTGGAAATTGAAAAAAAAGCAGCTGTTCCATACATTTTGTCGACGATCAACGAATTTTTTGTATGGAACAGCTGTTTTTTATCGATTTCAAGGTTACCCATAATTTTTTAGTGCTCTGCTAGTGGAGTATAACTACCTCTACAAATTCCGCGGAAATGTAAAGCAACACGTTGTATTAGGAACTTCCATCTATCAATGATGACAGATATATAAAACACATACACGCTCGTAGACTGAAACCAGGGCTAGTTACTCAGCGAATAATTTTCCAACCTAATGATGATAATGTCATCCGTCAATAGTCCGTTAATAGTGTCCGTCAATAGCAAACCTGGCCAGGGACGGAAGACTAACCTACCTAACTTTTTTACCTACTTAAGAACTAGACTGAACTAAATCTCCCATAGGTCATTAACAATTCCCGAGCCAAGTGACTCGAGAACTGCCAACACTACCTACTCAATTAATTCATTCCCAATCGAAAGCTTTCTTCAAAAGCTACAACAAAATTAAAGATCAACCAAGAAACCAATAATGAAAGAAGTAGGCAAGTAATTTGAAATACTTTATTAGTCCGATCCAGTTTTATAATTGTTATAACTTGTGACTAACCTTAATTATACGCGTCCGTAATTATTTCTAATTAGAATATAATTGGTGAACGCGAATAGATAAAAAGAAATGTTTCCACGAAACTACGATATACGTAGGTAGATAGGTATAATAGGTATATGCTGATATTTCTTTTTGTGAAAGGCCTCGTTCAGGAAGACATATACAGTTACAAAAACCCTGTTATATAATTGAAGAGTATGTATTCACACTTATAGGGATTCATGCAAAATTACCAAAAAAAAAAATGCACGTTAACATTAGCAAGAGTTATGACCGGTTTAAGAACGCAAGAAAAAAAGGCAATTTTACAAAAATGTTAACAAATTTGTATCATATGTTCGCGGCTTTTATTCTAAGACAATAGGCGCACGACGCGAATAGTTTACAAACAAAATCAACGCAATTAGTGTCTGCGTTCGCGTTTTTAGGAGGGCGGAGCGCGATGAATGTGTTTAAAATTTTTAGAGTCAATGTTTAATTTAAACTAGCATAATTGTATTTTCCAGTTGATATTGAATGCACACCTCGCGAATACAACACGGTTCTTGTAACACAGTTATCCGCTAGTGTTGCAGGTTCAGGCGTAGGTAGATAGGTATAGGCGGTGGTTACCGCTTACTGTCAGTCGGGCTATCTGCTTTTTTGCTCCTCTTCTTATAAAAATGTTTTATTTTAGTGTCAAATGTTCCAATTTATGTCCCACTGCCATGAATATATTTTCAACCGTGCATGGATTTTCTGAAAAAAAAAGAAAGGACACGTCATTATTTTGAAACAACTGAAGTATAATTCTGTGGATAAGTATAGAAAACAAAGCTCGAAATCACTAGGCACGGTCAAGCGATACGTGGCTTCCCACGGTGGGCTTTACCAGAAAATTATGGAAACATGTCCTTGGCTTTTATATTATTAAGTATACTAGCTGCAACGTTGGTTATTATCCTACTTCTTACTTTTATAATATGAAGGCCAAAGTATGCGTGTTTGTCTGTTTCTTCTTCACACTTAAACGGATAGACGAATTTTAGGACAGATTTTAAGTTTTTTTGTTTTTTTTTAATTACACTGCACGGACTCCGGGGACCGTGACCTTTGCTAACACAAATCTTTAATTATTATTTAAGGGAATACAGGTAGAGGGGGGTTAGTTATTAAAAATTAGTTTGAATGGTTTAAAGTTACTAGAACTAAAAACAACATTCCTATGTACAAAATCTCACACGGCTTAAAAATATACAAATCACTAATAAATAATTGGCCTTTTAATTGGCCTATACTAATACTAGTTAGGTATATTATTGGGGGGATGATCATAATTTACCAGATCGTGCTGTTGCTATAGTAAGCTCCGAGTGTCTGAAACTAAATGAAGCCGATTCCCATTATCTTTAAGACAAAGGCGGCTTTTCTCTCTCCGTAAATCAAGGACAAGCCGCGCCGTATAGGAAGCAAGTGAAGGAACCTGAAGCCTTAGCCCCAAAAGCTGCCTATTCACATGGGATGTTCGAAGTCTTCTCACTAAAGTTAAATTGCTCCTTCATCGTGTTTGGAATACTAACTTCGGAAAGAAACTCAATGAATATTTGAAATAACTCACTAACACAATTGTAATCCTGAATTAAAGGACATTAGCAAGGGCTGGTTTATCTGCTATTTTGAAAATGATTTTTTTCTAGTAAGTACAATGAACTTAATTTTAATGTCCTCTGCTACGTAACTGGATCCCGGTGTATGGCGGAGCCTGTCGGCCCCTGTCACATTCGGGACTGAATATCGTCCGGCGAAGTGTGGGCGTTGTACACCTCTGACAGCCTTTTCGGAGGAAAGGCGTGACAATAACATAATATTAATGTACCTTTGCCAAATATAATCAGATGGAATTGAATGCCAAATCATATCAAATCTCCTCAAAAATAAAAGCTACTTTAAAGTTGAAATATTTGAAGCCGTTTCGAGGTAGACAAACAAGCACACCAGTCAAGCAAACACTTTCGCATTTACAGTACTGATGCTATTTTAAGCTTCAACAAGTAGGGTATAATTTTCCGGGGACATAACTAAATTTATCGCAAGACACAGTAGTGCTTTTACAAATAAAATTGGACGCAGTAGTACCTATATCGACCCAGCTATCTTCGTAGCCGGCGTCCAAGCGCGCGGAGCGTACAGCCTCCCTCACCGCATGAGTGAACACAGTAGCCAAGCATAGAGCTGGCTCGCCGGTGGCTGAGAAACAGAAAAATAACTTTTTTTAAATTTCATCTTATGATTTTGAATTTCAATTCAATCATCTTTTGATTCTTGGAGTATTTTTTTTTATTCTATGCTGCTTCCAACGTGCATCAGGGCGTTTTTTTTATGTCCGGGCGCTATTTACTGCCCGGCCCGCGAATCCCTCTAACTTGGTCAGAGTCTCGTGTCGTGGTCGTGTGTCAGGGCTCTATGCTATCTGTTTCTCTTTCATATCAGTTCTCGCATACGTGTCTCCTTGAACTTCCATGCTTCAAAGTGGTTTTTTCTGGTATCCATCACCATTCTAGGAGTCTTGAATCATGCTAGCAGAGTTTAATAATGTGTTGCAAAACAAAAGAATTGACTGATTTCGGTCTGAGGATTGAAAATATCGTTATTTGTCGAGTTTTATTGAGTCGCATCAATGGATCATTGTGAAAATTAAAATATCTTTTCAGTGTTATCCATTTTTCGTTTTTTTTATATGTTTGAATTCCGAAACTAGCGCGAATGTAATTTTTATTAGTGATCTAGTCGTGTTTTGATGAGTTTAGTTTGTAACCTTTTGATTGTAAGACCCCGACTTCATTCCTGGCACCTCTTCGGAAGTAGATCCTCATGTCGGCTGGTATATCCTTTATCCCTGGTATCTTATAAGTCCAAGTTCTGTCGGTAAGAAGTTTTCCTGTTGCTTCTTCGAATACAAGCTTCTCTGCTGTCCAATAACCAAGTCCCATGATAAAAGCACCTTCAATCTAAAAAAATAATCATAATTTATTTTCTATCATAAAACTTGCAATAAATATAATATAATGGCAATTTTTTCTCTTATTAGAAATTTACTAATCACATTGCTTAAAAAAAACTGCTATCTCACTTGTGCAACATCGATTTCGGGGCTCAAACTCCTTCCAGTATCCTCCAAAATATCAACTCTTAATACATCGTGATTTCCCGTCAAAATATCTACTTCGATCTCCATAATGCCAACACCATACACATAATAGGTGGTGAGGTTATCCTTTTTCACAGAAACCATGTACGATGCTTGTAAGTCTACTTCCCCTTTGTACGCCGCATCTATAATTTCTTCCCATTTAGATTTATCTTTTTTAAACGGTTCCAATCTTTTGTTTAAAATTTCACAAGTTTTTACCACAGCTAAGGCTACACATTCACTTCCGATGCTTCCACCAGTGACCATTGCGTTTGGAGATGTAAAACTAGCGCTGGGTTTAACGCTGATTTTTCCTAGAGGGACCCCGAGCATATAAGCACAAACTTGAGCTGCTTTAGTGTTTATGCCTTGCCCCATTTCAACGCCTCCATGAGTAATGACAACAGTTCCGTCTCCATGGTAAATGCTTATGAGCGCATTGTAATTCCCTGTATAGAATATATCAGTGGACAATGGAACTAACTTTATAGCTCGCTTTCTCCAACGATTGTTTGCATTGAAATCTGCAACTTTTTGTTTTCTATTTTCGTAATCAGCATCTTTTTTAAGCTGGTCTATCATTTCTGGGATGGGATAGCCCGGTTCCTTATTTATATTTTTAAGTCTCACATCAATTGCATCTTTTCCTGTATGATATGCAATCTTTTCCATGACATGTTCTATCATAGCTATACCTTCTGTGGAGTCTGAAAAGTAAAAATATAAAATTGTGTTAACGAATAAAAATGAATCCTAAAGAGTGAGATATTTATTTTCAGTTATCTTACATGGAGCTCTGCACCAGGTATTTGACGGAATGTCGGTAGCAACACTGCTGGCTGATACCTTCCATCTCTTGTGTTCGTAACTATTATAGAAACCTTGTAATGTAAGAGGTGTAAGTGATTCATTGAAAGAATGCCCTAGGTTTTGGTAGATGTCATTCTTTAGATACTGGATAACTCCGTCTTTATTTACACCAACCTAAAATAACATGAAAATTATAAGAAGTTAGATAATTATGTAATTTAAAAAATATAATCGATCGTGTAAAATAACTAGCTGCGCCCTGCAGTGTTCCAGACTATAAACTATCTCTATCCAAATTTCACCCAGATCCGTTTATCCGTACTGGCGTGATTGAATAACAAACATCAACACATCCATCCATCCAAACTTTCGCATTTATGATATTCACTAATATCATGTGATAGTTTGATAATGAAGATCAAACCTGCTACGCTCACCTCATATTTACAGCTAGTCCCAATTCGCTTTCCTACCATCTTCATATTAGTCATCAGTGGCAATATAAATCTGCAAGTTCTTCCCAACAGATGTGACACGAGAGCTGCAGAGCACGCTATTTGTGATGACCGAGATATTTTGCCACCATACCCTCCACCCACACGCCTTACTATAACGTTTATGCTAGAAAATGAGACATCACAATAAGAATTAGTTTTGCAAGTGCGATATTGTCTGGAATATTGTATAAAATCGTCATATGTAAAAATGATACTAGAAATATACAATCATGCAAATATAATAATATAGCTAATAAGTAATACATAAAAGTTTTTATCTAGCTACCTATTTTCAGGAATGTTCAAACAACGAGCAATAGCAAGATTAGCCAAATCGAGCCATTGTGTAGCAGAGTAAACTTCCATGCCATCTTCAGTTGGCTTTACTACACAAGTTTGTGGTTCCATGTAATAGTGAAACTGAGACTCCATATTCATTTGTCCGTAAATCACTTGTTTGACGTCATTGCCTATTTCAGTAGGTTCAACACTGATATCCTGCCTCACTCTTTTGTCTCTACTAGGTGAACTTAATACATCTTCAATGGTAATAAGTGGTTTATTACTACTAATTTGTTTATATTTTACTGCTACCAGCTTAGCAGCTTTGTTTGCAGTTTTTTCAGTGTCAGCCACTAAAATACCAGCGGGCTGTCCGTAAAATTTGACTTCTTTTTCGCATAAAATTTCTTCTGAGCAGTCTAATATAGGAGGAAGAAAACCTGGTGTAAAATCATTGTTCCCAGGAATATCTTTAGCCGAGTAAAACGTTATGACTCCTGGTATTTTCTGAGAATAAATATTTTTATTAGTCATTGTTGTATAGTAAACATATTTACTATGAATAATATTTAGTTTTAGCTTACCATTGCATCAGCAGTATCAAAACCTTCTATAATACTTCCAGGCATTACATCAGCAGTGACAAATGCTGCAAAAACTTCATTGGTTTCTGCTGGGAGATCATTTGCAAATGTGGCTTCACCACTACACTGGACTAAGGCTTCCAACTTTGGTACTGGTTGGTTCAGAGGCCAAATATTTTTGTCTGTTTCAAACGATTGAGAGCCTTTTGATGTGTGCCTCTTTATTGCTTCTCCTCCTGATCTGTATTTTGGATTCAGTTTGTCATCTGGACAGAGGTTTAAAATTGCCTGAAAACATTATTTGGGATAATTATTTTTGCAGTTCTACGTGATGCTAGATCATTTATTATAAAAAATGCTATTAATTTCTCAAAATGTTACCCAACGTTTCAATAAATTTCATCACCTTGTAAAACAAATTGATTGCCAGTAACTTTCTAAAACGAGCTGATGGCTCGGGTGGTGCTTCCACCGGTACGATTTCTTTTGCCAGACTTTCTAGCGCCACCTTCAAAGTCTCATCTGTGTATGGATCCTTCCCAGCTAGTAGATCTTCAGTGTGCTTCGCGTGAATGAAGGTAGCCGATATGCTTCCATAGACGATTGTGGCTTTATCAAGCAGGTTCGAGTTTTCACGGAATTTGAATAGGAAACCGGCATTGACAATAGCGTGAGCGTTTTGAGAACGAGGCATAATCTATAAAAACATTTTTATACTTATCAGTTAGGTATAGTTTATTGTTTCATGTTTTGGTATTGTACTAGGTTTAACGAATGTTCTCAAGACATGACATGGGTATGTAACTTGACCTAATTAGGTTAAACCAAAACAATAGTGATACATTTCTGCTTTATCAAATAAATTTTCATTTTTTATTTTTCTTTTTCAATTTCCAATTGTGTACAATGCAATATTTCCGACTAGTGCGTTACTAGTTTCTCTAATGACTAGTTAGACTAGTTTCTATAATTACTTATGCAATTTATAAATTCTATCTACATATTTTACCAAATATTTCAACAAAAAACTGGAAAACGAAGATAATCAGACATACTTTGTAGGTTTTGACGATGCAGCATTTTGATAATGGCGGTAGCAAAACATTTAGAATTATTTTGCCTTTCATGTTAAAATGCAGAAAGTCGGGGAACGTCACTATCTGCGTTCTGTTAACGCCTTCAGCTGAAACAAGTAAAGATACCTAAAATTGCCCGAACGTGCCTAAATTGCCTAAACTTGTTAATGCTTAAACGCGTTTATATTCTTTGCATTGTTGGTTTTCTTGCTCAACATGTGCTGAGCTACCAACAAACCAACGATACATTCTTTAGGATATTTGGTGTTGATTTCACTTAAATGCTGTGTTATTAGTTGTAAGATGCCGAATAAATTCTATACATGTACTTAAATTCATATCTGTATAAATTTAACTACAGTCTCAGATCAACCTAGAGAGTTAGATGGCGCACGGCGGATGATTTAGGTGAAGCCAAAAAGCATCCAAAAACTACGCTACTGTCGTATATGTACACAACACGCACATATTGACGCTAAAACTACGCTACTCGCTTGGTCATTCTTATCTCGACATTATGTGCATTGGTTTATGGTATAATTTCGTGTACATAAATATACATACATAGTGCATTATATAAGTGTGGCCAGGTCTAGATATTGAGGTTCTTTTTAAAAACTGTGCAGATGTTTTACAAGTCAATTTTGAAAAAGCCGTAACATTAAACTCTTACAAATATGTGCAGTTTTAAAATATTAAATCTCTTAAGGTTGTATATTGGAACGGAAATGGCTAACGTAGAGCTTGGGAATTAATATTAGTTTTCGTGCAATTGCAAATGTTTTTCATAGCAACATTTTTCACGCGCACACGTTTAAAAATAAGTGGCTTCAGCCAGATATAACGCAGTGTTCCATCTTTTCCTCTAGGTTGATTTGAGACTACAGTGTTATGTGGAGCAAGGAACTATGATCATGATTTCAGATTTTTGAACCCGCGAATATCAAATATCGTATTTCCGGATAATAACCTTAATAGACGTAATAAATTAGTCAAAATCGCTGATATCGATGTCAGGAGCCCCAAAAAGCTAATTATATTTAAAAGTTTATCTTTATAGATTTTGAGATCGAGGCCAAAAAATTAATTATTTTTAGAAATTTCCTCGTGATTTAAAATTAAATATTCTTTCAAACATCAAATCATCGTCACGCCTTTCCCCCGAGAGGGCTGGCAGAGGTGTAATACAACACCCACACTTCGCCGGACGATATTCGGTTAATCATAAACATCAAATCAAATATGTTTATTTTGGCACATACATTTAATATGAATCCAATGACTCCGAACTAGTTAACACTGTATTTCGATATAGAGGCTGTTACAAAAACCCTGTTAAATTCATGAACCACCCAGAATCGAATAGAGGAGACAATAATTGTCTCCTCCATTCGATTTATGCTACTTTAAGTTAAATATTGACTAGAAAAAAAAAACGAAAACACATCACGCTCCGCCCTCCTAAAAGCGCGAACGCAGACACTCATCGCGTTTTTTTTTTGTAAACTACTCGCGTCGTGCCGCTACTTTCTAAGAATAAAAGCCGCCAACATTTAGTGCAGATTTTGTTAACATTTCTGTAAAAAATCCTTTTTTTGCGTTCTTAAACCGGTTATAACTCTTGCTATTATTAACCTGCATTTTTTTGTATGTTTGCATGAATACTTTTATTAAGTTTCTGTACCTGCCCATCAATTATCCAACAGGGTTTTTGTAACTCCCTGTATAAACAGTGGCTTCTTCCGTAAATATAATATAACAATAATGTAATAATATTCGGGACATTTGCACACACGGTCGTCTGACCAAAGCTTGTACTATGGCGGCCAGAGATTGATATACATACATATATATATATTTAAATACATACTTGTTAAAATGAATTAATTAAAGGAATCTTGGTTTAGTGAAGTAAGTCTTATTTTACTCACCGACAGTCATCATAGCTCCGACAGTTTCAAAGAGCAAGAACAAGTCCGACTGAAATTCATTGTTCAAATATTTCAAGAAGAGGTTCCCGCCGATGGTTCCTATCTGTAAGTAATTCCAGTGATAAGACCAACGAAGTTACTGTTACGCAATCTGTGAGGAAGCCATGAATATTTCAGTGGTGTAGTAATATTCTACCTTTGTACTGTATTTTTGCTATCTCTTAATCGTCCTTTTTAAACCTAGAATACAAATTAGGAAGTATCCAGACAATTACAGAAAATTACGAAAGAGCTTTTTTGGAAGGAACCTCCTTTTAAAAGGAAGTTTTTTGGTACAAATTTTTGGTTGGTTGAAATTTTCACAGATGATGTCAAAGTCAAAATGTTTTCTTTTTTTAAATTAGTGGCTTCTGGCCCTTAGGGATGTTTCTATTTAATTGGGTATCAAAGATACGCTTAAAAACAACCTATGTAATAGGGCATATTCTGTGTTAAGAACGTCAAAGTTTTTTAATAGACTCGACCACCTTGTTTGGAAAAAGAGCCACTACTCAGAAGAACAGACAAGAAACTGAAGGGGTTTAATTTTAGGGCTTAAATCCTTAGTTCATGAAAATAAAATATGAAATTAACAATAAAATATTCGCAGTAATAAAATGAAAGCTCAAAGGCATGCAAATTGGAAGATTTTCAGTGAAACAATTTTAAAATGTAGAGATAAAAACCGGCCAAGCGTGAGTCGGACTCGCGCACGAAGGGGTCCGTAACATTATCCATAAAACAGCAAAAAACACGTTTGTTGTATAGGAGCTCCATAAATATTTATTTTATTCGGTTTTTTAGTATTTGTTGTTAGCAACAGAAATACATCACCTGTAAAAAAATAACCTGTCTAACTATAACGGTTCTTGAGATACAGACCTGCCTGCCTGGTGACAGACGGACAGCGGAGTCTTAGTAATAGGGTCCCGTTTTACCCTTTGGGTACGGAACCTAAAAATTTACCCACAAAAGTTGAACAGACAAAGAATTAGTGAAATAAAGTGAGGTTAAAAATTGAAGGGCTTTGAAATGTAAATTTATTTTTCGGTTAATATTATAACCAAATAAATAGCGAGATTCTCGGTAAACTGTGACCACAAAAGGGGTTCATTGTACTTATCATTTTAACAATTTTTTCTGCTTTGTTGGAATCTCCAAAAATAACGGTTCCATATATTTAGCTTTTTTATTGACCTTTATGAGAGTGTGTTATTTTTCAACAATTTCAGTATTGAATTCCTTTTAAAAGTTCATTCTTAAGCTGCGTACAGACCAAAGCAAACGATGGCTAACGATATGCTGCGTCTCATTTTATTTTATTGAAACGAAACGGGACGCAGCGTATTATTTGGTATTCGTTGGCTTGGTGTGTACCCAGCATTAAACGAAGTCCAATTGTATACAATGAAAATCCCTATTCTGGAATTGAACACCGACAATAAAGCTGACATTGCATCATATTGGCTTCTCTCTTACCGGCGACACTGTTGATCTCAAAAAGTTTACGGTTTTCCTAGAACCCCGCGGTTCTAGGAAAAGCCGCAAGGCCCAGCTAGTGTCTCAATATTTAAGAAATCGTAAACCTTCAACCTACATTTCTCACAGGTATGTGTGCCACTAAATCCATATGATCGTAAAGCTGCTTCAGATAAGAAAACTCTTCTTTCTCCGCACCCAGGGCTCGGAAGAGCGTCATCATGTCTGCGAGGGCCATTCCCGCTCCCAGGATCAGGTTCACGTCGAGACTGTAGCCCTTCAGCTCGGACACGTTGAAGATGTCGATCACGTTTTGAGGGTACTCTGTTACATGATACACGCCTGGAAAGTAAAAGGTTAACTTCTAAATTTGATCTTGAGGAAACGGTGTTAGGGTTAGAATTTGTTTGGCTTCGGGTTTTTATTTGGAGTTATAGCACCGCGTTGTTCAATTCGTATGTCATTTTTACTATGGCCGTATTCTTACAAGTCCAAATATTTTTCGGTTATAGTCACTCTCATATGAAAAAATAAGGGAGTAAGAGCGGCCAAGCTATCATCTCACGCTTCAGAATAGGGGGTCTTATGCTTAATAGTATGTTTTAAACAATCTCATCTCAGCTATCTCATCTCTATCTTAGCTTACTAATGTTGTTTGTTTGTTTGTTCAGAACGGCTGAACAGGATCTGGATGAAGTTTGGCACAGGGGTAGATTGTATTATTTATATATTAACTGCGCCCCGCGGCTTCACTCGCGGTTAAAAGTCCTAAGTCCTATGTGCTATTCTAGACTATAATCTATGTCTGTGCCAAATTTCATCCAGATCTGTTTAGCCGTTCTGGCGTGAAAGAGTAGGTAACAAACATTCATCCATCCAAGCATCAATTCTTACAAACTGTCTTGTTTATAATATTAGTAGGGTAGTATATAGGACAATCTTTAACCGTGGGTAAAACAGTGGGGCATGCTAGTTGCTTTTACCAAAATAAGTAAAATAGAGGCGATAGCTTTTGCAACTTTAGTTAGCAACCATCAACAGCACCGCCGGTGTTGTAGGTGTTCATAGAGGGCGGTTACCGTTTACCATCAGGCGGGCCGTCTGGTTGTTTGCCACATTTGTCATAAAAAAAGAACTTTATGACCTAACACGAAATTTTAGTAAGCTTAATTTTTAGTCTTTTGACTTCAGTTTGACTAAAACTTCTATTTTGTATACCAACTGTCTTCGTGGGCGGATTTAGTTCGTACTTCGTCCATTCGCAAATATACTTAATACGAGGGCTTCAGCCTTAGAGAATCGGGAAAAGTTTTATGATAGTTTTACTTTTCGAACGGTCAAATATTCCCGATTTGCTCCGAGGCATGTTTTTATCGCGACGTCCGGGGAGTTCTCAAGGAGGTCATGACACTCAGGACTTGAGAGGTAAGGAGTTATTTATAGCTCAGATAAAGTTAGAACTTCTGACTAACTACTTCAGTACTGTAGCTTCGTAACTTCTAGTAGACTTTTAAACCTTCTCTGTGCTTTCCAATAGACTGTTTTCCAGGAGTAAACTTTTTGTTGTTTTTCTTTGCTCTCCTTTTTCGTGTACTATATTTTGGTACTTATTATTTTACAATTTTAAGAAACGGATAAAAACATGGTAACGGGGAAAAGGGTGTAACAAGCTGAAAAGAGCTCATTAATGTAACTATGACCGAGTTTTACAATGAACCAGAATTTATTAGATGAATATTTGCTATTGTAAGTGAATTGGTATATTTCTTTTTTATGTAACACGCTTCGAAATATCAAGCACCCGTTACGTGAAAATAATGTAATAAGCATATCGCACTCGTGGCTTCCCAGAAAATTATAAGCGTGCTTTGTCATAGCATTAGTTTTAACTTGCATTGCACGTGTGCGTATTGTATGTCATCTGCTACATGAATGGAGCCCGGTGTATGGCGACAGACACGCCCCCTGTCACATTTGGGACTGAATATCGTCCGGCGAAGTGTGGGTGTTGTATTACACCTTTACCACGTGCTACGACATACCTGACGATATGCTACGTACATACCCATTTCCACACAATATTTTTGGCAAAACGATGGATGTACAGTTTACACTCTACATACATACGAGTACATACATACTATAAGGTTTTTATCTTATTATTCAATTGCAAAAAACCAACAAAAATATCCGGCTTCTATGGTTGTATCGATCATTACAGCAATCGTTTTTTTGACTACAAAGCGATTTTATCCACTCTCAAAATCAGACGCACATATATGTTCCCAGCTCAATGTCTTCAAGCTTTATGCTTCATCAAAATAAAAAAGTAATGTGTTTTGGCTCTTCACAATCGGCGATCAACGACGATTACGTGCGAGCACGATTTTGTGGAGGGCTTACTTGTCTGTAAAAGCCGATCATGTTCAATGCATTTTCTATGCTTGCGCTGAGATCAACCTAGAGGAAAAGATGGAACACTGCGTAATATCTCGCTGAAGCCACTTTTTTTTTTAACTCGTGTGCGTGGTATGTTGCCATGTAAAACATTTACAATTGCACGAAGACTAATATTAATTCCAAAAGTCTACGTTAGCCATTTCCGTTTCAATAGACAAATTACAACCTCAGTAGTTATTATTCTAAAACTGCATATATTTGTAAGAGTTTAATGTTACGGCTTTTTCAAAATTGACTTGTAAAAAAACTACACAGTTTTTAAAAAGAACCTCAATATGTAGTCCTGGCCACACTTTTATAATGCACTATGAATATTTATGTCCACGAAATTATACCATAAACCAATGCACATAATGTCGAGGTAAGAATGACCAAGCGAGTAGCGTAGTTTTTTGCGTCATGTGTGCATGTTGTGTACATATACGACAGTAGCGTAGTTTTTGGATGGTTTTTGGCTCCACATAGATCATACCCCGTGCGCCATCTTATTCTCTAGGTTGTCGTCGTCGTCTCCCAGAGAGACGCGGCCTGCGGTGGCAGGCAATGGACTTTTGCATTGACGGCTAATGTCCACCGCAGGCCGCGTCTGTTTGGGAGACAACTTAATTGTGTGATCAGCGATTACACGATTAACTATCATCGCCGATTGTGAAAAGGCTAACTCATTCATTACATTCGCATTACCTACTTGAGCAATCTTAAATTGCCTCTACCGTCATCCGTAAAGCCTGCTTTGCATCTAAAGCTGTATTAGCGTTTGCTTTTCTATTTCTTCAATATATCAAGAGTCTTAAAGGATAAATCCGTTCAAAATGAAACGTTCCGAGCAGCCTTTAGCGTGGTTCCTTTGAACAGGGTAATAAACCACAGACAAAGAGGTAGCTCTATCTTTCCTTTAGGTCTACTTCCTTGTCCTTAATTATAGATGAGGGCGCTTACAGATATTATATGATGTAAAATGAGATTATGAAGTACGGTAGAAAAGGTATCGCGCGTGGCCATGACCAGCTTACCTAAATCCTAAATGTTAGATTATAATGAGAAGTTCAACTAAAATTGTCTATTTTATGTTTTAAGAATTTGCAGTTGGTAGATTTTTAAAGATTTAAGGGAAGATCTGTATGAAAACTTGTTTAGTTTTAGATCAACTTTTGTGAACACTTCAACTTATTTTTCAAACTTTCAGAATAACCTATAACTAATGAAAGGTTATTTATCATTTACAAATAAAAATTTAAATAAGTCAAGAAAGTTTACAGTTAAGAAATTCTTATCGTAAGAGGATATAAACACAAGACTTATTTAGTCAAGTAAAACATTAAGTTACTCGTAGTTAACAACATCTAGATATTCATAAACCCAAGTTTCTTATCCAAGTTTTATAACATTTCACTTAGCTAACAACTTTGAACTGATTATTATCATTTACTTTGATTCAAAAATAAGTTAATGTCTAAATATTTATGTACATAAAATAATTTTGCCTACGGTACTCAGTAAGCTTCAAACGGCTTCTTAAGTAGTTCTAATTTTATCAAGTTTTACGGCTTTCTTGATGTCTATTCCAAATCTAAATTAAGAAGTTTTGTCTTGTACATTTTATTCATATTTAAATCAGTTTTTCTTACTCATTCTATTTTGATAAATCCCACTTAGGCTTAACAACCAGCGCTTGTGTTCTATGATTTATTTTAAATTTTCTCAGAAATCATTATTTGTTTTTGCGATTGGGTTTTAACCGACTTAAAAAAGAGAAGGCTATTAAGGTATTTAAAAGTTATCAAAAAATTACAATTCGATAGTTCAAGTTGTATTTTGTTCTCTTTATAAGAAAACTGGCTTTACAATTTTCTAAAGTTTTTTATAGTTTTGGTAGCGATTTTGCCTGCGGAAGAATCTCTCGGGAACCGTACACTTTTCCGGAATAAAAGCTATGCCAAAGTTACTTACCGGTCTGTGTAAAAATCACGTCAAAATGCACTGTTACTGCGTGAAATAAAAAGAACCTAAACAAACATCCGTTCGCGTTTATTATAACTATATAATACTATAGGTATAAAGATATTATACTAACCTTGTCCAGTATTTCCAGCAATTAGCTTATACTCCCCATTTGTCATTGCCTTAAACACATCTTCAAGCGTATACGCTCTGTACCATTTCTTACGAGACGCATGCTCTATTTCCACCATCTGATCGTCCATAACAAACGTAAAATCTTGAGGTTCTTGCTGAGTTTTTAAGCATTTTTTGTGAGAGCATGACCTGGCACATTTCACTCCGCAGGGCTTGAGTATACCGAGATCTTCAAGGTCGACTACTTTGTCCAAGAGACTTTGATCGGCGTCTGAGGCGAAGGTTTTAAAGGCGTCAGCAATGGGTCTGTAGCCAGTACATCGGCACATGTTGCCGGCAAAAGAGTTCTCGATTTCTTCTGAGGTTAGTTTTTTGTTGCTGGATTTGTAGAGGCTACAAAGAGTGACGTAATCAGAATTATTATCACAGCATTACCACTTCTTGGTATATGTACCTATAGGTCTACACCAGTCATAATTATCAGCTGGTTCGTTTTACATCAATCCCCAATTTATTATCTTCATTCTGCTCATTGAATGAGATCAATGGGCAGAAAGAAGATTAAAAATGAGTATTTTGAAATACTTAATAAGCACAATAAACGGGTATGGCATAATTTAATAACACAATTAAGCCATGCCAGCCGTTGGGAATAATGGAAAAAAAGGAGATATCTTAGATCACTGAATACGATTCAAACTTTAGTCGGAGTCAAACTTTAGTTTAACGATAAATCGACTGCATTTTCTTAAATTATATGTACATGTAATATGTACGTATGAAATTTCCGTTTTCTAAAATCATTAGCTTTCCGCTCGCGGCTTCCCTCTCATTTCATAGCCACTCAGGGATAATGTAGCTTTCCAGTAGTGTAAATAATTTTTAGTATCATTTCAGTAGTTTTGGAAATTACTCCCGACAAACAAACTTACAAACTCATAAACGTTTTACCTCCTTATAAAAAAGTGAAGAAATAGATAGGTTAGATAGATGTTATATTATTTTAGATATATAGATAGTATAGAAGTAAGAATAAGATATCTGTCTAAGTTTAAACTCCACCTAGTTTTATCACAGAAAAGTTTAAAAAAGCTTTTTACCAATCTGTTGATGCAAAAAAGCTATAGAAGTCTTACCTGTACATATTCATGACCCAACCAGGCGTGCAATACCCACACTGCGTACCGTTGAAGTTGGCCAGCCGGGTCTGGATATCATGGTAGCCCATCGTTCTGTTGCCGACACCCTCTACGGTGGTCACTTCCCAGCCGTGGCAGGATAAGACGGAAACTAGGCACTAGAAGCAACAAGAACTTTATTAAAAGAATAACAAAAATTCGGCTGCAAAATTTTGTACCCTATATGTCACGTCCACTATCAAGACGATTCAAATGACACCTCTCATGTCGAAACAATTTTTTACAATAAAATCCCGAAAACAGGGCTCACTGAGGGAAATTTCAAATCACATGTAAAAACTACATTAATGAAAAGAGGGTACTTATTATAAGGTTAAGAATTATTTAGAAGACAGAGAAGTCTGGAGACTTCCACTTCCACCAAGTAGCCACTAGTATTTATAGATATTACCTAGTTGTAAGCCAAAATTTGTGAGACTGTAATTTATTTATTATTTTTAAAAAATAATGCTTTCTTCCCTGTTCTTCTGAGTAGAGGCTCTTTATCCGAACAAGGCGGTCGAGTCTATTTCAGTAATTAATAGCATACCTAAATAGAATAAAAACATTTTGACTTTGAAATCTATGAAGCTTTTTATGCTGTAGGGCGTGCCAAAGAAACCTCATACATACATGTACAAATATATACATACATACATACACATAAGCAGCCGTGATTGTCTTATAATAGTATTATAAATGACGGTCGCTTCAAATTGAAGTAATCACAAACAAACGTAATTCACTGCAATTAGGTACGTTTGTTTAATTACAACCGCCTACAAGCTATTTGACTTAAGTACCTATGATTATTTCATAATCTTCAACGAGTTGGTCATGTTCAATGAGCATGGGAAGATAATGCCATAGATTTGTTTATAAGCTCGTGTCTACTTGTAACCGCCATACTTTTTTCTGTAGAATATGAATGGCCTTTGCACTGTGATATCATTTTGTAGTTAGAGAGCTATGAGGAAAATTTGTCAGCTAATTTTGCTATGGTAATCACGTTTTCTCTAACTCATGGCGAGTTCTTGGTTCGTTGTTTTGATGATAAGTACCATGATGGATGTTAGTTGAACAAATGTTTTACAAGTATTTTAGGAATTCTTGGAATCAATTGTATCATTATAGTTCAAAACAAGTATATTTTAAAAACTTTTGCTCTTTAATGAGCTGTCAAAGCGTCTGATAGAGAGAACAAACGACCTGATGCTTTCCTCGGTCAGCGAATTAGCATTGCTATTCAGCGAGGTAACGTTGCCAGCCTTTTGGGTACTTTACCCGCGGATACTGACTTGAACTCTGTTTATTATTTAATTTTGTAATTTGGGGGTCTGATGCCAAAAAGTTTGTAGCCGATTTAGGGCGTCGCCTGCGCGAACGTAGGGGAAATCCTCGATCGGGGCAATTTCTTGCCCAGCGTTTCTCCCTGGCAATACAGCGGGGAAATGCCGCCAGCTTAATGTGCACTTTCGGAAGAGGCGTTCGGGATGGGAAGTGAAATTTGAGTGACTAAACTACATTGTATTGTATTGTTTTGAATTTAATTTAATGTTTTGACATATATAATGACGAATTTAATGCAATAAATATATTTTAAGGGTAAACAAAATCATGACTTAGAAACAATATATTAATACTACAAGTGAAATGTACTCTAGAGAGCTCAGCAATACTATTTATTTGTAATTTTTGTTTAGTTTTGTTTAGGCTTATATTGTTCTTTAAATTAAAAAAATGGTGTTGGGGGCGACACCGATTTTCATCAACACCGATTTTTAGCAAACATAACATAACATAAACATAGCTATAAACACTCGCGACTAATTCACCTTTCTAACAAAAAAAAAACAAAATTAAAATTGGTTCATCCGTTTAGGAGCTACAACGCCACACACACGCACATACACACCTTCGTTTTTGCGTCAGAGGTTAAAAATTAGAACTAATAGCGAATACTAAGTGTTACTAATCGCTTTTGCCACAGTTTCCTAGCGTCGCGGACTTACGGATGCCATGGAATATACACTTTTTTTTTAATGTAGAATAGGTCAGCGTTTGACCACCAACTCGCTTGATGTTAAGCGACGTTGTGATCTAAGATGAATGATGGCCTTGAAGTTTTACAGAGTGAATAAGTACAAAGACGGCACACGGAAAAAAATGGTTTAGTTGTGGCAACTAAATCTGTTTTGCTGCCTATGTCTTAACTGCTGCACCGAATATCTTCGAAACACTGGCAAAGTTTTGTTGACTACGACAAAGACTGCTTAGCTACTATTCAAAATAAAATTTTGCTAGGAGAATCACACTCAAGTTGCAGTTACTACAAATTACTTAACTGAGTTTACTAAATTTGTTATCTATATAAACAAAACAAATTCGAATGTTTCAATTAGCTATCAGAGCAAAATATTTTAACTACTTTAAGATAAATTATTTACCTGCTATTGCTAATTGACATTATCTACATTAACCAGTCTTTTCTATTACAGTTATTTCCATGTCGTATGTGAAATTTTAGACGGCAAGCGGGATATTTTGTGCTGTTCCTAATGTTGTGATCTAATAGCATTGTGTGAGACATATCATTATGTAAAGATGATGAAGATATGTTTTAGTAGGTATGTTGTTGTAGCAAAGTATGATAGCTGTCTTAGTGAATTAATATTTAGCTGCACCTCACAAGAGTTTTAACTGTGGTTATAAATTTGGTTTCATACTGTAACAAAACTACTTAGTTGCGTGATTAATTTCCTTTTTGTAAGGCAGCAATTTAATTAGTGGCATAGAAGTTAGTAGTAGCAACTAAGTTAAATAGCTATCCCACGTTTATATGTAACCGAACGTATCAATTGTTTTACTTTAAAAATAAGTAAGTAGTAATTGAATTTGTAACTGCTACTAAGATTTTAATTATTCGACCAAAATAAATTTTATGAGATACTAGCTGCGCCCCGCGGTTTCATCCGCGGTCCCACAGGAACTATTTATTTTTTCGAGAAGTACCCTATGTCCTTTTCAGTACCCCAGACAACATGTATGCAAAATGTCAAAACGATTGATTGAGTAGTTGAGACGTGAAAGCGTTACAAACAAACAAACTCGCTTTCGCATTTATAATATTAATTAGGATGTCTGGCGCTCACCGGTCGAGCAAGGTAGATGATGATGACGATTTGTCTGGTGTTCGACACAGGCGAGGAAGAGCATAGGCTCGGGGAGGTGCCCAAAAGGGCTAGCGCTCAGGGGGCCGTGGTCGTCTATAGCGTTATATCTAAGCGTTCCCGCAGCTCCCGCAGCAGGAGTTTGAGCTCCTCAGCCTTGAAAAAGTAGCCTATGTCCAGGACGTAAGCTATGTCTGTGCCAAATTTTATCCAGATATTGAATATTAATTATATTGATAAGAACCAGTAAGTGCGCTGGCGAAACGTACCTAAACTTCGGAGTGACACTTCCCTGGTAGTGTTTACTTACTTATAAACATTTTAAGCCTGTTTCCCACATTATATCTAAGTACTCGTACTCCCTAAACACGTAGGTAACCATTGGAAGAAATGAAATTGTAGCTCAGAATGTACCTAGGTTATCTTAAATAGTAAATACACATCGCCACGCCTTTCCTCCGAAAGGGCTGGCAGAGGTGTATTACTTACACTTCGCCGAACGATATTCATATGTAAATATGACAGGGGTCTGTCGCCTGTACACCGGGCTCTAGTTATACAATATAGCAGATGACATTAAATACCTACGCACATATTTTCACACAATGAACAAATCGGTGCGCTCTTTTGGCTGAAATTGAACCGGTTCCTTCTGAGTTTAGAAGCAAGCCTTCTCCAACTCGGCTAAAATTCAACTAGCGAAAATGCGTAAGAAAAACAGAAATCAGAGCAAAATAAGCTCTCGCTCGCTCTACTACGACTCATGTTAGCCTGTCTGGGCTAGTGTGTGAGTAGTGTGCTAGTAGTGAGAGAAGTGTGAGAAATTAGTTAAGTACATCTTCATAAGTCTTCGCGATGTGAGCTTTTCGTAGGTAGGTACTTATTTCTTCCGCGTTACAAGGGCACAAACGACGGGAGGGCAGTCCGCGTCACCGCGTCATCTCTGCGCTCATTATTATTGTTAGGTAGGTAGGTACAATAACCTAACTTAGGTAGGTACTAACCATTAAGCATTATTTTATTGATGAAGACAAGAATATTTCATACCTACGTAGATGCATTTATGCGTACGTAAGTTGATTGTTTTCTTTGAGCTTGTACTTATTACTTTTGTTCCTTACTTAATCGACCAAGCGAGCATTTGAGCAAAGCGTCTATGCTTCAGCTTAAAAAAAATGCCTTTCTCCACAGGCCGATACAAACGGAATTTCCTAAAATTTTGTTAATAGACTCACTACTTAGATAGATTTAAAAAAAAAAAACTGTCTAATCATCGAACCTGCTCACAAAATTTCACGTGAATCGGTTCAGGAATGCAACCTGTAGAGGAAAACAGATGTCGGCCGCGAGGTCTACAGCTCACAGAGCCACTAGTTGTTATTAGTGTCTTACCATAGTATACCTACATACCTACTTAGATATTTTTCAATACATAATTAAATATATTTTAACACCCAGACATAGGACAGACACAAATGTTACATAAATGTTTGCCCTAGTTGGGAATCGAACCCACGCCAACAAGCTCAAAAGGCAGGTTCACTACCAACTGAGCCACCAAAGCAGTCGGTTGTTTTTGGTTTTATTGGTTTTCTTACAAAAATATCTATGCATGGGTAAGTAAGTAGGTATACAGGTAGGTATAGGTAATTAGACTACTTAGGCGTTAAACTTCGAGGCTTAGAATTTATAAATTCTGAAATGTTATTCTGTTAGCATTACTGGCCTCATGTCTGCCATGCATGGTGTAAACTTCGGAGCATTATTAGTGCCTACCTGACAAGTGACTTATGTAGTTATCTAATGCGGGACCTACATAATGAGTACCTATATCCATCATCGCTATAGTTGTGCGACACACAACATTTAGGTAACTACCTACGAGTACCTACCTGTGAAGTTAGTAATACTAAATAATTCATAATTGGTAGGTGCCGGAACTGTACCATACATATACCTACCTACGTAGGCACAAGTACGTATAGACGCACACAATTTGTTTACCTACCTAACTAGAACAGAATACGTTTTTCTGTACCTACCGCGGTTTTGATAGATTGGTAGATAGGTACCTACTTCTGATCCGTGTCTAAGATTTTGCTAAACACGCTTATTAGGTACTTTACCTAGGTAGGTATATTGTATACTTGTAAAAAAATGTTAAGCTATGATAACCTAGTTTGAGAAAGCCTACCTCACACCAATGTGCGGATTGTATGTCATCTGCTACATAGGTACATGACATGACTGGAGCCCGGTTTATGGCGAAATGATCGCCCCCTGTCACACTTGGGACTGACTGTCGTCCAGCGAAGTGTCAATGTTGTATTATAGGTACCTCTGCCAGCCCCTTCAAGGGAAAGGCGTGACGATATGTTATGTTTTGTTATGATAAAAACATAAATAGGTTTATAAATATTTATAGATTCATTTGTCAAGCCAATTTTAATTTTTTTTCAAAATGGTGGAGATAAGTTTTTTAGCGATTTTGAAATACTAAAAATACATGAATATATACATATTCACTTACAAAAAGTTTCATTTCATTTCGTAATTCGTATCGTATCGTAACGTGTGTGTTCACGTGAATTTGGTTGCGTTACGGCGTTAAATTTGGAAGAAAAAGTGATTATAGTGTTAAAAAAAGGATTTTTCATTTGTGGAAAGGAAATCAGAAGAAGTGAATTCTAGGGCTACAATGCCGCCCAAAGATAAATTCAAAAGTAAGTAAGTACCTACTTTGCATTGCATCATTTTATTATGAGCTTTTATACCTACCTACTATGAGTGCTTGCGTGTCCAGATACAGTAATCTATCTACTGATAAGATTTTCCGTTAGAAAAGTGGCATGCTGCAAAAACCTAGCCGGCTGTACAGGTTTGCATCGCACTGACATCTCGCAATTGATGTATGGAGTTGTACCGATTTTGCCCATATTCACACTTTAGAACCGCGATCTTTCTATTGCCAAGCTTGTAAATTAGCCAAAAGTTTGATGCCTTTATATTGCAAGTTGTTTACACCAGATATCTGTAGGCATTATAGATAGAAAACGATACCTACGAAAGCCGGCGGCATCCACAAAGCCGCGAGATACCTGTGAGGAGGGAGGGAGACGTAAACTCCCTGCCTTTCGGCGTGCGAGCATCGCACGCGCTAAATCAGTCAGTTGTCGGCGACTGTCCCGCGCTCTCGCGTCCGCTCGCACGTAAAATTTCGGCAAACTTTAACTTCGCATTAAAAAAGTTTAAATTGTTTATATTGAACTAATAGTGCTTTTATCAGTGCATGGTGTACACCGGGTCCAGTGGCGTGGAGTGTCCAAGGTGAGTAGTAGGCTTTCGTTATCGTCTGTAGAGCCGAAAGAGAACCTGGCGTGAACTTAGCACCCCTGGCCGAAACACAAGTACTTAGGTACCTATAGAACACATGTGTTGCAAAAAAATAACGTAAGCTTTATTTTTACAGATGAAAATATAGAAGCTCATCACCTACCTCTATTGACCGAGTATTTTTGGAAAAACTGTTGCCGAAAATAGGACTATATATATATTTGTCACTTTAAAAACATGCAGAAAGTAACTATAACTTATTGCAATAAGTACCTACTTCTAATTGATGTTTAGCATTTTAAATCACTAATAATTGTCGAGTCCTAACATATATGCTGTTTACAGGTAATTCCTAGAAAGAAAGAAAAATTGTTGGGCGCAACAAGTGTGAAGTGTGTACAGTGTAGTACAACACCCATACTTCACCGGACGATATTCAGTTCCAAATTTGACAGGGGGCAATCCTGTTACTATATATCGGCTCCAGTCATTGGTGCGTACCTACCATCGGCTGGTATCACTCTATTTTGCAACAAACTTAATGCATCAAACAGGACTACAATACAGTAAGTATATTTGTGATTTAAACGATTCTGTATGTGTTAATTGATTCTGTTTTGGTCATTATAAATATGCAAGGTTTAATGTAGGGTGCGAAGTGGTGGCGGCGGCGGCGGAGTGAACTAGCAACTCCGATTCGAGGCGACTGGAAAAATGTACCTACCTAGATATTGCCGTCTCTGTTGCGTATGTGCATGATACGCAGCCTAGTGTGAAGAGCCGGCCGGCGTCTGTCCTTCTACTGGTTACCTACATTTCTCAACCGAATCTCGTGAAATTTTGTGAACAGGTTCTATAATGATTCAGAATTTTTTAGCTGTCAGGTTTCGGTTTTTTTCAAAATGGCGAAGATCTAGGTAGGTAATATGATTTTATTTTTCAAAAAAATGCGAGCTGTATAAAAGACAGATCCGAACATAAGAAGCACAGACGCTTCGCTCGCTAACGCTCGCTCGGTCAACTATGTTTGCTGTCTGACGGTAACGCAACACGTATAAATAACGTATACGCGCCGCTATACAGACAGTCATCAAAAGCGAAATACCTATACCTACTTACCTACGTATGAGCGTAGAGGATATCTCTAATTGTAGGTATGCAAGGTATGCAATGGCAAGGGTACCTAAACCTAAAAAGTATTAAAAACAATAGTAGGTACCTAACTTCTATCTCTATTCTATTTGTAGCGTTTCCAAGGCCAAAACGGTTGAACGGAAACTGACCAAACGGAGGAGGTTTACAAGTCCAAGCGTATGTAAATAGGTACGAGTATATACCTATTACTTATATATTTTTATAATGAGCTAAGTGCCGTGTTATACCTACTCCCTGTTTTTTCGTACTTGCGATCAGAGTTTTACTGATGAACATCGTTTTTAAAACATTATATTTTTATGTCAGTACGCCGAGTAGTACCTACCACGGATTACTTACTAAGTTTCTACGTAAGAGATAAATCACTTCGTCAGAAATTGTCAATACCTATTGTTGTAATAGCCTATTCTTTTGAATCACTAGACGCTGTGAACCAAAAAGACCTACGACCGTAAAGCATAGAACAAGTAATAATAGCGTAAAGTGAGTTTCGCACCGTGCCGCCCGCCGCGTGTACTAACTATTTGGTAATCTGTTACACGGCTTTCGGTATTCAGGTGGTATCGGCTGGTAGTTAATCAGCGCGCAAAGTACAGGGGGTCTACCATGATGGTTTTGGTTACGTTTTGTTGCCGACGCTGAGCGCCTGTGAGTCATATCGCTGCCCAATAAGGTTCACGGTCGAGTAGCATACGCGCTAAGATCAAATTGAATTGCAATAATGTACCGCACGGAACGGCAACGCCGCTTTTAAGCAAAAATTTGAATTTTTGGGCGCGAAAACTGTTTTTGATTATTACGTGGAAACTACGAGGTCTAGAAATCTGAAAATTTTGCTGCCTATGTCAGCAATCATGCTTTAATTTAGGCCCTTTAAATGAAAACTCTACGTTTGATAGTTTCGTCGATTCAACATGTGTCAGCTGATGTGACGTAGCTTCAGCTTACACATAGGTATTAGCTTATAACTAGGAAAGTATATGACCCAGAGACTTGAAAATTTTGCTGCCAATGGCAGCAATTATGCTTTAAAATTTGAGCTAAAATGCATAGTCATACCTTCTTTCGTTCGGAAGATATGAGATGAGTAGCAATCTATAAATGGGCAAACCGTGTGTGCTAACGCACACAACCACATCTCGTTTAGGTTTTATGTTATTTTTATTTAAAGCCAACAATGTTTTATGGTTTTGATGATATATTTATTAAGTACCCACCTATGTTTTTTTTATTTACAGATGGAAAAAAAGTGAAAATGTTTAGAGCAATGACAACACTATTTCCTATAAAAGCTATAGTCATGAAGAAGAAACGGCAATGGAGACCGTCCCGGTTTGGACACAAAGGCTGATGCAATTTTTAAAAGTAAGTATATTATAGCTACAATTCTATAAATATTTGAAACTGTGTTGATTATCATTTCAGGAATAATGAAAAATTTTAACGTTAGCTTTATTGTTACCTTAGCTGTCAAAACCATATAAAACCAAACTACTTGGGTACATGTATTTAATATGTTTTTTTTTTCAGTCTGCCGCCGAAATCAAGTCGCATACCTAAAAAAGAAAAGTTTCGAGGGCTGAATGTTGGGCCCCAGCTGTTTGCCGTTTCTCCGGATGAAGACAAAACCTCTGAGTGCTTTCTGATATTTAATAACATTACAGCCTTTGACATTTTTTATAAATCATTTCATGCCTTGAAGGCTTAAGTAAAAATTTAAGTATATAATGGAAGTGGTGTTCTTATTATTAGTTAAAATCAATTAGAGGAGGGATATTAATATTTGTACTGAGTGCAGTCAACTTGTTTATAACTTGTTTACTTGTTTAATAACAACAGACTTAACAACAGACTTGTTTGTCAATTATTTTTGAGAAGCATTTATTAAACTTCATAAACAATTGTTTTTTTTTTTGTTAGAGCTTCTATTCACTGAATATGCGATGTGTATAGGTACATATATATACTTGAAGCATGATTGTTAAGTATTAGTAGTAAGTAGTAACAGCTCTGTTCATTAGCTATTCTATTACACCACAAATTGCATTTGTCAAGTAGTTTGTATAGCTGTGGCTGTGAATTGTTTGTTACTTGTGCAAAGTGATTTAGTTGCGTGATCTAAAAGCTGCAATTCTGCACATCGAACGTTGATGCGACCCGGCGACAGATTGAGTGCGTAATTTAAGGAAATGTGCCATGCGTATGCTTTATACATTTCCTTGTACATATTAAAACTTGCACAGTCTCACGCCTTATCTGCTGCCACTTCGCGTCACATTCGTTATGTAGACAGAAGCCTTAATAACACGCCACTAAAATCTTTAGCATGAGCCGCAAACTACTCACAGCCATAGCTAAACTACTTATCAGCTGCAGCTACGGTGGTGTAATGGAATAGCAAATAAACTTAGCTGCTACTACTAATACTAATAGTTCAGGCTTCAAAGTATATTAGCTGCCCCAGATAAAAATATTAGGTCTCGCAACTAAAACCCTTAGCACAGGTAACAAACACAATTCACAGTCACAACTAAACTACTTGTCAGCTGTAGCTACGGTGGTGTGATGGAATAGCAAATTAACTTAGCTGCTACTACTAATACTAATAGTTCATGCTTCAAAGTTTATTAGCTGCCCCAGATAAAAATATTAGGTCTCGCAACTAAAACCCTTAGCACAGGTAACAAACACAATTCACAGCCATAACTAAACTACTTGTCAGCTGTAGCTACGGTGGTGTGATGGAATAGCAAATTAACTTAGCTGCTACTACTAATACTAATAGATCATGCTTCAAAGTTTATTAGCTGCCCCAGATCAAATTAGTAGGTCTCGCAACTAAAACCCTTAGCACAGGTAACAAACACAATTCACAGTCACAACTAAATTACTTGTCAGCTGCAGCAAAGTCTTGTTAGTAGTTATCACTAATATTGTTAGCGACCACAGCTAAAAATAGATAAGATCGTTAGCTGCTATAGCAAATATTAGCAAATAATATTTGCAACTACTGCTAATTATTGTTAAGATTGTTAGCAACTACTGCTAAGTATTGTTAAGATTGTTAGCTGCAACAGCTAAATTCGTTCAGCTAAAAACAATTTGCTACGCTAACAAAAAACTTAGCTGTCCCTATAGTTTGAAAGGATTTTTGCTACTACAACTAAAATTTAGTAACAGCAGCTAATTTTTTTTTTCCGTGCAGTTGAGTGAGGCGCTACAAATGCGCTACTGCTCAGACCCGTCTTCGGAACACAGAAACAAAGCAATTCAGACCCAGAAAAAATATGTGATTACAAATACAACAAATAATTATTATTTATTTGGGTATAAAAACATGTGACAATTTCAAATTTGATTCCAGAGGCTCCCAAACTAGTCAGAGACTGTGTGTCGGGAGCCAGTGGCTTCTCCAAATTTAACAAAATACCTTCCAATTCTGAACTTATTACTAAAATGATATTTGGTAATTAAATGATTCGAGATGATGATCTTGCACAGAGCAATTCATCACCATCATCAAGTTTGAGTAACTCGCTGTTGAGCATAGGCCTTCCACTAAATAAGCCATTCACCTTGGTCGCTGGCCAACTGCATCTTTACGCATACGACTGCCTCGGTGGCTCAGTTGGTAGTGAACCTGCCTTCTGAGCTTGGGGGTGTGGGTTCGATTCTTACTTAGGGCAAACATTCATGTGATGAAAATTAGTGTTTGTTCTATGTCTGGGTGTTTATTATCTTTAAGTATGTAAATATTTAAAATTTATTATGGATGTTCATCAGTCTCTGGTAGCCTTTGCTTTGCTTAGTTCGGGGTCAGATGACTGTGTGCGCAAAAAGTGTCCTAAATATGTCCCGAATATAATAAATATTCTAACATCAATCTAACATCAATTCTAACATCGTTATAGCACCAATGTCGTCAAAATTTGAAGTGGAAACCATGGTGTAATAATATAATCCGTCAGGTATAGAGTTCCAAGACAAAAAAGGTCACATGAGTGACACGCACTGACGTCAATCGATGCATAAGCAAGACCAGTATAAAGCTTACTACACTATTGACGAATATTTAAATGACAATAATAATGCATGCAAATAAAATGTCATATTAATAATTATTATTTCTGACCTCGACTTTTACTTCAAATACATTATCACATCGTCCTCCTCTCTTCTAACTTGCTGTGCCCGACAGGGTCCGTTAGACTTATGTACAACCTAATACAATTTGTGTTACACCATCATGTACGGTACGGAAGAAGTAGAAAATAAATCTGAAATCTGAAAATCTGTATAAATAAACACATCAAGTTCGAGAGAGACGATGACGAATAACGTAGTCGAGTGTCAACTCTCAGAACGAAGATCTTGTTTCTTTGGATCATGGTGGAGACTGATGTGAGAAATTTCTTACCGAGTTGACAGCAAAAGTCTTGACAACGTGGTCAGGCGGCAGCGGCGCCGTGACGGCGACCACACAGGCGCCGCAGCCTCCCTCGTGGCACATCGCCTTCGTGCCGCGGAGGTCCGCCACATTCCTGATGTAGTCGTTCAACGACACTTCCGGACCAAATCTACCATCCACTGAAATAATACCCATAATTTAGCAGGCTTAGACTAAATCAACGGTGTAACTAGGACGGTTCCAGCGGTACCCAGGCACAAGACGTTGGAGGAGGCAAAATTGGGCTATTCTCTTATTTGTTCATGCTTGAGATGCTGTCTTGGTCACTCTCACTGCAATTTTCAAACGAGAGAGACAAAGACAATAAAATCAGACGGCCATGACGAATTTTGGTTTAAGCCGCACAAAAAGCTAGTTAAGGTACTGGACTTAATGACAAGCTTAATGACTAGCCTAATGATTAGCTTAATGCCTAGCTTAATGATTAGCTTTATTCAAGTTTTGCAGCTAAATTTGTAGTTTTTGAAAAAAAAATATCTTCTCAGTACCTTGCCTGTATATTTATATTTATATATTTTATATATTGTTTTTGAATCTTAGTTATTATTGTACTATATTAATATTTAAACTTTGACGTTCGTAAGTGTATCTTTGACGATTTAAGGGTATCCCTTAAATCCTGATACCTTTGATAATTGAAGATAAAGACATTTGATTTATTTACACTTACCTAATATACAACAAGATTTTAAAGGCAGTGAATGAAAATGAATTGGTTGTATATCGATGACTCCTACGACACCGCTACAGCGCTCGGCCCTACGCGCGATTTCCCGTCACTCCGCTCCACACTTTGCGCGGTATCCCGCCACACCGCTCCTCGCTTCGCGCGCTGTCCCGTTACAGCGCTCGATAAAAATTCCTACATTTTAGTCCTGGCACACCGCTCGTAGCTTTCAACGTATCCCACAACGTCGTGACTGACAACGTATAAGATATAATATTGGAGGTAAAAAACTAATACCTACTTCAATAGGCTGTCCAATAAAAGCAACAAAGTAAACAATCTGAATATTAAGCATAACATTATAATGCTTTCGATAACTTATCTGTGGTAAAGGTAATAGTAAAAAAATACAACTCTATCGGAAAACGCGCGGGCGGCGATAAGATATTAAATAACTTGTAATGTTATATTATTCACTACATTTTACCTTCATATTTTCTCCCATTGATATGAAATGTTATTTTTGACATTCTATTTATGTGTTGGGATAACCTGAAATTAGAGGAAAACTATTAATATTATTCTTCAGTAACTTTACGATTCATATAGACTAAGTAGCTACTAAATGTACTTATAGTCGTTGGGTTTTAGTATTTAAACCGAATCCAAAAAAGGTCCTCTATTGACCTACTTACAAACTGGTCCCATTTTCTTTGTCAAAATCATTTTCTGACGTTGAGAAGTCATTTTTATGTTGTATTAAAAAAAAAAATTGAATACAGCGGCGCGCGGTTTCACCTGCGGTCCCACAGAAACCGTTATTTTTTTCTGGATAAAAGATACTCTATGTCCTATTTTGTACACCTGACAACGTGTAATTTGCAAATTTTAATGATGATCGATTGAGTAGAAGCATAAACAAACAAACAATCAAATTTCGCATCTATATTATATTTAGACATATATATTATTTAGACCCTATATATATTTACTTAAAAGTAAGTATTTTAATTTCACTTTAGTGTTTTATGTAAGTTATACGTTTGTAAATAGTTATAAAAGTTATCTGATTGAGCTGAAATTGGAACAAAATAAATTAAAATAGAACATTTTTTTCATTTTTCATCAAAATTAATAAAACTTAATTGAACACACTAATGTAGTAGCTATATTATCATATTTATTCTGGAGGTGAAAACTAACAAAAATATCTTACTATTAAATTAAAACTTTTACAATACCTACGCTAAATTCTCGTTTAAATCTTCATACGAAACTTTACTCGAGCAAAAACCCTAAATATGTTTTTACCCTCCGAAATTTTAGTAAAAAAAAAGGGAAACTCACACGGACTCGGAGAAACTTTAAAAAATATCTGCATACATATTGGAAATTAAAACGCACTTCACAATTTTATAGCTGTCCAAATTAAATTACGAACAAAGCAATTTAGGAACTGTGTTGCAGTATCTCTAATACGATTATTAAGTACACGACCAACGACCATGTCTGCACGAATCTGTCTGCGTAATGACCAAGCTATAAATTAGATGGATGTACTGCATTATTGTTTGCTGCCAATCAAATTCCGAGGTTCAAGAGAGAAATAACTAGTTGCCCCACAGGTATAAGGATTGCAATCAGGAAACCGGATTCGATAATCCTGCGGATCCGACCATTTTTCGGATAACAGTGGCCCTATTCGGAGATTTGAAATTCTCATCTCACCTTTTTTCATCCTCGTTGCTCTCGTTTGAAACGTCATAGGTGTGAGAGTGACTAAGATAAAATCTCATCTCATCTCACGTGTAGGAATAGCCCCCCAGATCCGGTGCTTTTTTATGTCGGAGCTTTTTTTCAGCTGCACTATGTTGCGTTAGGCAACTAACGCAACCTAGTACAGGATATTGTAACTAAAGATAAAAAAATGTAGGTGGTGCCTAATTTGTAAGGGGTTTGTCAGTAATTCTCGAAAGACGCAACTGCCCCACAGGCACATTTACCCCAGTTGACTCTAATTTAGACTACCTAAACCTAGTAGGTAGGTACTAATAAGTACCTACCTAGGTAGCATTAGTACCTACCTAGCTTATTAGTACTTATTAGTAGTTTAGCATTATTGTATTTAAGAACTGTTCAAGTGTGTTAAAGTGTGTGTGTTTTTTTTTTATTTTAATTAATTAATCTCCTTTTGTCGATGGAGTAATGTCTAGGCCTAGCGGTTTTTTGCTGATGTTTCACTACCTTGTACGATACGACGTCTAGGTTTTTTTTTGGTCTGTACCTATAATTTTTTTATCTACTCTCGTTCCCGAACAAAAAAGTAATTATTGATTTGCTAATTTATTTCTGTCTTATGACATTGTCTTTAATATTTCTTTACATTACCTCTTCTTACTAATAATAATAGTTTCATCAACCAGGATTAATTAATCTCCTCCATAAGTTAACAATCTAACTGTTCATGGCAAAATTGCCCCAAATCCCAAAAGGGCAGAAGTCAATTTATAAAAAAAAATGTGACATTATTTTTAACCGATTTAAAAAAGGAAAAAGTTCTCAATTCGGTAGTTTTTTTACCGCATTATTCCGTTACTTATGAACCGATTTTCAAAATACATAATTTTTTTTGTTTCAAAGGACTACTTACATATAGATTGGTCCTATTTTTTACGAAATCCAATTTGAATGACAGGAAGTCGGTTTAAAAAAAAAATTAACACGACTGTAGCTCGTATTAAAATGGTTTGGATAAAAAAAAAGAAAATCATTGGAAAATCATCAATCATAAAATCGTTAGATATTAAAAAAAAAAGGCTTCATATATTTTTTTTAGAGAATACTAAGACTACACTGTGATGTCAAACAGCAAACGTGACTGCTGGGGACATAGATTTTGGCGGGAACCGAAAAGGTGTTGTCGTAATTTTGTGTTTTTTTCTAAATCTTGTGATTTTTCGAGTGTTGAAGTGTAATAATAGTGGATTATTACCACTTATCGGTTCGAGTGTGGGCAAATGATACAAACACTGCGTAAAGTGACTTTTCGTGTTTTTTTTTTTATGTAGAATAGGTCGGCATTTGACCACCAACTCGCCTGATGTTAAGCAACGTTGTGGTCTAAGATGGAGCACGACGACCTATAAGGTACTTATTCACTCTAGCCTTGAAGTTTTGTAGAGTAAAGAAGTACAAAGACGGCAGTTGAGTGAGGCGCTACAAGTGCGCTACTGCTCAGACCCGTCTTCGGAACTGTTCTCTACAAAGTTCCATTTTAAGTTTCAGTAAAGTATCCGTCACTGCACTGAAATGGGGAAAGGGGAGGGATTCGCCATCGTCATCATCACTCCATAATCTGTAAAATACTATATTAACTTGACACTGGCAAATGCACAAGACGTGCGACGCCAAATCCCCTGGATGGGAGAATAAAACAAAAACGTGACTGGTTTTTTTCAAATTAAGTTCTAAATTCAAAAAAATTACAAGCGATGTATCGAAATGTTTTTTCGAGCATGCGGAGAGCAAAATACTTAAATTAATGAACATTACTTGTTTTAAACTTATAATATACTAGCTATCACCCCGCGACTTCGTTCGCGTTTATGTGATATATATATATACTAGCTGTCGCCCCGCGTCTTCGTTTGCGTTTATTATTTAAATATATATATATATATATATGTGAGCTATCCTATCTGTTAAGTTAGATCGAACTGCACACGGTGTGCAAATTTGATTGAAATCGGTTAAGTAGTTTAGAAGTCTATAGCGGACAAACAACGTGACACGTAATTTATAAATATTAAGATTTAGTGAATAACGCTCAAGATTTCTCCTTTAATTACTAAGTTATATCATAAGTAGGTACGAGTATTAAATAAAAACGATACGCTCTCTAAAACAACTTTTAATTTTGTATGAAAAACAAAAAAAATATGATGATTTGACCTATGCAACTGGATTCATTGAAACCGGTTTGATTGAAATGAGTACCGTATTGCAATCAATAACTGTTTGATAAATGGGTACTTATGTATGTATATAATTTATTAGTTACGTCCCGTGGTTTCACACGGGCTGTTCCACTGGTTTCAGTCGTTATTTTTAAATATGTCTTCTGTACTTCTGACAGGATGTAGATATTGTGCAAAATTTAACGATGATGTAAGAACCGTAGAGGTGTGGAACTCGTTGCCTGCGTCTGTCTTTCCACCTAAATACAATCCGGGGGTGTTTAAGAGTAAAGTGAATAGGTATCTCCTAGGCAAGCGCGTTACACCTTTGATCACGTCGACGCTTCCCATCAGGCGAGTCAGTGGTCAAACGTATTCCTAGTCTGTTGTAAAAAAAAAAATATCAGTTGAGTTGTTATAGCGTGAAAGCGTGATAAACAATCAAACTCATATTTACGTGTGTTTTATGTAATTATTTTATGTATTAGTTAGCATTAGGTCGCTTGTTGCACTTCACGAAGACATTCTGACGTGTGTGTTCATCAATCATTCTGCGATTGAGAAACATGTTTTATATACACATGTATATTATAATGTGTATATAAAAAGGCAATTATGTTTTTACAGTTCGCCTAATTATATTTTTTAGTTCTTAGATAAATATAAGTGCAAGTAAGTATAGGTAAGTACTTAAATAAACGCTTTTTTTTTCACAATATCCAGAAATGGTAAAAATAGGTGTCAACAGGCTGCCTTATCGATTAGAGCGACCTATGTGAACGAGATAAGAAAAGTAGCTTCACATCTGTTACCCATAGAGCTAAACGTACATATATTATATTATATTATATTCTTTGCTTTTGAATTTTGTAAGATAATCAAGATATAATAATTTTTTGCGGGGCTCTAGTCATGTTGCAATCGCTTCAATGCGATTCTAATTTTAGAATCGCATCGACGTTGAACAAGTCACAAGCTTTAGATATGTCACGAAATCTTATTGTCAACTCGTTCATTAAGAAGCTACTGATCAAGCGTAAGCGATTGTCCAAATGTTCTGGCTAGGGGTGCTAAGTTCACGCCAGGTTCTCTTTCGGCTCTACAGACGATAACGAAAGCCTACTACTCACCTTGGACACTCCACGCCACTGGACCCGGTGTACACCGTGCACTGATAATAGCACTATTCAACAACAATTGTAAGCGCTTTTTGCGAGATTAAAGTTTGTAGTTTTCCGCATGAGCGGACACAAAAGCGCGGGATAGTCGTCAGTAATGGAAACGCAAATGCAACTTGGCCCCCAGGTGCTATATTCTTATAGGTACTTAGATAATATTTTTTTTTATCAAAAAGAGGCAAGTATCAGTCATGTAAGTGATTTTGTAGCAGGCAAGAAGTTAAAGTCTTTTGAGAAGTTTTTATTAAGAGTTCCGCGACGCTCTGAATTTTCCATACAAGCGCCTGTCGACTTTCTTGAAAACCATATTTTGTCTGATTATGGTGAAACTGGGCATGTAAAATTAATAACCTATATTTACGTCTATCTGTGTTCTTGTTTTTTTTTAAACGTCATTAAGAGAAAATATAGCCATGAAAAATATTCGCGCTGGTAAGGGGTCACTTTTGACCGATTTATTTAATAGAGAGACATAGCAAATCAGAAACACCTTAACATAAGGAGGTTGTCTACAACATTAGGTTTTAAATTAATCCATAATACATGGAATATTTTTAGTTATTTAAGACTGGTTAGAGTAGTGCAAAAGTTATAAATAATGATTGAAATTGCACTTTGTCACTCTGTACAAAACTTTGGAGGCTCGTCAGTATCTTGACTTGCTCTTTTCGCTCGTCGTCATCTTTTAGACGAAATGGTAATAGAAAACCTTTAGCTAATGTGAAGTTAGTCTAAAGTGGTCGCCGGACTCTTAAACTCTAGAACTATACGTTTCAGATTTCTTTTATCAAGATGAATAACACTATTCCCAATCCCTAACTGGCTTAATTTACTTCTCATCGCAGGGGACGCTGCCGTGGGCAAGAGCTTGTAATAATTAATTAAATTATTTCGAGACGACTTGACATTCAGTTCTTTAAATGACATTTGAAAGCTATTTCATACGTAATTATGAGCAACTGGCCCTTACATACTAGACGATTAGCCGCGTGGCGGCCGCCCTGCAGCAGAAGATTTTTACACCCGTTTCTTTACAATATAGTGGCTTTCGGCTTGCTCCCAACGACTACCAACAAAAGTTTTTATATTTGGCCCAAGTGCCATATAGTTAAGCTGTGTGACAACATTTATGAAAAACTGGCTTTCCATGGTAGAGTTCGTTCGGTTCGACTGCAGTTTTCACCAGTGGTGGCAGATTGGTGGTGGTAATTGGCACAAAAAAAATCTTATGTTCGAACGAGCCCCACTGGCGACAGTTGGGACAAAAATTAAAATATTGGTCTAACGACCACCAGACCATCACTGGTGGTCGTTGTCGTTGTCGAGTAAGCCCGGTTTCTACACGGCAACATCGCTCCACGACAGCTTTCAGAATCAGTCGCGTAGAATCATAAATAATCTAAAACATCTATTTAGATGTTGAGTAGACATGCTAAATTAGCTGTCAATAATTGGCTAGAGAACTTAAATTATGATGATACAGAAAAAATACTTCTAGTTTTAAAATAAAACTAATTTTCACTGCATTTACAAAAAGAAACACACGCACACACACACACACACACACACTGACGCACTCACAGTTTGCACACACATAGTACATACGCCTACTCTTTTAAAAAAAATAATTAAGGAATGTAGTCACCTACAGCACAAGAATATTTATGTTCTTAGTGTAGGTGCTACAAGACAACTACTTATGTTACCCTTATATTTTTAAGATTTATCTATAAGTAAAATTTGTAAGCTTTTCATAAATAAAAAAAAAATTTGAATTTGAAATTTGAGCTTGGTCTTTTATTTATTCTATTATAGGCTTGCGCTTGGCCGCCATCGTAATAATGCGGCCTGCGATAGAGCCCGCTTGCCTAGGAGAAACTATTTCATTCGGGACCTGAAGACACCCAGACGTGCGATTGCAGGACGACTGTTGCAGTGACATATTTTATATTAGGGTCAACAGGGGCAAATTCGTCTGTGGGGCAATTGCGTCAGGGTTTGTCAGTAATTACTAACCCTGACTTCACAAATTGGGCAACTAACGCCATCTTGTACAAATTATTGCAACTAAAGGTAAAACATGTAGGAGGCGCCTAATTTGGGAAGGGATTGTCAGTAACTTTCAAAATAATAACCTATACAATGAGACCGTTTTCACACTATGCGATTTAATCGCGCGGTTAATCGCACAGCTGTCGCTCTGCTCAGTCCACGACTGATGATCATATAGGGTCAGCTGGGGCAAATGCGTCTGTGGCAAATGTCAGTAATTCTCGAAAGACGCAATTGCGTCTGTGAGATTAACTGCGCGATTAAATCGCATAGTGTGAAAACGATCTTAATGTATAGGTTAGAATACTTATGCCTACGTATTACTACGTAGTGTTATTAAATGTTCTGTGGTATTACCTAAAACCATACCTATGCGACTGTATACTTATTTCAGCGTCTAACTATCCGTTATTACATTAATGTCTTCATTTTCTAAGACTGGCACGCACATAATTTGTACTTCTAGCCGTATCATCAACGTGTATTGTTCTGTCAGCACACGTACTTGTTAAGTAGTTACATGAATTTAACTTTGTCCCTCCTGTGTTTTTGTAAAATTACTACTTAGTTGTTATGTTGACACTTTTGCATGCCAGCATACGTAGCTATTCAATTCAATTCAATTCATTTATTAATTGCGTTTACGGGTAAAATACAGATGTTAAAAATAATACATTGAACGCCATAATCCGCCTTTAGGCATGCAACTACGTACTAAAATACAAATTGCTATTCTAACTACTACAAATGGCTAATTGGAATTTGAACACAATTTTCATCAAATTTAAGCAATGTCACACAAAAAAATAAAAGAAAATTGTCTGCTTTGCAAAAAATAGTCCAGCTAAATGGATGTCACTCACACCACATCGACATTCAACAAACAAATAAGTACATTGTAGTCACGCAAGTTACATTACATTACAGAAAATATAAAGCTCACTGTTCATGGTCATAGGCTAGGGTACTTAAGGCCCGGGTATTACACGAAATCGACGAAAACAAGTATTTTGTTTGCACCGAATTTGTTACGAAGAATTATGATGGTCAGGTGCAAAAAAATACAGCTGGAAAAAAAAAACAACCAAAATCAGTTTTATCGAAGTAGAATTTTAATAATCATTCTAATTTTGGGAAAACAAGATACAAAAAGTGTCTTCTTAATAAAACTATTGGAACGTAGTTCTCTAAATTTTCAGCGATCACACAATTTTTTATTATTTTAAATAGCCAGATTAGTTCTCTAAAGTTTAACTGAGCAACTTATTCTTATTTGTGTTCTTATTGCGATTAATACCAATAAAAACGGCAAAAAAAATATTTCTAGACGTCTCATTTTATTTTACCATCAAATATGACATACGATTTTCAACTAAATGAAGCAGCATAAGTAAACGTATGTGTGGGAAGATAATAGTGGAATGACCAAGCATTCAAGGTATATAGAAATCAGGCAACCTGATAGATGCAGCGCCTATTGGGTAGCAATGGTCATCGAGTGCCACCGCTTACACTGACTTACTCGTCATACGTGATGCCACACCATAACCATTGCCACCTTGCTTGACTGCCCTGGTGGCTTAGTTGGTAGTGAATCTGCCTTCCGAGCTTGGGGGCGTGGGTTCGATTCCCACTTAGGGCAAACATTTATGTGATGAACATTTGTGTTTAAACTTCTACGTCTGGGTGTTTAATATCTATCTAAGTATGTATTTAAAAATATATATGTATGTATATCAGTCTCTGGCAGCCATAGTACAAGCTTTGCTTAGTTTGGGGTCAGGCGACCGTGTGTGGAAATGTCGCGAATTTATTAATTTATTATTATTATTATTGCTTACACATCAAGGTCTCCATGTCGACGCTTATTGACGCTCTTATTTGTTCCAATAAACTTTTTTTTTACAACGGACTAGGCATGCGTTTGACCACTGACTCCCCTGGTGGGAAGCGACGTCGCGATTGAAGGTGTAAAACGCTTGCCTAGGAGATACCTATTCACTTTTGATCTTGAATATTCCAGGATAGTATTTGGGTGGAAAAATAGACGCCGGCAACGAGTTCCACACCTCTGCAGCTCTTAGAAAAGTGGATTTAAAACACTTAGTGCGCTTGGACGGAATTTCCACCATGAGCGAGTGTCTCTGATTGTGACAGGGGGTGAGCCTGCGCAGCTATACGCACACATGCTCACACAATGAACAAATTGGTGCGTGCCGTCGGCTGGGTTCAAACCCGCTCCCTCTGGCTTGAGAGGCGGGCCTTCTCCCAACGAGGCTGCCATCGCTACAATTATGTTGAAACGAAACATATTATCGTTTAAACAGCTGCAACAACATTAAACAATAAGGTTGTATGTTTACTTTGACTTGATTATTTAAGCCATACTTGATTTTATGGATTTTAGTCGGCCTAACGTGTTTGCTCATTTTGCTAAATTTTTGATTGTTAATACTAAAAGTAGTTTAGTCCAATAGTTAAAAAATACACCGAATTATTTCAAGAGTAGATCAGTTTTTTTCTTATACTATCTAAGTTTAGTTTTATCAATAGATTTTAGTTCAACTTCCGGTTGTTTCTTTTGAGGATTTCCACTTGGTATGTATGTTGTAACTTAGAAGGTGATTACAAATTTTTTGGTATGTAATTATGTCAAGAAATATTATAGCAAGTTGATGCTTCCGCCAAAGTAATTTTTGTCAAAGGCACGATGTAGAGTACAATGAGGAAGTTTTTGAAAAAATGTATTTGCGCTAAATATTTTTAGGCTAAATATAAGAATTAAGAAATTAGAAACATGTAAATAATTACTTTTACACTAAACATAAGTAAAAATCTAAACTAAACTCGTTCAGGCTGACAACATCCTAGTGTCCTAGAACGTCTAGTTTGTTTAATACTTAAAAATTAAAAATCTAATCTTTAAGACCGTTGCCAGTGGGAAAGGTGCCCAGAATGCTAGCAGCATTGCCACGATGGATGGCAATGTTGAATTTGTGGCCGAAATAAAAGCCAGTATTTTGAATTTGAACACCTGATTCCGTCAAATAAATGAGTACTAAATTAACTTTTTCTTTAAATAAATAAAATCATAAAATAAATATTCAGGACACTTGAACACATGGTCGTCTGACCCCAAACTAAGCAAAGCTTGTACTATGGCGGCCAGAGATCAGCCTCTGGCCATATATACTTTACAAACTTTGATACATACATACTTTTAAATATATACTTAAATAGATTTTTACACCCGAAACGAAATCAGTTTCTTGTGGTTTCGTTTAAAACCATTTTATGACAGTTGATTTAAAAAAAATGCCACGATGATTTTATTTAAAACTGGCTGCGCCCCGCGGTTTTAACTGCGGTTAAAAAGTATCCTATGTGCTATTCTAGGCTATAATCTATCTCTGTGCCAAATTTCATCCAGATCTGTTCAGCCGTTCTGGCGTGAAAGAGTAACAAACATTCATCCATCCATCCATCCATCCATCCATCCATTCTTACAAACTTTCGCGCTTATAATATTAGTAGGAAGTAGGATTATAAATGTAGATAACAAAATTGTTAAAATACGCAAAGAAGATAACTGACGACCGTTTGTCTCCCTCTGGAAGCTGTAAATCCACCATCGATGTGCTAGGAAAGTGACAGGTGCGCGAAAAAAATTACCCATAAGGATATCTTCATTAACAGTACAGTGATCCTGTTGGCCGCACAACCGTTGTGCTAAGGAGAATAACACTTCCCCAAGGCACTACTGCATGGTTTCGACAGTTTTTATCCCGCGCGAAAGAGACAAACATATCCGTATTCTAGCTTCGTCTCATCTAAGCGCGATTAAAAACCGTGACAAGAAAATTTGCCTCTGGTCCGTGCTACCTCTGCTGGTTGTGCCATGAGAGGCCACGGGATTTTTTCTTCGTTCCTCCGTTCGTTTTCGTCGTATATTGCTGGCGGATATTCAACCTTATTCTTACTGTGTCTTGACGTGACCCTATCTACAGCTGAAAACATACTACAGTCATGGTCTCATTAAAAATCAAGTTATGCGTAATAAGTTAACATACCTACTCGTATATACATATATAAAATGTTCGTATTGATTCATGAGACTCGATTTTTTTGGTAAGAATGTTTGTTATGTTCGGACGCTCCATTTAAAATATATTGGGTGGCGAACTAGCAAATAATCAATCGTTTATAATTTGCTTAGTTAGGACAAAGCTTATAAAAAAGAGATTTTCAAAATTTTTTACCCGACTGCGCAAAAAGAAAGGTTATGTTTTCAAGTGTATGTTATACACTGTATTCTTTGGCACGCCCTACAGCCTAAACAGTTTGATGGATTTCAACATGTGTCATTTGAATCTTCGTCGTTATGAATCGATCGAGTGTTACACTAAAGAGACATATTTATTTTATAATAACCCTTTTTTATTTCTTTCAGGCTTTAAAGAAATGTCAAAAATAGCATTTCATATAAACGGGACGAGATATGAAGGTAAGGATTCATGATTTTTTTTATTTTTATTTTATTTAGAATATGTCGGCGTTTGACCACCAACTCGCGTGATGTTATAGCGACGTTGTGGTCTAAGATGGAGCACGACGACCTATAAAGTACTTATTCACTCTAGCCTTGAAGTTTTGTAGAGTGAAGAAGTACAAAGACGGCAGTTGAGTGAGGCGCTACAAGTGCGCTACTGCTCAGACCCGTCTTTGGAACGGTTACACCGGACTACATCCCGAAACACGACTAGGTCATTTCACGGCATGGCTTGGTCCGGTGGGTGGTAACTAGCCACGGCCGAAGCCTCCCACCACAGTAAAAAAATACTCTTCTTATATAAAGCGTGATTTAGTACCTACCTACTAGCAGCTTCCAGCATGGTAATGACATAATTATGCCAAAGAGACATTTGTCATCCTGGCTAAATATGTGGCGCTCTAGGAAAAAAATTTTTTTTATTTAAAAATTACACTCCACGGACTCCAGGGACCGTGACTTTTGTTAACAATAATCACTAATTATTATTTAATTGGAACACAGGTAGAGGGGGGTTAGTTATTAAGTCTTGATCTAAGGTTAAGTTAAAGGTTTTCAGATTTACTTATTTCATTGTGAGTACACCACGAGCAGACCAGCGACCCGCAAGCAGCACCCGATCACGAGTATGACGCATGTGCCAGCCATCACTCTCCTCAACCATATTTGAGGGAAGAGAACGACCCGACACATGACGCCGCCGCAAGAAGGTGCCTTCGATAGTGAGCATGAATGCTCGAGATGGACCCACAATTTCTATAAACGCGAAATTATTACAATTTTAAAACAATTAATATAACATCATGGCCTCCTCCCGACTCAGAGCCTCCATCACCACCGCGTTCCGATCTCTGATGGCCATCTGCAGGTTATATCCCTTGATGGTCTTCGGTGACGCAGCCGATGCTCGCCGTAAAAACCGGCTAATGGCATCGTCTTCTTAGGAAAAACTTTTGAGGCACTTAGCTGCCTTCTAAGTGGCCTTAAAACCAGAATACCTACTTTATCACATGTATGTAGAATTCATCTAGTGCTCGCCTATCATACGTGGATATCACATGTGGAATACTCTGCCAGAGTGTGTGTTACCCTTATAATCTGAGTGTCTTAAGTCTCGAGTGAACGGTTTCTTCTAGACAAGCGTGCTCCATCGTAGGCCGTATAAGTGCTTATCATCAGGCATGTTGGCAGCCAAACGTAAGCCTATTAAGTAATAAAAAATATATATAATACTACACATGATATAATAATACACGTTAGGTATATAATAAATGTCGCAGCCAACTTGCTTATTCATCCGTTCAATTAACAGCCTAGCCATTTTACTAAACGGCGCCGTTTAACTGAATGTTCAAGCTTCCTGAATGATATTCAGCCGTAGCGTTTAATACAACTTTTAATAAATTGGCTGGCTGATGCTTCGGCCATATTTCGAATAGGGTGATTATTTGCTTCGATTATGAAAGTTGCTATTTTTGATTGAAAAATATATTTGAATTAGGTAATTATGATAAAAATAAATCCAAAATCGGTGAAACGAACCGCAATTCTGATGACATGATATTAGAATAAACTAAAACCACTCCTGCACGACTCCTTATTAGAGCAAATTCGACTTGGATTGGTTAGGTTCGAAGACTAAAGGGGGAGCGAAGCAAAGCAGAGCTCTCGCCTTAGCCTTCGTGGTGTTTTTTTTAAACAACCCTTAACTGAATCTCCTACTTAAATGAATTGACTAAGCAAGAAGTCAACGTTGTCGACCCAAGTTATTATGGGCGATAAGACCGCCCATTGCGCCTTTATTTTTGAGTGTTTAGTTTAGATTTATTTGTATTTGGTGTCAATAAAGAGTTTTTGTATTGTATTGTTATTTTACCTAGCAGTTTGATTGAATGGCTAAATATCATCAGAAAGCTAGTTAAGCGGCGCAGTTTAGTAAAAATACTAGGCTGATAATTGAACGGCTGATTAAGCTAGTTGGCTGCGACATATGTAAGCCGTGAAAAGCTATCAAGAATAAAAATAGATAGTAGAGATGGCTCACACCGGATTAGCATTTCAATAAATTAGATAATCAGACAGAAGTACTATTTCAGTGGATGGTAGTAAACATGGTCCGGAAGTGTCGTTGAACGACTACATCAGGAATGTGGCGGACCTCCGCGGCACGAAGTCGATGTGCCACGAGGGAGGCTGCGGTGCCTGCGTGGTCGCCGTCACGGCGCCGCTGCCGCCTGACCACGTTGTCAAGACTTTTGCTGTCAACTCGGTAAGAAACATTAAGCTAGTGGCTCTGTGAGCTGGAAAGGCACCTGTCCTTCCTCCTCAACCGATCCTCTTGAAACTTTGTAAGCAGGTTCAGTAAATATAAGATTTCAACGAATAAAATTCAACAACTGACTTATCTAAAAAATAAATTTATTTTATCGAACCTACTTACAAAATTTAAAGAGAGTCGGTTAAGAAATGCGGCTTGTAGAGGAAGAGAGACATCCGGACAGAATTCGGACATACTAAAGCATTTTTGTCGAAGCTGAAGCAGAGACGTTTCGCTTGCTAACGCTCGCTCGGTCATCAAATAACGCTTTGCTTTCATAACCCATTACTAGGTTTTTATGAGATGGGAATCTCATTAAAAACACACAAAGACAGACAACTAACACCTAAACCCAGAATAGATCATACATATAGATCCCTGACAACGTGCATGCAAAATTGTATGATGATTGGTTGAGTTACTTGAAAGCGTGACACCAAAAACAAATAAACAAACTCACTTCGCGTTCATAATTTTAGTTACGAAACTATACATTCATCATTCAAACGACTAGGGCAGGAATCGAACCCTTGGTCTTGCTTATAAATTAGTCTTGCTACCGACTAGTATATCCAATCTCTGTGGCTACTGGCTAAAAGAGACACCATTTTGAGCTAGTTGAATATCTTTGACTCTAAACTCTAAGCAAAAAAGGCAAACTTTTGCATTTACTGGCGAACATGTGCAAAGTATTTTAAGCTGCAGGGGTTTTTTAAGTTCATGTTCAAACATTCAGGTTTTCTAGTTATGTACCTAACAAAATTCATTTTGAAGAGCCAGACAGATTTGACAGCCATCGTAATTATAAATCTCGACGATAAAAAAGCTCTGACTAACACTTTAACAGTTTAACACATAAGTAAAACTTCTATTATTATTTTTCAATCTTCTTCATGTCAGTAAAAAATTGAAGGCCATGATGATTTAATTCTAGATTTAATAGATCTTTTTGGTATCACAAATCTATGGTATTTTCAAAGTAATATTGCTACGGGATCGATGTATACGCAATACGCATGCACTGACTGCATTTCTCGATGTATGTATTATTGCTTATTATGTGTGATTGTATAAATCATATTACTGATCATGATAAAATCGGGAATAGCTAACTCTACCAGTTTTTTAAAAGTAATATAAAAGCGATTCAAACTCAGTAACTACTGCCCCAACCCTTTTTTTTTGTTGACCAGTGCCTAGTTTCCGTTTTGTCCTGCCACGGCTGGGAAGTGACCACCGTAGAAGGTATCGGAAACAGAACGATGGGCTACCATGATATTCAGACCCGACTGGCCAATTTTAACGGTACGCAGTGTGGTTACTGCACGCCTGGTTGGGTAATGAATATGTACAGGTGAGATTACTCTACTTTTTTATCAGCTGATCGCGTGTTAAACTTCATATTTTTTCTATTCATTTATAAGTTTTACAGTAAACATTTCTTTACGAACAACTTTTGACCAGTAAGTCCTACCAACGAATGTCACTGGTCCTGACGAAAGAATGTTCTTCAGACCAAAAATATCTATCCCATATTTTGACCCAACCACTATTTCTTGTAGCCTCTACGAATCTCGCAATAAGAAGCTTACCTCAGAAGAAATCGAGAATTCCTTTGCCAGCAACTTATGCAGATGTACCGGCTACAGACCCATTGCTGACGCCTTTAAAACCTTCGCCACAGACGCCGATCAAAGTCTCTTGGACAAGGTGGTCGATCTTGAAGATCTCGGTATCCTCAAACCCTGCGGGGTAAAATGTTCTACAGCACGCCACCATAAAAAATGCCTTAAAAAGCAAGAAGAACCTGACGACTTTACTTTTGTTATGGACGATCTGATGGTAGAAATAGAGCATGCATCAGGAAATAAATGGTACAGAGCATTTACGCTTAAAGATGTGTTTAAAGCGATGACAAATGGTGAATATAAACTGATATCTGGAAATACAGGACAAGGTTAGTGTTAGTTTTTTATTCAAAATTCTGAGTGAATCTGCAAACTAATTACATTAAAATCTACATAAACTAACATTTTTGTTTAATTGTCTTTATCTTCACATATTTAATCAGGTATGTTGTTTCATCAGGTATTTTCAATTATTCCTCATCTTCTTCTATTCATATTTGGTGTAATAATTCCTAGGTTACTTGATTCTTTTCTGCCAGAGTTTTCGCTCACCTTTCATGCATCTTTCGACATTTTCCGATATTGTATGTTTGTCTTTTGTTTAGTCTAAAATACATAATTTAGTATTTATGGTCATGCCACTTCCTTCAATTTCTCTGATAGTTAATCATTTTATCATATTACCTAAATACAAAATTTGCATTTCAGGTCTGTATCATGTAACAGAGTACCCTCAAAATGTTATCGACATCTTCAACGTGTCCGAGCTGAAGGGCTACAGTCTCGACGTGAACCTGATCCTGGGAGCGGGCATGACCCTCACAGACATGATGACGCTCTTCCAAGCCCTGGCTGCGGAGAAAGAAGAGTTTTCTTATCTGAAACAGCTTTACAATCACTTGGATTTAGTGGCACACATACCTGTGAGAAATGTAAGACTCTTCAATATTTATGAGGATAAAAGAGCCACCAATATATGAACATAATTAATGAAAAAAATATATATATACGAATATGAAATATGAACAAGCTTATAGCTTGTGGTGTGTATTTATCAATTTGTTTTAATCATAGATCTCAAGATTTAAATGATCCAATAGTAACTACGATGACCTAGTTGCCAAAATTTAGTTTAAAAAAATAATATATATATATACCCTTTACTAATATATTACCATTACTTACAGATAGGATCCATTGGAGGAAATCTGTTCTTAAAGTATTTGAATAATGAGTTCCAGTCCTCTTTGTTCCTGATGTTTGAAACTGTCGGAGCTATGTTAACCATCGGTAAGATAGTTTGTGGCCTAGTAAATGTTACTAATTAAATTAAACAAATATTATGTTTTTGCTTAAAATTCAAACACGTCTCATTTTAGGCAATTTAGTTTATTTAAGACAATGTTTATTCTTGTTTTAGCTGAAGATGTGAATAGAACACAGATAGTAACATTGCCGGATTTCTTGCATTTTGATATGAGAGGAAAAATAATCTTAAATGTTTTGCTACCACCATTGTCGGAACATTGCGTCGTCAAAACATACGAGGTATGTAGAACTACTCATATTAAAGCTTCTAGCATCCATCCTTCAGAATTAACAAAATCAGAGCTAAAAAATCGCTGGTAATTATTGAGTAGTTCTTTTTACAAAAAAATGAATGGACAGGACCGGAAAGGATGACGTGAATTAAAGATCTTTACTCAGCAGTGGGCGGAAACAAGTTGATGATGATGATGAATCTTCACACTAATATTGTAAATGCGAAAGTGGTGTGTGGATGTTTTATAGTAAATCTCACCAGAACGGTTGAACGCATCTAGATGAAATTTGGCACAGGAATAGAAGTCTGGATTAGCACATAGTGTACTGATTAACCGCGGGTAAAACCGCGAGACGCAGCTAGTAATTAAAAAATCATACTTACAGATAATGCCCCGTTCCCAAAATACTCTTGCTACTGTTAATGCCGGCTTCCTATTCAAATTCCTTGAAAATTCGAAACGGCTTGTTGAAGCTACGATCGTCTACGGAAATATATCGCCTACCTTCATCCACGCGAGAAAAACTGAAGCTCTACTAGCTGGGAAGGATCCATTTACAAATAAGACTCTAAAGATGGTATTACAAAGTTTATCGGAGGAAATTGTACCAGTGGAAAACCCACCCGAACCATCAGCCCATTATAGAAGATGGCTGGCGATCACTTTGTATTACAAGGTGAGATTTTTTTTAGTAGTCGCTTGTTGAGTGTTGTGTTTTGAAAAATAATAATTCATGAGTGAGTTTTTTTAATTATCTAAACCTTTAAAATTATTTTACAGGCGATTTTAAGTATCTGTCCAGATGACAAACTAAACCCAAAATACAGGTCAGGAGGAGAAGTTATGAAGAGGTTCACGTCTAAAGGCTCGCAATCATTTGAAACAGACAAAAAGATTTGGCCTCTTAACCAACCAGTACCAAAATTAGAAGCTTTAGTCCAGTGTAGTGGGGAAGCGACATTTGCGAATGATCTTCCGGCGGAAATCAATGAAGTTTTTGCAGCTTATGTTACTGCTGATGTAATACCTGGTAGCATAATAAAAGGTTTTGATACTTCTGAAGCCATGGTAAGCTGTAAAATGATTGTTTGATGATGAATGTTTCTTCCAACATAACTTAAGATAACCTTTTTTAAATTATTTATTTATAGAAAATACCAGGAGTCATTGCATTTTACTCAGCTAAGGATATTCCTGGGGATAATAATTTTACACCACATTTTCCTATAATTTTGGAACACGAAGAAAACATTTTATGCGAAAAGGAGGTCAAATTTTATGGCCAACCAGCTGGTATCTTAGTAGCTGATACAGACAAAACTGCAAATAAAGCTGCTAAGCTGGTTATAGTAAACTATAGTCAAATAAGTAGTAAAACGCCTTTATTAACTATCGCAGATGTATTAAATTCATCCGACAAAGACAAAAGAGTTAAACACGATACTACTATTGAACCTACTGAAACAGGTGATGATGTGAAGTATGTGATACATGGTGAAATGGACATTGGGTCTCAATATCACTTTCACATGGAACCACAAACTTGTGTAGTGAGGCCAACTGAAGATGGCATGGAAGTTTATTCTGCAACCCAATGGATTAGCTCGACCAACATTGCTATCGCTCGATGTCTAAACATTCCTGAAAATAGGTAATAAAATAAATGTTATCATAGTCATCTGTGTCATACACATATTTAGAAAATTCAGTAAATTTAAAATAGTAAAACGAACAACATTGCAGAATAGTCCGAAACAAACTATGTATTTTGGATGATACTCCTATGGACGATGTTCCCACAAGCACCTTAGGTTCTAAAAGGTCATAAAAAATTACGAATTGCTCAATAAAAAATATTTGAGTAGAAGATATTTCGTTGCAAAGTGACAGGTTCTGTTCCGAAATTTTACCCTACTGCCATTGCCCTTTTCCAATTCTTCATCTTGTATTAGATTGAATTAGATGTATAGTGGGATTTTTTTATTTATTTATCAGACCCACTTAACGTGTGTGCTTATCAGAGAATCAGAGTATCAAGGTGTGGTATTATTTCGTAAACAAAATGAATCGTAGGTTCTTACTTTTAAAATATGTTTTTTTTTTCTTTTAGTATAAACGTTATAGTAAGACGTGTTGGCGGAGCGTTTGGTGGAAAAATATCTCGATCGATTCAAGTAGCGTGTTCTGCAGCTCTCGTATCTCATCTGTTGGGAAGAACTTGCAGATTTGTCTTACCATTGATGACTAACATGAAGGCGATAGGGAAAAGAATCGGTACCAGCTGTAAATATGAGGTGAGTATAGTAGAGACAGTTTGATTACTTGCTATTGTATAGGATTCATATTTTTACTTATTAAATATTAATTAAAATCTATTTTATTTTTCTCTAACACATTACATATATTTATTTTGTAGGTCGGTGTCAATCAAGATGGAGTAATCCAATATCTAAAGAACGAGATCTATCATGATCTAGGGCATTCTCGCAATGAAGCAGTTACTGCTATCACAATTGAAGCTTTCTATAATTGTTACGAGCATAAGAGATGGAAAATATCAACAAACGTCGTCACTACTGATACTCCATCTAACACCTCGTGCAGAGCTCCTTGTAAGTTTTTTTTAAATTGTATCGCCGATCAAATGATTTGATTCCAATTAAGATAGGTATAAATAATAGATTTTAATTTATTTTCTTCAGTCTCCACAGAAGGTGTAGCTATGATAGAACATATTATGGAAAATATTGCATACCACGTAGACAAAGATCCGATAGAAGTAAAACTTAACAATTTAAGTAAAGAACCTAACAATCCAATATCTAAAATGATAGCTCAGCTTAAGAAAGATGCAGACTATGAAAATAGACAGGAAGAAGTAACCGTTTTCAATGAAAACAACCGTTGGAGAAAGCGAGCTATAAAACTGTTGCCATTGTCTTTCAAAATACGTTATATAGGTAACTTCAACGTGATTATTAGTATTCATTATGGAGATGGTACAGCTGTCATCACTCATGGAGGCATCGAAATGGGGCAAGGCATCAATACTAAAGTAGCTCAAGTTTGTGCTTACGAGCTCGGTATTCCTCTGAAGAAAATAAGCGTTAAACCCAGCGCTAGTTTTACATCCCCAAACTCAATGGTCACTGGCGGAAGTGTTGGAAGTGAATGCGTAGCTTTAGCTGTGGTAAAAGCTTGCGAAATTTTAAACAAAAGATTAGAACCGTTCAAGAAAGATAAATCTAAATGGGAAGAAATAATAAAAGAAGCGCACAAAGCTGAAACAGACTTGCAGGCATCGTACATGGTTGCTATGAAAAAGGATGGCCTTAAAACTTACGATGTCTATGCTGTTGGCATCATGGAGATAGAAATAGATATTTTGACGGGTAATCACGATGTATTGAGAGTTGATATTTTGGAAGATACTGGAAGAAGTTTGAGCCCCGAAATTGACGTTGCACAAGTGAGTTCACAAAGTTAAAAAAAATCTATTTGTTAAGAAACACAACAAAATTTAGTCATCACAACATCAAATAAAAATTGCGTTAGTGACTTTGTATCTTTATCTATTTATACTATAGAATGAGGCCATGACTGAATGTCAGATATTATTGTTGTCAAAGAAATCAAGCCCACATACTATACAAATCTTGCACCAAATGTGAAGCAAGCGGAATCTCATGATTAATTAACCTACAAGTTACAATAAAATCCTGATTCTTTTCAGATCGAAGGTGCTTTTATCATGGGTCTCGGCTACTGGACATCAGAGAAGCTTGTATACAATAAGTCAACTGGAAAGCTTCTTACCAATAGATCCAGTAACTATTGGATCCCAGGCATAAAAGATATACCTGCAGATATGAGAATCTACTTCCGAAGAGGAGCACGGAATAAAGTTGGCGTCTTACAATCAAAAGGTAAAAATGAAAAGAATTGACGCGTCAATTCAGTGAAAACCATGGTATAATAATATACTCCGCTAGGTATAGCATTCCGATTACGTGAGCAACACAAAATGACGTCAATTGATGCTTAAGCAAGACCGAATTAAATCTTATTCAAACACTTCGAAGATGACGTGATTATGTGTTTGCCCCCGGACCTTGTTTTTTGGATCATGGTGAAAACCATACATTTGTTCTGTTTACGATGTTTTAACAGCTGTAGCTGAAGCAGTAAGAATAAATGTGATGGTGACCTCGTTAAATGTTTATGTGACGTTATTGTGCCTACTTATAATGTAGGTATCCAATAAATGTTTATTAAAACACGAACCAGCAAGTTAATTACCAATGTTGCTTGTGATTAGATGAATCTTAACATGAAAGAGTATTCATAAAATGTCTACTCATTTTATGAATACTCTTTCATAATAAGATTAAGCTAGTTCATTTAAAATTAGTTTTTAAGAACTTTATATTGCACGCCCGCGGTGGGCAAACTATCAACAGTTTGCCCATTGTGGGCGTGCAATATAACTCGTACCACTAAATTAAAAACACCTGTATACAGATTTAGCAATATAAATATTATATTCTATTCTATTAATGTTGCAATAGTGATTGCTATCTGGTTCGTACCAATCTACTTGCATTCGATTACTATTACAATAAAAATCATGAATCGACATCTATTTACTATAGGTAAGAATGCTGGACCTGAACTCGATTACCTCACGGCCTAAGCGTTTAAAAAAAGTCTGTGAATGAAATTGTTACTTGAACTAATATCTAGTGTATTTCCGCTTTTATTTTTTTTAGTTAAAGCGGAAATTCACTAGGTACTCGTATTATTTCAAGTAACAATTTTGAAGATGAACTTCCGCAAAGTAACGCCTGATTAATTAACTATCTGTGAATGAAGATGAATAGTAAAACCGGCCAAGTGCGAGTCGGAGCCGTGCTCGAAAGGTTCCGTACCATTGTCTATGAAAGCGGCAAAAAATCACGTTTGTTGTATGGGAGCCCCGTCAAATATTTATTTTATTCTGTTTTTTTAGTATTTATCGTTATAGCGGAAACAGAAATACACCATCTGTGAAAATGTTAACTGTCTAACTATCACGGTTCATGAGATACAGCCTGTTGACAGACGGACAGACAGACAGACGAACGGACAGCGGAGTCTTATTAATAAGGTCCTGTTTTACTCTTTGGGTGCCATGACAGGGACTGAATAAGAACGGCGGGATAAATAGAGACATTTTACGGTACGGAACCCTAAAAACATAAGGTGAAGGTGTTTTTTTTTTTCCTTTTTTAGCCACAGGTGAGCCACCACTGTGTCTGGCGACAGTTTTCAGTCATGCCGTCAGGGAAGCCGTCGTATCAGCGCGTTTGGAAGCCGGCTATAAAGACAGCTGGGTCGAAATAGGTAAGCAGCTTCTTAAATTTACATGTAACATAACATAACATAACATAACATAACATAACATAACATAACATAACATAACATAACATAACATAACATAACATAGCATAGCATAGCATAGCATAGCATAGCATAGCATAGCATAGCATAACATAACATAACATAACATAACATAACATAACATAACATAACATAACATAACATAACATAACATAACATAACATAACATAACATAACATAACATAACATAACATAACATAACATAACATAACATAACATAACATAACATAACATAACATAACATAACATAACATAACATAACATAACATAACATAACATAACATAACATAACATATTGTCACGCCTTTCCCCCGAGGGGCTGGCAGTGGTGTAATACAACACCCACACTTCGCCGGACGATATTCAGTCCCAAATGTGACAGGCGGCGGGCCTGTCGCCATATACCGGGCTCTAGTCATGTAGCAGATGACATACAAAACGATCTGAATATGTTCACACAATATACAAAATTGGTGCGTGCCGTCGGCTGGGTTCGAACCCGCTCCCTCTGGCTTGAGAGGCAGGCCATCTCCAACTAGGCTGTCATCGCTTCTTATGTTCGCAAATTTACATGTACTCGTCACAAAAGCGTTGTCCTCAAACGTCCTCAGTAGAAACGTACTATGTCAACTTTACTCCAAGGCTTTTTCCCTAGGGGTAAAGAAACTTCTGTTTAGACCCTCTTGGGGTTAGAAGGCATTCTTTATTCCACATGTTTTGAAACATTTTATTTAAACTATCTATAGGGTATCAAAATAATTGTTAACTATGTTTGTTTTACGTTATTTTTCAGAAAATCCTTGCACAATTGAAAATATATTTAAGGCAGTTGAACACAAGTTGGAACATTTGACACTAACATAAACATTTAGCTACTTACTCGTAACTATGACTAGTATGATTTTCATACATTAAGCGTAATCTATTATGTAAACGTAAATTGAATTCCATGGTTTCGGTTAAATTTTTAACATTTTTTGTATTAAGTAAAATTTATTAACAAAAATAAAAATTTTCTAAAATTTTTGCACTAATTTTTACTTTGTAACCCTTAATAATTAAAGATTTTTACTACTAAAACCAACATCGTATTTTTTTTTAAATTAACCTATCGAAATAAGTCAGAGTAAAAAATCTCTAGATCTAAAAAAATATTATCATGGAGTAGCTAACTAGGTCACAACTGGTCATCGATGTTAAGTAACGAACTACACGGTCATTCTTCATGGATGACCGCAAGTGGCGTTTAAAGCTAAGCACTACCGCGACAGGAAGCCGCTGGGCGCAAACAACTTAAAAACGGTTATTGTGGAGATCATTGTACCTTTGTTCAACAGACGTGTTCCGACTGAAATGAAGCTCAGGGGGCTTTGACGTTAATAAGTGTATCTTTGATACCTAAATTGAATAAAAACATTTGGACTTTGGACTTTACCAAAACATCTCATTGCCGTGATGGTTACGTTTTGTATTCGACGCTGCGCGAACGCGAATCGTATCGCCGTGCAATAAGGTCCATGGTCGCCCAACATCGCAGCATCGCTCAGCATCGCAGCAACTCAGTCGGAAGACAAGACACGATGACACGACTTTTTTTCCTCTATCAACAACTGCCAAGTCATGAAATATGATTTAAGGCATCCTAAAGACCTCCTCTGTAAAGGCTATCTACGCGGCCTATGCATTCCTAAACTTTACTATACCACCTATCTACGGCCTAATATGTATGCTACACGTCCACATGCCTAATAGGTAGGTATGCATATAGCCTGCAGGCTACAGGCATATATGGCAAGCATGGTATCTTTAATAATATACTTCGCCAGCAGGCCTAGCACATGCAATGCGACAAAGGTATTATCGAGACAGACGTATGTTTACACATAGCCTTGTCTCGTTCTCGGACGACAAATAGTGACGAGAATTTTTTTATCGCGCACGCATACTAGGCCTGCACGTATAGCATTTCGAGTCAAAAATGGTCACGTGGGCAACACGTAGTGACGTCAATCGATGCTTAAGCAGGACCGAAATAAGCCATTTACAACAAGTTAGAAAAAGACGGAATACGATGACGAGTTGAGTGACTTTATCACGTGTCGGCTCCCGAAACGCTGAACCTCGGTTTCGATCATGGTTACAAGTAAGTAGCTACTCAAGTCATAATTCCAGTCGGTCACACCCTACCGCAGGGGCACCGACCTACCCTACATCAAGGATTATTGAACCGTTACCCACCACGCTGTCTCAGTACGGATTGGTGAAATCACGTCTAGCAAATGATTAATTCTAAGACATGTCGGATTCTTCACAACCTTTTCCTTCTCCGTAAGAGTACGTATAAAATTTAAATGCACATTTATTTCTACGAGATAAAATTTTATTATTGCACGGTCAGGATCGAACTTCCGTAGGCACAGCCTATCCCATTCGGACATCACTACCTTAATATTAGTTTATATTACACAACAATTATGGCCAATTTTCGGAAGCTCTAATTTGACGCAACCAATTTGTAACCAGTGTAATGCAATTTCCGGTTGAAGACAAAGTGCCTTCTAATTTTCTAAAATGATGTGCTATTACAAACGCGTTAGGTAAATCCTTCCCATGAAATTGGTTACTTGCCGAGTCATTTAATTTGTCATTTGAAATAGCAAAATAATTAGGAGTTGTGAACTCATATCTATGCGTTCGTACATGTGTTTCAGTGCGCCTGAATGGTATTTCGTACACAAGCCGACCCGATATCGGTAGCGCGTACCTTGTGTCAGACAAATTTCTTATTTCAAGAAAAACAGCGTTATATTTAAGAATATAAAAGCGTCTCGGTACAAAAATATATTACGTTAATATTCGAGGTACGCTCCAGGGTAGTGGTCACTAACTATTTCACGGAACCTATTTTAAGAAATATTAAATTGAATTTCCTTCTTATTTAGGGAATATTTAAAGCAACATAATGACTCTTATTACTCTCAGCCTCATGCTATTTAAATACAACTTTGATTTCAAGAAACAAAATCTATTTTTGCTTATCACACTAATACGAGTATTATAAATGTGAAAGATTGGATGGATGGATGGATTGTTTCTCAATCATCCCATAAACTAGAAACTGAGGCTGAATAAGTCTAGACGAAATTTGGCACAGAGTTAGATTATAGTCTGGAATAGCACACAGAATACTTTTTAACTGCGGGTGAAACCGCTGGATGCAACTAGATAGTCTTACTAAACATTATAAACTTTCCACTTTCGAAATATGAATGTGACAGTGGCCTTGCTTTAGAAAACATGTTACATACGTGTCCACTACTGTTTAAGTACCTACTTAAAAATATTATTTTTGTATTGATGTACATAGAGTAAAATTAAGTGTATGATGCCACCTGAATCAACAAACAACGGACATAATGGGACTCACTCGAATGGAACGAATTGGCAAGATAAAAATCGTGATGCTTGTCATGGGAAGCCGTCGCTGTAACTCTGGAGTTGGGACAAAAATGTTTTTTTTTAAGTAGAGTAGGTCGACGTTTGACCACCAACTCGCCTGATATTAAGCGACGTTGTGGTCTAAGATGGAGCACGACGACCTAGAAGGTACTTATTCACTCTAGCCTTGAAGATACCCAGGTTGTAGTTAGTCAAGAATACAGATGATGGCAAGGTGTTCCATTCCCTAGCGGTTCGTATCAGAAAGGTGGAGACAGACCGTTTAGTACGAGTTAATAGGGAGTAGATAGAATTCTGCCTCACATTAACTCTTTTCGATGTTGCATGTGTAGGGTCAACTGGAGAATTGCGTCTTTCGAGAATTACTGACAAACCCTTCACAAATTAGGCGCTACAAGATGGCTTGTACAAGTTATTTCGACCAAAGATTAAAAAAAAAAATGTAGGAAGCGCCTAATTTGGGAAGGGTTTGTTAGTAATTCTCGAAAAACGCAATTGCCGCGATGACGCATTTGCCCCAGTTGACCCTATACTTATTTAGTTCGACTTATTCGGTTTTCAGTTCTTTTCCAGACCGACGCGGTGGTACGCGGTAACATAGCGATGTTAGAAGAATAAAAATAAAGCTAGCGATGTTAAACAGACAGAGACGCAGTTGTAAGGAAAGCTCAGACAGAGACGAAGACGCTACTTAATAACGCTACGTCACCGAACAAAAACATCGTTAAAAGTTAATCACGTTTTTTTAAACTATTGCCGCGAAGGTGCCGATACGCCGTTCTAATTGGTCAAAAAGTTTTTCCAACCAATAAGAACACTTTCGCGGACTTTCGCGGCTATAATTTAGAGCCGGCTTTAGATTTATGTTATTTATTGCAAGAACTCGGCAAACTTTTATTTATTTATTTTTTTATTTATTTAATAACGCTTCACATTTACAGCTACATTCATAAATACTCTGTTTTCATATAATCTTATTAAACTAAATGTGCTGTCTGTTGAAGGAAGCACAGCATGCAAAAGTTATTCTAAATGAATTTTAATATTAAAAGAAATATTATTCTAATTAAGCATAAATATTAACATAACATCGACAATTTAGGTATTCATATTTAAAATTAAATTTAAATTAATTTTGAATGCACCAAGTGAGTCTCCAAAAATATCTAAGTTGTTATTATGATATACATTAATGAGTCTGCTTATTCTAGGAACAGGCGAGTTGGCCCCTAAAACTGTCCTTCGATAGATAGGAGCAAATGGAGTTATGTGTTTTCTGGATAATTAAATGTTAGTTGGAGATTTACGCTGATTTCTCACCGACGCGGCAAAACTCAATAACGTAGCGTTATCGTGTTGCATCTCGCTCTATCTGTCTGTAATTTCCTTGTAAATGCATATTATTATGTCCGTTTAGTATCGCTATATGTTACCGCGGTTCACCGCGTCGGTGTGGAATCGGCGTAAAGCCAAAGGGTTGTTTTTTTTCCTAGCAATAATTTGGTAGGTTAGGTAATTAATAAGTTTAAAAATAACATGGAATTGAATATTGTTGACCACAAAAAAAAGATTAAGAATAAATACTATGCCATGCGCAGTTACTGTGGTTAATCTGCTTTTACCTACTGATTTGAGCATTGTTACTGTAACGGCTCAGATTTAGACATTTGTCATAATGTCTAGACAACATTTTGCGATGATAAGATTTTACTGTTTTTACTATTTTTTTTGACTAAATTAATATGTAGGCTTTATTGTACTTTTGCACATGTAAGTATGTACATTTTTTCCGGTTAAATTAATAGCTTCAGGAAATGAGAACCGCAAGGCGTTGCTAGTAGGTTTATTAAATGCAGCAAGTACTTACCGGATTTTTCAATGATACTGAAAGACAAGACGAAAAATTCGCTCACCTGATGGTAAGCGTCACGGGTCACGGTTGCTCTTTTACGAACAGTACAAGAGAAATCCCTTTTTTCTTTTACCTTTTTTTTTATTCAAAGAACAAAACCTTATTTCGATTTAGTTGTAGCAAGGGTCGACTTTTTTATAAACATAGGTAAGTAAGTACCCAATACTTTCTCACACTTCATGCAACATGTTATTATAATATTGAAACATTGCTCAAAAAGGCAGCATTGTTTATTTATTTTGTCAGCGCAATACATGTACAAACATATTTATTATGAAATCATTAGACTAAAGTGAAGTGAAATGTTCTGTCGTAAGTTTTATCAGCAATAATTTTTACTAGCAATGATTTGAATCGATTTAGAAGTGGGGTAATTTTTATGCTGCAAGTTTTAGTTAAAAAGTTAGACACAAGCTTTTCTAAACAATTGTATCGAAATTACGTAGGTTTTTCAAATTTCAGTCCAATCGGACTGCAATTTGAATTTTGAATCGGGAAGTCGATCGAATTAGCTAGCAAGACTTGATTTCAGACAGACACCGGGAAAGGTGAGAGTAATTAAAAGCTTGTAAATTCAAAGTATGTCTATTGGAGAAAGATAAGGTTCTTTCAAAATGGGAAATAGCATCCTTCTATGGCTAATAGGTACCTATTACTAATGGCCATTGTGAACTGAAACTCGGCTAGAAAACCGCGTATTCTGCTGCTCGAGCGTTATACGCTAACAAGCCCTAAGAGATTACCATTTACTATCGTTAAATCATATGCCTATTGGTATTTTACTAGGTTATATCCGTGGCACGTAGGAATAACTGAACAACTCGACTTGCATGATTTTTTTTTTATTGGCTTAAACGCTTCCTTCGTATGCGCTTTACTATGTATAAAAAAATCAGCCCGAAATATATAATAGTTTTAGAGCAATCGCGTTTTGTACATCTCGACACTCTTGCATTTTATGGTGTTTTACTTGATAAAACGACTTATCAAGTGTGTGTTTGCTTACTAATATTGACATCTTGAATTATCAACATCAACACATGTTCAAAATATTGAAGATCTCGACTTATACACCTAAGCCTTTTCTGCAAAAATTAATTTTAACTTGACAAATTGAGATGTCAAGCATAAGTTTGTGTATGAATAATTGTCATCTTGATTTATCAACTTACACTCACATCCAAAATACTGGATATCTCGACTTATACACATAGCCTGTTTCTGCCTCCATTGACAAATCGAGATGTCAAGTTATGGCAAGCCAAATATTTTTGTTTAAAAAGTGACATTATCACATGTTCACTTTTACCTTTGCCGTGGTGATTTAGTTTTCATCTGCAATAGCAAGATATCAAGTTGTTATCTACCCGAGCTGGATATTTTTTATGTACCTACTGGAGCCTAAACGCCAACAAACATGCCATGCAACAACGTGAAGTAAATATAAAAAATATATTATAATGCTGTACATTATTGGTGACTATTACTATCATTGGTGTACTATGTACCTACCCACATTCATACTTACACAAAAGATTCAAATCAATACAGGGTTGATTGATAGCGGGGTGCAAAGCCGTAAAGAGACGCTAGCATAGATTATTTAGACACTTTAGAGCCATGGTTGTCTAAGACGAAGTCTGACAATTTTTTAAATCTGTGTTTTAAGGTTTTTGGGGAAAAACACCAATGATGGCCAATCAGAATAAGAAGTTCCTTTTTTTCACTTTATTTAATTAAAATAATAGTCATAGCACCGCGAGAATCCAACTAGAAAAGAAAGGTAAACCATTTAGAGTAGGAAAGGGTGTCAGACATGGAGACCCTCTACCTCCAAAACTATTCTCAGCGGTTGTCGAAACAATCTTTAGGAGACTTAACTGGGAAAACATCGGAATCACTGTCGACCGAGTCTCCCTAACACAATCGAGGTTCGCAGACGATATATATATAAAATGTTATTTGCTGAAACACCTAAAAACATGTAGCAAATGATACTTGAACTAGCGGATGAAAGTGAGAAGAAAGGTTTAAAGTTGAACCCAGAGAAAACAAAGGTAAGGACAAATGGGAAGAAAACCACCATACATATAGGAAATAACCAAATTGATTACACTGATGAATATATCTACCTGAGACAGCTAATAACACAAGAGGTCCTTAAACGCAAAGAAGTTGACAGAAGAATAACAAATGGCTGAAAGAGATACTGGAGTCTGAGAGAAGCCATGGAAGATAAAACTCTTCACTTAATCAATCAATCAATTAATGTAAAGAAAAAACTTTTCAACAGCTGCGTACTACCTGTTTTAATGTAAAATCAGAAGACTCAAATGGCAATGGGTAGGGCATATGATAAGAGGCCAAGAGAAATGGAGCAAAATTGTGACACGATGGTGCCCTAGGAGAAGGAAAAGGGGCAGACCACAGAAATGGTGGGATGATGACATTAGACAGGTAGCAGGAGTAACTTGGAATAGAGTGGCCCAAGATAGACAGGAATGAAAAAGGTTGGAGGAGATCTTTGCCGATTGGCAAACAGACCTACAAAAAATAATTAAGTATTAGAATAGATTAAGATTTACTACCAAAATATACTTGTAAATCCACACTCATAGTTTTTAGTTCTTAATACTTTGTAAATAGATACTAAGTTGGTCTGAATAAAGGGTTTTATTATTATTCATTAGTATTATTATTGATCGAAGTAATGTGTAAGCAATCTAACAAAACATGTATTAAGCATGTGTGTCATCAGACATTTTTACAGATTTTTACAGCCACTTAACTTAACGAAAATTTTCAAAGATTTTTTTTTAACGGTTTTTTGAAGTCGTTTAAAATAATAATTAGAAAAGCTTTTTAAATAAGACCTTTTATAAGTAGGTATTTATGTATTGTAGTGTGTTTGATTAATATTTTCTTATTTGTAGAACTCAACGATTGCCAACTGTTGATTTCTCGGGATAATAAGTCTAGCCTATGTGTTAATTTAGTGTATACTCTAAATAATTCATTTTAAATAGAAACAAATGCGTTTCCATTGTGTTTTTCCCATATGTTTAAAAAATAATTTTAATAAGTTAGTGAAAACAGTTTTTAGATTATGTAAATGAGCGTATAATTCTAAAAAAAATATATTTTAAATACTAAGACTTTTTTTACATTTTGCATTATATGCTGAAAAGTAAGATATATCTTGTAAAGTAGTAATAATTACTTGACAAACTATATCTGTTTGAAGTTGTCATTGGTTTACTAATGAGAAATAATGCTTTTTCCATTGAAATAAATAGGGTAACCGATAAAAATGATCCGTACTCAGATGGTGAATAACTGGATAAATGTCCTTAAAAGCCAAAACTTGGTCTACAAGTCGAGTTATCAACTTATTCAAGGCATTTCAGCTATTTGACAAGTCTATTATTATGTAAACTATAAGTTGTTGCGTTAAATTCTTGAAACCATACGAAAGAGGGCCTCAAGTAACCCTCAAAATAACTTTGACATCATCGTTTAACTAACTTACCGACTAAACAGAAAATGTCAAACTTTAAAATGGCTGCCCTGAAAAATTGACGTTTTTGCGATGTTCAGTTATTCCTGCGTGCCACGGATATTTCCTGCATCTGGAGTCTAATATATACCTTTAACATGTAAATATTTTTCCTTCTTCAGGAAAGTACGTAGCGTTGTTAATTATGTACTATGTACTGCCATTGCCAGTCGGACTGTATGCAGTCAACATCCGGCGCGCAGACAGTGCAAGGTTTACCTTCAGGTCTATTATGGAGACCATACTGCCTGGCGTCACACCCTTGCTTAACGGAGAAACTAGCAGATGTAAGTTTTAGGAAAGAAGTATCAATCTTAAATTTCATCTTATATTATTACTAGCTGCGCCCCGCGGTTAAAATGTACATATCCTATGTATGTGCTATTCTAGACTATAAACTATATCTGTGCCACATTTCATCCAGATCTGTTCAGCCGTTCTGGCGTAAAAGAGTAACAAACATCCATCCCTCCATATTAGTAGGAAGTAGGATTATTTACTTAACATGAAATAGCAGCCACGTGCAAGCTTAAGAGCGTTTAAATTTAGTTTATTATAACGGTTTTTTTGTAACTAATTTTAGTTTTCATACCTTTTTCTTGGACGGAGAAAAATATCACCAATTTTTTATTGTTTTTAATGTTCGATCTCTCCGTCCAATTGATAGGTATATATACTAAAATTAGTTTAAAATAACCGTTATATTATAAACTAAATAGTTATCAGACAACCGTTTTTCAATTGCCAACTCAGCCATTATTTATTTTCAAAAACGTTGAGTTGTGCGAGCGAGATAGCAATAACGACGGTTAAACGCTCCTAAAGTATTTGATAAAAATTTGCGCGTAGCTGTTCCGTTGGAAGTATATTTTTTTAAAGTAGGTATCTAACTACTTCTCGCAGCTCGGGCTCGGGTTATCCTTTTTCCTTGGAGTTAACTATTGAACTTGGAGTTAACTATTTATAGAGTTAAATATTTAGAGGTTACAATGACAATTCGTTGTGCTCCAGCAAGGATTATCTTAAATTGGAAAGTTTAGAGTTCTAAAGGTTAGCTTTTAACTCTTGGTTACTTTTTTGTCAAGACAATTTATCAGTTTAACCTCTGATGAGCAGTAAACTCCGAGTTAAAAAGATAATCCGAGACTCTGCAAGTGCATGGCTCTAATTAGTCGTTTGTCAAATAAATCAGACGACATCGGCCCAATCGAAAAAATTAAGACTAAGCAATGACATTTTAATTATTTTGCATAAAAGCCATTATAGCGCTCGCCTCCTTAAAATAATCTGTAGAGGTATGTCAGAAACGATCATTAGTCCATCAAAGTGTTTATTATCACTCACTAAACTTTCAGGCGAAGCCCTAAAGAGCATGTTCGGTCTAACTTACCAACAAATGCTGGAAAAAAACGCAACATCTTTCCTAGAACAGATAAACCTGGACTACATCTCCAAAAACGAAACTAAAAAATACAACGCTACCTCAGCCAAAAGACTTAGTAAATTCGCGAAAGACGCGGAGAGTATTATAGTTTTCGTGCATGGGTTTATGGAGAGTTCAGACGGGATGATGGTCCAAGCGCTGGTGCCTGAGTTCCTGAAGCAGAAGGGAGTGATGATGCTGGCTTTGGATGGGAAGAACGTCATTTCGTTGGAGTACTTTCGATCATCCACGTATGCGAGGTTTATGGGGGAGCTACTTGGCACGGTCTTAATCAATCTCATTCAAGGTGATCTTAAATAATACAAGTAATATTCGAAAGAATTTTAAATTATACTGCCTCAAATTGCAAAATATGAATATTTTACTGGTAGCCATGTGATATTATTGTTAACATTTTTATTTTATTTTTATGAATATTCGACTGTTAATATAAAGTACCTGGATGGCCGAGCTTTGCTCGGTATTTTTTTTTATTTTTTAATTGTGTTTTTTGGATAATAAACAATTGATTTTAGTCTAACCTCAAAGCAAACACTCATTGACTTCGTGTTACTTAACAACGCCATCTGCTGTTGTGTCGTTAAAGCAATTAGTTGCTCACAAAAAATAGTAGTATTATTATTCGCCAATAGATGTCAGGAAGAGTCATATTTTTCAGTTGAGACTACTCAAACGCCTCCTTTTTGTTATTTTTCTTCCAAGTTTATGTTTAAGTTGATTTTATCGATAAAACACGAATAAAATGTCATTTTCTAAAAATGATTCCTAGCTAGATCGATTTATCGCCCCCGAAACCCCCAAATACTAAATTGTATAAAATTTATATATATTTATATATAATTGTATAAAGCAAAAAGAAAAAGCTGACGCTATGGCAGATTTTTAAGCTTAGTTATAGATAGCTACAGTTATTGATGGTGGATAAATCCGTTAAAATACAACATGTAATAATTAGAATATTTACAGTCGAATAAGCAGTAGCAGTCACCTAAGTAGAATAATATTAACTACTATTGCAGATGGTCAAGATCCCTCAAAAATCCACCTCATTGGACACAGCTTGGGCAGTCATATCGTCGGGAGAGCTGGAAAATACATTCGTGACACTTCTGGAAAGGTCATCGGAAGAATCACGGGTGAGGTTCCCGGTTCCGGTGATTTTTTGGTGCTTGTTTCACTAAATTAGCAAGTTTTGTTTACCTTGCCTAGCATCGTCAAAGCCTTTTATTTGCTTAAAATTGTGGCCATAGTCCAACACATATTGAGCCTATTTGGAATGTGAAACTTTTGTAAATACCTACACATCAATATGACACAGATGAATCTAACATACCTAGGTGTGGGCCCTTCGACCAGATATAAAGTGTGTACCTATCACAGAATACTGAAGTACCTATACCTATACATAGTTATAGGTACTTCAGAATTCTAAACAAAATATGAAATAATTATGTATAATATAATAAAATAATCCATTTCGCCTTAACTTTTTGATTGACTGGGAATTCGACTAACGCTTTTATTAAATAACGGTGTGCTAAAAAAGCAAATTAACTATCAACATTTTTACCGACTTCAAAGAAAAGGTTATATAATAAATATGTATTTCTTACATTTGTTCATCTGGGAGCACCGCAGTGCCCCCGCCAATCCGTGCTTAGAAATCTTTATTTTCTAGAATTACTTATGGTATTAATTCCCCAGGTCTCGACCCAGCAGGACCGTGTTTCAGCGCAGTGGGACCCGACGACAGACTGGACCGGACGGACGCGGCCTATGTCGACGTCATCCACACCAACTCTGGGAGGCTGGGCATGGTAGATCCTATCGGTAATATTGCGTGAGTTTCATATGAAATGTTATAAATGTATCTCTTTCATAACGATAAATATGGAGAAGAAAGGACAAATAAAGAGAACGTGGATATCATAATATCGTACATGGAGGTGAAAACACTGTAAAAGGACCACAAATCCTACACAATGACTTTTCTTCACTGCAATTACAACTCGTGGAAATCTCTTTAAAAATCTTAAATAAGAATGTAATATTAAAAATCTAAAATAAGAATTTAATTTGAATTTTAAAATCTTGATTAAGAATTTAAGGTTTTTGTCAGTTTTCTATTTATTTTCCCGAGAAAAAAACTTCTATCGTCCGTGTTGTGTGGTTCACTGATTTTTTACTTTTAATCAAAAGTGGCTTAGTTGTTTGGTCGCTAGAGCTACTGACTCATTAATTACAGGAAAAAAAATCGAAATTGTTGTCCGTTTCGCAGGACATAAAGATTTCTACCCAAACGGAGGATCGTCCCAACCTGGATGCTACTTCTTTATCTGCGACCACAGCAGGGCGTGGGAACTGCTTGCTGAGTCAATCAACTCACCGAAAGCATTTCCTGGTACGATATGTTTTGTATCATATTTATCTTGTATCTTCAACAATTTAACCTTGACACTCGTATGACGGGAAGAGTCGGCAAGAATTCTCATTGAAACTCAGGAGACCTCTCTTATTCACGCTTCTCGGGTGTATCGCCAAAACTTAGGCAAAACTTCGGCTTTAGGTTAGGCCAACTTAATTTATGTCTTTACTAAGTATATACATACATGTATATACATGTATATACATAGGCGTGGTCTAAGCTACTAGCCACGTCTTGTTATAGACCCTTTTATACTCATCAATTGGGTAATTCCGTTGAAGTAATCGACCGACCGAGCGTCAGCGAGCCAAGCGTCTCTGCTTGAGTTTCGACAAAAATGTTTCAGTGTTTTCAAATTCTGCCCGGAACTTGTTCTCCCTCTACAGGTCGCATTTCGTAACCGATTCTCCTAAAATTTTGTGAGTAGGTTCAATAATTAAAAGGAATTGCTTTTTTTGTGTCAGTCTTTAATTTTTTTTTTAAATGACAATCTTTTCAAAAAATCGAACCTGCTCACAAAATTTCACGGGAATCTGTTGAGCATTGCGACCTGTAGAGCAGGACAAACGTCGGCCGCGAGGCTTACAGCTTACAGGGACACTAGTTTAAATAGATGGTCATTTTAACTATCTTAAAAGAAGCGATGATAGCCTAGTTGAAGAGCCTTTCAAGCGCGCGAATCTCAAGAAGGAGCGGGTTCAAACCCAGCCGACCAACGGCACGAACCATTGTATGAACATTTGCGCGTTTTGTATGTCATCTGCTACATAACTAAAGCCCAGTGTAGGGCGACAGGCTCGCCCCCTGTCACACTTGGGTCTGAATATCGTCCGGCGAAGTGTGTGTTGTATTACACCTCTGCCAGCCCTCCAAGGAAAAGACTTGACTAAATGTTATGTTATGTTTAATTATCTAAGTGTAGTGCAAGAAAAACATACGCAAGTCATAAAACTATTTAACTACATAGTACCTGGATGGCCGAGCTTTGCTCGGTATTTTTTATTTTTTTTTATTGTGTTTTTTTGGAAAATAAACAATTGATTTTAGTCTAACCTCAAAGCAAACACTCATTGACTTCGTGTTACTTAACAACGCCATCTGCTGTTGTGTAGTTAAAGCAATTAGTTGCTCACAAAAAATAGTATTATTATTCGCCAATAGATGTCAGGAAGAGTCAACGCCTCCTTTTTGTTATTTTTCTTCCAAGTTTATGTTTAAGTTGATTATCGATAAAACACGAATAAAATGACATTTTCTAAAAATGATTCCTAGCTAGATCGATTTATCGCCCCCGAAACCCCTTATATACTAAATTGTATGAAAATCGTTGGAGCCGATTCCGAGATTCCAATTATATATCTTATATCTTTAAATGAGCAATTCTTGTATATATCATACTATATAAAGTTAAATTACCACTGACTCACTGACATAGAGAAACCTAAAGGGTATACGCAGGGGTGGTGGGGGAAAAGTGAATATGGGGTCGTGTAGAGGTTGGTTCAGAGGGCCCGGGAAAAATCTGACATTGGCGAAAAGTCGAACCCTGATGGTGGTATGCCCTCGTATCTCGGAAACGGTGCATATTTTTAGTAAAGCACTTGAACTAATTTTTGAATAAACCCTGGGAACTTTCACGAAAAATCAAAAAAAACATGGCAGCCATACAAAAAAAAAAATTCCATACAAAATTGAAACGTGAATAACTCGGAAACTATTCAAGTTTTAGATAGTCTGCTTGAACAAAAGTCACAGAGAATCGGGGGGGCTACCAGGTGGGGGTCATAAAAATCCAAGATGGCGGATTCAAAATGGCGGCCAAATTTCAAAATGGTCCGGGAGATCTGATTTTTTGCATCCGGGGGTTTTTGGGGTATCCGATTCCATTTCTGAAATAAAATTTTGAAAAAGTGTTTTTTTTTAATATGGCTGCCATACATTCAAATTTTTCCATACACGGCGAAACCTATAGGGTACAAGGGGGGGGTGGGGGGGAAAAGTGAATATAGGGTCGTATAAAGGGTGTTTTACAGTCTCCGAAGAAAATCCGAAATCGGAACATTTTTCTACCCTGATGGTGGTATGCCCTGGTATCTCGGAAACTTTGCATATTTTAAAAAAAGCGCTTGAACTAATATTTTAGCAACTCTTGGGAACTTTCAGGAGAAATAAGAAAAAACATAACTCCCATACAAAAAAAAATTCTCCATACAAAATTGATACGTGAATAACTCGGAAACGTTAAGTTTTTTTGGGAGTGCATTTGAACATATGTCATAGGGAATTGGAAGGGCTACGTGGTGGAGGTAAAAAAAAATCCAAGATGGCGGATTCAAAATGGCGGCCAAATTTCAAAATGGTCCGGGAAATCTGATTTTTTGCATCCGGGAGTTTTTGGAGTCCCCGATTCCATTTTTGAAAAAATATTTTGGAAAAGTTTTTTTTTTAATATGGCTGCCATACAATGGTTTTTTTTCAGAGACAGAGAAACCACTTGGTACAAGAGGGGTGGGGGGGGGGGGGGGGGAGAAAGTGAATACAGGGTCGTGTAGAAGTTGGTTCAGAGGGCCCGGGAAAAATCCGAAATTGGCGAAAAGTCAAACCCTGATGGTGGTATGCCCTCGTATCTCGGAAACCAAAAAAATTTTTACGGAAGCACTTGAACTAAAAATGAAGGCAATCTTGGGAGTTTTCAGAAGAAATAAAAAAAAAGATGGCCGCCATACAAAAAAAAATCCATACAAAATCGAAACGTGAATAACTTGGAAAACTATATTTGAAGTCGGGATAGGACACATTAGCGAGGCCGAAGGCCGAGCCCCCAATCGCGAGGCCGCAGGCCGAGCCTCAGCTGCGAGGCCGAAGGCCGAGCAGCAGCACTCGAACGGTGCAAGGCGAGGCCGAAGGCCGAGCCTTGCAGCGTTCGAGTACAACTATATTTGAAGTCGAATAGGTCACATTAGCGAGACCGAAGGCCGAGCCCCCAACCGCGAGGCCGCAGGCCGAGCCCCACCTGCGAGGCCGAAGGCCGAGCAGCAGTACTCGAACGGTGCAAGGCGAGGCCGAAGGCCGAGCCTTGCAGCGTTCGAGTACAACTATATTTGAAGTCGAATAGGTCACACTTGCGAGGCCGCAGGCCGAGCCCACAGATGCGAGGCCGAAGGCCGAGCTCCAGCTGCGAGGCCGAAGGCCGAGCAGCAGTACTCGAACGGTGCAAGGCGAGGCCGAAGGCCGAGCCTTGCAGCGGTCGAGTACAACCACACACAATCAACTTCAGGGCACCCCAACTTCAGGGCACCCCGACTTCAGGGCACCCACAAACGCGGGCCGCTTGCGGCCCGCGCACCGCCCAAAATACTAGTATATATATATATAATTGGAATCTCGGAATCGGCTCCAACGATTTTCATATAATTTAGTATATGGGGGGTTTCGGGGGCGATAAATCGATCTAGCTAGGAATCATTTTTAGAAAATGTCATTTTATTCGTGTTTTATCGATAATCAACTTAAACATAAACTTGGAAGAAAAATAACAAAAAGGAGGCGTTTGAGTAGTCTCAACTGAAAAATATGACTCTTCCAGACATCTATTGGCGAATAATAATACTATTTTTTGTGAGCAACTAATTGCTTTAACGACACAACAGCAGATGGCGTTGTTAAGTAACACGAAGTCAATGAGTGTTTGCTTTGAGGTTAGACTAAAATCAATTGTTTATTTTCCAAAAAACATAATTAAAAAATAAAAAAAAATACCGAGCAAAGCTCGGTCATCCAGGTATATTATATATATACAAGAATTGCTCATTTAAAGATATAAGATATAGGCTACTCACGGAGCCCGCGCCCGTCACTGGATCAGTGTCTTATTTTACGACACAGCAGATTTTTGCCGTCCCACAACCGCGGCGAGCGAGACATAATATCTCGTGAACCGACCGCAAAGCTCGTAGGACAACGGTCGACACGCATACGCGGTTGATCGCATGCCGCGCGCGGCTGGTATCGCGAACAAACGCACCCGATGCGGCGAAAATCGCAATGTGACGTCTGATTCAACTTTTTACATACATTTCGGCATTCAAGGCTAAAAATCGCTCCTCGAGTTCCTAGCCTTCATAATTTTATATGAAGTTCCTGAATAGGTTTCTAATGAGAGCATGACGTAATGATTATAGTAGGTAAACACTCATTCCTCAAGCGTTCTCATTAAAATCCTCGATTCCTATTCGATCAAATATCTCGAGGAGTTGGAACTGGGTCGACAACAATATAGCGTTCAAAGCATCTCTATAGCACAATAAGGGTGGTGTAGACGTGACGAAACTTTGCGTAGCACTTGCGATTTTTTTTGTGCCAAAGAAAGCCTAGTGTTGATTTATTTATTGCTAGCAAGCTGGTCTTTTTATCCGACTGCGTAAGAAGGAAGGTTATGTTTTTCCAGTGTATGGAAGTATGTGTTTTTTTTACAACATACTAGGCATGCGTTTGACCACTGACTCGCCTGATGGGAAGCGTCGACGGGTATAATATGAGGTTTCTTTGGCACGCCCTACGGCCTAAACAGCTAAATGGATGTGATGTGTCATTTGAATCGTCTTGATAGTGGAAATGACCACAACTTCGCTTAACATCAGGCGAGTTGGTGGTCAAACGCCGACCACTTTTTTTTTACATAAAAAAATAAGTAAAAAATAAGTGACATAGCGTACAATTTCTGCAGCCGGGATTTTGCTTTTCTTTTATTAATGTTACTTGTTGCTCTACCTGATATTAAGTCAAGTTATGATAGTAGATCGATGTGTAGACTTCTAATATCGTGAGCTGCCTCATAAATTAGACTACAATATCAAAACATACTAGGTAATCGATTATTTTTGGAAACTTTCGAACTTTGTGGTTTGGTAGCTAACCGAACAGAATTTAAAACTGCCTTATGAACTATGGTATGGTTTTCTAGTGATGTTAACTTATAGGAACTTCCAGTTTATTTTGATCAATAGCAACTGTCCTATCGTACCAACATATCAGCTATTAATGTTAAATCTACAGGCCCAGCATACACAACGCGACATCGGTATGTCGCCTCATTTTATCGAGACAGACGTATGTTTACTCATAGCCTTGTCACGTACTCACGCAAAAAAAAATTACAATAAAATTTATATGACGCGCGCATTCTATAAGGCCTGGTTAAAAAGTTTCAAATAAGCAAATTGCCCTTACTCGAGATAATTTGAAAGGGCTCGACTTCTTTAACCTAAAGAACATTAGTATTGTTGTGAAGAAAAAGACGTCGCAGCGCTGCGTTTCGCTCATCTACACCAGCCTTTACTTTGGATGTGTAATTAATTCCCAAGATCAATATTGGTCGCAATGGAAAATATTTTAAGCAAAGAAATTCACCCTGGAGGTACCATTGTTCTACCACAATGAGGCTCCGGTTGGAGTGAACTTGGTGAAGATTTCTGTGCTGCGGTTGGGTGATTATTACAAATAATAGGTGTTGTAGGGATTTTGTATATTTATTTGTAATTTCGAGTTTAAGATATACTAACTTTTACTACACATACATATTTATACACATCGTCACGCCTTTCCCCCGAGAAGGCTGGCAGAGGTGTACAACGCCCAGCATATCTAGTATACAGCATGTTAAAAAAACCTTGTTGTATAATTAAAGGGTATGCACATACACAATTATTCATACAAAAATACCCAAAAAAATACACGTTAAAAATAGCAAGAATTATGACCGGTTTAAGAACGCAAGAAAAACAAGACATTTTACAAAAATTATAACAAATCTGTACGGCGGCTTTTATTCTAGGAAAGTAGAGGCACGACGCTCGAATAGTTTTTACAAATAAAACTGAGGCGACTAGTGGCTGTATTCATGCTGTTCACCTTTCTGGGGTCGGACTGAGCTGGAAGGGCCCGGTGGCTCTCCCCAAGCCAGGGGCCCGAGAAGGGTGTAACCCTCAAATGGCTTGCGCTAAGTCAAGTCCGAGTGGGGCCCGGCTGGCAAATGCCACCCGATGACTATATGGCCAGTCCGACCCTGCACCTTCCTGCCGTGCAGGACAGCGAAGCTGGATGTAGTTCACACACCATCCTGCCTGGAAGAGATCGCTCTTAGTGATAAGGCCGCCAGTTGATACACTACAGTTTAAGATTTTTCTGTTCTTTTGTTTTTGTTATTTCTGGTGTGAATAATTAAGTGTTTATCTATCTATCTATCATCCACCATCCAGCATGAAGCGGCAGTCCTGCAAGCAGTACCTACTGCAAGGCAGGGTGGTGAATGGTTACCTAGAAATGTATGAAAGAAAATGGGCTCACTGAACAGGAAACTACGCACACACACAGATCGTCATCGTGTATCAGCTGTTACGCGAAATTCAATAACCTAAGTTACGCAAGCTTTATCTAATTAAATGATTACCGATAATTTCAATTTTTTCAATTTCAAAAATTCTTTATTAAACGATAATGAATACAGTTAAATACTAAGCTAGTGTACATAGAATCCTAGCAGTACAAGACGGTACAATAAATATGTTTTGCAAACATTCGTTCATACAAAACTGTTTACATCGATTTTACAAAGGAAACAAGGAATAAATTTAAGTTTAACGATACATAGAAAAATATTATAAATAATTATGCATGCTTTAGTATATAGCATTGCATTTACGAAATATTAAATCTAAGTATTAAAATAATTAGCCAATCGTGGCTACCAACAAAATTATATAATATATTTTTATTTTTATTTTTTAAGTTAAAGGAGGTAGTAGAAGCTATGGAGAGCGATACGCGATCCACAGGTGGCAGCGAGAACCAAATGTGAGTAAGCGCACACGAGCGCGCCACTCCCACCCGATACCGCAGGTAACACGGGTGAGATTGGCGCGCGCGGCGGCGCCCAGCGGCCCGGTCGCACTCACACGCGCGTCGTAGACTATTCATCGCAATCTAGGAACAAGTGATGGCAACTTGTATCGGTTGTAAGTATCGATAAACGGAATATTATTTTTACGTGTTTTGCATATGTTTTTTATTAATTGGTTTTTATTAGTGGGGTTTTTGTGGATGTAAAATTTCTCAGAAAGTTTATAAATATAAATGTCTATTCTGGGTAGACCTATTTGATGATGTAGTTTTTGCAGATTAGTACGAAAGGGAGTATTATAGGCATATTTAAGAGCTTTGTTTTGAATTATCTGGAGTTTATTTACGTTAGTTTGACAGGTGCTGCTCCGTACGGGACATGCATAGGTAATGCAGGGGCGGACCAGGGTGTTGTAAATACGTAATTTAGTGTGACTACTAAGGTTCGATCTTCTATTTAAGATAGGCGATTTACCGATTACCGATAATTGTGTTGGTATAACGTTGTTAAGTTTATTCAATTACGAGCACGTAACTTTGGTACGCATTGACTTACTTAGCGAAAGCTACTTTTAATTTCATCTTTTACGAGTATGTAATTAGGAATGTAAGCGTGTTATTGTTAAAATTACGAGTATGTACGTAGTTGATATTTTAATTTTGGCAAGATTTTGACTTGAGCTCGTAATTTAATTACGGAGCATTATAATAAGGTAACTCATATAGAAACTTATTCGTAATATAACGAAAGTTTCTTCAAACAAATTCTACAGGGAACATCTACCTAACCTACTTATTACTACACCTACAACGTTCAAGGGGCCTACCATGAAATCTTGGTGCCGTAAAGATAACGTTCTGTTTTCGACGCTGCGCGACCGCATGTCGTTTAATAAATAAATAAAAATAAGCCATTTATTCCTTGCTTTTACAAAAATGTAGATACATTTTGATCTATTTAAGTTAAATTTAGATTTTTTGTCAGAGAGCAAGAAACCCCTGATCGAGTGAAGGCCTCCTCCAAAGATATATTATATCTTGTGCGACGTCTCTCCAGTTTGGGCCAGCCCAAAATTCTCAGGTCATCTTCCCATCTGGTTAGTGGTCTCCCTCGGCTTCTCTTTCCCGTTGGGCCGCTCCACAATGTTACTCTCGTACTCCATCTCTGGTCTGGGGCCCTATTCGAAGATTTGAGATTTGCATCTCACTTTTTTTCGTCCTTGTTGCTCTCGTTTGAAACTTCATAGGTGTGGGAGTGACCAAGATAAAATCTCATCTCATCTCACGCACAGGAATAGCCCCACTGTACATCTCACAACGCGACCAGCCCACCTCCATTTTTGTTTTAATACATGCGTTACAGCGTCGGTCGCTTCGGATGTTTTTCTTATCTTAGTATGTCTTATTTAGTCTATCTTCTTTTTGTTCTCTAGCCCCCTTTGACAGGTCCTGATTTTATTAGTGGCTTTAGAGGAGAAATTTCACGTCTAGCACCCATACGTCAGGCATGGTAAGAGACTTGAGTTCAAGATTTTTGTTTTGATGTCTATCGGCATATTACTTTTGAAAATCTCTTTTAGTATCGCATATCGTATTGCCACGCAATAAGATCTAATGTCGCGCAGCGTTGGAAACAAAACGTAACAATCATGGCAATTAGATGTCATGGTAGGCCCCCAGGATACTTGTGCTTTTGGCACATGTCAAAGTCAAAGTCAAAATGTTTTTAATTTAGGTATCGAAGATACACTTATGAACGTCAAAGTTTTTTTAAATAGACTTGACCGCCTTGTTCGGATAAAGATTCGAGCCTCTACTCAGAAGAACAGGCAAGAAACTGAGGGGCATTATTTTTTCAAATAATAAATAAATTACATGTACATGTAAATGTGTACATGTCACTACATGTTCTTTTATAATAAATGAAGCGAATGAGTGGGTTAAATACATGTGACACATGTAGGGTCAACTGGGGCAAATGCGTCTGTGGGGCAATTGCGTCTTTCGAGAACTACTGACAAACCCTTCACAAAATAGGCGCCACCTGCATTTTTTTTCTATCTTTAGTTAAAAATAATATAAAAAATAATATGTACAAGATGGAGTCAGTTGCCTAATCTGTGGTAACTAACTCCAGGGGGCGACAGGCTCGCCCCCTGTCACATTTTGGGACTGAACATCGTCCGGCGAAGTGTGGGCGTTGAATTACACCGTTGCCAGCTCCCTCGGGGGAAAGACGAGACGGTTTTGAAGTCAAAATTAAATCTCATAACCTACTTCAAAATCCTACTAATATTATAAACGCGAAAGTTTGTGAGAATGGATGGATGGATATTTCTTACTCTTTCACGCCAGAACCGCTGAACAGATCGGGATGAAATTTGGCATAGAGATAGATTATAGTCTAGAATAGCACATAGGGTACTTTTTAACCACGGGTGAATCCGCGGGGAGCAGCTAGTTATACAATACGCCGACCGGTTGTATTAAACGAGTCATACAATTTGTCTGCGAGACATCCACAACTCTATTTCAACAATTCAAATCCAATGGTCGCAAATTTTTTACGAATTTTTCAATGAATTAACGTCAACGAATGCCGCTGACATTGATAAATCGTGGATGACAAAACGTGGTACCTACCTACTTAGAGAACTTCAGATTATCCCCCGTTGGCTATTACGAGATCTTTGTTCTGACCCAAAAACATTAAAGTTTGAGGAAAGCCCGAGTTTAATTAAAAATTGTTTAATTGTTCAATAACTAAAACGGCAACATGCCAATTACATTAGTTAATCCTACTATCCTACTAATATTATAAACGCGAAAGTTTGTAAGAGTGGATGGATGGATGTTTGTTACTCTTTCACGCCAGAACGGCTGAACAGATCTGGATGAAATTTGGCACAGAGATAGATTATAGTCTAGAATAACACATAGGATACTTTTAACTGCGGGTAAAACCGCGGGGCGCAGCTAGTTTAAAATAAGTGAATATCACTTATTTTAAACTACAACTATAACTTATATAAATCTTCCTGTCCATTCAGGTTGCCTGGAAGAGATCGCTTTGAGCGATAAGGCCGCCCATTAAAAATAAATAAATAAATAAGTAAATAAATTCGGGACACTTCCACACACGGTCGCCTGACCCCAAACTAAGCAAAGCTTGTACTATGGCTGCCAGAGACTGATATACATACTTAGATATTTTTAAATACATACTTAAATACATATTAACACCCAGACATAGAACAAACACAAATGTTCATCGCATAAATGTTTGCCCTAGGTGGGAATCGAACCCACGCCCCCAAGCTTAGAAGGCAGGTTCACTACCAACTGAGCCACCGAGGCAGTCAAAACTTAGTTAAGCCTTATTTAAGTACCTACTATTGTAATTATTTTATGTTTTTAATAAAGAGTTGTTGTTGTTGTTGTTGTATCACAACAAGTCAAAAAAATAAGTCTCAATAATCAATAACAATAATTCAACATTGAATTGTAAATAGTAAGCGAGTTGCGCCGACTTAACTAATGGCTCTTTGAGCTGTTGACCTCGCGGCCGACGTCTGTACTCCTCTACAGTTCGCATTCCACAAGAATTATTATTTTTTTAATTTTTTTTTTAATGTAGAATAGGTCGGCGTTTGACCACCAACTCGCCTGATGTTAAGCGACGTTGTGGTCTAAGATGGAGCACGACGACCCATGAGGCACTTATTCTCTCTAGCCTTGAAGTTTTGTAGAGTGAAGAAGTACAAAGACGGCAGTTGAGTGAGGCGCTGACAATTTTTTCAAAATTGCGGAGATATGTTACTATCTCAACAATCATGTTACTAAAGTAACAAAATCAACGCAATTAGTGTCAGCGTTCGCGCTTTTAGGATGACGAAGCGCGATGGACTCGTATGTTCAAAATTTTTAGAGTCAATATTTAATATAAACTAGCATAATTGCATCCTCTAGTCGATGCTGGATGCGCACCTCGAGTTTTTAACAAGGTTTTTGAAACCCCTGTATATTTGCGAAAATTAGTTTGTTGGCATGAAATTTGGCATAGGTAAACATTGACAGGAGTACAAAAAAAGACGTAAGGTACTTACCGTTCATCACAAAAAAGTCGCTCGCTAATGGCCAGTGTGATAAAGACCGTACCACAGACTATTGGCGCTAACGCCCTCAAAAATGTTTCTATTGGTTGTTTATGTCTTTTTACGCTGTTCCTATTACCAATAGGAACAGCGTATCGGCGATTTCGCGGGCGTTCGCGAAAACTCTGGTGCGGTCTTTAAGCTTAAGGGTCCGGCAATCACTTTAGACTAACTTCGCATTGGCAAAAATTCTTCTATTTCTATTTCGTCTAGAAAAAAAACGACGAGCGAAGAGAACAAGTTAAGATACTGTTGAGTCTCTAATCTTATCTACAGAGTGACAAAGTGAAATATTAATATTCTTTTTATGATTTTTGCACTTCTCTAATCATTCTTTAATAACTAAGATATTACGGATTAATTTAAAATCTAATGATGCAGACAACCTCCCTATCTAAAGGAATTTTGATTTGCTTTGTCTACTTAATAAATGAATCAGTCAAAAGTGACCAGTCAGTTTTCTCTTGAGGACGTTTTTTTTTTAAAAAAAAAGAACATAGGGGCGAAGATCATGTAATTGTACTTACATGTAAATTTCATCATAATCTGACTAGTTTCCAAAAAATTTGAGAAGTGCGTTTCTGTGGAAAATTCAGAGAGTCGCAGAACCCTTAGTTCTGTTTACTTTACTTTTTCAATCCTACGGTCACTTTTGCACAAGTATACTACAAACGCTACAAAACGCAACAGAGCTACATTCGTAGCGGTCGATATGAATATTAGATGTGCTCAGTATTTTTTTTTTTTCAGCCCGGAAATGCGAGAACTGGACATCGTTTAAAGAAGGCTACTGCCGGAAGCACGAGGTGGCTCACTTAGGCTTCCACTCTCAGACCGGCACTCCTGGGGTCTACTTCCTTACTACACAATCCTCATCGCCTTACAGTTTAGGGGCCGCTGGCAGCGGGTGATGGATACAAATAAATTTTATTTCAAAAAAACTACAAATGCTTTTGATTGCCTATAAGTACGAAACTCAACATTGTCTGTAACCAACAAAAAAGACGTAAAATAAAAATTAAAACATTCCTATGTCTTATTTACGTTTTAAACGAAATAAATAAATAATAAACGAAATTTCTTATTTACGTTTCATTGAGTTTTTTATGGTAAAATTGTTTAATAGCGTTTAGGCCGACAATGTTCTAGAGTTGTTTTGAAAGTTTAGTTTGCTAAATCTTCTAACGTTTTATTACGTCCAGTCCAACAAAGAATTAACATTTTGATAAAAATGAACTCTTACTAGCAACCATGATCTAAAAAGGTCTAGTATTCCAGGATCAAACACGTCTGACGTTACTTGTCATCGTCATCTGTCTCTTTCATACTATTTGTAAATGACTTATTTCGGTCTTGCTTAGGCATCGATTGACGTCACTACGTGTTGCTCACGTGACTGGAATGCTACACCTGGCGGAGCATATTAGTATACCATGCTAGCAACCAAGCAGTTTTTTAGGTTCAAAATAGCCCGACATTTATCTTCACTTATTTATTCTCGGTCCACAGATTCAGCCATTAGTTGATGTATTTCTGTAAACTCAGCCTTGTAATACTATGCCATTTCTCACAAGATTTTTACGTCAAACTTTGTTTCTGCACACAGCCAACGATACAGCATTTCAAAATAACTCCACTTTAACTGTCTGGAAAGGGTTGTGCATCAACATAGTTTTTCAATCTTTAATTTGAGACTTTAAGAATAAGAAACATAATACTTAATATTAACATATGCAATATTTTATTTAACTAATTGGTAATTCTAAATTTGACATTTCATGTCTATTTTGTGTTGATAATCAATCTATTTCAATTAATTTTATTTTATGATTGTGATTATATTATTTCTCCTCTTGCCCAATTTAATTTTAATTTCACTAATATTAATTTTGATTATGAATTTAATTGTTGTAAAAATGTAATATTCATATTTTTGTCAATTTTTTATTCTATTTATTATTGAAATTTGTTTTTTTTAATTTTAATTAAAATATAATGTTGGCGATTTTAATATTATGTAAGCGCGCGACCACTCTACTTTGGTAATGTTTTGATCGGACCCCAAAATACCGGCTGCGCCAAGTTTGGGGCCCTCAGCGTATACAACTTGCCTTTGTACTATTCGCTAAATAAAGAAATTTGATTTGATTTGATTTGACTTACACATTCATTTATGAACAATGAATCAAAAACATTGAAGAAAGATCATTAATCTAAAAGACACTAGAAACAACTTAAAAATTGCCCTCTATGTTTAGTTTTCATTTTGCTGGCTTTCTCTACAAAATACTTAACCCGCTGATATAATTTTAGATGCGAAAGTTTAAGTGGATGTATGGATGTTTGCGACAAATCTGTCGGAAATACTCGTAGCACATAAGCTACATGTTAACCGCGGGGCGCAGCTAATGTATGTATGCTTATATGTATTAAGATGAGTGTAATCTTCTTATGTTTTATTGTTTATTTTATTTTTGTACTCACTGACATTTTGATTTCGTCCATTCTAGTTTATTAATTCACAATGTATTTCTATTATTCTGTTAATTATTAATGTGGTGTAATTTATGATGATAATAATGTGACTGTTGCTCTGATTATTTAATTTAAACTTGTATGAGTCTATTATACTTGATGAATAAATGATTTATTATTATTATTATGTTCTTTTTATGATCAAATACGTGCATCGTATTTGATGTCAACGTTTCGTATAAATTGTGCCCAGTGTATGGTGACTGACTCGCTCTTTTTTAAATTTGGGACTGAATATTATCCAGCGAAGTGTGGGTGGTTATAATGTACCTCTGCCACCCCTTTGGAGGAAAGACGTGACAATATGTCATGCAACCTTCTTTTATCATAAAGAAAAGTTAGACAATAATTGAGTAACTTAATTGTTGCTCACAAAATATTTCGAAGTCACATCCCTAGCGAAACCCAACCCCGACAAAACCCAGAGTGCTCCCGTTTTAAAGAAACTGATGGGTGCTTACTTATGCATATGGATAAATATGAATGTGACGTAGAATCTTCAGACGAACCGGATTTATTTTCCATGGAAAAACAGTTTTATTCGCGAGCAAATAAATAGAAATATTGTTGGCTCAGTTCTTTGTGTGGGTGGATGCCATGCCACGGGGTTTGAGTTCTAATCCTAACAATAGATTATAAACACGAGAACATAATTATAGACAAACTTTTTATTGTTCACACCAGAAATCACAAAAAAGTATCGTCTAAAACAACTATCAGCTTTTTCCCTTAACAATCTCTTCGAGGCAAAGAAAAAATAACTTGAAATGTATTTTATTTTACATTCTAGACAAACTTAGAGCCACACCAAAGTAAATTTAATTATAACTAGGTTAAAGGCCAATTACACAAGTTTCTGCCTATAGGCGTTTTGATTAATTAAAATATCCGAAAACCGTGGCTTGGAAGAACTTTCTAGCACTTGCCTGGGTAGCGAGCCCCTTTAAGTCGAAGACCTATCGATAAGCATTAGAAATCAGTTTCTTTTTTGACGTGACAACGTCTAATAACGCCGGCTGCACGCCCGAAAAGGATGTCAAAGTCAAAGTCAAAGTCAAAATGTTTTTATTCAATTTAGGTATCAAAGATATACTTATGAACGTCAAAGTTTTTTTTAAATAGACTCGACCGCCTTGTTCGGATAAAGAGCCTCTACTCAGAAGAACAGGCAAGAAACTGAGGGGCATTATTTTTTCAAATAATAAATAAATTACAGTCTCACAAATTTTGGCTTACAACTAGGTAATATCTATAACTACTAGTGGCCACTTGGCGGAAGTGGAAGGCTCCAGACATCTTTATCTTCTAAATAATTCTTAACCTTATAGTACCCTCTTTTCATTAATGTAGTTTTTACATGTGATTTGATGACTCTCTATGTCCTGACTCTATGAGCGAGGGAAAGGCACGATCAGCTTGAGCGTTCTCTTCCACTCGATTGGCCTATGCGTCCAAGGAGAAGATTTCATCAATGTTTTGTTATGACGTTGTCACGTAAACTATCGTTCGTAAACCAACTTTACAGACAACCAATTTTTTGAAGCTAAACTAACCGACCTTCTAACAGATCTTGGGAGTCTTCGACCTCGCTGGCGAGGTCGGTGTATGATTGTGTGCCTTTGGTAACCGTCGCCTATTTCGAATATTGAGAACTTCTTGTTCCAAGAGGCTGCCGGGTCGGTAGACACACACACACGAACATACACACACAGACACGTCAAACTTATAACACCCCGTGGTTTTTGCGTCAGGGTTTTAAAATAATTTATTTTAAAATACTGTTAATAACAGTATTTAATTTGACTCCACGGCTATCTGAGATCATTTTCAAGTCTCTGAAGTATCTATTCTTAAACTGCTCTATCTAAAACAATAGACATTTTATTTAAATGAAAAAAGGTTTCGTTTTACTTCATGAGATGTCGAAGGGTACAGTCAGTACAAATGCTCTGTTATTAAAATAAGCTGAGTAACAAAAGTATAATTTACACTGTACTATCCAGTCCACACATTTACTGGGAACATAGAACAAACAAAAGCTTGAGCTTGTCCAAGTTGGAGGTATGAGCAGAGGAGTTATGGCCCACTTCTTGAGCCAGACGCCCTATTGGCTAAGAGCTCGTTGAAGCAGGCCATGAAGGTGGCGCTGATTCCAACCTCTTGTATAGAGGGCACCATCGTCCACGAAACTCTTCTTTGGGTATGCAGGGGATGTCGTAGGTGTAAAGGAAAAAGAGAAAAGGGGCTAGCGCTGAGCCCTGAGGGACGTCAGCGCTGATGAGGTGAGGGAAGGAGCGGGTGCCATCGACGCGGTAGTGGATGCTTCGATTGGTGAGTAATCTTGTAGGATGAGCACAAGACGGTGTGGTAGCGCGAGTTGATATAACTTATATATAGCGATGGCAGCCTAGTTGGGAGATGGCCGGCCTCTCAAGACAGAGGGAGCGGGTTCGAACCCAGCCGACGGCACTCACCACAATTTTTTTTTTTTATGTAGAATAGGTCGGCGTTTGACCACCAACTCGCCTGATGTTAAGCGACGTTGTGGTCCAAGATGGAGCACGACGACCTATAAGGTACTTATTCACTCTAGCCTTGAAGTTTTGTAGAAGAGAAAAAGTACAAAGATGGCAGTTGAGTGAGGCACTACAAGTGTGCTACTGCTCAGACCCGTCTTCAGAACGGCTACACCGGACTACATCCGGAACACGACTAGGTCATTTCACGGCATGGCTTGGTCCGGTGGGTGGTAATTAGCCACGGCCGAAGCCTCTTCATTGTATTCAATTTGTTCATTATGTATGTGCGTATTGTATGTCATCTGCTACATGACTGGAGCCCGGTGTATGGCGACAGGCTCACCCCCTGTCACTGAATATCGTCCGGCGAAGTGTAGGTGTTGTATTACACCTCTGTTAGCCCCCTCGGGGGAAAGGTGTGACGATATGTATAAATATATCTACGATATATATCTACCCGTTGTGCTAGACTATATCGAACGCTTTCGCGGCGTCAAGCAAAAGCCGCAAGAATCCTCTGGGTTTTATATTTGGTAGTGAGGCCATGCGGTCTGCTATTGAAACCTTCGAGAATGTACTCTGTGATGCGATGTACTTATTGGACGCAAGATTAGAGTTTATTGATACCTAACTCTTTTATTATATAGTTGGGTATACGTCACAGTTAAATATATTCATAAAAATGTCGTGATAGCCTAGTTGGAGAAGGCCTGCCGCTCAAGCCAGAGGGAGCGGGTTCAAACCCAGCCGACGGCACGCACCAATTTGTGCACTGTGTGTGCATATGTGCGTATTGTATGTCATCTGCTACATGACTGGAGCCGGCCTGGCGACAGGCTTGCCCCCTGTCACATTTGGGACTGAATATCGTCCGGCGAAATGTGGGTGTTGTATAACACCTCTGCCAGCCACTTCGGGGGAAGGCGTGACGATATAAAAATGTCATAACAATAATTATGTCAAATGCGGAAACAAAATCAACCATGTGTGATTAAGAGTCCGGCGACCTAACTAATTTCGACCTAGGCGACCTAGACTAACTTCGCATTGGCTTAAGGTATTCTATCGCCATTTCGTCTAGAAGAAGAAGACGAGTGAAGAGAGCGAGTAATGATACTGACGAGCCTCTAAACTTACCAACAGAGTGACAAAGTGCAATTTAATTATAAATTTGAGTAGCTCGTTTGTATGGAAATTTCAGGACGTCGCGGCCCTCTTAAATGAAGTAAGTAAACAAACATACCTACTTACAGTCGATTGAGAACCTTTTTAAAGTCGGTAAATAAAATAAGCCATCCATGGGTCCTGGGGGCTACCATGAATTTTGATAGTTAACGAAAACTTTTCTCGTTATCGCTTAGCTCCATACATTTAACATAGTTCCTTAACGTTTTCGCCAGATGCGCTTTATTGAAATGTGTGGAGCCAAACGAAAACGAAAAAAGTTATCGTGCCGATCAAAACTCAAGGGTGCTGATCTATCTAGTGCCTTATCTTGAGACTAACTACTACTTAACCAGTATTACTTCGATCTCAATTCTATCCTTGATTCGTCATCAGAAATCAGAAATCAGAATTTATTGATAACTCCAATAGTTACACGTCACAGTTCAATAAATGTCAAAAGTTTATACATGTCAAAACAGTAATTACATAAGTCAAATGAAATAAATAATTAATGTCAACAAAATAAATTGCATCTGCATTGCAATCGCTTTCTTTATATATTTTCTCAGTTTAGAATCTAATGATCATCTCGTCTTGTCTCTACATAGTATAAAGCGAAGTGTGACATCCGCGTCTGTCTGATTCTCTGTCTGTTTATCCAGTGACTCCGTCTAAATTTCGACGCAGTTCTCACCAACAGATAGATAATTTTTCATGAAAGGTTTACAGAGACGGGACGGGTCGCTAGTGCTTAACAAAATAACTGTACAAGAGTGTGCAAAAAAACTTTAGTTTCTACATTAGATAATTAAAAAAAAAAAAAAAAAAAACAATTCGGGACACTTCCACACACGGTCGCCTGACCCCAAACTAAGCAAAGCTTGTACTATGGCTGCCAGAGACTGATATACATACTTAGATATTTTTTAAATACATATTAACACCCAGACATAGAACAAACACAAATGTTCATCGCATAAATGTTTGCCCTAGGTGGGAATCGAATCCACGCCCCCAAGCTCAGAAGGCAGGTTCACTACCAACTGAGCCACCTAGGCAGTCATAATTTATCATATTTTTCTTACAAACTGTTAATTAGTTTTGGCAGTTATCTTCAGGGTGCCTTAATATTATTTTAGTGTAAGAAATACAAAAGAGGCGTTTTTCTTTTTATCTTTTTCAATTACTGCCTCATTAAATTTTTCTGCTGTGATTTTTCTTAGACTGTTGATAATTAAAATAAAAGACCTTGTTTTATAACATTAGTAGAAAATGATAAAGTTTTGAAATTATGGATACGTAAATTTACGATGTCTCAATGTTTACCTTAGGAGGCCTCCTCTTGGGGTGAGCGTTGCCGACCCCAAAAGGACTCCACTGTTGTTTATGTGTTTTTGCCCTAGTGCTCAAAAACACATAAAAAAAAAACCATCAACACGAAGAAGAAGAAGATAGCATTTATTAAATTGTTCAGTGAGCTTGGATTTCAATTATTCACTCTTCGAACTCTGGCTTCCTTGATTTCCATATTAATATGACCGTAGCCAAGCAATTCGCTGGTGTTAGCTGAGGTGAAGTTCGCTTGAATGCGGCCTTTGGTGAACGGGAAGTTGATAGGAATGTTCTGTAACGGCATCGTTATGTTTTCGAAGTGGTAAACTCCCTGCAAGAGATAGTGAGACATTAAAACACAAGCTCTCTGCAGCGGCGTCGCTCACGTTTTCCTAGCCTATGTTAATCTACTCATAAACTCTGGCCTGCCACCGCACTCAGATTCGTTAATGATTACTTTCACTATCACTAAATAAAGACTTCCTATGGAAATGTAGCCTGAATGTAATGGACCGAGTGATCGTCAGCAAGCGAAGCGTCTATGCCTCAGCTTGACAAAAATGATTTGGTCGTATATCTCCGGATCTCTATCTTTGATGGTTCGATTATCATATAGATTTTTTTTGTCGTTTGACTGGACAAAAAAAAACTGTATAATTATCGAACCTGCTCACAAAGTTGAACGAAAAGCGGTTGAGAAATCGATCTGTAGAGGAGAGCAGACGCCGGCCGCGAGTTCTTCAGCTCACAGGGTCACTAGCCATTAACGTCAGTGTGCCTGTCAATCATTGGGTAGCAAGCAGCACATAATAAATAATAGTGCTTGATAGCAGTAGTTCCGCTTACAAAGTTTATGAGTTTTTTTTTACAACGGACTAGGCATGCGTTTGACCACTGACTCGCCTGATGGGAAGCGACGACGTGATAGAAGGTGTAACACGCTTGCCTAGAAGATAAGATCCCTTTACTCTTACACACCCCCGGATTGTATTTAGGTGGAAAGACAGACGCAGGCAACGATTTCCACTACTCGGCAGTTATCACAAGAAAAGTTTTGATTTGAAACGCTTGAAGTGCGTTGTGGCGCAATTTCCAATCGTCAGTAGGTCCCTAAGGAAATTTTTAAAAATTCAGTCGTTGTCAACTGACGAGCGTGGAACTCGCGAATGCGACACCTTACAATTTTAACGACACCATCATTTATTTTTAAACTAGTATTGCACTAATTACATTGCATTAGTGAAACGACATTAATTGTCCACGGTTGCATTTCATCTTACCGATCTGTGTTTCAAAATCTATTGGAGCCATTTTTTGGTCGGCGTTTGACCACCAACTCGCCTGATGTTAAGCGACGTTGTGGTCTAAGATGGAGCACGACGACCTATAAGGTACTTAATCACTCTAGCCTTGAAGTTTTGTAGAGTGAAGAAGTACAAAGACGGTAGTTGAGTAAAGCGCTACAAGTGCGCTACTGCTCAGACCCGTCTTCGGAACGGTTACACCGGACTACATCCCGAAACACGACTAGGTCATTTCACGGCATAGCTTGGCCCGGTGGGTGGTAACTAGCCACGGCCGAAGCCTCCCACCAGAGTAAAATATATATATAGATACATAAAACCAGAGGCATTTTGTTTTATGATTGAATGGGCTTACGTTTGACCACAACACCCCTGATGGAAAGTGTCGATGTGGTCTAAGACAGCGTAGATACTTACTGCTTCATAAGGACAAGGGTGTGTGAAAAACCTCCTCAAAGAAACTCCAAAGAAGCCGTCTTTCGCAATCAAATCACACACTTTGAAGTGCAGCTCCACAAACGAACGTTTGTATTGGTTTGTGAGCAACTCGTAGAAATAGAAATCAATCTGGAAATCAGAAATAAATACTTATGTGTAGGCTTAGGACAAATTTTAACAAAATCAATCTAAACTAGTTAAAAGTATTTATGTGCTTGTCTAATACACACACACACACACACACACAATAACACAGACAGGTATATTTTTATCTAGCTTAGCTTTTAGCGTTATAAAATAGTCATAATGACTATGATGAGCAAGCGATGACAGCCTAGTTGAAGAAGGCCCGCCTCGCAAACCAAAGGGAACGGGTTCGAACCCAGCCGATGGCACGCACCAATTGTTCATTGTGTGAACATATGTGCGTATTGTATGCCATCTGCCTCATGACTGGAGCCCGGTGTATGGCGACAGGTTCGCCCCCTGTCACATTTGGGACTGAATATCGTCCAGCGAAATGTAGGTGTTGTATTACACCTCTGCCAGCCCCCTCGGGGGAACGATATGTATGTTTATTAGTTGAGATTACTCACATTGACATTGTTATAGACCGGCCATAGGCTATCAACGTGCAAGCCTACGTAGTAGAGAGGGTCCTCCCGGCTGTACCGTCGACTGGTCAGGTTTGCATACCGAGCATACTTCGGGTTGAACCACGTCACCTCTGGGTGCTCTGTACTCAAATACCTTATCTAGAAATTAAGTACATAATGTGAGATTCGCGAAAGTTTGAAGCCATGTTTTCTTTAAAAAAAACGGTCAAGTGCAAGTCAGACTCGCGTATCGAGGGTTCCGTACAAACATGTCATCATGAGGATAGTGGTAGTAAGTTTAAAATTATTCAAAAAAAAACATTATCTGTGATATAAGACGTTGCTTCGTACCAAATTGCAAGATTCTGATTTCACGGAAGGCACAGCTCCAAACGACAGTAGACGTGAGTATTTGATATGAATTTCAGCTTGCTACCTTTACGCGTTCCTGAGAAAAAGGGTCTTGACAGACAGACAGACGGACGGACGGTTCCGTTTTTTCCCTTTGAGGTACGGAACCCTAAAAAATATTTTGGTAACAGTTTCTAAAAGAAATGTCGTGCCTCAGCAACGTATATATGTATGGGTATAATAGACGCGTCATCTAGCCTAAAATACTAATAAATCAGTGAAATAAACAATGTCTATTAAAAAAAAAAAACATCTTACATCTCAATTTCTTTGTCTAGATAATATTTTTAGCTTTACATGTTTCGATTCCACCCGCCCTTTATACTAAACAAGCTGCGCCCCGCGGTTTCACCCGCTTTTGTGCTATCTTATCGTGCTATTTTAGACTATAATCTATCTCTGTGCCAAATTTCATCCAGATCTGTTCAGCCGTTCTTACGTGAAAGAGTAACAAACATCCATCCATCCATCCATTCTTACAAACTTTCGCGTTTATAATATTAGTATGATCTTATGTTTTTTTTTGTTAGTTTTGCACACCCTGTCCCATACACATTTATCTTATCCTCTCCATCCTAAGGTTGCCTGGAAGAGATCGCTTTTAGTGATAAGGCCGCCAGTTGTTACACTAGACAATACGTTTTATTATAATTTTTCTCTAGATGTTTTGTTATTTGTGGTGTGAACAATAAAAAGATTTTATCTATTTATCTACTAGTAGCTCTCTGAGCTCTAGATCACGCAGCCGACGTCTGTGTTCCTCCACAGGTCGCATCTCTCAACTGATTCTTGTGCAATTTTGTGAGCTAGTTCAATAATTACTTTTACAGAATTTTTTAGTCAAAGTCTGTTTCTAAAAACTTTTAAAAATTGTGAAAATATGATTTTCTTTTAAACTGACTCGGCAAAACAAATTGTATAATTATCAAAACTGCTCACAAAATTTCAAGAGAATCGGCTAAGAAATGCGACATGTAGAGGCATTCAGACAGAAATCCAGACAGAGTTTGGACATACTTTCGTACACAGACATTTTCGCCGACAGAGACATATTTTCGTGTAGTTTTTTTAAATAACTTAATTAAGTAATGTTATAAGTAACATAAAATATCATGAATTTAGTAAATAAATTAAATTTAGTAGTAAATAAAATAAATAATTAATTATAGTTTTTAGTTTCTATGTACATTTTAATAAGCTGTGTTCGGTCATAATTAGACTATATGTAGGTTTAAATTGTTTACATTTAATTTAAGTTGGTACTTACATGTTTCACAGCCTATAGTCTGTTACCGAACCAATATAAGTAAATAAAAAATACGAACGCGAATGTCGAAGTTGAAAACTTCTACCGCTGTTATGTAATTAAAATATGGTGAAGAGATTCACGGCACAAAATTATGTTTAACAATAGCAAACTTCGTCCCTACTGTGATACACAGTAGTTTAAGATTTAATGTAACGATGTCCTAACAAACTTTAAATTTCCCTGAAGAATAGGGCTCACCTTATGCATTGCACACTCGCAAACCATGAATGTAATTAAATAGATAAAGAAATCGAACAGCAACATTTTCCAAAAAAAGTTTTCAATGTTCTTCCACAAATTCTCTTCTTTCCCTAGATATAAATTCACCTTTGCAAAACTAAATCCAGTTCTGAAATCTGATCCGATAGCATTTGACATTAAGCCACATCAAGCACTTAGCCTGATAGACTATTATTATGTTTTATTTCCAAATACAATAGAGAATCAACGAGGTAACGTTGTTAAGATTAATAGGATAGACGGATGCATTGTATTTTTATTGTTTGCTATAAAATTGCAGAGTTATTACAATGTTACAGCAAGCGACTCTATTGAAATGTATTCAGTTTTTACCAAATTACAGGAAAAAGTGTCATAAATTTGGTAGGCTAGACCAATTATTATAGTATCTATTTATAGTATAGAGATATAATAAGCTACGCTAGAACTACACTAATGCTCGTTATCTCTTAGAGTTGGAACACACCAAATGTAGTCCGGTTTACGAGGACCAGTAGATAATGAAATTCTATAAAAGATGACGCGAGGCGAAAAGACTGAGAATACAACGTGTTTACTAGATTTAGGGTTGAAAACGCCGGAACTCAAGGCAGCTTGACATCTCGCCACACGGACTTGCTCAAATATATGTTTAGCACGTTATCAACCGTATGACACACGTTTTAAAGATTAGTTTAAATTGTTAAATTCTCAGTCCCTTCGCCACGCCTCGCTGGGCTTTATTAATACCTCAAACTATTACTTTACTTAACTATTCTTTACGAGGTTCTAGATGATGATTTCTAAATGAACTCTAAGCCAAGCCAATCGCATTTTCACGTTCATTCTTCATGTCTGTACTTGTACCATCATCACTTTCAACCCACAATCGACTAGTACTGATCCTATCCTTCTAAATATTTTGCTAAAATGGAGTCTGCATTATAGTCGGAGTTGTTTTATTTAAAACTAACTAAAACGGCAGAAGCTAGTTATAAATAAAAAGTAAGATTAAAAGATTACTCTAGTAATCTTCAGCATAAACATAGACTCATCCGGGAATCACACCGGTTAGTATGGTGACAGAGCTTAACTTCATACTTTTGAGGCAGAGACAACCCGTATTGTAGGTTTTTCCATCTACTAAAACAGCTTCTTCTATTGACTTCGTCTATTACATTATTTATTTCTTCTATGACCAGACATTTACCTATTATAATTTCGTCTGCTAGCTAGTTGATCTCTATTGACGGAAAGTCTCTCCACTAAGTATAAAATCTGATAGAATGTCGGCATTTTAGTGTAACAGCATTGTAGAGATTATAGTAATTTTATTTATTTTTATTTTATTTTATTATATTCGGAAAACATACAGTGTTATGTACCAAGATTACATATAAATTAAATAGTTATACACCATTTATTTGTTTTCGCATATTGAAACAATTTTTTTTTTGTTTTGCTCATGACAGAAGAGAAACGTTATTATTACACTAAAAAAAAAAAACAACTACTTACACTAAACTAACACAGTCAGGGAGACACACAAAACCAGTTTTTAGCTATCTTTTGTCTAATGGAGTTCAGGGATGTGTTGATAATGATTAATAGCATTATAGTTCACGCATTTTAAACGGGGATTCAAATGGAAAAAGCGATGATAGCTTAGTTGAAGGAGGATCACCTCCCAAGCCAGAGGAACCGAGTTTCCAGTCGAAAGCAGGCACCTTATTTGTTTATTATGTGAACATATTAATTTGTGCGTATTTAATGTCATCTGCTTCACACCAGGCCACCACACTGGCAACAGGCTCGTCCTCTGTCACATTTCGGACTGAATATTGTCCGGCGAAGTGTGGGTATTGTTATACATCTCTGTCAGCCCCAGGCATGACGAGATTTTTTTTTAATGCTTGTTATGTGATTCACATAAGGCTGCTTACTGTAAGATGGAATCCCAATGCTTGTCGTTCTCCAGCAAGCCATGTGTCATGCTAGATAATTGAAAATTTAGCCGAAGTACGCCGTTGACAATGAAAGTCATGGTAGAATGTTAGGGCCTGTAATCTTGTGCAGAAGTAAGCGAAGATAGTAACACTCAGTGCTAATCAGGTACCTAAACTATTTACAGATAGTAAGCTCTACCTAGAGCTTGTTCTTTCTTAATTTCCAGCCATCAACAGGTTTTCTCAATTTTTTTTTGCCAAACAAAGTAAGAAGGGTCTTCGACATTTAAAAGTTTTGTTTGTGTAAGGAGTTTTGGCAAAATCCCCTGTTTCACATAATTCAAATAATTCCGCCAAAGTAGCAAGAACTCGCTTGTCTAGGGTTCCGTTCTCGTAACACTGAATAGAGAACCCTAAAATGATTAGAAACATAACATAATTTTATTATGGTGTACAGACAAGTCAGACAACAGATACAGACACAGACTCTTCAAAAACCTTGAAGTGAAAAATGCAGACAAAAAAACCATTAAATAAGTTGGTACAGAAAATTAAATACAAACAGTTTTGAATGCTTAAGTTAAGATCTTTCAAATGATACCCCACATGACTATATTGCAAGGGTTTATTTTGTGTAACCCCTCTTTCAGACCCCAACTACCTATATATACACACTTTTTTCTTCGCCTTGTGTCTAGTATGTAGTCACTAAGGTTATTTAGATCTGTGCCAAATTTCAAATTGCCAGTTTTTATAGTTTCTAAGATAATCGGCTCACAGACATACAGACAGACATTTGAGTTTCATGACAAGGTTCCTTTTACCATTTTGGTACGGAACCTTAAGAATGATAACAGCGTTGTAAGTATATTGTGGGTTACTATCGCAGCAAAATGTTCAAAGTTAAAAGAAGCCATATTAGGCTCTGTTGAAGGATGTTTATGAAGTTGATTTTGTAAAAACCTGTGATACACGTGTCTCATAATTTTAACTTAAGAGTATGTGTACCTATTAATGTTTGAGTTAATCGACCCAGTCAATAAAAAGTTTCATAGAAAATTGAACCCCCCCATGATGCCTACAGTTCACAAAGAACACACCTTCCAAATTTCATGTTTCCAGAACCAGCGGTTTAAGCTGTGCGTTGATTTATCAGTCAGTCAGGACTTTGAATTTAAATAAAAAATATAATTTATATATAGATAGTCTGCAGCTATGTTTCACTTCCTTGCACTTCCATAAGAAAAATAGAACCCGTATAAAAGCAGCCGAAATATCAACTCCTTAGTGCTGTCAGTCATCGTCTACCCGTCAGCTGTACTAGGGGCTGTCTCTCAGAACTGCCAGCCTGTCATGCTAACTTCAAAGGTAAGTAATCCCGAAAGGTGTTTAAGGTTTTACAAGAATATGTGAGATACTTTAGGTACTTATTATTTATTGTCATGTCAGTATGTAGGGTCGAGTATACTCACAAAAGGTATACTCGTATTGTCTGTGAGTTGACTAGTAGGCTTCAAATCTTGACTAAACCAGTTTCCAGTTTAGTTTTTCTCGAGATTAATGGCTTAATAGGGGTAGGATCATAAAAGTAGTCATCGGATAATAGATGCATTAATTATGTTATCAAGACCAAACCATAGTATTATCGACCGAGTGAGCGTTAGGGAGCAAAGCGTTCAGTTTCGATAAAAATGTTTTTGTAGATCCGATTTCTGACTAAATCTTTGTCTTCGTATCCGCAATTTTGAACAAAATTTAAAAACCGACTAGGCAAAAAAAAAGGATAATTATTGAACCTGCTTACAAAATTCCACGAGAGTCGGTTGAGGAATGAGACCTGTAGAGGAAAACAAACGTCGGCCGCGAGTTCTACAGTTTACAGAGCCACCAAGTAGTCACTAAACCTTAACCTTAATCTTTTAACGTCAGTATTTTAATTAGCTACGTTTACGGACCTCTTCGAATACTTCTCACATAAGTATATAGTAGGTAAGTACATAAATATTCCGGAAATTTTTGACCACATGGTCGTCTGACCTCAAACTAAGCAAAGCTTGTACTATAGCGGCCAGAGACTGATAAACATAAATTCATACTTTTAAATACATACTTAAATAGAAATTAACACCCAGTCATAGAGCAAACACAAATGCTCATCACATGAATGTTTGTCCTAGGTGGGAATCGAACCCACGCCCCCTAGCTTAGAAGGCAGGTTCACTACCGACTGAGCCACTGAGGCAGTCAAATACCTATAGTAGTTATATCTCTACTTTACATGGTTACATGTAACTTACCAAAAGCCTCTTAAGGGTTCATTGTACTTATTATTTTGAACAACTTTTACTATGGGGCAAACTCTGTAATCGCGAAATAAAAAACAGCTGTTCCATAGAGTTTGTCTCAGGCCAATGAACTGTTTGTACCTATGGAACAACTGTTGTTTTTTTTTCGCGATTACAGGATTGGCTTCATAGTAAAAGTTGTTCATTTTGATGAGTACAATAAACCCTTAAGAGGTTTTTGGTTAGATACCTATAACCCTGTACATTACGTAAGAAACTGTGATTCTTATGCTTTACATCACTTACGCCCACTTGCAGAAGATACGGGGTTGAATTCTTAAAGGCAAGTCTAATTAAAGTAACTCGTGTAACTCTAAAACCTATTGTGTTTACTCAAAGTTAGCTTCTAACTCTTGCTAAGACTATTTTTAATTTTAACTTCGAATCAGCAGTTAACTCCGAGTTAACAAGATAACCTGAAGCCCGAACTTCTCCAAGTGACCCTTAGAATACTGAAAAAGCCATAAATTCGAAACTTAGAAGCTTAGTTTAAATTAAATTCCTATTCCTTAGATTTAGATTTCGCTAAGGCTTATAATATAAATTTAATTTCTTAAGTAAGAAGTAAAATACCAAGTAAGTATGTAAGACCAACTCGAGGGATTCCCGCACCTCTACAAAAGTTTAACCAAACAAAACTCAGGAAAGTGTTTGGCTTTCATTGTTACAGTCTTAACTGTTTAACTTGAATTTTGACTTAGAAATAATAAATGTACCTACTTAACGAACTTTGAGTGTCGTGCTTGGCATCTGAGCCATAGGCCCGCATGCTAAAACGACACTCAGTATTGAATCTCGATTTAAACTGGTTTTAACATTCTTAAAAACAGTTTTGAATCGACATTCAAACTTAGCGTCGTTTTTAAATACGGCCCTTACTACTACGTCTATCAATAAATAAATGTTCTACATACTAGATACCATCATCCATTGACATTGAACATTTACTTTCTTCCACTGCTTTCCGTAGTATGTAAGCCTTACATTAGTGTAGCTGCGACAGGCACACAGTGTTGTTGTGTACGGAGCGAGAAAACTGCGATCTAGCGCTGCATGTTTTAATAGTTTCGTTAGACGACATAACGAATGTTTTAGCACTGCAGCGAACCTGTACTCACTCCACGCAGGCAGGCCCCACTGTCATCAACTTGCGTAACGTTTTTTTTTGTTTGGAACAGCTTCTCTAGTACGTAGTACTCATATCTCAATGACTACGTCCCAGTGTAAAGTAGGTCACTAGGCAAAGGGCAACAAATGACACTTTTGAGGCTTCCGAGAACGTTGAATAACTTCGCATTGGCGTCTGGTAATGGTTATTGTCACATAATCTAGGTCAGATACAAAATGCGAGCAGAGGAAGAGAAGAAGCTGATGATTCACTAGATATATGTATAGTAAACATATGTAGGTGTCGTAAAACAGCTACTAGCACTTTTGATCATTTTTGAAAATATCAGCCAGTCTAATTATTTTTAAATAGCTAGAGTTTATTTCCGAAGGAGTTGTATCTCATTTGATTGCGTAAACATACTACATACATATCGTCACGCCCTTTCCACGAAGGGGCTGGCAGAGGTGTACACCACCCACACTTCGTCAGACGATATTCAGCCTCAAATGTGACAAGGGGCGAGCCTGTCACGATACGAGTACAACGGGCTCTAGTGTTGTAGTATGATGACATTAAATACGCACATATGTTCACATGAATTCCATGATTTATAATAATATAAATATCAAAATATAAAAATATGCTGCAAACACCAAGTTAAATCAAAATCTGACAGATAGTTTCCAAAAAATAAGCTAGTGCGTTTGTGAGAAAATACTGAACCGTCGTTAAGCATTTTTTTAGCATTTTCTTTAATGGGCTCAAATGCCGTCATTTCATTTTGGCCATGATTTTAATTTGGCTAAAAGGTTTTTCTCATCTAACTTCTCTTCAAAAGTCGAAATCAAGTTGTTAATGGCCATCTTATATCTTTTCTTTTTATCTTTCTATCTTGCTTTATTTGACATTTATAAATTACTAGATGTGCTCCGCGGTTTCACCCGCGGTCCCACAAGAACCGCTTGATTTTTCGGGATAAAAAGTACCCCATGTCCTTTTCTGTATCTCAGACAACGTTTGTGCAAAATTTCATGATAATCGATTGATTGGTTAGAGCGTGAAAGCGTTACAAACAAACAAACAAATAAACAAACAATCAAACGAACAAACTCACTTTTGCATTAATAATAATTATTAGTAAAGTTATTTTGTTTTGACATTTATTGTAATGTGACGTGTAAGTATCGGAGACACTGATGTTCTAAGATAAATTTTGTTTTTAGATATATTTTTTTGTAACTTGGCTACGGCCCCTTTTGGATTTTATGTGCCCAATATTTCTTATCTTGTTATTTGGGCTGGCAGAGGTGTTATACAACGCCCACACTTCGCTGGACGATATTCAGTCCCAAATGTGACAGGGGGCGAGCCTTTCGCCATACACCGGGCTCCAGTCATGTAGCAGATGACGTACATTTGAAATTAGCTACTGAAAAATATTCGGTTGTAACTTGTTATGAACTAGCAGTGAAAGGTTCACATTAAGCTGGATCCTTTCGGACTCAGTGATTTTAGCTTACGCGACGCTTGTGTATTATAATTTCCATTCTTCGAACACATGCCTGATAATTTGTTAATGACAATGACACCACGTCAAATACATATAACCCGCCTACGTGACGTAGCGTAGGACGTAACGTAGTCAGATAAATGTATTCCATCGGTTATTTTTAGATTAATTTTTTTGAGGCAAGAAAAGTCGTTATACTAAAGTTGGAAACTTTGGTGAGGTTTTTTTTTATGTAGAATAGGTCGGCGTTTGACCACCAACTCGCCTGATGTTAAGCGACATTGTGGTCTAAGATGGAGCACGACGACCTATAAGGTACTTATTCACTCTAGCCTTGAAGTTTACTAGAGTGAAGAAGTACAAAGACGGCAGTTGAGTGAGACACTACAAGTGCGCTACTGCTCAGACCCGTCTTCGCAACGGTTACACCGGACTACATCCCGAAACACGACTAGGTCATTTCACGGCATGGCTTGGTCCGGTGGGTGGTAACTAGCCACTGCCGAAGCCTCCCACCAGAGTTTGCTACCCGGTTAGCACTACCCGGGGACCACGTGTAGGGAATCAAAATAAAAGGTCAAAACGTCAAAGTCAAGGGAGGTCAAAGTCAAATTCAAAGTCAAAACGTTTTTATTCAATTTGGGTATCAAAGATACACTTATGAACGTCAAACTTTTTAGCCTCTACTCAGAAGAACAGGCAAGAAACTGAGGGGCATTATTTTTTTCAAATAATAAATAAAAATTACTGTCTCACAAATTTTGGCTTACAACTAGGTAATATTTAAACATACTAGTAACTACTTGGCGGAATGGAAAGGCTGCGGACATCTTTGTCTTCTAAATAAGTCTTAACCTTATAATACCCTCTTTTCATTAATGTAGTTTTTACATGTGATTTGAATTTTCCTTCAGTGAGCCTTGTTATATTTTTCTATTTTTTTATGTAGAATAGGTCGCCGTTTGACCACCAACTCGTCTGATGTTAAGCGACGTTGTGGTCTAAGATGGAGCACGACGACCTATAAGGTACTTATTCACTCTAGCCTTGAAGTTTTGTAGAGTGAAGAAGTACAAAGACGGCAGTTAAGTGAGGCGCTACATGTGCGCTACTGCCCAGACCCGTCTTGGGAACGTTTTTCGGGATTTTATTGTAAAAACGAACACTTTTGCCTAAAAATGACTTATTTGACTTAGTCAGTCTAAATCTCGGTACAGCTATCCTATCATTATTTCTAGTGTTATTATTATGATAGGTTTAGATAGACTATACTGTTCTTGTAATTATCTGTTTGTGTTTTAAATAATGATTTGGTTTTTTTCTTTGTGAGAAAGTAATATTTTTTTATGGTAGGTTTATGGGAAAAAATATGCATGAGCCTAGACGGTCCCCCACTTCATTTTTAACGCAAATAAGCCAAGGTTCCTAACAAGTTCAAAGTTTTAGAAACCTTATGGCCTCTCGCACTAAATATGAGAATTGCCTAAGTCGTTGCTTAACTATTAGTTTAATCTACTCCTAGCCAGCCTAACCTAATTTTTACACGAAACTTAAGCCATTCCTTTATGAGCCCGTTAGGCAAATAAATTGATTGGAGTGGTTAAAAACTAGTGAAGCAAGGAATTAGGCAATTCTTACATTTAGTGCAAGTGTTCACTAAACTCTTTTGTTCCTTAAAACTTTAAACGTAACTGACGTACAAATTCCAATTTATTACATTTTTGCGTTTATGTTACTTAGCTCCATTAAAATAATCTTTTACATATTTAACAGCAATATTCTTCTTAAAAAAAAGGTTCCGAGTTCTCTGTTCCATTTCATACGAAAATATCCGCGGGCTGTATTTTACGCAATGAGACTTGCATTGGACAGTTATTGCGTGGGACAAGTTGAAAACGTCCCGCCGGAGGTCTCTAGAAATGTAACGCGATTGTGTAACGTTACATCGAATTATTTAAGAGAAATACAACACAATCTACAAATGCCAGATAAAGATAAAGATAAAGAATTTTTATTTGCATACAACATGGTCTTTTAAAAGATGTTGGAATCACAAAAAGGCTCAAGCATGTTGTGCCGGATAGGCGTACAAATGTCAGAGTGATGGCACTATGCTCGTCAAACTAAAAAAATCTAAATTTCAAAATTGTACAAATTAAATATTACAAATTAAATTAAAAATTAAATTAAAAAAATAGGAATTAAATGTTAATAAAATAATATTAAAACCACCAATGTCAATTAAGGGAATAGATAATAAAAATGTCAGTTGTACCTTAAAATTTGTCATTTAAATAATCATTAATTGTATGGTAGCATTTGTTCAATAATAATATTTTTAGTTTGTTCTTGAACAGGTTAAAATTCTGTTCCCTTATCGATTTTGGTTTCTTATTTTAGATAAGAGGTCCCATGCACACTATATTATTTCTCATCAGGGCTGTCTTCCCTTTGTGATTGCGACGTTTGTCCTGAACGTGTCGGTTTCTATCGACAGTCTGAGACAGTGTGGGGAATCGCTCTAGGTTTTTTTTGACGTGACAACGTCTTATGATTCGATAGAGCCGGCTGCACGCACGAAAAAATGCGGCGTTACCTCGTTCTGAGGCGTTCCATGTAAGGCTTGAAGTGCAAGCGAGAGCGCGGAACGAGCGACAAAGAAGCACAATCGGCCTTTGCGTTCGGCAGCGTTCGACATCCGTCTCTCTCCTACTTGAGTGAGCACGTTGTCACGTTCAACTATCGTCAGTAAACCGACTTTACTGACAACCAATTTTTTTACAAATATGGCTGTCTCTAAAATATATAGGCACGGAAGTGTAAGAATTTTGTATTTTTCAAAGTATGGTTTGCAAATATCTCGGGTTTTAAGCGTAAACATAGCACGAATACAGCGTTTCTGCCTTTTAAAAATGACCTCTTTATTAGTTGAGTTGCCCCAAAAAATAATACCGTATCTTAGAATGGATTCGAATAGGCCGTAGTACGCAGTAGTTACTATTTCTGTCAAAACTTTCCGTATTTCTCTTTTCTACTGTCAAATGCGAAGATTGCTATTTTTATCTCTTATTTGTATGTGTTTTATGTCACCTGCTACGTGATTGGAGCCCGGTGTATGGCGACAGGCTCGCCCCCTGTCACATTTGGGACTGAATATCGTCCGTCGAAGTGTGGTTGTTGTATTACACCTCTGCCAGCCCCCTCGGGGGAAAGGCGTGACGATATGACGATATCTCTTATTTTCCGCACGTTTTAGATCCGCTAGATACGTGTTAGATCCGATAAAAATAGAGACACAGCAGCAATGCTGTGCCTCTATTTTTTTGTCGCTTGGTAGATATGATATATGATATATACAGCCACTTAAATTGACTTAATAAAAAATTAAAAAGCCCCCGGAACTGGTTTTCACCAACACTGATTTTCGTCAAAAACAGCTAAGAACATTTCCGGCTAATTCAACATTTTAAACAAAAAAAAAGTCGGTTCACCCGTTCGTTAATTACGATACTACAGACAGACAAACACACACACACATACACACGCACACACTCACACACACACAAACACACATACACAGACGCGTTTAACTTTTAACACCCCGTCGTTTCGGCGTAGGGGGTTAAAGCGACACGACGCTAATTTTATTTTAACAACAATCGGCGTACAAATAAATAATTAAAAAACCTGCTAAACCACTCAAACCTATCCTATTCCTTCCTTCCTATAATATTCGTTTAATGTGAAAATGCAAATCATGAAAATATTCACACAGATTTGTAATTTCACCTGTTCCATTTTATCTCTTTTTACATTTTTATGGCACATTACGTGTGTGTCTGTACAAGGTAGTCAGCACTTAGCACGTCTCGAATGTGGCCAAAATTGCCACTTCGTCATCATAAATGCTTCACGTAATATGTTTACTTTTATTACGCACTAATTTAGAACATTTTACATTACTACCAGCTACTGACTTATGTCTAACACTAATATTATGAATCTTTTCAAATATTAAAACCGACTTCCCATCCACCGAATTGGATTTTATGAAAAACTGCTCGACCAATTTCGAAAAAGTTTAATGGAACCACCTGTGAACCATCGGTGAACATACATTAAAAAAATGTGACGAATTGAGAACCTCCTCCTTTTTTAAGTCGGTTAATAAATAGGTTAGATTTGTAAGTTTGTATCTTTACCTACTACTTAGTCTAATCGTCAGAACGAATAAAATAATTTTAAAAACTACATATTTTCACTAATAGAAACCACAATACCTGGGTGCTACAACGCAGCGCCACAAGCTATGAAACGTGAGCACGGATAGAAGAGCTGGTTTTTATTACAGAATTGGTTTTGTCCGCTTAAAGTGTTGTCTGAATAATCAACATCATTATCAGTTTTATTAATATACCTGTCTTTGTCAAGGTAGGAGTGATAATGCTTGCTTTGACATCCTTTAGTCAGTTACATAAAATTCCTTAGAATGCACTATACATCCCCATATAGTGCATTGTAAGGAATTTTAAGTCCTGACTTTTTATTAAGGCCCTATTAAAAAGTTAGGACGTCATTGGCATTGCTGATCTTATTTTGATAACAACATTGCTGAGTTAAACAAAACGGATGGAGTTGCCAGAGAGAACTTATTCCCATTACCCAGCAGTAAGATAAAGTAAAGCTGAGCATAAAAAATGATGATTAATATACTTTTAAAAAACCCAAAATATTACTTCCATGAAAAAAAAACATGCTTTCATCATAGACATAGAGTAAAGACCCCTAATCGGTCAAAAATAATGATTCCAAAAAAAGTAAACCAAACCATTGAAAGTCAACCAATTCACTAGTCAGTCTTCGATGTCATCCAGTAGCGGTTACGTCTCCCCACTAACCAATAAATATGGTGAACTGTGTAGTCCACTCATGCCGAAATTTCAGAATATCCAAAACAGTAAAAAAAGGCAACGTCACATAACATCCGTAAGTCTTAAATATATTTATAAGTGCTTTAAAAAGCTAATAATTGTAATTAATTCTTAATGTCAACAGAGCGAAAAGTTGCTGAAAAAAGTGTTGCCACAAGGTATTTTTATATTTTTCCTTTAATAAACTTTAGGTTTCTTAAGGATCCAGTTTAGCCGATCAGTGGACAAAAATAATTCGACAAAGTAAAAATGAAAATTAGTGAAAACTTCGTCGCCCCTATAACAATTTGCTCTGTGCACCTTCGCAAGAAAGAAATATACGTAACAGTGAAATATCGTGACAAGCAGGCGTCAGTTTTATTTTTATGTAAATGTAATGTTATTTTATTGCCGAAAAAAATAACTTAAGGCGAGCCTGGCCAGAAAACGTCTAGCAAGAATCAACTTTCCTCTAAGATAAACCATGGTTTTTACTGTGTAAAAAAAAATATGTTATTCTTAAGCATGTTTTTAAGTGGAATCATAAATCTGATACATGTAATGAATAACTTCACTCGATAGAAAAAAAATCCAAAGTCACCTCTATTTGGTATTTTAAACACGATTTGCGACTTAATTTTTACAAATCATATCGCTTTTTTATTTTTTTTACGAATCACAATGCAATAAAAAAATGGAATCATAAATAAAAATGTTAAAAAGTTAACATGGTAATTTTATATGATTTTTTATCACGAATTCATGGTAAAAAGGCACGTTTGCGTGACCGCCAGTCCGCCCGCAGACCCCGTCGACGCCGGACGTGTGCCAAATTTTTGTGATCTCCGCAGTGCCGCACACACCAACACCAACCAAGCATTTAGTTTTGCCATAATGGGTAACAAACATAATAAACGAAAAAAATGCTCAAGTCTGGCTTTTAGAAAATCGTACGAGTCAAGGAGCAAACGTCGGTAAGTAGATAAACTTCTACTAGATTAAATTGGTAATCATTGTTTTTATTTACTAGAATCGACATTTCTTGCATTGCTTTTTGTAGTCAGATGATGTATCAACAAATCTATTAGTACCTACTTATATTCGTTTTAGTGTTTTCAAATATCATACTCATCATCATAGATACTTTTTTGTCTCGTTACGTGTATTCACGATGTAAATACCCGGCCTAGTGGTATACCTACTAGTGATATTTATGTAGTTATACCTACCTACAGTTACAGTTTTTTTTGCAGAAGACTACTACGTAACAAACTCCAATGACTTTGGAATTGACGAAACGTAAGTACCTACCTACCTTTTGTACCACGCAGGGAGGCTGGTGTTCTGCGAAGTTTTGACTATGTCGGTCACCATTTATTATTTCACCCAGACAACTTGTGAGATACGGATACGGAGCGACGTTCATACTTTCATTTTTCCTGAGCATTCTAAACTGCACAACGAGTAAATACTCGCCCTAGTGGCATACCAGTGATATTTATATTTATATAGTTATACCTACTTACACGAATACCTATCTTACAGTTTTGTTTTTTTTTTCAGAAGAGTACTACAACTAAATGTAATAAACTCCGATGACATTGGAATTGACGAAACGTAAGTACCTACCTACCTTTTGTAACATGCAGGGCGGCGGATCTTCGCTAAGTTTTAACTATACAGGATGTTAGGTAAGATACGGGACGACGTTCATACTTTCATTTTTACTGAGCAATCTGAACTGCACAACGAGTAAATACCCGGCCTAGTGGTATATCTAGTAGTGATATTTACGTAGTTATACTTACCTACATGAATACTTATCTTCGTTTTTTTTTGCAGAAGAGTACTTCAAGAGAATTTAATAAACTCTGATGACATTGCAATTGACGAAACGTAAGTACCTACCTTCTTTTTGTAACATGCAAGGTGGCGGATCTTCGCTAAGTTTTGACTGTACTGTATGTATGTAAATTATATAGGGTGTTAGGTGAGATAGCGGACGTCGTTCATACTTTCATTTTTGACTGAACAATCTGTACTACACGAGTGTTTGGTAGCGTTTGAGTTATAGCCGTATGATTTGAACACATTTAGGCCTGATTAGTACTGCAACGTGATTTTGGCTGTTTTGAAGAAAACTCGTAAAGTTGTATATTCGTTTTTAACGATTAGCGAAAATCGAGCATTTCGGTAAATCTTGTAAGTACGGCTTTTATAAACCTACGACTGGTATGGATGTGTTCGTCGTTGCCTTTGAAATTCGAAACTGCCGGTTGTAAGAAGCGATAGCGGGGACAGGCGAAGCTATGTATATACGTCACAAAGATGGCCGCCGACCGTTGTAGATTATTGCTTATATCTCGAGTTCTATCTCATCAAATCAGTTGTTTGAGGTGTCATTTGAAAGCTCATTTATTTATAATGTAGTTGTTATACATATAATTATGTACATACATATCCACAAGCTTGAACGACAGCTTCCGTGCGCGAGTCCGACTCGAACTTGGTCGGTTTTTTAGAATTTTTATATTTTGAACTTTTGGACATCATACTTATAAATATTTATTTTTATTTTGTTTTAGGCACGTGGATGACATTGACCCTGTTTCACTCAGCGTGGTCATCATCCTGCGTCAGTCATGGTTTGGTGGGGGGTATCCTATCACGGCGTCACAAAGCTTAGTTTTTGTGAAAAGGGAGTTAAAACTTCTGCCAAAGTGTATCAAGAGACCGTCTTATATGGTGTTGTACAACCCCTTAGCAATACACTTTTTAAAAATCTATCGTGGAGTTTCCAACTAGACTCTGCACATGGTCACAAGGCGCGAACTACCCAAGCCTGGCTGGAAGCCAATGTTCCGGACTTTATAAGGGCTGAAGACTGGCCCTCCTCTAGCCCAGATCAAAACCCCCTGGACTACAAATTATGGTCAAGTTTAGAGGGCATGGCCTGCTCTAAACGACACGCCGACATAGAGTCACTTAAGAAATCTTTGAAGCAAGCAGTGGCTAAATTTCCCATGGAAACAGTCCGTAAATCCATAGATTCTTGGCCAGACCGACTAAAGGCCTCTATCAAGGCCAAATGTGGTAATTTTGAATAAAATAATAGTTATATTTTTGTTAAGACTTCAATACATATGTAAATATAATTTTTATTAACATTACATTACTGTATGAAAAAATAAATGCATTTTCATTTGCAACAGAACTTATGGCTAGACATGCATACATATCGTCACGCTTTTCCCCGAGGGGGCTGGCAGAGGTGTAATACAACACCCACATTTCGCCGGACGATATTCAGTCCCAAATGTGACAGGGGGCGAGCCTGTCGCCATACACCGGGCTCCAGTTATGTAGCAGATGACACACAATACGCACATATATTCACACAATGAACAAATTGGTGCGTGCCGTCGGCTGGGTTCGAACCCAGCAGAGCAAAATTGCCACTCCCAACTAGGCTGCCATCGATTCTACAACTATATCACAGAACAAATAATAATACTACGTACCTATAGCTCAATTGTATATATAAATGTAAATATTGTGAATGTATATTTTTGTATTGGATGTTTTGTTAGTACTAGCAGAATGTCCGCCACTTCGTACCCAGGGTATGTATACCTATATATCCGGTATAAGTTTACTCGATTCTTTCATAATTATTGTTCAAAATTATATCTGAATCGTGTAGTTTTTTAACTTTGTAACATTTAACAAACCATACAGTATTATTAGTACGCACCTAATGGTAAAGTAAGGTAACTAAAATTGTTATTACCATTGTTATACAATATACCCAAAAATAATGAAATTTACTATGTTGTATTATTTAATGAAAACCGGTAGTTACACAATCATTCCAACACCCTGTATAAATATTTGTCCTAATAAGGATAACAAGTTGCCTATGTGTCAATCCAGGGCATACGCTAACTCCGTTCCAAAATATGATCCTCATCCGTCTAGCCGTTTAGGTGTGAATAAGTGAAATACGAGTAAGTACCTAACTTCCACACACAATCGCAATCTTTTGTATTTACGAGTGTGAAGTGTGATAAAATGGAAATATGACACTACCGGTAAAATGAAACTAATGCCACGACTGCTCACACATCAAAAATACAACAACTCGTGGACATGAGATTGGTTGTACCTATATTGGCTTGAACGGCATTTTTTAGATTTTTTTTTGTTTGGCATCAAATGAAAATGTTCATAAAATGGATGAGTACAATGACGGACGGATTATTTTATCGATTTCCTAAAAATGGGTGTTTAGGTACTCGATACCATAACGTGACTGACGGGTGAAAGACGTGCGCGCGGCGCATCGCACACAACTTTTGTGTCGCGTGAATGAATACGTCGCGCTCCCAAAAAGTGCGGCCTGAGGTAGAGTAAAATACCTAAAGTTCTGGGAAAGCCTCGCCTTAAATGTATGATGTAAATAATGATAATGAGTAAATTTATGTGTAAATAAGATAAAATCAATAGTTAAAATCAATAGTAATCCCTTTACTATTGATTTTAACTCAAATTTGTACTCTTGATTTTTACTTAAATTCTTACCTTTTACCTACTCTGATTTTAGTTAAAGATACAATCTATAATATTAGTTTGTAGAATAGTGTCATGAATGGATCTGGGTAAGGCTTTGTGTGTAGTTTAGCTCTGGCCTAAGCTGGCCTAATACTTTGTTTCCGGTCTTGTGATTTCTTTAATCTCTGATCGTTATATAATTTACCCAACTAAATCGGGTAACCTCTTTTAATGGCAAGTTCATCACTTATAGAAAAAAAGGTTTTATTAAGGTACCAAAATAAATTTGACACGTTTCGAAATCGTGTTTTGTATGAAGACTATCCTTCTGGACCTATGTAATAGAGCATATTCTGTGGCTTTCATAAATATTTTTTACTAATGATAAACTCATAATAGTAGATTATGCACCGAGAGGACAAAGCAGTGTCTCACGTCGCGGGCGGCTTATTGAACCCTGGGGGGCGATTCAGTTAATCATAGCCGATGCTTAACTGAACCGTTGACGTTGCGTTTGTCAAAAAATAGACGGCTGGGGAACGGCTCAGCATCACTAATGGTTCACAAGCGTGTGAGCTAGAGCTCGACCGCTGCTCCACCCGGTTAAAAACGACTGACGTCACTGCTACGTAGCTAGGATATTACTGCGGGGCGTTTAACTGGGGCCACCTCAATTCCATAAAATTGTATCTAGCTCTTTGCATCTTAATACAATTGCAATATTACCTACACCAAAAATTTACTATATTATGAGTTATTTGCTGTTTAAATTATAAGATAAATACGTAATATAACAAGGCTTTAGTTAATAAAAGTATAAGTGTGGTGAAAACCTATTATTTTCACATTAAGTATCATCATTATCATCGGCATATCAAATGTTGACCCATTTCAGAGCGTGAGCGTTCTACTGAACGACACGTGACATGATCTTCTGCTTTAAGCATCTACCTAAGCAGCTGTTTGTCGCTCCACTCGATGGCAGAGTGCTTCAATCTACGTTTGCTGATTCTCGGCTCTACGAGCATGACCATTTCATTTTCATATTTGCCACTTCAACTTGCGAAACCTTTGCTATGTTGGTTGTCTTAGTTCTACGACGGATAACCTCATTTTAGATTTTATCTTTAAAAAAAACTAGCATCAATGCTCGCAGTGTTTTAAACCTATGAACTAGCTTTATTGGTTAGTGTCTTCGTTTCGTTGCTGTAATTTAATTAGCTCAACTTTGATATGGAGAACGAAGCAAGAACCTACTCATATCTCATAGAGAAAAAGCCCTCTCCCCCTAACTGTACCTAAATACACCACTGATTTATTAAGCACAACGTCATTTATTCCTATGGTTCCTTTGTCATTATCATTAAGTGACTGACTGTCAATTTTGAGTGACAAAACCGAATTCCTTCTTCGAAAACAAAAAAAGAAACGAAAGCGCTGACCGTTACCATGTGCCGCTAAGATGTGCGGTAAGGATACATATAGTATTATGTGCCAGTAATTTTCTAAGCTACATAGGCTAGATCTAGACAGACTAGCAGGAATCAATAGTAAATATTAGGAATCAGCTACTACTAGTAGTAGTTCGTCTCATCGTAACTCCTGCATAGGTATTCGCAGTCATTCAGGAACGTTTCCGTTTGAATACCAAAAATTTTAAACTCAAATTATTCGAATCTCAGTCCGTTTTCATAAGTTTTTAAACGTGATTCATTCTTCCGATCGCATTTATGCTCGATTCCCTATTCCAAAATTTATAAAAGTAGGCCGAGAGTCGAACAATTTGAGTTTGAAATTTGTGGGATCCGATCGGAAAAGTTTTCGAATCTGATTCTGAATAGCACCACTGGACCAATTTTGTCTCACATTCGAACTTAAAAATTGTTTGCACGAACTAAGTACTTGCCTGCAAAATTTCATATAAAAATCGGATTGATCAACGGAACATGCTCAAGTTGTCATCGATCAAATAGTTAATGCCAACTTTTGCTTTCGCTCGATCAATATATAGACGGAAATATTACTTTTTCTATCTCAGGATCCTAGGACCTACTTACACGAATATAGATGGTAATATAGAAGGCTTTATATTATTTTAACACCTACCTACAAAATTAACACACAACAAAAACTACATTTTAAATTGTTTAATACATTAAATAAATAAATCACAAAGCTCACTAGCTATAACAAACTCCGAATAAAGCTTTCATTGAACATTATAGGCTACTTTTGAACCGTGAGCAACACCGCAAGGTGCAGCAAGTAATATCAATCATTATAATATTTTCGATTACACACTTTTAGTTTTTTTTTTATTTACTCGCTCTATTGTTGGGCTCTTAGCAGAACTCGCATGCCTAAGCGACAGCCTAAGCGTTTTTTCATAGCTTCTGCTCCGTTTTTATTCAGTTTTGTCTGCTTTAAAAGCTTTAATAACATCGAAATCTATGGTATTTATTGAAGTCGCTCCGTATGTTATCACTTCTAGGGTATTTTTCGTGAAAGTCGTGTAATCATTTCATTTTAAATAAAACGAAAACGATCATCTGTAATACGAGAAAAAAATGGATTAGTTTATAAATGTACATAATTTTTTAGTTGATTCCCTAGATGGTTTAAACATAGGTATACATAGGTCACTTTTTGAGCGCAAGTAATACCGCAAGGTGCAGCTAGTAACAAATAATAGTGATAATCATAGCATGGGAGCAACTCGCCTATCAGTTGATACTAAACTGAGCCATCGACGTTGAATTTGACTGCCTCGGTGGTTCAGTCAGTAGTGGACCTTCTTAGAAGGCGCGGGTTCGATTCCCACCTAGGGCAACCATTTATGTGGTGAACTTTTGTGTTTGTTCTATGTCTGGGTGTTAATATCTATTTAAGTATGTATTTAAATTTTAGTAGTCATTTGTTTAAGTGTCCCATTAAAAAAAAATAGGTTCGGGGCAATATCACTGTCTCTTAAACGTACCAGCTTGGTACCATCAATGCTTCACAAACATAACACGTTTGTGAAACGTTGATGGCACCAAACAATCGATGTTGCATTAACCATAAAAAAGACGACGATGATCGGCTCAGTATCACTGTCTCTTAAACGTATCAGCAAACATGACACGTTTGTGAAGCGTTGATGGCACCAAACAATCGACGTAAAAAGAACGAGGATCGGCTCATTACCACTGTCTCTTAAACGTATCAGCTTGGTACCATCAATGCTTCACAAACATGACACGTTTGTGAAGCGTTGATGGCACCAAGCAATCGACGTAAAAAGGACGAGGATCGGCTCATTACCACTGTCTCTTAAACGTATCAGCTTGGTACCATCAATGCTTCACAAACATGACACGATTGTGAAGCGTTGATGGCACCAAGCAATCGACGTAAAAAGGACGAGGATCGGCTCATTACCACTGTCTCTTAAACGTATCAGCTTGGTACCATCAATGCTTCACAAACATGACACGTTTGTGAAGCATCGATGGCACCAAGCAATCGACGTAAAAAGGACGAGGATCGGCTCATTACCACTGTCTCTTAAACGTATCAGCTTGGTACCATCAATGCTTCACAAACATAACACGTTTGTGAAGCATCGATGGCACCAAGCAATCGACGTAAAAAGGACGAGGATCGGCTCATTACCACTGTCTCTTAAACGTATCAGCTTGGTACCATCAATGCTTCACAAACATGACACGTTTGTGAAGCGTTGATGCGTTGATGGCACCAAGCAATCGACGTAAAAAGGACGAGGATCGCCTCATTATCACTGTCTCTTAAACGTACCAGATTGGTACCATCAATGCTTCATAAACATGACACGTTTGTGAAGCGTTGATGGCACCAAGCTGTTGCCCGTCTGCTTCTTATGATAATAGGCACGTCAACGGTCCATTTAAGCATCAGCTCAGTTAATCATCGGACGAGCAACGGGTCAGTACCATTAGCGCTTCACAAACGTGTCACCTGTATTCTAGTTGGCCACGTTTATGAGTACTAAAACGTGGCCAACTAGACTACAGGTGAGGGTGATATTAATAGTTAACATTTTTATAGTTATCATCAAAAGCTTTTATTTAATTTGCAATGTATGTTTGCATGTATGTATGTATATGTGTATGTAAGTGTGTATGTATGTATGTAACTATGTTTGTTCGAATGGAATCTGGCAACTCAATTTTGTTTTTTTGGATCATGTGTTTAGCATTCTGGGAGCAAACACGTAATGACGTCACTCGTCATCGTCATCCGTCTCTTTCGAACTATTTGTTAATAACATATTTCGGTCTTGCTTAAGCATCGATTGATGTCACTACGTGTTGACCGGAATGCTATATCTGGCGAAGTGTATTATTATACCATGCATGGTGTACGTACTTATGCCGTTCCGTAGCTGCACAAGAAGAACGTGCCATCCATGAGCAACGTTTAGCAAAAGCTAAACGTTGCACAAAATACATCGAAAGATCGATGTAATTTGAAAAATTTCGGGTTTATCAGTCAAAATTGGCAGCATACTTGAAAATGACATTAGAAATGAAAAGTAAGTAGGTATAACATAAGTGCCAGCGCAAATGCACAGCTTGCGCGGGCACGTATCTTGTCGCTGCGACTAGACGCATAGCTGTCGTTTGGATCTAATCGTCTTGCATGCGCGTGTCTTCGCAAATGCACCGTATATCCACGCACCATGTCCGTGGCCGATGACCAATACTCTGTTCTTGGCACTCTGCGACTCAAATGTCAACTGCGTCGAATTTTGAACAAAAAGTAAGAATGTTGTCGGCTGCAATCTATCATTGCGTTTAGTCGTCAAGCTGTTGCATAGTGTGCGCTTTCGCTAAGGGAAAGAAGTTTTTGTGTCAAATAAATCAGTGATGTATTCAGGTAAAGATAGGGGTAGGGGGCCTCTTCCCTGCAATATGAGTCTGCTTTATTTACTCAGACAAAAATGTCTGAGATAGTGGTTGAATCAAGCCATTTTAATCCGCGGACCTGAAACCAGGCCTAGCTCACTCTGCGTTGTACACAGCGCCAATAATATAGGTTTGCCCTCTGCATGGAATTCAGCTAAGAGTTACTCGCGCGTAGGACCTGGCGCGGGGCTAACGCTAGTAAAAATGTAATTCTTTTGCAGATTTTATTAAAGAACTAGCTTCTGCCCGCGGCTTCGCCCGCGTGGCTTACAGGAAATAAATGACGTTTTTATCTACAGAAATAAATATTATAAGCGGTCACACTCGCTCTCAATTGAATACACAAACTGACAATATCCCAAACAGAGCAATATGGACGAAGTTCTTTAGTTAACTAAACTCTATCTCTGGAAGAGAAAAGTAGTAGTAGTAGTAGTATGGTATCAACAGAACTTAAAGCTTGTGTGAAAAGAATAAAATTAGGAGACAACCAAATGTACTCGTAGATAATAGGTAATCAATATTGTTCACAACGAAAACCTACCTCAGTATTTTTTTGTAAACCAAATTGTTTTCTTTTTTAGAAACACCAGGCTATTCCGTGAGCTTACTCTAGAGCAGGCCACGTATAACTAACTGTGTGAAAAGCATTTCAGTAAATTATGAATTTGGCTTGAGATTTATTTCTGGCCATGGCAAAGCAGACTTTGAGGGGAAACAATTTTTTTTTTAACTCGAAGGGGTAGTTCGGTGGTGTTGGAGATATTAGAGGAATCCTCAGCTGAGGATCCACAGACTCATTCGGAAACCACACCAGTCAGTATGGTGGCAGACCTTTAGTTGAGACCTTCGAGGCAAAGGCAACCCGTATTGTAGGTTTTGTCTTCCTAATACTAAAGCAGCTTCTTCTATTGATTTCGTCTATTTCTACTTAATACTTCTTCTAAGATCAGACACCCACTAATTATACATTTCATCTCCTAGCTCATCTACTTGATCTCTATTGACAGAAAATCTCTTCACTTGCCGTTTGTAATCTTCTGACAGGCATAGACTTAACTCTTGTATTTTTCCCTTACTGATTAAGTAGTTTTGAAATCTGATAGAATGTCAGCAATATAGTTCAAATATTTTAAACGGAGATTCATATGGAAAAGCAATGTTAGCCTAGTTGAAGAACGCTCGCTTCTCAGGGCAGAAGCGGGTTCAATCCCAGCCGAAGGCAAATTGCTGGAGCCCGATGTATGGCGACAGACCCGCCACTCATTACATTTCGGGCTGAATATCGTCCGGTGAAGTGAGGGTGTTGTAACACACCTCTTAGGGGGAAAGGTGTGACGATATGTTATGTTATTCACATAAGGCTGCTTCCTATAAGATAGACTTATAGGAAGCAGGCTTTTGTGAATAATCCCAATATTTGTCGTCCACCAGCAAGCCACGTGTCATGAAAGCTAATTGAAAGTTTGGAGGAAATACTTCGTTGACAGGGAAATCGTCGTAGGATGATAGGTCCCTAATCTTGTGCCGACGTGAGAGAAGATGGTACATAACACTCGGCGTTATTCGGCCGTGTTCTTTCTTAACTTTAACACTGTTTCCCCTTTTACTTCTTTCATTATTTTTTCCGCCATACAAAGCACAAAAGGTCTTCGGAATGTAAAATAGTATCTGGCAAAATCCTCTGTTTTACATAATTAAAATAATCATGCTAAAGTAGCAAGAACTCGGTTATAACACTTTCAACACGGAACCGTAAAATGATTAAAAACACCGATACTAATTATTAATCCTCAAAAATCTCGAAGTAAAAATGTAGACCAAAAACATTTAAGAAGGTTAAAATAAAGTAAAAACCATTAAGTACAGAAAATTGCACACAAACGTTTTTTAAATGCTTATGTTAAGACCTTTCGAATGATTCTCCACATGACTATATTGCAAGGGTTTCTTTTTATAATCCCTCTTTCAGACCCCAACTACCTACATACCCTTTTTTAAACACATTGTACCTACTATACGTGGTCACTACTGTTATCTAGATCTGTGCCAAATCTCAACTCGCTAGCTATTATAGTTTCTAAGATTATCAGCTCACAGACATACAGACAGACAGACATCGAAGTTTTATGATAAGGATCCTTTCACCATTTTAGTACGGAACCCTAAGAATGATAACAGCGTCGTTTGTAGTGGGTTAATAACTTTCTCAGCAAATTTTCAGAGTTAAAAGAAGCGCTATTAGACTCTGTTGGTGGATGATGATGATGATGAATTTGGAAAAACTGTGATACACGTGTCTCATGATTTTAATTGAAGAGTATTTGTACCAATTTTTGAGTCAATCGATCCAGAGAATAAAAAGTTTCATACAAATTTGAACCCCCCATTTCCCCCCTTTAGGGGTGGAATTTCGAAAAACCCTTTCTTAGTGGATGCCTACACTGTACAAAGAACACACCCTCCAAATTTCATGTTTCTAGGACCAGCGGTTTAGGCTGTGCGTTGATATATCAGTCAGTCAGTCAGTCAGGACTTTGAATTTTATATATATAGATAGTCACTGGAAAAGCCAAAAAGTGCTGCATAGCACAAATACATAAAAATAACGAAATAAAGAATAATAGTAGGTTCTTAGTTTATACTTACCTCCATATTAAACAACAACGTACTTATACACTACACCTTTAGGGCATTCTACTACCCATAATATTTTGCTTTCTCACAACTCGATAATACAGACTTACTTAATATATTAACCCGATAATACAGACTTGAGTGACAAAGGGCCCTAGACAACTTTAACATTTATAATTTAAATTTCTGGCATTGCTAATGTACTAATGCATGCTAGAGGTGCTGGTAATCGGGCGAAATACGAGCTTTAAAAATGTCACGTTAACTCGTCCAATCAACAACTAGTCTTATAGCGTTAGCGTATTAACGCTATGAGTAGGTTTAAATTCGCATACTTACTGTGTCAGCATGATTCTTCTGTACCCACCTACTTGTACTGTTATTTATTCCGAAACGAAAACACAGTGAAGCCAGTTCATGTTTTAAAATACTCATCGAGTCATAGAATAAGTTAATGACTAACCCTACAGTTAGGTTAGAGGCGCACAAGTGGAATGGACAAACATTAGATAGGTTGATGATACCTAATGATGATATAAAATGCGAAAATAAGTTTTTCAGTAAGTATACAAATAAAATAAGTAAGTACTTTTACTAAGTACATGCTTGAACCTACTAATTTTTCATTTAAGCTTCAAACAGATTGACTCGAGATGCTGGAATTGTTGCGAATCTGTTCGTAGAATGAATACAAGACGAATACAGACGCAACTATTCACGATTTGCGTCAGTGTGCTTAAAGCCTTATACTAAGTAATTAGCACATACAATAGTAAATCTTTGGTGTAGGTAATATGGCAACTTTAATAAGATGCACCCATCTTGATACAATTTTACGTAATCAATATATTAATTGAAGTGGCCTCAGTGAAACGCCCCGCAGAAACATCCTAGCTACGTAACAGTGACGTCAGTCCGTTTTAACAGACTAAGTAACGGCGGAGCAGCGGTCGAGCTCTAGCTCACACGCTTGTGAACCATTAGTGATGCGAGCCGTTCACCAGCCGTCTTTTTTTTGACAAACGCAACGTCAACGGTTCAGTTGAGCATCGGCTATGATTAACTGAATCGCCCCCCTGAGCGTAACGAGGAACTCTAGAGTTAACTCCCGAGCGATGCGAGAGAGCTTTGTAGAGTCCTGAGTGAAGCGAGAGGTTCAAGCTACCCAAAACAAAGAAACTGCTTTATGCTTTTTTGAGTACTCTACTTTTTACACCATCTGCGAGGCATTAAAAAAAGAATTGTGAAAATATGTTATACCAAACACCGTCTTTTGTTTTAAATTTCGTGCAACTGCACCAGACCCGTTATTTTTTTTTTGATGGCCAGTTTAATTTTCGAATAAACTCTTCTTAGAGTGCCCGTATGCTGAGTTTTCATTCAATTTTAATCTCTTTGCTCGGAAACGCCCTTAAGATTTTCATAAAACTTTATCTTCCTAGGGAGTCAATGCCTTACGTTGAGACAACGTAATATTTAATTGTTCATTTGAAAAAACATTATCGTCCTTTGTTATGGATGTTACAATGTTGTTATATGTCCTATATGGACAAATAAAATACACGCCGCAAAAAAATATCTGTTAGAACGGAATGTACCTTTAACAGAATTATTTCCAATTTAGAAACACTAGTATAAATTCTGCTAGTTGCTTTTTAACGTAATGAAGGTATGAACAACAATTAAAAACAACACACACATCAAATAGTAACCCCTCAGTAACGTATCCCTGCAACAATTAACACTACATTAAACCTAAGAATTCATTAAAATAAAGTAACACTACACTGGACGTTCTTCATTAGGCGAAGCTTCGTTAGCTTTCCACAAGTTTCTGCTTTCAATGCTCTTTCTATTTTGTTGTTTTTGAGAACGTTATAAAATTAATGAGAAATTAAACACAGATGCAAAAATGAAGAGTACGTTAGTTAATAAAATTACTAGTTTTTAAGCAGTTTTTCTTTCAATGATAAAACTTCTAATGGTACGGGTTAATTAGCAGCCATCGTGATAATTCGGGCCATCGCGACAAGTGTAGCTGGTTAGTTCGTCACTCGGCGATGTATCGGGCGAATTATCGCCCACGTCAACTCCGCAGAAAGGCGACGAGTTGACCGCTATTGTAGACAAGAACATCGCCGATAACCGATAACAATGATTTTAACGACAACTTGACACAAATTATCGCGCGCTAATGTACCCGTACCTTAAGGAGATTATAAGTTGAATACAGATATAGATAGCTTGACGAATGTGATTGTGACGTTTGGGACCAACTAACTTAGTTTGGGACAAACTACATATACGAGTACATCCCTATGTACTCGTATCTTGGCTACCCTGAGAACCTTAATTGATCTGCACTGACAACGTGGAATTACCGTTATATAAAATAATACATTTCTGGCTAACAAAAAGACAGTAGCCTGCAGAGATTCATTTAGAATCAAGTTCTAAGAAACGGGAAGTAAGTAATACAAAACAATACTCGTGTTCTTTGGTAAGTGCAGTTAACACCCAAAGTTTAGATTAGTACGCGCTAAGGTATTTCTTTCCGTTTTTCTAGGTGTACGACAAACGTGGCAACGCGACGCGACTCGATGCGACGCAAATATAATCAAGGGTGTACATAAATACAAATATCTAAAAAAAAATTGAGAAGGCCTTTTTACAGCCGATATTATATATATGGTATAGTTTCAAATAAAACTATACAATATACAATTTTAAAATGTAAACTATAAAATTTAAATTATTATCTAATCTGTAAATGACGTTGTCAACTGTATAGTAGTTATACCTGCCTATGACCCGAATTAATGAATTGAATTGAATATATGTACATATATGTATAATATGTATATGTCACATGTGTGACCTACGTTGGCCTCGTAGGCTAACTACGTTCGCTAACGACTCCTTGAATTTTTTCGCATTGCATCGAATCGCGTCGCGTCGTGTCGCGTTTCCGCGTTTGTCGTTTACATAAGACAACGGATTAGTTGGATGTTGGACAAGTAAAAGTTTGGCAAAGCTGTTTTACAAGTTAATTTTCATTTGCATTCGCATGTTCCCAAGTTTCATTCCCCTTTCGACCATACCTACCGCTGTGCTTCACATCGAAAAGGGTCGACAACCACTGAGTTTCAGAACATCAGCCTTCTTACTTTTCTCAGCCACTGCGCGCTATCCTCAACACGTCTTCTGAAACTTTGCACTGTCTCGTGTCCTTTGGTACTGTATCTTCCCACCTTGGTGTGGGTCTGCCTCTAGGTCTTCGAGAGGGGAAATGAAGATGGAAAGTTGAAGTACGACTCCCTACGAAGTCAGGTGGCTTCGTACTGTTAACATTGCCATGAGGTTTGAGAGTTACTTAAGCTTTCTTTCGTTTTCGTTTAACATATATATCGTCACGCCTTTCCCCCGACGGGGCCGGAAGAGGTGTAATTCATCACCGGACGATATTTAGTCCCAATTATGACAGGGGCCAAACCTGTCGCCATACACCGGGCTCCAGTCATGTAGCAGATGAATGTTCAAACAATGCAAATGAAACAACATGAACAAAAAAAAATGCAAAATGTGGTGCGTTTCGTCGGCTGGGTTTGAACCCGCTCCCTCTGGCTTGGTAGGCGGGCCTTCTCCAACTAGGCTAGCATCGCTGTGGTTCGCATCGCATATTTTCGTTTGAAAGAAAGAAAAGTTCATTAACAATCAAACTCATGTTAAGGATTTAGTTTTGAAGTTTTACGTGAGGGATACTACAATCTAGTGCGTGTAGTCCCTACATATCATTTGTAGAACCTACTATTAACTATTCTGTAACGCCAGCATACCTTTGTGCAGGTTGTCAACGTCTCTGTGGCTGCAGGGCGTCCTGCACTAGCTATTCTGTCTGTCAGTAGAATTGTGTGGTCAAACATAATGAAACGCCCAGCTCTAACATACGAGTGACATCACAGTCACATCGAGTGAGTCACAAGCGTATTGCGGTTTGATATTTGTCAGGTGCTCGAGCAGTATTCGAGCTATTATTAGCGACCTGCGACTTTTTGTTGTAAGCTTATTATACTAGAGACAAAAACTCAGTATCCGTACTTATTATTATGGTATTTAGCTCAGTAAAGAAGGCTTGAAAAGGAGGAGGTTCACAATTCGGTTGTATTTAAAAAATGAAGTTTTTACTACGTTACTCTGCTATTTATAAACCAAATTTGAAAATTCTATTTTTTTGTTCTAAGAATATACTTGAGCGATGGCAGCCTAGTTGGGAGAAGGCCCGCCTCTCAAGCCAGAGGGAGCGGGTTCGAACCCAGCCGGACGGCACGCACCAATTTGTTCATTGTGTGAACATTATGTGTGTATTTTATAAACAAATTTGGTTTTCGCACTTTTTTTACTCCACGAGCAATATTTTCGGATTTTTACTCAAATCGGAGGTGAATTTGTTTTATTTTTTCATTCATTTTGTTTATTATCTAGTTCAAATATTGATCCTAGCGTAAAAATAATGAAAACCAAACTTGTGAGAAATTAAATTTCCAACAACTTTGGTTACTGCCATGTTTTTTTTTTTTTTTTTTTTATGTAGAATAGGTCGGCGTTTGACCACCAACTCGCCTGATGTTAAGCGACGTTGTGGTCTAAGATGGAGCACGACGACCTATAAGGTACTTATTCACTCTAGCCTTGAAGTTTTGTAGAGTGAAGAAGCACAAAGACGGCAGTTGAGTAAGGCGCTACAAGTGCGCCACTGCTCAGACCCGTCTTCGGAACGGTTACACCGGACTACATCCCGAAACACGACTAGGTCATTTCACGGCATGGCTTGGTCCGGTGGGTGGTAACTAGCCACGGCCGAAGCCTCCCACCAGAGTTTGCTACCCGGTTAGCACTACCCGGGGACCACGTGTAGGGAATCAGAATAGAGTATACTCCTACGGACGTGGGTAGCTCAGCCCCCATGTTTGCTCTAAAGTTGAAAACTAACGAGTTATTTCAGACAAACGAAAAAATTAAACTTTAAAACAAGACGGTGGCGAACCCTTTACCGGGATTAGTTAGAAAATCGAGATTTATATTTCCAACGCCCCCCCCCCCCCCCCGACGTTTAAAAAAAATCGCTCCCCTGATTTTTTTATATTTCAGGCTAGTTTTATGTTTACTCCGACTGGACTATTTGTATGGTTTAGGTATGCGCGGCCAAGCAGAGTGACAACCGCGCGATAAACCGCGCGTAAACCGCGTGACTGAATCTCTACTGTAAAAAGGCTCTTAAGGTTCGTCTCTTCTTGTTTATGCTCTTTAAGCGTGTCGGGTATGACCTACCTACTGTTACTTATTCTGTCCTAAAGATAAAAGATTCAAACGTTCATGTCACTCACCTCAAGTCAGATGAATAAAGAAACTCTGCGCGGGTGCCTCGTACGTAAAAAGGAATAGAGAATATGCATGAACCTGGTATTTATAATTCCTGTACTAAGAAACGTGACTCTGGCTTGTTGTAATTTATGTCTTTCGTGGACCCGATTTTATAATAAAACTAGCTGTGTTACCTGCAGTTTAAAAGTACATGTGCTATTTCAGACTATAGTCTATCACTGTGCCAGTTTTCAGTCAGATGCGCTCAGTTCAACCCTTCAGCACCGGTATCCTAAATCATTCGGAAACGGAATCGGAATCTACTAAATTTTAAACTCAAATCTCAGCCTAATTTCATAAGTTTTGGAATAGAAAATCGAGTATAAATATGATAGAAAGAATAAATCAAACGTTGAAAAACCTACGAATGCGGCCAGAGATTCGAAAAATTTAAGTTAACTTTTTTTGGAATCCGAACGGAAACGTCTCTGAATGAATTAGAATACCCACCGGTATTCTGGTGTGACTAAGAAACAAACATCCGTGCGTCCATCCAAACTTTCGCATTTATAATATTAGTGTGATGGTTAGAACAATGTGTGTCATGCTATAATTTTTTTTTACTAGTAGCTCTATGAGCTGTAGACCTCGCGACCGACGTTTGTACCCATTACAGGTCGCATTCCTCAATCGCCTCTCCTAAAATTTTGTGAACAGGTTCGATAATTATACAGTTTTTTTGCCGAGTCAAATTATGTTTTTTTTTTCAAAATTGCGGAGATATGATTTTTTAAGTAAAAAAATTATATCCGCTCCATTTAAAAAAAACTATGTAATTAACCTGTAGAGGAAGACAAAGATCCAGACAGATTTCGGACATACGAACGCTTCGCTTGCTAACGCTCGCTCGGTCGGACAATAAAAGCTCTATTTTACTCCAAGTTTTATAACCGGGATTGAAATTGAACAAAATTAGTTAACCAAAAATTATCTAAAGCCGTTACGTAGAGTGTAGAACTAATTACACTAATTTAAATATAATTGTAAAAATAACTAATTTAAATTAAAAATTCAAGAAATATGAACACTTTGATCCTAGATTACCGAAAATAATTTGACTAAATTGACTAAGTAGCTACTAAAAAATGAAGTAAGCAGAAATTAGAAATTTCCATCAGGAATGTCTCCATCGTTTCTAAGAAAAAATATCCATGCCAAATCATATTCTGGTGATTTATTTGAGTACATTTCTCTCCACACATTTCTCGCTAGCATTAAATTGTGCCGGCAAGATCGTTGGAGTGTTTTATTGGATTTAATTTAGGTATCTTTGTCACGTCCGCTTCGCAAGATTTCGTCTATAGACGAGCTTTACGTTATCGTCTTATATTTAGGCAGAATATATAATATTACTAGCTGTCACCCCGCGACTTCGTTCGCGTTTAATTAGCAATAAATTAAAATTGCGACTATAATTTGAGATTTAAACTATCCTATCTCTCAAGTTGGATCGAACTGCACATGGTGTGCGAATTTTATTATAATCGGTTAAGTGGTTTAGGAGTTCATTGAGGACAAACATTGTGACACGAGATTTATATATATTAAGATAGTATCATCTTAAAGGCCCGGCTACACGCTCAATCTTCGTTGCACAAATTTAAATTTGCACAAGCAAACATTTGCGTTAAGACTGTAAAATGGTTTACACTACTAATAAAATTTGCACATAATATTGCACAAATTATTTGCAAATACAAAAACGCTGCATATAGCCGGGCTGGGAGCTAGCTATATATATTGTTTTGCGTAAACTGTTTGAAACGCATGAAATCGCTGTCGTGTAGACACCGTACAAATGCACCATGTCATTTGCACCAACTTTTGCACAGTTCTTTTGCGCATGCAAGTCGCTCCGTGCATGGCCGTACCCACGATCGGTCATGGTGGGGCTTCTGTTCTACCCTGGTTCCTAACAAAACATATCGTCACGCCTATCCTCCGAAGGGGCTGGCAGAGGTATAATACAACAACCACACTTCGCCGGACGATATTCAGTAGCGAATGGGATAGGGGACGAGCCTATCGCCATACACCGGGCTCCAATCATTTAGCAGATGACATATATGCTCACACAATGAACAAATTGGTGCGTGCCGTCCGGCTGGGTTTGAACCCGCTCCCTCGGGCTTGAGAGCCGGACTTTTTTCCAACTAGGCTGCCATCGCTTCCTTTGGTTCCTAACAAGAAGCTTAAAATTCCCGTTTTTCAAGTAAAAGAAGTCGTTTAAAAGGTAGGTACAATTACTTCTTCCCCACAACTAAAAATATTCTTTACTTCTGCCTCGTCTTTAACAAAACTCTGAGTACGCCTATGCTTTCGTGTAGCCGGTCCTTTAAGTCTACAAGGATTTTACAAATTTATTTAGCTTGAGTAGATTCTCCTTGAATCGTCTATGCGTGGGGTTTGTAAGGGAAGACCCTCTCAAATTGTTTTAGGAAGGTACTTGTGAAGATATATTGGAGGATGAATTATTTTCTTGTCACTTTTATGCAGAAGTGACTGCGTGACAAAGGTTTAAGTGGCACTTCCATGTTATTGCTGCTCTTTGATTTCTCTGGTTTATTTTTTACCCTTTGAATGTTAACGTCCAGCTTGAGATTAAACGGGTGAAGATGTCTCCAGCGAAATTAATAATATCTTTGGGTCTCAAACTTATTAATATAACAAGTAACATTATTAAAAGAAAAACAAAAACCCGGCTGCAAAATATTGTACCCTATGTCACTTCCACAATCAAGACGATTCAAAGGGCACGTCACATGTCGAAATCCGTCAATCTGTTCAGGCTGTAGGCCGTGCCAAAAAAACCTCATACATACATACATACTTACACACATACTTGCTTACTTACATTACATACATATTACAGACATCACATGCTACCACTTCGTGAGAGAAGAAAAATAGCTGATATCTTATTTTTATCTAAAATAGCGCAAAGTCATGTTGACTCTTCACATCTCCTCTCTAACATAAATTTAAACGTCCCTAGAATAGCTACAAGACATCCTAAATGCTTACAGGTACCCTGTAGTACGACTAAATACAGGCGAAACTGTTTCTTCTTAAGAGCATCTGACTCCGTAAACAAACTGGTAGACTTTCCCGATTTTGACCTGTTCAACACATCCTTGAATTCAATTAGACAACATATAGCTAAAAACTGGTTTTGCGTCTCACTGTCTTACATTTTTAGTGTAATATTAATAACGTTTCTCTACTTTCATGAGCATAAAAAAAAATGTTTCAATATGCGAAAACAGATAAATTGTGTCTAATTATTTAATTTATTAGTAATTGTCGTGTAATCTTCCTAATTTTGATGTAAACAAGGGTCACACGCATCATTTGCCGTGGAAAGGCACCTTATTTTGTGTTAAGTATGTAATTTATAGATTACGCTAGAGAGATCATAGATCTAATTTTATATAATTCAAAGTAAAACCTTAAAAAACTAGGTAGATTTAAGTAAGTTTAGACGAGTTATCACGTTTGGGAACGCGCAAATTCATCCACGGACACGGGGGGGTGCATGAAGACTGAGGAGGGCAGCGCAGGCGGCGAAATGCGAGAGCGGCCGCGACGCAGGAGTGCCGATACAGCTGCGAGAGCGACCGCACGCACCTCATAGCGCTTGGAGCACAGCGAAGAAGTTTTTTTTTGAAGATGTCCTGAAGACAGGGCGGAGGCACAAACGTGCACAGTACGGCCCGGCGGAGTTCACCGCGTTAAAAAAACACGTACACGGTGTTGTAGCTGTTGAGTAGCATGCGACAGCGCCGTTAATCTTCCTCACGGCGGGCGCGCCCTCCGCGCCGCCATATTAAGAACCACGCGAAACTGATGGCGCGAACGACCCACGCGGTGGAGAATGGAGATGCGGACATGAAGCAGGATTGCGGTGGCAGTGGAGTCCCGCGCCTCCTCAAGGAATAAGGTATCCTTCGTCCCCGTGTCCCAGTGCGCGCAGTTTTTTTGTGATGGACTTTTAAACTCGTATTAGTTTTTATTTTACTTCCTTGTACATTTAAACTAAGGAATGTTCTAACTTTAAGTACCGACGTAAGGTACATCTATTCCTTTCGGGGCAACGACCCCCTTATCTCTTTGTCCTTAAGCGCAGTCATTGCGTGTTCGAATGTAACGTAGGTTTAGCTACTGTTAAATAATTAAGAACTGTTCTTTTGGGGCAACAACCCCCGTGTATTATGTTTGTATGTGTACCTTTAAAGAAATACATTCCAGTACCTAAATTCTGTAGTTTTTAATCAATGGATACGTAACGACCTTGCCCATAGGCTAAGATCCACCACAAGAGGACCTTGTACTCCAAAAGTTCAGCGGCTTATCCGCGTAGCATCCGGCATCCTTCTTTTCCTAATTTATCTCAATTTAAAATACTTGTCGTAGATTAGTTACACCTTTTATTAGCTACACTAAAGTTAAAGTCTTTTTATACATAACACTAAAATCATTACCCTTTTTTTTTATACACTCACACAAACCTTTAAACACAAATAAATACATACGACAATGGCGCCCGAACTATATAGTTTTTAATCATTAGCATATTTATGGAATCTTAGCTCCTTTAATTATTATTTTCACACAAGTTTTTTTATATTTTTTTTGCATCACGAAGACAGGCAAGGGTTGCCTATCCATTGAATTGAAACGTAAAGCATTCGAATTTCAAAGAATAAAAAGAAGATTTTGTGTACTGCTTTGTAAGTATATGTACAGAACAGCTAACCTACAAATTGATGTCCTGTCTATTTTTACAGGACTTGAATGTTTATTCTCTTTTCATTTGGTAGCTCATCTAGATGAATGCGGCTTCACAGCATTATATAAATTTTTTTTGCTTAGACAAATATTGTGTTTAACAGTACTTTGTCAGTTTTAGTGTTTTCAACTATGATGGAGAGAACTAGAATTCAACCATCCATGTACCAAGAACCACTAATGTCTCCTATTGCGACAACATCAAGCTTCCTTGATCAGCCGATCACGGAGCATCTCAATTTTGTCAATACGAGTCCTCGAGGGAATGCTGCCTGTGACCATGTTTCAACAAAAATAAGCACAGCGGTGACCTACTCTAACAACTTCGAAATTCCACAGCCTGCACTTCATGAAGGTAACCACTTTATCCCTCCTATGAATAATAAACACTCAACAATGTATAATTATTGTGATAAAGTTGAATTGCCAAATATACAAGAACCACAAGTCATCTACGCTGCGGTGAATAATAGTAACCATAACTTAAAGTCGTGGAACTTAAAATATGATGGTTTGACATGTGTGAATGAATTTTTAAACCGTGTGGAAGAAATTAGGGTTGCGAGAAATGTCGAAGTGTCTATACTTCTTAGAGGTTTCTCCGAACTACTTCAGGGTACAGCGTTGAAACTTTATAGGTCTGTTCGAAGTAAAATTAATACCTGGCAGGAACTGTGTGAAGTTTTTAAACAAAATTTCCTGGCTATTGACTATGAGTATTGTACTGAGAAGACCATTAGAGATCTCAAACAAAAGCAGGGTCAATCCGTGTTGAATTTTGTTATAGATATCAAGGATCTTAACCACAAATTAAGTAGGCCTATACCTGATGACTCTCTGATTGAAATCGTGAAGCACAACTTATTGCCAGCTTATGCACAGCTGTTAGCTAATAATGCGGTTAGCTCTTTTGAAAGTTTGGTTTCTTTAAGTAAAAACTATGAGGCTTACTCTAGCCTGTTAGGCAACAAAAATTACAGGGTGGGCATGGTACAGAATACAGGGCAGAGTTCTCCGGCTCAAAACATAACACAAACATATCGCAAGCAGATAAGCCCAGCTGTTAGGCCCAATCTTGAACCTGAATTTTGTAGAAAGTGTAAGCGTTCTGGTCATTCTTACAAAGTCTGCCGGAGTGTCCCAGGCGTGATTTGTTTTAAGTGTGGTAAGCACGACGTAACGACAGTATCTTGTCCAGATTGTAATAATTCTACCACCCCAGTAAATAGGGGAAGGTCAGGTAACAACAACCAAAATTTTTTTAAACAAAAAAACTAAGTAAAGGGGAAGTTGGTCAGCATCGTACACCACCCACACAATGCGATTTGATTTCTCCTGAAGTATTAACTATTGAAGATGATAATAGGTTATTTCTTAAATTTAAGATTAATAACAATAATTTTGTTGGTTTATTGGACACTGGTGCGAATTTTTCAGTGTTTGGAAATAACTTTCACAAAGAATTTTTAAATAAAGCGAGCATGAAGAGTACTTTTATTAATGCTCGAACTGCTGATGGGTCACCGATAAAAATAGCTGGCACACTTTCGTTGCCAACTACTTTTCGTAAAATTTCGAAGTCGTTTGATTTTATTGCAATGCCGAATATACGCAATAATATAATTCTAGGTATGGATTTTGTTTATGCATTTCAAATTATGAACATTTTTAATTTTGACAAAAACTGTCTTGCTACTAAACCAACGACGGGATCATATATCCCGAGTGATTCTTTAATGCAAATAGATGAAGTTAAGGCAATAGTTCCTCGCGAACAACTGTCCAGTGACCAGGAGTCACAACTTTCTCGGATAGTACAGAAGTTTACGAGTATTTCTTCAGAAAAGGCTGGCTTAGGTAAAACTAACCTGGTTACACACCGTATTGTGACCGAAGGCCCACCAATCAAGCAACGTTATTACCCATTGTCGCCAGTTAAACTTAAGGCGTTGAATGAAGAGGTGGATAGGATGTTAGCATTAGGAGTAATCGCGCCTTCACGCTCTCCTTGGGCGAATCCAGTTGTAATGGCATCTAAGAAGGACGGTTCATTGCGATTTTGTTTAGACGCTAGGAAACTTAACGATGTCACAGTTAAGGACTCGTATCCGATACCTTACATTAGTTCAATCTTAGATAACCTTAAGGGGTCACGATATTTGACCTCTCTTGACCTTTCTAGTTCTTTTTGGCAAATTTTGTTAGACGATTCCGACGGTATAGCGTCAAGGTCGAATCGAGATTTATCAAAACAAGAAGATCCGAGCACTTCTTGTCAAAAAACTGCTTTTATAGTCCCGAATAGGGGTCTTTTCGAATTTAAGCGCATGCCATTCGGTCTCTCAAATGCGGGAGCCGAGATGCAACGATTAGTTGATAAGCTATTTTCACACCAATTTGGCGAAAAGGTATTTGCATTTTTGGATGACTTGCTTATCGCAACACCCACTTATAATCAACATATCGAGATATTAGATAAAGTTTTTGAAGCCCTTAAACAATCAGGCTTAACATTAAACTTAGAGAAGTGTAAATTTTGCATGCCAGAGTTAAAATACCTAGGCTATGTTGTAAACGCCCACGGCTTACAAACCGACCCTGATAAATTAACCAGTATACGTAACTTTCCTCTGCCAACCACTGCCAAGCAGTTGCGGGGTTTTATAGGTTTGTGTTCATACTACAGGCGTTTTGTTAAAGATTTTTCCACGATCATAGCTCCGATGACAGCCTTGATAGGTAAAAGAAAAGGGAAGGACAAAGTAGAATGGACTGATGAAGCAAATAAGTCGTTTGACGCTCTCAAACAAGCTCTGCTAACAGCTCCAGTTTTAGCCTGCCCTGACTTCTCAAAACCGTTTGTGTTGCATTGCGACGCATCATCAGTAGGTCTTGGAGGTGTTCTAACACAGGAATTCGATGGTACCGAACACCCAGTAGCCTATCATTCACGTCTGTTATCTCGTCCGGAACGCAATTATAGCACTACTGAGAGAGAATTACTTGCAGTCGTAGACTCCATAAACCATTTTAGGTCTTATTTGGATGGGTTTCGTTTCACAATCGTGACTGACCATATGAGTCTCAAGTGGCTCAGATCTTTAAACAACCCATCCGGACGTTTAGCCCGTTGGGCAATGCAAATTTCTCAATATAATTTCGATATCCGCCATAAGCAAGGCAAATTACACGTCGTACCCGATTTTTTGTCACGAATGTCGGTAGATCTAATTACTTACGCTGAAGGAGCAGATAAGACATCTGACACTTGGTATTTGAAAATTTTTAAGGGCTGTCAAACTCAACCGCAAAGTTACAAAAATTTTTTCATAGAAAAGAACATTTTATATCGTTATAATAATCCAAAATCGAGTTTAGACAAACATAATTGGAAAATTGTAATTCCTTCCGAATTAATTGAATCGTGTATAAACGAAGCCCATGATAACCTCGACGCAGTACACCCAGGTATTGTCAAGACGTACTATAAACTTAAGAGTCTGTATTACTGGAGGAATATGCACGCCGATGTAGTTAAATACGTTGAAAAATGCCATACGTGTAAAGCGTACAAGCACAATAACGCGGCACCGCAAGGTTTGATGACCACGCAAAAAGCAGTTCATTACCCTCTACACACGATTTCAATCGATTTGATAGGCCCATTCCCAAAAGCCCATTCTGGGCACATATATATTTTATCAGTTGTTGATATTTTCACAAAGTATTGTTGGTTGCACCCGCTGCGAACGGCAACTACAAAAACTATTACTTCTTTTCTAGAATCCGAAATTATTATGAAGCACGGAACTCCCTCGATTTTAATATGCGATAACGCTACTGTTTTTAAGAGTAGAGATTTCACTAAATTTTCTAAAAGATTTAACATCGCCAAAATCTTTTATAATTGTTATTACACTCCACAGTCTAATACTGTGGAACGATATAACCAAACAGTGGAGACTTGTTTATCAATTTTAGTCGGTAACGACCACCGTACTTGGTCGAAGCATTTGCCACGCATTCAACTAGCTCTTAATAGCTCCGTGAATATTGCTACGGGCTACACGCCCTACTTTTTGATGACAGGAAGGGAGATTATGGTAGACGGCAGTCTACACTCTCTACACACGAAACCACCAAAAGATTTGATAGCCTTACAAGTAGCTGATAGGGAAAAGTCCGCGACAGCCCTGACCGAGCTCTCCGACATCTTTGAGCAAGTTCAGGAAGCACTGACGGATGCGTATCAGCGTAGTGCAGCTAGGTATAATAGGAGACGAAAACACGTGACGTTCGACACAGGTGACATAGTGTGGCGTAGGAATTTCGTCCAATCTAGTGCAGCTAATTTTTTCTCCAGCAAACTAGCTCCGCGTTTCGTGAAATGTAAGATTTCAAGAAAACTTTCTGATGTGGCCTACATGCTAGAAGATTTAGAATCAGGTAGCTTAGGCAAGTACCATGTAAAAGATATGGTGAAACAAGGTACTTAAATGTAATAATATCTAAAATTTTGTTTTTGTTGAAAATATTTTGTTTTTAAAAGAATTTTCTAGGTGGCCGATATACCACAGTACCCCATTATACCCTTCAATTAGTAATATTGGTTAGACATATTTTTCACGTCGAATCATTACTATAACATAACATTTTCGTTTCAAACAATTGTTTTTTAAAGAATTTCGAAAAATTTAATGTATTTTTTTTTAAAATGGCGGCAAAATTTTTTTTGAGATTTCACTAATTTTTGAAACTGGACGACTAAGCGAGCATAGCTCTCTTTAAATTTTAAATTTTGGCCAAGTAGTTTTGAAGAAATAATGAAATTAACAATTTTTAAATCTGAACCATTTTTAAGGGAAATGGCGGCACTTTGTAACTCAAATAAAAACCAAACTAATAAACTTATGGTTATGTAACTCGTTAAATCGTACCTATACATACCTGGCCATGGGCCCAAATTAGTATTTTGAAATTTGAACTATTAATATTTTTTTAATAAGGAATCTTAAGTTGTCATTCGGAAATTTTTGAACAAATTAATTTTTCAAACATAGTTTTTGTTTGTAAACAGGTTAGTAAAGATAAGAAACAATGCAATTACTTGCATTGCGTTCATATTTAACACCTCTGTTAAGAAGGTCGACTTAATTCAACATTTTTTTGGTTCACTATAATACCTACTTGCTTGGTACTTTGGAACAGTTCCGTTCTACCTGTTTTTGTTAAACTTTACTGATACGTCAAAATGCAAACCAAATGCATATTCTTTTCCATCAGCAGGTATTTCATAAATTACACTTAACTACTTACTTTGTCACAAATCAGATTAGAGTTATAGGCAGAATTTTAGCTTATTCAACTCAAATGGTTACAATTTTTGGAAATTTTCAGTTTGAGATAAATTCAAACACAAGTTCTCTTTTTCATGATCTTTTTATTGAGTTCATAGTTAATGACCAAAAGGTTATTTACTTATTATTATTATACTTTACTTACTAAGGTGTGCATGATATATGATGTACTGCATCACAATTAGTTATTAGGTTTTTACGATAAGGATCAATTGACATTGTTGTTTGTTCAATGCCACAAGGCATTGGATCTTAGTAGAAATGGTTCGGTTAAAAGCCGCTACCACATGTCTAATTTTTCTGCGGAACGGCTTAAGCAAAGGTAGCCACAACATGTAACATGTTAGTACCTTTTCTAAGCAAAAGTTTTTGCCTAAATATTTTTATGGATAGGTTTCAAACGATATTCTTAAATATGGTCTTGATTACCCTACTTAATAAAATTACACTGAATACACCTCATCAACACCAACAATAGCACGGATTGATCTTGTTGTTACTTTGTAGTCATGGGAACGTTGTAGATACTCTGACAGAAATTAGTGACAGAGAGTTAATAATGAATGTTTTTATAAAAGAAGATTTGAAGATTGATGGTAAGAAAGGAAGGGGTAGACATGGGTGCTAGCGTGATGTAATACTTTTAAGTACCGGCAGGATTTAAGGGTAGGTATGAATGCGGATAGGATAGATGGTTGAGGTATGAATTAGGAACTAAGGGATGGATGGTCAAGAGAGTGGTAGTGTATTAATGTCAATCTATCATGTTTTGAATAAGACTTGAGTAGACACATATTTTCTATGCGTTGGACGTTCGTGGGTAAAACTGCGTTTTACTGTTCAAAAAGAGGGATATTGTCGTGTAATCTTCCTAATTTTGATGTAAACAAGGGTCACACGCATCATTTGCCGTGGAAAGGCACCTTATTTTGTGTTAAGTATGTAATTTATAGATTACGCTAGAGAGATCATAGATCTAATTTTATATAATTCAAAGTAAAACCTTAAAAAACTAGGTAGATTTAAGTAAGTTTAGACGAGTTATCACGTTTGGGAACGCGCAAATTCATCCACGGACACGGGGGGGTGCATGAAGACTGAGGAGGGCAGCGCAGGCGGCGAAATGCGAGAGCGGCCGCGACGCAGGAGTGCCGATACAGCTGCGAGAGCGACCGCACGCACCTCATAGCGCTTGGAGCACAGCGAAGAAGTTTTTTTTTGAAGATGTCCTGAAGACAGGGCGGAGGCACAAACGTGCACAGTACGGCCCGGCGGAGTTCACCGCGTTAAAAAAACACGTACACGGTGTTGTAGCTGTTGAGTAGCATGCGACAGCGCCGTTAATCTTCCTCACGGCGGGCGCGCCCTCCGCGCCGCCATATTAAGAACCACGCGAAACTGATGGCGCGAACGACCCACGCGGTGGAGAATGGAGATGCGGACATGAAGCAGGATTGCGGTGGCAGTGGAGTCCCGCGCCTCCTCAAGGAATAAGGTATCCTTCGTCCCCGTGTCCCAGTGCGCGCAGTTTTTTTGTGATGGACTTTTAAACTCGTATTAGTTTTTATTTTACTTCCTTGTACATTTAAACTAAGGAATGTTCTAACTTTAAGTACCGACGTAAGGTACATCTATTCCTTTCGGGGCAACGACCCCCTTATCTCTTTGTCCTTAAGCGCAGTCATTGCGTGTTCGAATGTAACGTAGGTTTAGCTACTGTTAAATAATTAAGAACTGTTCTTTTGGGGCAACAACCCCCGTGTATTATGTTTGTATGTGTACCTTTAAAGAAATACATTCCAGTACCTAAATTCTGTAGTTTTTAATCAATGGATACGTAACGACCTTGCCCATAGGCTAAGATCCACCACAAGAGGACCTTGTACTCCAAAAGTTCAGCGGCTTATCCGCGTAGCATCCGGCATCCTTCTTTTCCTAATTTATCTCAATTTAAAATACTTGTCGTAGATTAGTTACACCTTTTATTAGCTACACTAAAGTTAAAGTCTTTTTATACATAACACTAAAATCATTACCCTTTTTTTTTATACACTCACACAAACCTTTAAACACAAACAAATACATACGACATAATCTTGGTATAAAACACTGTATTTTTTCCGAATAAAATTAAAAAATAAAATAAATACCAACTCTCGAAAAACATAACCCTCCTTCTTGCGCAGGCGGGTAAAAATGGCCATCATAATATGTATCTACTATAATTTTCAAAGATCTTTGTGGTTATGTTTGATCCTGGAACCTGTATCAAAAGCTCAGAATCTAGGGTTCTCCGCTCTTAAGTTTGGTAGGTGCTAGCAAAAGATATGTTTAATAGTGATAGAACCTTACTTAGGCCTATGTTCACCAAATTGTAACATGACGATTATTTGTTTAACCATCCATTGTTGACATGTGAATAGCTGTCAAAAACAGACAGTTAAATATCTAATCACCTTTTCAAGTTTCAGTGCATTTTTCCGACTTATTATAATCTGCGTTCTAAAAGGCGCTCTATTCTATGTAGTCAAAGAGACTTTGTCACTGAAACGTAAAACGTTGAGTGTGACAGGTACAAAAAGCTTCCTCTTTTTCTATTGTGTGAACTCGTTTGGAGTTATCGATCAGGGTTTATGTCAGTAAGTACTGGAGGCTTCGCGAGGCCTGCCATTTATCGCGATAAGTCTCGTATCGCAACCGAAGTGTAAATAAAGAGCTGTATCTTACCTCCACTAATACCGCACTTAAAGCTCGGTCTCAAAGTGAGCGGGCGCGGGGCGGCGGCGGCAGGGGTGCGGGGAGCGGCACGTTTCAATACTTATGTCGCAGCCAACTAGCTTAATTCGCCGTTCAATTAGTACTCAATCTCATCTCATCTCACGCCTAGAAATAGCCCCCTGTGCCCGGCGGTGTCCGTTGAACTAAGTAACTGTACAATATTGTATTTTGAAACATCATGTGTACGGCATATAGCAAAAATTAATCTGAATCTGAACTGCCTAGCCTTTTGAAGCCAGTTGAACTGAGCCGTTTAGGCTCAGTTCAACTGGCTTCCTGATGACATTCAGCCGTCCAAAATGACTTGGAACGACAACGTTGACTACTTGCCTAGCCCAGTCATTTAAGTAGGGGAGGTTTCGAGTTGATTAAAAAAAATAACCGCCAAAGCTAAAGGGTGCCTTAGCCTTCTAACCTAACCAATCCAAGTCGGATTTGTACTCATATAGGAGTCGGGCAGGAGAGGTTTTAGGTTATCATAATATCATGTCTCTCAGAATTGTGGTTCGTTTGAAGGATTTTCGGATTTGATTTTGTTATAATTTTTTAATTCAAAACACATTTTTTGAGCTAAAAATAGCTTTTTTTTTCACAGAATCGCCGTATTGTATGAAGCCTGAGCAATGGTCAGCCAGTTTATTAATGTTGTATTAGACACTACGACTGAATACGGCCCTCGCTGACTTTGATGGTACGGCTACATTAGCGGCCTACGGCGATAATTTGGGAAATCGCGACAAGTGTAGCCGTGTAGTTCGTCACTCGGCGATGTATCGGGCGAATTATCACTTACGTCAACTCCGCAGACAGGCAACGATTGACCGCTAATGCAAATAAAAACATCGCCGATAGCCGAAAAAGATGATTTTAGGACGAGAATGCTACACAAATTATCTAGTGCTAATGTAGCCGTACCATGAGACCGAGGGCTTATCGCGGTAAGTGTCGTTCCACAGCCGGAACGTAAATGTAGAGCTGCTCACACAGCCACAATACGCTTTAGTGAGCATCTACACGAATGGTACTACCTACACTTCTGTACCATCTGCAAAATAATATAGAGAGGTAAAGTTTGCGTGTTTGTAAGTTTGGATGTAAGAGTGATCTCAAGAACACTAGTTCTGGAGATCACTCTTGGGCTATTAAGCCCAATTTTTTTTTAAAAAAGCTCTCTAATCATTCAGTGACTGCATATTGAGTGAGTTACAATTAGGACTAAAGTATGAGGCATCATGAGATATTTAACTTTTGTTTAGAATATTTAAAATATTTTTAGTAAGTACCTACCTGTGTTGGTATCTTGGTTTTGTGGTTTCTAATTATAGCTAAGAGTAATTACCTATACCTAAGAAAATATGCTCAGAGGCATTTAAAACTTCTTCTATTCATTTTTGTATGGAAAACCTTAAAAACGTTTTTTTTTGCTAAATAAGTCAGTTATTTTTTGTAAATTTTGTTTCATTGAATTAGGTTAGTTACATTGAAAAATAACAACAGAGTTTTATTATCATTCTTTATTTACAGATAAAATATTTGTATTTGTAACTAGTACAGGAATATGTTAAAATAGAAAATATGAAATTGTTATATAAATAGTTATGTACAAGATCATGAATATAACAAAAAACTTGACTTAGGCCCATGTTCACCGAACTCTAAATTTATTGACATACAAGTTGTTGAAAAGCTGTCAAAATAGTCGGTTAATAATTTAATCGTTTCTTTAAAGTTTTGGTGTACTCTGGCCTTATATAGATATCGTTCAAGGTTGAAAATGGTAACAATTTTTTTTTTCAAATTAAAAAACGTTTTTTGTTCAATTTAAATATGGACAAAATACGATTAATCTCAATAATCCCTATTTTTAATGTCATGTCTTATTAGGTGATATTACTAAAAAACTTTAAAAATATATATTATTATGATTCGATGACGATTAACTAAGTCTTAAAATTTATTGTCCGTAATCTAAAAACGATCAGTGTAGAATATTAAATATAGGTCCTTAATCATAATGTATAATTAATATTTCTATCTATACGTATGGACAAAATTCACTATCAACTAAGAATGTGCAAAAACTTAAATAACTAGGTACAATAATTACGTTACAAGCATATTTTTAACACATTTATAATAATTACAAAATCACTGATGGATTATTTTCTAGTAATTATAAAATACATTTTAAGACATTGATATTTAAGACAACATTTAATTGACAATCTAGATAAATTACGAAACAATAATTAACTAGACTTAATAATTAATAAAATACTGTTGATAGAATAATAATATACAATTACAAAGTATTTCGAATAATTTATTTGTGTCTAACTGCAAAAAGGTTTTTATCATTATGGAAGAATTGTAAGACAACAAGATATTGTATCTTTAAGATAAATTCATATAGGTAGAAAACCAGCAAAAGCCAGCGTTTTGTGAAAATCCGTGTTTTGGGTTACAATATACATATTTAAGACGAAATTCCGTTGTTAGTATTGTTGTTGGGAAATATGCCACTTCACATTAGCCCAACTCTAACCCAAAATGAATTCGATAAAGAATGGATTGACGCGGGTTCCACTGCAATATTTTTTAAGCAAACACGACTAGGTCAGTTAGACTTATGTTCAGCAAAATTTAACATGGCGATTATTTGTCTAACTATTGTTAACATGACATGTAGCTTGTTGAAAAGCTGTCAAAAAAAGACAGTTAAAAATTTATCCACCTTGTCGAGTTTTGGTGCACTTTGATCATAAAGTTAGTTAATTTCGTCTAAAATGACACAAAAAAATCGTGCAAATTCTTAATGTAAGTACTTCCTAACAATTCCATTACACGCAAATTTCTTACTCGACTCCAAATGACTCAAAAATAAATTATCAAATGTATATCAAATCGATTGTGCTCGATTCTTATTTCATTTTTCATTTTTTATCATCCCAAAAATATTTCTCTTAATTTTTAACTTGGCACTCATGTGTATATCACAGATCTTTGACTAAAACCGTCGCTTCAAACCGGTCACACACACATGCGAAAATAAGTATTACTAAAGTACATAGAAATGTACCATTTATAATATTTTTAACCAGTTAGGATCATTTGCTTGGCGGTCAACTTTTGATTGACAAAGCAATGGACATTGAAGTCACGTATCACACCGCTGGCAATGAACGAACAGCTACGAACGAGCTAAAGCGAGTGTACAGTTGTGACCGTTTTGTCGTGGGCTGTAGCGTGGATGGTGTGACAGTCAGCGGTCAATTATTATTATGTCTTTCTTTGTTTACAAAAAATAGAAAATATAGAATAATAAAAAATTGAATTTGAGAAAATAGCCGATAGCCCGTCGCTTCCTCGCCAGCGGTGAGACAAGTGCCTGACTTAGATATTCTGTTCAAATGTAAATTAACGCATGTGTATGTTCTCAAGTTTATTACGAAACATGGTACAAACATCATTTGACAGCACCTCTTTGCCCTCTCGTAACAGGGTAAACATTACCTACGCTTACAGTCCATATTTTTCATTCCCATCTATAATATTTTAACATTAATTTGAGATTGTTCCCTAATTGCAGTCCTCTTCCTCGTTGTTAGATTTGTCGTTACGATCGCACAAATAACTTTTAATGCCGTCCTTATTCAGTTTAGTATCCTGCTCGAAAAGTTTGCTGATAGTATCCTTAAAAAATCCCCTAGGCTGTATCGCGGACTCTAATTTCGTTTCGACGGACATCTTCCTTTTTTTACGGCCAGCATCGTGTGAGTAGCGGCTAAGGTCTAAAGAGAAACTTTGTCGTATCGCTTTCTGGTTCTTTAAGTTTGGATATTCTTTATTAGTTGCGAAGTTGTCTTTATCAATTTCGTCAGTAGGATGTCCCTCGTATCCGTCGTTGCCCGCCCCGCATTCGGCTTCCTCGTCTCGGTCATGTTTAGGTATTGTGAAGAGCAATCTTTCATTGTCCATGAAAGTGAGCACGGGTGATCGTTCATTGATAACTTTACAGGATGCCCCGAAGAGTTCAAGTTTGTTTTGGCTGCTGGAGTCATCGTTATAAATTGTTTCCCCGGATCGCTCGGTATCGGATGTCTTGTTTTCTAGTATAGTCCTGAGTTCGGGGTTCTTGATCACAGTTCGTTGAACTTCGTTGTTGGCTACCTCCGTTGCTTCGTCTGTGAGGATTATTTTCTTATCTTTTATCTTAGAGAATTGAGAGCTGGGAGCTTCTGTTAAATTCATTCGCGAGTTTAGGCTCGACATCTTATGAGCAGGCGACATCAGGGTGTTATTGTATTTTTCCGTCCTAGTGGAGTCCTTGCCTTTGGTGTGGATTCCGAAGATTCGTTTTATTGACTGACGAAACTGCAAGTGTAAAACAAGTTTATTATAATAACTCGAAATTGTTTTATGAAAATTTGAGAAACCAACGTCGTCTAATGTACCAATGGTTTAAGGGTTTTGACTTGGGTCTGCGTAGACTATTTTGTTTGTTTTATTAATGGTATGTTTTTCTTACAAAATTAGTACCTACTCGTTATTCAACAAGAGATTTTTATTGAAAAGGTTCAAACTTTTCATCCAATGGCAGGTCTCTGGATCTAGATTGGATGTTTTGGAGACTATTTTTTTGTGATCATAAATATGATAATTGGTCTGCATAGTTACAAAGGAAGAAGAGCACCATAGATACTTACTTGCGTATTCATTCCAACGTATATTAGTGGATTGTAGCAAATCGAGCTCTTGGCAACCAAAGCTGGAAAAACGCTGGCTCCGGGTGAGACCTGTGCAAATAAAAAAAAACCTTATTAAGCCTAATTTAAGTTCTTTTTACTCTAACTATTTAGCGCAAGAATAACAAAAAGTAGCATATGCAACTTTCTGCAAAACATATTTTCTAAGCGTACAGTTTTCTTTCCAAAAAAGAATCCAATGATATGGGTACCAATGCTTTTGTTTTCGTATTTCCCTTCCATATTTTTACGCACCTCTATTTATAGCCTGTGCTTTGTAGAGGCTTTCCGTTTGTCTTTGATTTGGCTATAAAAATAAGGAAAAGTATTTCTGAACTGTATCGGTTCAAATGGTATAAAAGGTAAACAAAGAACAAATACTGTCAAGATGAGTATTGTATTGCATTCATTGTATTCTGAATGAGTATACAAGAACTTGACTTTAATCTAAGTCACGATGTCAGAACACGAAACAAGTAAAATAGAACACTTTCTTTTATTTTCATAGAATTTCAATACAGCTAAAGAAACGGGCCATCTCATTTTTTATTTACTATTGCGCCTTTATTTAGCGATTAATGGTCAAAACCCACCAGAACGCATTGCGATTTAAAATAAAAAAACACACAATCATGTGCATATAGCTTAAATGCCGTGAAAATGTTTTTATCGACTCTCAACTCGTTAATTTTCTATCTATAAATATCTGCTTGTTACAACACATTTAATTTACGAGTACAATCCATTTTGTTCTCCGGCAACAGAAAAAACGTCCATCACGAGACCAGAATACTAAACGCAGAGATAAGAAATCTATAAGATATTTTTATCCTAAAACGTGATGGATAACTTTTTTATAATTTACACCAAAAATTAGAAACAAAAATAACAAAAGTAATTAAACTAATGTATTGTAGCAACTGAAAGTTTATCACTTAGGGCTTCAGAAAAAGTCAAACAAAAATACGCTTGTTTCTACCATTCGAGATATTTTATCTCTCTCGTTTTAAAAGTCATAGCACATAGAAGGTATGTAGAACGACAAACGTGATCAGTGAGAGACGGTACAAAAACCAAAAAATGGACCACTATATTAGGTGCAGTATACATTCCGTAGTCACAAACAAGCGCCAGCTGCAACAGTGATAATTATTGACGTCTTGTTCTCGCTATAGTCACTTGTATGTCTCTCTATCTTTTTAATTGACCCACGTAACATAATACTGTCAACAGAGCTCTGTAGTGTCCGTTTGCTTGTAGTTATATTGGGTCCACGCGCTTTGTACTAAATTACTCGTACCGTTTCTTCATCAAATTATTTCAATGGTGTTCACGCACTTTCTATGCTGATTTTGATTTTCGAGCCGCGCAACGCGACGCTGCACGCCGCGTCTCCCTCAACGAGGCCTAAAATAGTCTCTTCCAGGCATAAATACAAAGCTATCTTTTCAGATCTTCAGTTTCTGCCAATTGATTCAAGCTCTAAACTAGCAAGTTTTGACCTTTAAGCTAAATACGGCAGAGGCGACAGAGAGAGGCGGCTGGAAAATTTCAAAGATATTGCAGGCACACGGAATAGGGATATCCGTTTCAGTGAGGTACGTGAATGCCTGGAGCGAGTGTCGAGGGGTCTAAATTTATAGGCTTTGTTAGTTCTAACAAGACTTCCGTCGCAAACTTAGGCGTCTACTTCAGCATTGAAATTGAGTATATTTTCACTGACAAATGTTATTTGGGGAGCTATATACAGTAACATCGATTCTGTCTCAACATAATACACACTTAACTAGTATTTTGCTCTCGTTTCCCAGCTTATGGCAATCACTAATCGCGTGTCTTTTTTTGTGAAATGATTTTCATATTAATGTAGTATGTACTTAGTACTTGTATGTACTTAGTAGTTAGTTCTGGAGATTACCTTTGCATACAAACTGAAAAGCTTTATCTCTGTATAACATTAGTAAAGTTATACCTAAACATTGGAATGAGAAACACAAAAAACAACAATTTTAATGAAACTTGCAACAAATAATCTTTTAATATAAAAAAGCTGACTTCTCGTCATTAGAATTGGTTTTTGGTATTTTGATTTTTTTAATAACGCTCGATCAATTTCGATAAAACTTTAACGGAATAACTGACTTAAAATAGTTTTTTTCCCAAATCGGTTCAAGCGTCTTTGAGTAATCTAGGAACAAACATTAAAAAAAAGTGTCAGATGAATTCAGAACCTCCTCCTGAAGTCGGTTAAAATAACAATTTTAACAACTTTTGGTTTGGACATTCAATTTTTCAAATAATTTAAGCGATATTTTGCTTAAGGCAATAATTTAATTTAAAAGATATCCTGTATTTATTCAATCATCGTTTCAAAGCACAGAGTAAATACGAGAAAAGCAATGCAAAAAGAGGAATTCAATTTTGCATAAGCCACAGTGTAGCATCAACGCCCGGTAAGCTTACTTATGTTCCGAAATCTGCCACCTTCCCTCTAATGAGGTTTATCATTTATCAGAATGAGACAAAACTGTAAATAGACAGATTAGATTAGTTAGAGCGATGATAACCTAGTTGGAGAACGCCCGCCTCTCAAGCCAGAGGGAGCGGGTTCAAACCCAGCTGACGGCCTATATATCGTCACGCCTTTCCCCCGAAGGGGCTGGCAGAGGTGTAGTACTACACCCACACTTCAAGAACGATATTCAGTCCCAAATGTGACAGGGGGCGAGCCTGTCGCCACACACCGGGCTCCAGTCATGTAGCAGATGACATACAACACGTACATATGTTCACACAATGAACAAATTGGTGCGTGCTGCTGGCTAGGTTTGAACCCGCTTCCTCTGGCTTGAGGTACAGGCTTTCTCCCAACTAGGCTGTCATCGCAATTGTGCGTGCTTAAAAGGCCCGCGACGCTTTGAAATTTCCATACAAACGCGCTTTTCAAATTTCTTGAAAACCGTTTGTCAGATTATGATGAAATTTAGCATGTACAATAAAATTAACAATATCTCCGCCCCTATGTCCTTGGTTTTTTTAAAAAACGTTCTCAAGCGAAAATAGAGCTATGAAAAATATCTGCATTTGTAAGGAGTCAATTTTGACTGATTTATTCAATAGATAGACAAAGCAAATCAAAAATCCCTTTACATAGGGTGGTTGTTTACATCATTAGCTTTTAAATGAATCCATAATACAAGTGACATTCTTAGTTGTTTGAGAATGATTAGAGAAGTGCAAAAGTCACTAAAAAAACCACTTTGTCACTCTGTAGGTAACTTTAAAGGCTCGTCAGTATCTTTACTTGCTCTCTTCGCTCGTCATCTTCTTCTAGACGAAATGGCTATGGAAAACCTTAAGCCAATGCGAAGTTAGTCTAAAGTGGTCGCCGGGTTCTTAACCTAAGATTACTACAATTTACTCACAATGCCTTCAGAAGCGAATTGTTCCATCAGTGCGAAGACCGAGTAAGGTGTCCATGCGACGGTGAAGGAGATGATCATGATAAACACCATGGCTGTAGCGCGCGCCTCCGCCCGGCTCACGCGCCCAAGCCGCTGCGAGTTCTACGAAATAATTGATACATTAGAAAACAAGTATAAATTTTAAATTAAAAAAAGCCCTGAACACCGATTTTCAGTTACACTGATTTTCATCAAACATAAGTAAGAAACAAAACCTTTCAAACATAACGGAACGGAACGATGAATTAGTCACCTTTCAAACAAAATGGAACGGAACGGTGAATTAGTCACCTTTCAAACAAAACGGAACGGTGAATTAGTCACCTTTCAAACAACACGGAACGGAACGGTGAATTAGTCACCTTTCAAACAAAACGGAACGGAACGGTGAATTAGTCACCTTTCAAACAAAACGGAACGGAACGGTGAATTAGTCACCTTTCAAACAGAACGGAACGGTGAATTAGTCACCTTTCAAACAAAACGGAACGAGACGATGAATTAGTCACCTTTCAAACAAAACGGAACGGAACAATGAATTAGTCACCTTTCAAACAAAACGGAACGGAACGATGAATTAGTCACCTTTCAAACAAAAAAAAAACAAAAAAAATCGGTTCACCCGTTCGGGAGCTACGATGCCTCAGACAGACACACACACATTCACACACTGACACGTCAAAATTATAACACCCCGTCATTTTTGCGTGGGGGGTTAAAAAAACGTCATCTGTTACATAACTGGAGCCCAGTGTATGGCGACAATTTCCCTTGACAATTTTCCCTGTCATATTTGGGACTGAATATCATCCGGCGAAGTGTGGGTGTTGTAATACATTTCTGCCATTCGCTTCGAGGGAAAGGTGAGTCAAAAAATTCAAGTGTTAAAAAAAATGTTGCCTATGATAGATCCTTAATATTTAAGAGCTCAGTAGAGAAATAATCATTATTTACTCAAAACAACAGAATATATTTTTTGAGTAAATAATAATATAACATACTAAACGTAAAAAAAGTACTACAACAGAAAAACCCGACGCTCAAATAGTTAGATACACTATCATTGAGTCCGGCCAAGATTCAAAGTATTCTGCTCATAAATCAAATATACTACCACTGAGCAATATCAGAATTCTTACATACATACGTAAAAAGGTCTCTAGGTCTCGTCTTGGAAACATACATACTTACATTATATACATACTTAATAGCTTTCCATTATTCAATAGTGATCTTTGTAAATAAAATATCTAATTTTATTTTTGTTAACATGCGTAACATAACAAGTCACAATTTATTTTTGTAACTCATTTGACATAACAATGTTTCATAACTACAATAACATAACCTGATACTTAAGGACGAGCAATATCGAATGATTGATACATATCATTCATTATTGATCAATATCATTCGTTGTTCAGATCATCCGAGATATTCGATTTTATAACATTTCTTACAAAATTTCAAGAAAATGTGTTGACTTTGATTCTGGTTCTAAGGAATTTAATAATAAAAATAAAACTCATTTATTCAGGAAATTAAACCCGCAATTTTCTCGTGATTTTACGATGATGTAATCGACCGAGTGTGCGTTAGCGAGCGAAGCGTCTCTGCTACAGCTTCGACAAAAATGCTTTCGTATGTCTGAATCTCTGTATTTGTCTACAGGTGGCATTTTTAAACCGATTCTCGTGAAATTTTGTAAGCAGGTTCGATAAGTATACAGTTATTTTATGCCGAGTCAGTTTTTTTAAGCATAACATATCTCCGCCATATGAGGAATACAACCTGTAGAGGAAGACAGACGTCCGCCGAAAAGTCTACAGCTCATAGAGCCACTAGTAGTGTTATAATCTTGTGTGTGTTTTTGAATTTGTTATTTTAGTAAAAACCATGATTTAACAAGCCCAAAATTGTTTTTAACAAGCCCAACATTGTTTTTAATTGATTTTTGAACAACTCGAATGTTACTTATATTGTAAATGCAAAAGTTTGTGTGTGAGTATGTGTGTTTGATTATTTGTTACTTTGTGACGATTAAACAGGTGGACGGATTTTGATAAACAATTTGGTATGGCTTTTTAACCTCCGACGAAAAAACGACGGGATGTTATAAGTTTATACGTGTGTGTGGTGTTTGTGTATGTGTGTGTGTGTGTGTGTGTGTGTGTGTGTGTGTGGCATCGTAGCTCCTGAACGGATAAACCGTTTTGATTTTTTCTTGTTTGAAAGGTGAAATTAGTCGGGAGTGTTCTTAGCTATGTTTGATGAAAATCGGTGTTGATGAAAATTGGTGTCGGGGAATTTTAAAATGTTAAATCTACACCTTAGTCTTGTTAATCGCGAGTAACACCGCGAGAACACACCTAGTTTGATACACATCATGAATATTGTTTTTATTGCGTTTACTGACACAGAACATAAAACAACAAAAGTCAGTACATTTTTCTCTGCTAACAACTCAACTGTATTCTCAGAGTATCGTAAAGAATTTATTAATCTACGTTCTACGAGAAATCAACATGCTGCTACGACGTAGACTGTCTACGCACGTAGCATACGTAGCAAATAATTGAGAAACATTACAAGACTGAAATTGAATAAAATAATGATTGGTTTATTAAACATTGACCTTGACAAGTAATGATATCGCTTCTGCTGTTTTAATTTGATAAACTAAACCATTTTTTTGAGCCTGCTCACGTTTTTATAGATTAGAGAATGAGAGAATTGTATCAACACCTTTATCGTTAAATCTAATGGCACATGTACTAAATATAGGAATAACCTAAGTCCTTCCCTAACAAGTTTTAAAATACTTCTAGCGAAATATTTCCTCTTATCGGCCACATAAAGTTAAGTTTCTCCTAAGGAATAGCATAAGGTTCGTGTAAAAAAATAAGAATAGACAAAACTAGTTAAGCAAGGACTAATAGCTACTAGCACCAAATACAAGAATTTAAAATACCTCTAGCTAGCTCCTTCCTATATATTTCAGCACGAATTGAGCGAATTCCATTAGAATTAAGATTCAAATATTCGCTAGAATTCTCTTAATGAATATTTCGCTAGATGTAGTATAAAACAGTTTTAAAAGACTTAGGCAATACAGTAGAATCCGTTTATTATGACTCCGCCTATATTGACCAGCCGGTTATTATGACGTAATTGCACTACGAAGTTTGGTTTTCATATAAAATTCTTTATAAAAAAGTCGGATATAATGACTTCCCTTACAGTGACATGTCGCTTATTATGACCCATTTTAAATAAATTATGTCCGGTTTTAATGATTGACATGATTCTTTACACCTTCGGTATTGTTCATTGATTCCCGACGACGTTCGGCACGCTCACAGCAATATTGAAAATGATAATTTGACCATAGCTATGTCTTCTATCTATACACAATAGTATTAGAGACTGTTTTTACAATAAAATGAAAAAACAAAAGCAGACAAAAATTACAGATTACTTACAGTAAAAAATACACTTGTATGTGTTATTATAATAATGTGCTGATTACGTGCAATTTTGATTTTGATTTAATATGTATGTATACATACATATGTAATTGCATATGTACTATGTTTCTGTATTAAAATACTTAAATACATACATATTTACCTAAAAAAAGTTTTTCATTTCACATAACGCTTTATATGACGTCCGCTTATTATGACGTGTTTGTCAATTCCTTTCGATGTCATTATAAACGAACTCTACTGTACTTTTATTTAGTGCAAGTAGGCACTACCTAATTCTTATATTTAGTCTAAGACTCAAGCCCGCATCACTGACATGCTGATTCAGCTTTGTTTTCAGTAAACAGATCCTAATTTCAAAAAAAAAATCTGCAATTTTATTTCCTTTCTTTTATTTAGGCTTGCGTTTGCCATTTTACCTGGAGCCCTTTTCTAACCAGTTAAGATATCTTTTGCTCTCTGTCTCTCACGTTTGAAAAGTCATAGGAGTAATAGTGACCTAGAAACATCTCACGATGGAGTACGCTTGTCTAGGAGAAGCCGTTTGACTCGATGCTTGAAGATACACTGATTATAGCTCTATAGCTATAATCAATGGAATCAATGGTGGAATGCTCTGCCTAAGCTGGTATATCCCTATGGAAATACCAGCTTAGGCAGAGCATTCCACACTAGTGTGGAATGTAGATATTCGCGTATACATACAACAAAGTTAAAGTAGAGTAGTAGGTACAAACGTGACAGTTTTCTCGCTTAGAACAACATTTTGAAATGTGCGTTAGATATCGAAGGAAAGACTGAAGACGAATTGACTGAAAAAGATTGACTGATGGAAAAAGGAAAGCAATAACGCCCGTTTAAGGCTATTAAGATGTTGTTTCACTCACCTGTCTGAGCGTCCTGATGATGTTGACGTAGCTGAAGGTGATGACTCCCAGCGGTACAATCTGGCCCATCGCGAACAGGAACATTATGTACGTGAGCGTGTTTATAGATTGCTCGTGCCAGTTCACTGAACAACTGCGGACAATCACAAAATAAATAACATATTAAGATGCGATCAAAGCACGATTTTCCACCCATGCACACGTTTACTTAAGCCGCTTCATACAGAGTTGAAAGTCGTATATTATATTTGATGGTAAAATGAAATCGGCGCCTACGCGCCGATATAATGTAATTCTACAATTACATTCATTTTGCCGTTTTTATTGGTATTACACATATTGGACACATTTAAGAATAGTTAACTTGAACTCGGTTAAACTTTAGAGAACTAATCTGGCTTTAATAATAGAAAATAAATGTGTTGTAATCGCTGAAAATTTAGAGAATCACGCTCAATAAGTGTTTTTAAGATGATACTTTTTGTAAGTTTTTTTTTTCCAAAATGTGATTTTCAAAATTGTACTTTGGTTAAACTGTATTAAGATGATACAGGTAAATTAGTTCTCAAGCAATGTTTCAAGCTTCTATTTAATGTGGTTTTTGTAAGTACATCTTTTTAATTTTCATGCAACTCCTTTCTCTTTTTTGTTTATTTGGTAATCTTACATAGAAATTGTGATAGCTTTAATTATGCCAGTAGAGCATTTCTCTAAAATCACAATCTTGCTTTAGGCTAACTTTTTAAATACAGCTTAATTTGCTAGGTTGCAAGGCTGTCACCTAAAAAATAATCTACAGATAAAACCGCCAGTTTTTCAAAGAAAATGTCGGTCCTCAACATTAAACATTGTAAACACAACTTGAATGTGTACGCGAGATAGCACGAAAAACAGTTCAATGTGTGAGCGAGATAGTACGTTGTGTTGTGTTAAGCTGACAACGTGTCCGGACGTCACGACTTGGGATATAGGTATAAGCCCACAATGTGTCTGAGCAAAGATTTTCAAAACAATAATATTATCAAACTTCCTACGAATTTTAAACATATCGTCACGTCTTGCCCTCGAAGGGGCTGGCAGAGGTGTATAAATCCACACTTCGCCAGACGATATTCAGTCCAAAATATGACAGGGGGCGAGCGTGTCGCCATACACCGGGCTCCAGTCATGTAGCAGATGACATACATTACTGACATATGTTTACACAATGAACAAACTGGTGCGTGCCGTCAGCTAGGTTTTAATACGCTTCTTCTGGCTTGAGAGGCGGGCGTTCTCCAACTAGGCTATCATCGCTCTAACTAATCTAATCTGTCTATTTACAGTTCAAACAGCCCAAGACAAAACACTGCTTTGTCACAGAGGTGAATACTCTACTTTTCACACCTTCTGCGAGGCAATAAAAAGGAACTATGAATATATATTGCACCAAACACTTCCGTCGTCTTACAACGACAAAACGTCTTTTGTTTCAAATTTCGTGGAGCTCATGGTCCAGCTGGGTCCTTTTTTTCTTGGTGGCCAGTTCAATTTTCGAATAAAATCTTCTTATAGTACCCGTATGCTGAGTTTTCATGCAATCTTAAACTCTTTGCTCGTAAACTCCCTTGCGTCTGTCATATAACTTTATCTCCCTAGGGAGGCAATGCCTTACTTTACGTTGAGACTACGTGATATTTAATTGGTAATTGTCGAGCAGTTTGGCGTAAAACCATTGTTATAACATCGGAATTGAATAATTAAAACAGTGTCTTGTCTTTCCCTTACCTTAAAATTTTTAATCGAAAACTATAAACAATATATTAAAACTGTAACGGTAAGCTATTCTAAGGCTGTGCAACGTTTATTGCTATAACTATTTAACTATTACGAGGATATGCTTAAACGTTTATTAGTAAGAGAATTAGTGTTTGAGGTTTCGTTTTCGGCTAAAAAATACATCGTATCGTAAAAATTTACAAACGTTGGGAAGTGAAATAGATATACTTACTTACTAAGTAGTTTGTATAGCTATAATCTCCCCACAGTATTAACACAGCTTTTCGGCGGAAAAGAGTTTCCGCTAGGACCTTTTGGGTGCGGAAATGTAAAAAAATATCATCAGTGTTTCTAAATGGTAGAGACGACCTTTCCTTTAGCAATAAACGTTAGAAAGCCTCTAAATAGTTACAGTCGTTTGTCTTTTTCAAGCGAGTTCAAAAATGTAGAAGAAAGAAAGAGACAAAACACTAAACGACTACTCTAAGGGTATACAACGTTTGTTGCTAAGGGGAGCGTGTTTTGTGTGTATGTAGGTACTGAACACTGATCATCAACAATATTAAAAACTTAATGATCTTTTTCTGCGTCTAACAAAAAGGTATATGTGAAAACTAAAATGACCAAAATATAACCGTTATGCTATAAGCTAAATAGTTGTCGTAAAACGATTTTCAGTTGCCCAAATCATTTTAACCCCCGACGAAAAAAAGACGAGGTGTTATAAGTTAGACTTGTGTGTGTGTGTCAGTAACTCCCGAACGGATGTATAGTTTTTGATTGTTGTTTTTTTTTTGTTTGAAAGTTGAATTAGTTGGGAATGTTCTTAGCTTTGTTCTTAGTTCTTATATTTGTTGAAAATCAGTGTCGAGTTTTTTTAAATATTTACACTTGTTTATTATTACAAAAGCTGAATTGTGTGAGGAAGAAAGCAATAACACCCGTTCAACGCTTAACATTCTTTCAGTAAAATCATTAGGGGTTTAGGATGGCCAATTATTATTATTCTAACCAATATTATAAATATGGAAAATGAGTTTGTTCGTTTGTTTGGTTGTTACGCTTTACACCTCAACTACTCAACCGATTATGAAATTTTGCATACACGTTGTGAGGAACTTTGGGTACCTTTCATCCCGAAAAAAATTACGATTCCTGTGGAACCGCAGAACGCAGCTAGATAAATAAAGTTTTCGAATTAAAAGTAAACTTAAGAAAAATTCTCCAAAAATATGGAAGACCGGAACCTATAAAAAGAATATTTTATGCCGTATTCATGATTTATATACTACGTACGTAGTACTTGCATATACAATTAGTCAACAAAAGTATAGGGGATGGATGATTTTGTTTATGGTTCCAAATTAATTTTTTTTGTTAGATTGGCACAACTGTTTTTCATTTTGGCGCGGAGTTTGAGTTGCATCTGTTTATATTAATTATAGTGCTGTTTTTAGTTATATCATAATCTAGTGTGTATAGCGAACTTCATAACGAACAAAAACATCGAACAAAGAGTTATCCTAAATTTTGCATGGTAATTGGAGCATACTTTAAAGATGATAAAATAAATTTGGATGAATAACTAAAGGTCGCTACATACGTGACGGAATAATATCTCGGACGGGACGGGGACGGAACGTGACAGTGTGAATTCCCGGACGGGATTGTAACGTATACGCACCGTGAGAATTCCGCAAAGCCAACGTAAACACGGAGCTCACTTCACTACACCACTCTCCGGAGCGAACGTGGGCCCGCACCGGCCGGGACGTGGTAAACATCGTCCACGACGATGTTTTTTCACGCTCCGTCCGGCGCGGGCCTCGTCTCGTCCGAGATCCCGTCGCGTATATTTTACTTCTGTACTTTTGTATGTAACGATGTTTAAAAATTGCTCCGTTCCGTCCGGGCTGAGTAAAATCCCGTCATGTATGCAGCGACCTTAAGATTTGTGTATCATTGATCTTTTCTCGGTAGTTTTCTTGTCAGAGATAGACATATCGATCGCTAAGTATATATAAGTACGTGCTGCTTGACTAAATGCATTTTTGCATACAATTGTTTAGTTGTTAGCTTCTTCGCGCTCAAACGAAATACGTAGCACTTTTAATATCTCAATGATGGTAGCGAATAGATAATGTTGAATTCTGGAATTTTCAATGTTGCCATATCAAAACGTCTTCTGCACACTTTTTGCTAACATAACACGCTCCGGCGAGGTCGCGTCGACACATCAATTATTTTTGTCAAATCGTGCGTTGTTCGACAAAACACAATTTTGCTGCTCTAGGAAAAAATGTTTAAGGGATTTTTGCTTGGAATTTCCGCATTGTGTTGCAGGATTTTTTCGAAGGGCGCTTGATTTTTGTATTTAACAAGGAAACAAGCAAAGAAAATGTTTATTTATTTATTTAGGACATTATTTGCGTGTTTGTATGTCTGTGTATCTACAATATTGCTAACAAACCTTTCAGGCCGCTTGAAGTACTGTATCTAACAAGTACAAATTAAAAATTAAAAAAATCCCCGACACCGATTTTCGTCAACATAAATTTTCATCAACATCAATTTTCATCGAACATAGCTACGGACGCTCCTGACGAATTCACATTTCAAACAAAAAAAAATCACAATCGATTCAGCCGTTCGGGAGCTACAATGCCCAAAGAGACGTCAAACTTATAACACCCCGTCGTTTCTACGTCAGGGGTTAAGAAAATATAAGTTGGCGTTTTCACATTAGTTTCGCCAAATTATGGTGGGGTGATTCGGACCCCTAAGAATTGGACTGTATTTTTGACGTGACGTGGTGTGAACAAATAGAGGAGGAGATGGAGAGATCGGAACAGCACTCATATGTGTATAGCCCTGCATCTACTTCCTCGAAAAAATCCTGGAAGGCGTGCAACGCATTCATATACAATACAATTCATCTTTATTGCACACCAAAAATACAAAGTTAAACAAACAAATAAAATATTAAAACAAAATATCATTCGGCAGTACAAGGGCGGCCTTATCGCCTAAAGTGATTTCTTCCAGGCATCCTTTGCATATTCATGCACACGTCACTTTTTGCCGTATTTATTGCACACACAACACACTATCAGAGGCGAAACGAGTTGCATTTTATGTGCTAGATCGTAAGGTTCAGCTAATTTGGGTATTAAACTCTTTTCGACCGAGCAAGCGTTAGTGAGCGAAGCGTCTATGTTTGAGCTTAGTTAAAAATGCTTTCGTATGTCCGAATTCTGTTTGGATCTCTGTCCGGACCTTTGTCAAATTTTTTTTTCAAAAAATTTTTGAACAATTTCCACAATAATTGACTTGGCAAAAAAATCTGTAAAATTATCGAACCTGCTCATAAAATATCACGACAATCGGTTAAAAAATGCGACCTGGGGCCCTATTCGGAGATTTGAGATTTTCATCTCACCTCTTTTCGTCCTTGTTGCTCTCGTTTGAAACGTCATAGGCGTGAGCGTGACGAAGATAAAATCTCATCTAATCTCACGCGCAGGAATAGCCCCCCTGTAGAGGAGGACGAACTCGGCCGCAAGGTCTACAGAGCCACTACTATATTGTCATATCCCACAAAATGGGAATACGCAGCGCGTGCAAGCCACGAAAAAGGCTACGATTTTAAATTAATTAACATACAAAACATATCATCACGCCTTTCCCCGAGGGGGCTGGCAGAGGTGTAATACCACACCCACACTTCGGCGGACGATTTTCAGTCCCAAATGTGACAGGGGGCGAGCTTGTAGCCCCCTGTCACATTTACAGTGTAAAATAAGATTTCAAACGCAATCCGCATACAAAAACCTGAAGGTTATTCATGACATGAAATCTTATTGCATTGATAGTTACGTTTTGAATCTTATCGCTTCGAAATAAGGTCCACGGTCGCGCAGCTTCGAAAACAAAACGAAATCATCATGGCAATAACCTCTGATCAACCTAGAGAATAAGATGGCGCAAGGCCATCCAAAAACTACGCTACTGTCGTAAATGTACACAATACTCACACATTAAAGCAAAAAAACTACGATAATCGCTTGGTCATTCTTACCTCGACATTATTTATTATTAAATTAAGGTATAATTTCGAATACATAAATATACATAGTGCATTATAAATGTGCATGTGGCCAGTACTACATTTTGATGTTCTTTTTAAAAACTATGCAGTTTTTTTATAAGTCAATTTAGGAAAAGCCCTAACATTAAACTCTTACAAATATGTGCAGTTTTAGAATATTAAATCTACTAAGGTTGTATATTGGAACGGAAATGGCTAACGTAGAGTTTGGGAATTAATATTAGTTTTCGTGCAATTGTAAACGTTTTTATAGCAACATATTACCACGCACATACATTGAAAAAGAAGTGGCTTCAGCGAGACATAACGCAGTGTTCCATCTTTTCCTCTACATTGATCTGAGGGCAATAACATATCATGGTAGGCACCCTGGAGTGTTTTTTCTCAAACTCGATTCCAATCACAACCCTCATCCTCTGTACAATTTACAGTACACCCCTGTCACTTGTCACTTGTCACTGTGAATAGGAACTGCGTGTTCGCGCGACGTGCGTATATTTTCATTGAACGAACTCGGCGCTCCGTTTCAGTGAATGCTCTCCACTGCTGTGGATGATTTATAGCAGTGTAATGGGTTTTTATCCTCGAATTGTTGAGGGTGAAATTCAACGTAGAACTGTTTTGTACGCTTTGGGAAGTATCTCAGTTTTGGCAGTCATTCAACCACCATGCTGTAGTCTATTAAATATATTTGCAGTTTTAATTTAATATTACATTACTATTCTGTTAATTACTAGCTGTTGCCCTCAACTTCGTTCGCCCTTATTCAGAAAATAGTATCCATAAATCCTCTTCGTGATATACTGTAATTAATAATCAAATTATGAATAATAATCCGTTACCAAAGAGATCGGAGTCCAACATGAAAAAATAAAAAATACTGCCTGGTTTTGAGCGGAGTTTTAATTTCAGTTATCAGTTGTTATTTTAGTACTAACTACGTACTATTCTGTGATGTTATCTGAGCGATTTGGGTAAGGGTCGCGTAATTTTTTAACCATTTACAGAATTTCATGACCAAAATATTTGTTTATTCAGAAAAAAGTATCCAAAAACCTTCCTTGTGACATACTGCAACTATTTCAAATCAAATCAAATAATTTATTTTGCAAAACATGGGTTACAGATAGTTCATATAAATAAAATTAGTTCGCCATGGTTTAACCGCTTGGTATGCAAAATATTTATCTAATTTCATCAAGATACGTTCAGCCATTTAGCCGTGAAAAGCCTACAAAGAGACAGACAGACAGAGCTACTTTCAATTTTATAATTAGTAAATATTTTAAGGATTTATTTTAATTTATTTACATTTTAAGCAGTATAAATTTACTGCGTTCCGAATGAAGAGGAACGTTTCTAGGAACTGATTTAAAATTTAACTGTCTTTGGCGACTAGTGTCATTGATTAGTATCATTAATTGTCGTTGAAGATTTTGGACTAGTATTAAGGTTCGAAATTTTATGTGTGACAAGCTGCGCCCTGCGGTTTCACCCGCGGTTAAAAAGTATCCTATGTGCTATTCTAGATATCTATCTTTGTGCCAAATTTTATCCAGATCTGTTCAGTCGTTCTGGCGTGAAAGAGTAACAAACATCCATACATCCATTCTTACAAACTTTCGCGTTTATAATATTAGTAAGAAAGATTGAACTGTCATGGCAAGCGTGACGCTTACCATCAGACGTTGTTCACTAAGCTGTACTAGATAATCTTAAAGTAGTAGATACCCATGTACATCTTCTCAATTAAAATTAGTTTACTTTTCCAAATCGGTTTGTTAACGGCTGTGATCGTGACGTGAGTCTGCGTTACGGCAGTGGAAAAATCGTGCCTATCCTTCATTCCTTCCCACTCCGTCTGGTGCCGATAGGTATCCGGTACCAGGTTTCCCGTACCTATCTATACAAGTATCTATTGACTTTTATGGTAGGTTAGGGACGCTAGGGTAGTAGGGATACGTAGCGAATGTTAGGAAATTAGGCAGAGTGCAGAGTAGGTCCCCGTTAGGGCCAGACAGCCACGGGAGTGCTTTACGCCATAGCCTGCACGGCGACGGTAGTGGGTTTCCGCGGTTGCTCTGGTAGGTTAGTCAGGCGTCACGTAATCAAAACACGGATCGTGAGGCGGCTGTGCTAACCAAAATACCCATCAGGCGTGAATTAGTTACTGCAATAAGTGCCTAACGCCTGAACAACGACATAGTTATGCCAGAATAAACATTGATAAAATACAACCAAATTGAATACCTCCTCTTTTTTTTAAGTCGTTTAAATTTGAGCTCATAACCTACATCTTGTAACAGTGGATCGGATAAATGATTCAGTAAATTCTAAATCCATGCAAATTATCCCTGAAAGCAATTTAGCATATTATGTAAAATAACGTATTAAGGCACGAAACCTTAGGTCAAATATGATTAACATTTTGATCGCGACTGACTCACCTAGCAACAAATTCGAGTTTTTTATTCATTATAATTAATGAAGAAACTCGAATTAGTAAAGAAGCAACAAATTCGAGTGTCGAAATTCTAAGAACTCGAATTTGTTATTATAAATAAACCAAACCCATCTACTCAAAATGAATCAGCATTGGACAATATTCAAATTACTGATCGCAAAGAAAGTAATTTCTAAATACCGGTACCTAATTTTATCCTAACTTAGAGTTTGTTCGTTTGTTTGTTTGTTACGCTTTCACGTCTCAACTCTTCGATCAATATAGTCGATCAAAGCCTCAAGCTCAACCGATCATCATGATATTTTGTAGACACGTTGTCAGGTGTATAGAAAAAGAGATATTACCTAAGTATTTACACAAAGACAAAGATGTCTGGAGCCTTTCACTTCCGCCAAGTAGCCACAATATTACCTAGTTGTAAGCCAAAATGTGTGAGATTGTAATTTATTTATTATTTAAAAAAATAATGCCCCTCATTTTCTTGCCTGTTCTTCTGAGTAGAGGCTCTTTATCCGAACAAGGAGGTCGAGTCTATTTAAAAAAACTTTGACGTTCATAAGTGTATCTTTGATACCTAAATTGAACAAAAACATTTTGAAAAAGTTTTCGGTTCTTGTGGGACCGCGGGTGAAACCGCGGGGCGCAGCTAGTTTTCAATGCTAAAACTAATAAATCATAAGAAAATTAGACAATGTAGTATGAATACTAACAACTAAAGGCTAAACTCATTTTAACTAGACGAGTTCTGATCCCGCTCCCCGGAGCTCTGAGTTCTGAAATTTCCATACAAACGCGCTTGTCGAATTTCTTGGAAACTATTCATCAGATTGTGATGGAATATGGTATGTGGAATAAAATGGGTTAGGTTTCTTGGATAGGAAATGGTTTTTTTTTAAACGCCCTGTAGTTTAAGTAGGGCAATGAAAAATATCCGCACTTGTAAGGGATCACTTTGGACTGATTTATCCTACATATTATAAACGCGAAAGTTTTGTCAGAATGAAGGATGGATAAATGGATGTTTGTTACTCTTTCACGCCACCTCGGTTGACCAGATCTGGATGAGATTTGGCGCAGAAATAGATTATAGTCTAGAATAGCACATAGGATACTTTTTAACCGCGGGTGAAACAGCGGGGCGCAGCTAGTTTAATATAATAATTATAGACAAAGTAAACCAAAAATCTCTTCGGGATGTTATACTTTCATCTTAATTTTTTTAATTAATCCATTATACAAGGGAAACTGTTTACTATAATGTTTTGACATGTATAAACTTTTGACATTTATGGAACTGCGACGTGTAACTATTGGAGTTATCAATAAACTCTGATTTCTGATTTTTGAAAGTTCTAGTTATTTAAAAATGAGTAGAAAAGTGCAAAAGTCATATAAAAGGTTGAAATTGCATTTCGTCTCTCTGTAGATAATTATAGGGGCTCACATCATCAGTATTTTCTTGTCTTGTCCTCTTTGCTCGTCATCTTCTTTAAGATGAAATGTCAATAGAAACCCTTTAGCCAATGCCAAGTTAGTTTAAAGTTTTCGTAGGAGGCTTTAAATTAATTTGTTGTAAATTTATTCAATTTAAACTTGTAACAAAGAAACTGAACATGTCATAAAAAGTTAGAGTAGTTATTTTTAGTAGTACGTGTATTTTAGAAGTAAAGGCTAGATACCCTTTTAACCTACTTCAAAAAAGAAGGAAGGAGAAGAAGGTTCTCGATTTAATTGTATTTTTTTTTATTTATGTTAATAATTATGCCAATTATGAATCGATTTTGATGATTTTTATTTCTTTAGTAGATCATACTTTAGAGCCGCCATATAATTTTTACCAAAATCGGTCAAGTTGTTTATAAAATATCATCATTTTTTTAGACTCCTAAAAAGTTTTTACAAAATCCAATTCGGATAACGGGAAGTCGGTTTTTAAGCTTTGCCTTTTAACCGACTTCTGAAAAGGAAGAGGTTCCCAATTCGACTGTATGTTTTTTTGTATGTATTTTACGCGATTATTCCGCTAAAAATTGTGAATCGATTTTAATGATCCTTTTTTTGTTTGTGTGTATCATAGACTTTAGAGATGGTCCCATAATGTTTATACTGTTATAATGTTTATAATGTTTACATTCATATTGTTTTTTGATGGATGTTAACATAGAAGGAAATCGGTTTTATAAGATTTGCTTTATAAATAAATTTAATTAAAAGTCGAAAATTAGACATTATTATTATTAGCCCTCAACCCAAAAATACTACTAAGCCATTACATATACATACATACATATTGTCACGCCTTTCCCCCGAGGGGGCTGGCAGAGGTGTAATACAACAGCCACACTTCATTGGACGATATTCAATCCCAAATGTGACAGGGGGCGAGCCTGTCACCATACATCGGGCTCCAGTCAAGTAGCAGATGACAAACCATATGATCACACAATGAACAAATTGGTGCATGCCGTCAACTGCGTTCGAAGCCGCTCCCTCTGGCTTGAGAGGCGGACCTTCTCCCAACTAGGCTATCATCGTCATTAGGTCTACCGTTAATCAGAAATTTGAAGCCAAAACCCTAAGGTTTCCGCGTTGGTGTAATATTTATCCTTTCAGCGTCATGACGAAGCAGCCGATCAACAGCTCCTCGCTCGGATAGGACCGCAGAGTGTCATTATGGCGGTGTCATAGTTAGTTTCCGGAAACATTTCTGGAGATTACCCACGAGGGTACAATAATCATTCCAGGAAGCAGCTAGTAAACAGATAAAATTATTTTTTGCTGGTTTGCTTTTAGAGGGATTTTAATATACTTGCTAATATTCATGTATTGCTTCTAGACCGTATTACGTAAACCAATCGTGCCTGTCAGTAGGTTCAGGGTTGGAAGAAATGTAAAAGAGGAAATTCGAATATCTGAGCCTTCTTCTAGGTAGTTAGGCTGTATTTTAACATCAGCCTTCTTAGCAATAAACATTGTATTGCTTCGGAATAATTTCAGTCTTTTGTCTGTTTCGATCAAGTTTAAAAATATAACATACATATCGTCATTCCTTTCCCCCAAGGGGGCTGGCAGAGGTGTAATACAACACCCACACTTCGCCGGACGATATTCAGTCCCAAATGAGATAGGGGGCGAGCCTGTCGCCATACACCGGGCATCAATCATGTAGCAGATGACATACAATACAATAATATTTAAAAATATAAAAGAAAGAAAAAGAGAAAACACTGTAAAGCTATTCTGAGGTTATACAACGTTTATTGCTAAGGGGGCAGATGTTAATGATCCATCAATACAGTCTGTACGTCCCACTGCAGGGCACCTGTCCCCACCTGTTACCCACCACGCTGGCTCAGTGCGGGTTGGTGAAAATTACAAAACCTACAGCTATTCATTCTAGGACATGTAAGCTTTTTTATATATACTCGTACCAAGAATGTACGTTATCCAACACAAACAACTTATGGAACATTAGCCAGTTTCTATACGATGTTTTCCTACACCGTAAGACACCGTGTCAAAATTATATGCACATAAACTTTGCTACGAGAGAAAAATTCATTGGTGCACGACCAGGATCGAACTTACGACCTCCGGATCGAAGGGCGCAGTCCATGCAACTCGACCAACACGGCTCTGTTAATGTTCATGATTGTATGTCATTTACTACATTTTATCTCAAAGACGTTTGGCCCCATAGGCACTTGCCCACATCGCTTTATGAATAATCTAGCTCTGAGTAGAATGTGTGATTAAGCCCGTCATTCTAAGAATAAGAATAAGAATAAAAATAATTTATTGACAAACAACAGAATTAACTTATACACAGTTTATTACAAAATATATTAAACAAATAAAAGTGTTTGGCAATAGGAGTAAGCTCAGCGTTGTACTGTCCAAACAAGTTTGCACAGTACAACTTCTTCGATCAGCCCTTATGGTACCTGACGTCAGTGGTCTCTTTGACATCATGGTACCAGATAATAGTAGCCTTATTGACACTACATTACCTGATGTTAGCTGCCTCGTTGACGTAGTTCCCCCAGCCCATGAGCGGCGGCGTGGTGAGAGCCAGCGAGTATGACCAGATGAACAGGATCGAGAGCGCGGCACCCTTGGAGCTGAGGTGACGAGAGCTCAGCGGCCGCGTCACCATCAGGTAGCGTTCGAACGATATCACCGTCAACGTCGTTATTGATGTTATCCCTGAAACAAACGAAAAGTTTAGATCTGAAACTTTTTTTCATTAAAAAAATATACTATTTTTTTTTATGTAGAGTAGGTCGGCGTTTGATCACCACCTCGCCTGATGTTAAGCGACGTTGTGGTCTAAGATGGAGCACGACGACCTATAAGGTACTTATTCACTCTAGCCTTGAAGTTTTGTAGAGTGAAGAAGTACAGAGACGGCAGTTGAGTGAGGCGCTACAAGTGCGCTACTGCTCAGACCCGTCTTCGGACTCCGAGGACCGTGACTTTTATTGAGTATCTTAATTATTATTCAACCTTCAAATTCAATCATCGTCTACTAGGCCGTCTTTTAAATTACAACATAGGCTCAAACGCTTAGCCTGTCCTGAAACCAAAATAAACTGTAACTGCCATTCCAATTTATGAGATTAGTTTTCCTTGTTCCTCGAATTGGTCTTAAATCTTAATTCTTAAGCTATCCAAAGCCGAAATAAAAAACATTGTCAGCAGTAAATATGAGAATAATCCACGTGGAGACGAAACGCGAAACGCAAGTTTCCGGCAACTTATTTATTGTGTTTACGACGCGAACGTGCCAAGGCGAGTCTATTTCTACTCTTAGTGGATCCAGAGATGGGGCTAAGGAGCTAAAGCCCCACCCCTCCCCCCTCAGTCCCCCCAAAAGTATCTTATTCATACTCTACAAACATAAAATATCGTCACGCCTTTCCCCGAGGGGGCTGGCAGAGGTATTCTGACGACGATATTCAGTCCCAAATATGACAGGGGTCGAGCCTGTCGCCATACACCGGGCTTCAGTCATGTAGCAGATGACATACAATACGCACATATGTTCGCACAATTAATAAACTGGTGCGTGCCGTCGGCTGATTTCGAACCCACTCCCTCTGGCTTGAGAGGCGGACCTGCTCCCAACTAGGCTGCCATCGCTTTTTTGTACAATTCTTCAACAATAACAATACTTCTCTACAATAAATTGTCATATTTCGTTCTGTCCTGTCCATCCAAAGATTGCCTGGAAAAAATCGCTTTAGGCGAAAAGGCGCCCTTGTACTACCGAATGATATATTTTTTAAAATATTTTCTTTGTTTGTTTTAGTTTGTATTTTTGGTGTGCAATAAAGATGTTTGAAAATGTCTATTTTTTTATAGTATTACCTAAATATATTTGCCTACCTTCGTAAAGTTTATACCTTCAGCTAAGGCAAGTAATAAACCGAAACCTTACTCGTACCTACCTTGATAAAGCTTACTTTCATCAAAGTCAACCCCCCGCCTCCCAAACAAAAGTTCTGGATCCGCCACTGTTTCTACCCTTCCTATAAACGCTACCTGGAACGTAACTTATTAGGAGCCATGACCCGTGAATCTATGACTTCCCTGATTTTCATGGTGTGTGAACTTTCGTGTGGGTACTAAAATAAAAATTCAAGGGAAAAAGGAAAAAGAAGCAACCTAAAAAAACCGAACGTAAAAGACAAAATGTAAGATGGATTCTAAATTCGGGACACTTCCGGGACTACACTTTTTCATACACGGTCAGCTGACTCCAAAATAAGCAGAACTTGTACTATGGCTGCCAGAGATTGATATACATCCATAAATAAAATTTTAAATACATACTCATAAAGATTAACTAACAGATAACATAACTCTGAATACACACCAAACCTGTAATAGAGTGGTTGTAGGATTCTTTAGGGAATTCTTCTGGGTTATATACCTTTCTTTGTCGGTTATTGAACTATCTGAACACACCAGGTAAATTAGAACATTACGCTTTAAATTCCTGACGCTCCTGTAAATGTGTGCCATGGTGGTCTTATTTACTCAAATAAGATTTTTATAAGTAATCATATTATTATATTTTACTGAATGCCAGACATGCTGCTGTGGTGACGTCTCCTCTAATATAGGTATTAATCGTAATAGCACACTATGATGTCACCAATGCTAGAACAATAAAATTGAGTAGGTTATATACGTGCAAGTTGGTTTGGAGAACAACTAACACTTATCTAATTGATCTTGCGTGTAACCAACACGGTGGAAACTGCACCATGATACCCAAGCGATACCAGAATGGTCAAGGCCTGAGATAGGAAAGAAGCCTGCTAGTGTCCAGGGTGTGGTGTCCAGGTGGTGTCTAGTGGTGTCCAGGGTGGTGCTGTCTCTGGGTGATTATCAAGTTTCAAACGACAGGCACGAAATAGTCTGTCTTCCCGACTATCTCCCAGCTGTTGCATTCGATTTCGGATTCGGGTTCGGTTTCCCCCCGACAGGCCTCCTCACACCCCTTATAGCCTGCCCCATACCTCCACGAGAGGTCACGATTCCTAGCCGAGAAGGTCCCTACATCTGTAGCATTGACCTTCTCCCAAACTACGAGTAGGTCTAAGGCCTTCCCCTTGATCTAGTAATGTCTTCACACCACTATGAGAGTAGCCCAGGACTGCGCCTGGCTGCCTTTCCCCACGAATGCAACATTTTACTATTTTCTATTAACAAACTCAAGGGCCCAATTCAAGTTAATAATAGTCGCGTGATCAACCCACTGTTTTGGTCCATACACGATCATTTGTTATTATCAAGTTATAAGGTCGTCTCACCAATTTCCTACGGTTACAACCGAATCTTTAAATCTTTGCGCATTTGTCGGCTCATCCGGCCTCCAATTACCTTATCCAGGAATTCTTACTTAACCTACACAGTCTCTCGCAACCATCCCTTTTAATAACAAACCAGGACCCCGGCCACACATCACCGTTCACTCTCCGCAAATTAATTTTATCGAGCTAGGAAATTTGCTCCCTTTTATTTAAACGATGACAATCTAGATGGAAAAAGCCCGCCTCTCAAGCCAGAGGGAGTGGGTTCGAACCCAACCTACGGCACGCATCAATTTGTTCATTGTGAGAACATATGTGTGTATTGTATGTCATCTGCTACATGATTGGAGCCCGGTGTATGGCGACAGACTCGCCCCCTGTCACATTTGTGACTGAATATCGTCCGGCGAAGTATGGGTGTTGTATTACACCTCTGCCAGCCACAATAATGCTAACACCGCCCCTTGCACATAAATGTGAATGCTCAATCCTAGTTTTATATTTTATTTTGTGTGTTAATAAAGAGTTTTATAAAGTATTGTATCGATTTGTCTCAGTAACTTTAAGATCTCGCTTTGCTTGTTCAAAAGGCCAACTTTATTTTAAGCATTTCTGTAAACGAGAACATAGAGCAGCTGACAGCGTGTTCCGCTTCCCCAAGTTTTGTACAAAGTAGTCAGGCTGACTTGGGAGTGACATAAAAGCTCAAAGAAAAGCTCGCCCTTTTGAAGAATGCACTTCGCTATACAGCTGAGAAATGACTGGAAAAGTTCTTGAAGAGAAAATAAAATCAATGTAAGTTTATTTTACAGTTTTATAAGGGCATCGTTTGATTTAAACAAGTAACATTATTAAAACGAAAACAAAAACACGGCTGCAAAATATTATACCCAATAGCTATGTCCACACTGTGCCTTTTTCATCTTCAATTTTCCTCTTCATCTTTGTATTCATCTTCCGTTTGGCGCTTTCAATAGTTGAATGCGTGAACGAACGCAACGTCAATATGGTCATTTAGTTCAGACGTGTATCACAGCGCGCGCTTCGCTTTCAACTGTCATCGCGCATGCGTTAGGGGCATGCCTGGACATAGCTAATAGGTATGTCCACACTGTGCCTTTTTTTGTTCATTAAGGGCATGCGTCATAGCGCAGTCAACAGCGCGCTGTGATACACGTTTTCCCGCGTTGAGTGGATTTCTATGCCACAAAGCGTTCAACAACAAGATGGCGGACGAAGAAAAAGATAATACATTGAAGTTTATTGAAGACTATAGAAGTTTCCCACAACTTTGGGATCCTAATAATAAATCACGTTACTTCGATTACTATAATAACGTCGTATCGAAAACTTTCTCTTGGTTCTCTTTTTTCTGGAATTTCTTATGGCCAAGTAAGCCGCACTTATTCCACCAAGTAAAATATTCTCATCACACATGTTTCCTAAAGCTGACAGAAACTACGACTGAACTAAATGACCATATTGACGTTGCGTTCGTTTACGCATTCAACTATTGAAAGCGCCTAACGGAAGATGAATAGAAAGATGAAGAGGAAAATTGAAGATGAAAATTGCATAGTGTGGACATACCTAATGTCACTTCCACTATCAAAACGATTTAAATATGACATCTCACATGTCGAAATTCATTAAGCTGTTTAGGCTGTAGGGCGTGCCAAAGAAACCAGATACGAGTACAAACATCGTTACTAACGTACGATTTAGTCAATTATTCCGACTATAGGTTTAACCGCATTCGGCGTGACCGAACGCGGTTAAACACGCAGCGCCGTCACGTCGAATGCTGTTAAACCTATAGTAGCGACGCGCACCCACTCGCCTCGATAAAGGTCGAGGCGAGTGGGTGCGCGTCGCTGCGTAACGCATAGCATTGCTATTCCACGTCAGTTACACACATACATACACGCGACAAACATAACCCTCTTTCTTGCGCAGTCGGATAAAGCGTTTACTATAATTTTATCATCGGAACAACATTTTTGGCATTAACTTGTGCAAGAATAATTCGAATTGTTCTTTCAAATTAAAAAAAAAACTTTCTTTAGAAGAACTTTGCTTCTCACAACAGTAGAACTTCAAGTAGGAAAAAATGCTTTTTTTAGTACATACATATTTTGCCACACACGTGACTTGTTAACATCTCTCTAAAGCTTTGTCCTAACTAAACAAACGCGCGTAAAGTACGCGTGAAAGTACACGCTGTTCTGACACTTCAATTAAAATAGGGTGGCAGACTGGAGGCAAACAGCCAGCCACTCATGGTTCGCATTGTTAGTACCATGTTAGGACGAAGCCTAGATCTCGCTTAATAACAATGTTTTTTTCGTACCAACATAAAAAAATATAAAAACTCTACAAATATTGAGCACATTCGCAGATTTTTAGGCAATATTCGGTATTAATGTAAAATTGACTGCCTCGGTGGTCCAGTTGGTGACCCTGCTCTCTGCTTTGGGGGTGTGGGTTCGTTTCCCACATAGGGCAAACATTTATGTGATGAACATTTTGTGTTTGTTCTATGTCTGGGTGTTCATATCTATTTAAGTATGTATTTAGAAAATATAAATGTACTTACCATCAGTCTCTGGCAGCTATAGTACAAGCTTTGCTTGGTCAGATGACGATGTGTGCAAGTGTCCCGAATATTATTTAAAAAAAAAGAAATGAATGCAACTGAAAGAAAGTAACATTTTACTAAAACCCCATCAACACGATACACTTTTACAACCAATTTGACTAGATTTGCAATCGAATCGTATCGGTGTGGATAGAAATTTGAGATCCATGGTCCAACCATTGACCTTCATATTGGTCAATATGATTAGCCAACCAAATTGTGTCTAGTGGAAAAGGCTTAAAACTGAACTGAAAGTGGTATCACTTTGACACTTTCCAATAAAATTTGTCATTGTACCTGATATGGTCGATATTGGATTACATTTTCATTATTTTTATTCTTTTTGATTCATTATCTTTTAGAATTGCAGCTTCCCTCCGTTTGGGCGCATCGTGCTATGCCCACATCGCTGTCAGTGTGGTGCACTACGGCGTATCCTGTGTGAGAAGTGCAGGCAGAATTCCCCGCCATGCCAGCCTCAAAGACGTCATCCGCCGAGCTTTTACCACCGCTAACTGCGTGGCTGTTCTTGAACCGAGCGGCCTCGTACGTGAGATGGTAGAAGACCGGACGGTATGACACTGATTCCGTGAAAGTTGGGGCGGCCGCTCGTATGGGAAGCTAAATGCGTGGACACCCTCGCGCCGGCACATCTTTCCGGAACGCAAAATAAGGCTGGCGCTGCGGCTGAATCTGCGGAAGGCCTCAAAAGGCGCAAATATAGTACCCTGGACAGTGGGTACATTTTTGAGCCTCAATGCGGCCAGCATTTTGGGTACAATGCCTACAGCTGGCAGCGATTTAATAGAAGATTTTTACATTCAGATTATTAGAGTAATTGTTATTTCATTATGTCACTTATTTTAATTTGTTTTCTGCAATACTTTGTGGATTATTGTTAATGTATAAAACATGTTACAAGTGAAGCTATATGATATTTGAAATAAAGAAGTTTTAGACTTTTCATAGCACAAAAATGTAGATTTCAAAGCAGCGTTGCTGTGAAATATTCAAACCAATCTTCTGCTCCGGTATCTACAAGTTGTTAAAATAATAACTTTTAGTGGAGGTTTAAATAAAAAGTTTTAATTGGTGATGGCCAAAACCAATTTTATTTTATTAAAAATGTTCAATAACTGTGCAGACATAGCCACCAAACTACGTAAGAAATGCCTGTAGTTTTGTATCGTTCACGTGAACAGCAGGTAGGTACATAGAATAGTTCTAAAAGTTTACATTACCTACTTGTTTTTTTTTTTAATTTATTTTTTATTGCTTATAAGAAATCTGAAAAATCCAAATGAAATTTAAATATACGTATACATCAAACTTCAGATTTAGAGAAACAATTTAATTTTGGTTTTATTAACTTTTTTGTTTGACAACAAAATATACTTTTAAGACATCCTTTTTCCTTGAGAATTAGATATTAAATATCTTCTTTCCCTGTATTCCCTTCTCATTTTCATTCTATTTACACGCACCATAAAAATGAACCATAAATTTGCTCCATGGACATGATTTTCTACTTAGGTTTGCACGAACGCTGCCGGATTAAGGCTTACGTTGCATTCTCAAAACAATCGTGAAAAAATGTGTGTATCGTGTTTAGCCGTATATATATGGGTATTATGGGGCTATGGGTAGGAAGTAATTGCGACAAGGGTGGCTTGAGAACGTGACATTTTACGTTGTATCATTTTTCCACCGTCGGAAAATGACACGCAATATGAATCCCAGATAGAGCATTATAGACTAATTGAATTATTAATTCTACTTATAATTTAATTTTTTAACTTGTGGGTTTCATTTCGTGAATAAATAAATATTATTATTAGGTCCTTACGTATGAAATTGGCGTTTTGTACGGGAGGAATAAAAAGTCGATTTTTTTTTGTAAAATATATTTAATTAATCAAAGTATGCACCGTTGTTATCTATGCACTTTTGCCATCTTATGGGTAGTTCATTGATCCCTTTTACTATAAAAACCATGGGGGCGAGAATCAATAAACTCTTTGAAGGCGGTTTGGACTGCTGCATCGGAGTGGAATTTTTTTCCTTGTAAGAAGTTGTCCAAATTCCGGAAGAAATGGTAATCTGTTGGAGCAAGGTCCGGGGAGTACGGTGGATGTCGCAGACATTCCAATTGTAGCTCAGCTAACTTAGTGGTTGTTTGTTGTGCAGTGTGTGGTCTTGCGTTGTCGTGAAGCAGCAGTGGCCTAGAGCGATTGACCAACCTCGGTTGTTTAACAGCTAGTTCTTCCTTCATGGTTTGCAGTTGCTGACAATAGATATCTGCCGTAATCGTTTGGCCAGATTTAAGAAAGCTGTAGTGAACGACACCGGCGCTAGTCCACCAAACACTTACAAGTAACTTTTTCTGAGTCAATTTTCGTTTAGGGCAGGATTTGGCTGGGTCTCCAGGGTTCAACCATTGCGATGAGCGCTTTCGATTATCGTACAATATCCACTTTTCATCACAAGTAATGATTCGATTTAAAATCCCTTCATTATTGTGTCGGTTGAGCAAAGTAACACAGCAGGCGACCCGTGTTTGCAAGTTCGATTCACTCAATTCATGAGGTACCCATCGTTCGAGTTTTTTTACTTTCCCGATTTGCTTCAAGTGGATTAATACAGTTTTGTCACTTACCCCGAAGCCTGCTGCTATCTCTGAAGTGCTTTGTGATGGATCCGCTTCCACAATAGCCTTTAATTCTTCGTTTTTCACTTTGATCTCCGGCCGTCCACGGGGTTGGTTCTTAAGGTCGAAATTTCCAGAACGAAAACGTTGAAACCAAAAACGTACCATGCTGTCTTTAGCGACACCAGCGCCGTACACATCATTAATTCTTCGAGCTGTTTCTGCAGCACTGGTGCCACGGTAGAACTCGTACTCGTAAATATACCAATATTTCATGTTTTCCATTGCGCGGTAATAAGCGACGCCAAAGAAAAAATAATGAGGAAAATAACAAATGAATGACTGTATTTCAAAGAAAAAAAACCAGCTAAATGAATTTATTAATTTGAATTTCGAATTCTTAACCAAAGAGGAGATATTTCAGATCAAATTGATCAGTACGACCACAGACCTAAGATTTTTTTTGCTTCGCAAAAGACCAACGAAGCGTGGGACAGAGAAGTCTCCATCGAAATGTAAACTCCACAAGAGAGAAAGAGGTCGCCTACAAATAAAATGTTAGTCAATAATTCTTTTGTCATTTATGACAGCGCGCCACCTGGGAACACGCGAAAATTCCTATGATTTATATTTTTACTAAAATAATTATAAATAGACTCAAAAGAGAGCAATTGTAACTAAATGCAGTTATGTCATCTTGTGAGTTTAGCAATTGTGATGTGAATCCAAGATGTAACCCACAAAATTTGTCGTTTCATGGGTAAATATGAAAATTCCATTGTGATGTTTTTGTCTAAATTTTGTCTAAAACATAACATAAATTGGTTCCAAAAACCGATTTACCAGCGGTATGTTGTTGTCGTTTCTTCGTAACATCTATATTTCCTAGATGAAAGCAGAATTGGTGATGAAATTCAGCATTAAAATATTAGTTAGTTTACGCTCGATTTTCACTAGAGATGGATAAAAAGATGACGTCATTATTATCGATAGTTTTTATCAAAGTTCATTAGGTAGGCGATGGGTGCAATACATAAACAAAGCATACATTTTTGAATCAATGCCATCAAAAGTAAATTGACATTCTTCCGAGTTTGTACTGAATGATGAGGCGTAAAACATTTTTGTATTAAATATAAGTATGTACCTTCAATTTCTGATCATCATTTTTAATTCAATTTACACATTTTGGGTGTCTTACATCCAAGTCTAATTTAATTATATTTCATATAATTAATTATAATTACTTTTCTTATGTTAATTTAGATACATGGTGACACTGATATCTAACTCTTCCGCCTAGCTTAACACCCGTTTAGTGATTAATATTCATTTTAGCTCAGCAGCGGTGTTATACTTGGAACAAAAAACAACTCAATTGGTATGCGAAAGATTATATTTATCGACAAGCACCCGGAGGACCATTTTTGGTCAATCGATAAATTAATAAGTACTTTTCACAACACTAATTTACTCACGCATGCGCAAATGTTTTTTTGTATCACTATCGAATTGTCACTGTCGATCTTTTACATCCTAGATCTGTGAGTACGACAAAACGCTAATTTCATACGTAAGGACCTATATTATACTCGCGGTTAAAAATGAGCCTCTGTGTATACAGCCTGTGTGTGTACAGGGTATAAGTAACCTCCAAACAATTTTCGCCTTTATAATTTAAAAATTGGACTATTTTTGTCCTTTTCTTGCTTTTATGGGCTTTAGCAAAGCTGATAGAGAGAAATAGAGACAGGTATGCTTAGATGGCTTGGACATTTTAAGAGAATGGATGAAAGAAGATTGACGAAACAGATTTACAAGGCGAGTGTGAACGGTCAAGTCGGTAAGGGGTGACTTAGGAAAACGTTTCAGAATCAAATCCAAGACGTTTTGAAAAAAGGCCAGGTCAGGAGTATCCATAACCGACGAGAGATGTATGAAGGGACTCAAGAAAGTAGAAGAAGCTAAATATGTGTACCAGGATCGTAGCAAGTGAAGAGAAGTGGTCTCTGCCTACCTCTACGGGAAAAAGGCTTGACTAACTACCATACAAAGTAATACAAGTACACTACTCATTATTACTAATACACTACTACGTCGTTTTAATTCAATCCCATTTCGCTTTTTATGTTATTTTTTTACAACAGACTAGCCATGCGTTTGACCAATGACTCGCCTGATGGAAAGCGTCAACGTGATCGAAGGTGTAACACGCTTGCCTAGGAGATACTCGTACCTATTCACTTTACTCTTAAACACGCCCGGATTGTATTTAGGAGGAAAGACAGACGCAGGCAACGAGTTCCACACCTTTGCAGTTCTTACAAGAAAAGTTGACTTGAAACGCTTAACCATAAGGGTATGGTGAAAATTACGCCAAAACGCACCAATAAATGTTTTACTTAGAAAATAATTATCATATTCACCGTAACTTGTACAGTGAAAGGTCGTTCAGGGTATCCTATATTTGTATAATTAGTTACTTTGGTATTCATATCGCGACAGACGCCTTTCTGGCACGCGAACGACTGAAGCTTATTTTGTAACTATTTTAATAAGTAATTTACAACCAAGGGTAATGGAGTCGCGGTTATAGCTGAAAAGGGAAAACTAGTTTTAGCACTAGGACTCCCTTGTTGATACAGTTTCTTTAAAGAGTCGCGAAATATATGTTTGGTCACGACATGAACAAAAATAACATGTAGGGTCAACTGGGACAAATGCGTCTGTGGGACAATTACGTCTTTCGAGAATTACTGACAAACCCGTCACAAATTAGGCAACTAACGCCACCTTTATAGATTATTGCAATTAAAGTTAAAAAAAGATAATGATAATGTTTATTGATTGAAATCAACATAGTACAGTAAAGTACAGTAAACATGCTTAATTTAACTTAAACTTATTACAGAAATTTTTATTTGAAAAATATAATAAATAAATTTATATAATTTTGAAAATGAGTAACACGAATAATAATATTAAATAAATACGCAACATAAATAAGCATGTCTCCCTACCCTCCGAACTAGTTAGAACTGTATCTCGGATTGTAGTGCGCCTACGCTCATAAACATCGTCGACTTTTGAAATTTATGAAGCTTTATGCCAATTTTATGAAATATATTTTTGATAGTATTGTTACTATTTTGTTATTTATAATAATAATAATATATGTTTTGCTTTAATTAATTATATTACCACAAAATGTGCCGTATAGTGTCCAATATTTGCATTGTGTGTATGTTCGCGCTTATGAGTGTGTGTGTGCGAAAAAGAGTGAGATTGAGTGTGAGCGATCGTGAAATATTGTAAGAGGTTCAATCTATAGATGTAGTTGGCGCTTTCTGGTAAATATAGTAATGTACTAGAAGTGAACAGTGCATGCGTTAACTACGAGTAATTAGTACATTAATTAATTGAGTAGGTATATATACAGGGTGAATGGAAGACCGTATCCTTTTCAAAACTAAAAATATTTGCTGGGATTAATCAGGATGATCAGGTTACATTAACTCAGCAAACATTTTTAGTTTTCAATTTATTCAGAAGTTTTATGAAAAGTTAAATACAAAAATTATACAAAATTAAAAAAACTCGTTATATTTTTTTTGCTGAATTATTGTAACGCTTAAAACAAAACCCAGTATGAGTAGTAACACACATTAAAAGTGTACGGTCTGGATTCCAATCAGCCTGTATGTAGCTAGCGCGTGACATGTGGTTTCAATAATACGGTCGGCTTTATCACTTTGACTGTAATTTCGGTTAATTTGGAAATAGATAATTATTAACTAACCGCTTGCTTGCCCGTGTCAACTAGTAGTTAACAAATCGAGAATTTAGAAATGTCCATGTCAAGTAGTAGTTAACATAACCTTGAAGTCAGCTTTGCCCGTGTCAACTGGTAGTTGACATTGCATTTCACTCAGCTATGTCCATGTCAACCTGTGGTTAACATCGCTCCCGCCGTCAAAAAATCGGTTTCTACCCGTCTTTATCGATCCAGGGCCTAATTTGTATTATTTGTCCCGTTTCTTCGTGAAATTTACCGTCCACACAACCAGTCGAGCATCCAATGATATTTGTGCATTTAATAGCCTTGTTAAGTTAAGATAAATTACGCCGCGCGGCGCCAGATATTGGTATGGAAACAAAGGCCATTTAAAAAATAAATATCTATGAACAAGTGATCATTTTTTTTTCTTATTCTATTATTTATTATATTGACAACATAATCAAAGAATAAAAACCATATGTCATCGCTTTTATTTTTGAGGTATGAACTTTTGAATACAAGACGAGCTTCAAAACGCCCTACTTCTAAGTTCAGCACAGCATAACTCTGCACCAAAGTCATAATTTGATAAACAAAAGATAACATTGTTTAGGTCGTTTCATAGTGAACATAAATATATATAACACTTGACACTTTTTTAAACAAATTGAGTCACAAGAAACGATTTTGTGAAACCCGACCCGCGCGCTGACGGCGCAAAAAATGGCGGGGCAAAGTGGGGTCGTCACGTTTTTTTCGTGGGACATTTGAGATAGGCACGCGCTGAGGGCCCGGGCAAAGGCGCGTTGCGCGCGGACCCCCCATGGGCAAGCAAGCGGAAAAAATATTTGCCCTAGGAGAGAATCGAACCCACGCCCCGAAGCTCAGGAAGCAGAATCACTAACTGAGCCACCGAGGCAGTCAAATTCAAGATTGTAATTATCATAAATAATATGTACCATTCTAACCTATTTAACAATGTACTTTTTAGTGCTAGTTGGAGCGATCTGAGGTTGGTACCAGATATATTTTATTGCTTTGAGTTAGAAACATTCCACAACCACAAATTATGACAGACTTATAAGTTGAGTGTTTTTATGGAGAAAGTTAACAAAACTGTGTTTAAATTAAAAATAACTCTGTCGCAAGATGTTGTATGTATGGACACACATTGCATAACGACACTTCGCAAACTAGCTGATGCAAGGTGCTAACCTGAACTAGCCATTCAGATGCGAATGCCATAGAACGTCACAGAAACAGATAAAAAAATGGGGGCTGAGCTACCCACGTCCGTAGGAGTGTACTCTATTCTGATTCCCTATACGTGGTCCCCGGGTAGTGCTAACCGAGTAGCAAACTCTTGTGGGAGGCTTCGGCCGTGGCTAGTTACCACCCACCGGACCAAGCCATGCCGTGAAATGACCTAGTCGTGTTTCGGGATGTAGTCCGGTGTAACCGTTCCGAAGACGGGTCTGAGCAGTAGCGCACTTGTAGCGCCTCACTCAACTGCCGTCTTTGTACTTCTTCACTCTACAAAACATCAAGGCAAATGAATAAGTATCTTATAGGTCGTCGTGCTCCATTTTAGACCACAACGTCGCTTAACACCAGGCGAGTTGGTGATCAAATGCCGACCTATTTTACAAAAAAAATTATCCATATTTTGAGCAAACAGATAAAAAACTAATAAGTAAAAGTAGATATTTTCTAATAAAATATCTTTAAAAACATAACGAATCTAATCTTAAAAACATCACAATTTAAAATTAAATTAAAAACCTGGTTAGGTTCAAAAGTGTATTATAACCTAAAATAATATTTTGATGATGATACATGTAAAAATATAAACATAGTTTTTAAGAACCTCATATTGCACGCCCGCGATGGGCAAACTGTTGAAACTCTGAACCACTAAATTAAGAACACTTTCTAGACACAGTTGATGCAATGAAAATACTCTATTCTAATCTATTATTTAATATTTTACTTCATAAAAGACATATCTATATTTAATATATATCTATCATTCTGAGACGTGACGCCCTCTTTTAACTGACGAAACGGGAGAGGCTTACAAAATCGACGCATTTTTTTTTCATATATATATCACGTATAACTTTATACAGAGTAGTCCGATTATGATAATCCTTTTTTTCTCATAAACTAAAAAAAAAAAAAAAAACTTGGTTTACTGTATATTTTTAGTCTTTCTAAACTATTTTTTTTTGATTAAATAATAATTAAATAAATGATTGAATAATTATAATATATATATTTTTATACTGTCATTTCAGAGATAATAGTTACTTGAAACTTGAGGACTCGTACGCAAGTTCAAGGTATTATCTCTGTGTTATACAGAATTGCCCGCCAGCGGTAATTCTCTTTATTTTGCCACCGGGTCACGTGTTTAAGGCTTTTTACAAATAAGGTACTTTACAGGCTTTAAACGAGCTTCAAAATAATTAAAGTAAAATGTTTTCTATACTCCACTCAAAGCTAACAAAACATAGAAAACAATTTACATAGACGGCTTGCCCTTTAACAGTTTTGTGTAAAACGTGCGAAATTGAATTCTCGCCCTAAAGAATAGGCCAGAGTCAGAAACCGGTTAATTTTCTGAACCGGTGGACGGAATTAATTTCAGTTAAATGAACAGCCCTGTTTTGTTAAACAGAATGAAGCGATTAACCTGAACTTATAAATGAACCTGAAAATGTAATGTAAGAAATTCTGAGTTTTTTAAGCGTAATTAATTAATTAATTTGTACTTACAACAATTGCGTACTGCGCTTACAGTGCTTACCAACGAGTCCATACTGGCACGCCGATAATTATTTGTCCGATTTTTTTAGGCATAGCACCTTTACGCAGAAATATCATTACGAATAACGATACAACCGCAAATATTTTCTGGCCGAAAAAAAATCCGCAAAAAAACTATCAGCATAATAATAACATCGCATGCATAATTTTTAATTATTTTATTATTTAATTATTATTTAATTATTTTGTATTGTTATTATTATTATTATTATTATTATTTTTAAATCAATTACTATCTAACTTAATATGGACTTAAGGTCTGAAATAAAGAATTATTATATTATATTATATTATAAATTAATACGCATATAATAACAAGCAAAACAACCATTCGTCATAAAACGTTAAGATGACAATCATTCCGTATGATACCGATAAGCAAACGATAATAATTAGGTCCTACAGATAGGAAGTAATTTAAGGATGGAAAATGTATATAATAATATCATACTATTAAAATGTTGCATGACTGACTGATTACTGACACAATCTTTGTTTAAATTATTATATCCCAAGTATATATATATCCATCATAAAATACTCAATAATAAGTTGAATTTTGATCCTGACAGGACAACAAACACAGATACTGCGCCTACTATCCAATTTCAATAAATTTAGAACACAATTTTAGCTTCCAATATTATGCTTTTTGGTTAAAAATATAAAGTCCAAACAATTGTAAGTCATATATTCTGCGAGAAGCACCTTATGCCAAAAAGGAGAACACTAAGAAATCAAATTATACCAAACAATTTCGCCCGAACAATTTTTGGAACAAAAAGTTGCGTTGAATCAAGAAGTGTACCCGGTACCCCTCACCAACGCTTGCAAGCCTACAACAATGAAGAATTCTAATACAATATAAATACTACTAAACTACTACTACTTTTGTTTAAACTTACTAAACAAAATTAATCGGGTAAATGAAATGGTTATACATTTGGAACTTTAAAATTTAGTTATTCCTCTTACCATCCATCTTCCTCCTCATCCTTATGCCATTCAACCACACTATTAATGTCACTCTGTAGCGCCTCACATTCCGCAACCCCACCACGCCGCTATCTGCAGCTGGATCCACCTCAGGAGGGGGCTCGTCCTCCTCTCCACCTCTGAAGCGATTCCCTAGACACTCGGGCTCCTAAGGAGACAGACCCTTGTTGGGAGCACCAGACACCCCCGTGTCCCCTGGGCCTCCTAGTAAAGACGAAGTGTGAGCGCAACTAGGTCGCCTCCGTGTCCACGCCCTCCGGTGCAGGAGAGAAAGAGGATTCAAAACCTCTCTCTGCGACATCATCTCCTAGCAGAAAGAGACCATCCCTCAGTTCCCCTCGTCGGTTCCGGGTACTCCTGACCTGGCCTTCTTTTAATCCTATGTCACCCCTTACCTTGACCATACACACTCGTTTTTAAATCTGTTTCGTCCATTTTCTATCATCCATTCTCTTAATATGTCCAAACCATCTAAGCATCTCTTGCTCTATCTTTGTCACTACATCTTCTAACACACCACAACGTTCTTTTATCACATCATTCTTCATTTTATCTATCAGCGTCACACCAACTATCCTTCTCCGACTTTTCATTTCCACTGCATTCACATTACTGTCATGCTTCTTCTGCCAAACCCAACACTCGCTTTCATACATAAATGTAGAGACCAGCACCTCCCTATGTACAGCCAGACGTGCCAAAGTAACTAGCAAACCAGCGATCAGACCAGGAACTAGCGACCAGAAGTACCAAAATAACTAGCAAATGATTGCAGTAACTGAGGAGTGAATATCCGCCCATATCCGCAAATTTCTTTAAAAGCACATCAGTATGAACGCGGTTAAAAGCTTTTATAAAGTCAAAATAAGCCACATCTACCTGTCTTTCACTATCCAAGTCAATGGATGGTAATCGCCTGGTTAGACTGCATATCCGCATATTTTTATAGCTTTTAAATAACTTATAGGTATGTCAACAATTGGACTGTTAAATAAATAAAATCAACATATGGTATACATAGACTTTTGTAAGTAAGTACTAACCGGTATCTAAAATAATTTCAATGAAACCCCTACTATCTAACCGGTTATTCGCCTAACGCAATTAAAACGAATTTATGAATGACATTAACCAGTATTCATGAACGAGTTACAAGTCTTCGCTCAATGCGGGTTATGGTTATGGTGGCTATGGAATACAGACACGGAAGTTATGGGGGTCCATGGAGCATTAACACGATCGCGATCGCGAGGTATACCGGAGTTTCCCTGCGATAAGTACGCCTTATCGCAGTAAGCAAACCTTTTTAGGGGTGTAATGGTTTCTTACTGCTGGCTTCGCAACTGATGTTACTGTGGAGCAGGGTTGTTTACTTGTATCCGAATTTTGCTTTCATCTAACTAGACCTTCATAACTTTACAACATTTTTGGACCAAAATAGTCTAAGATAAAAGCTGATCGAAATAATATATGGAAGAAGCGGCACGAGTCTAATTTCTAGTACACAGTGCGTGGACCCAATACAACTACAAGCAAACGTACACTACACAGTTCTGTTGACAGTAGTGTTGTTACGTGTATCAATAACAAAGATTACTAGAGAGTAAAGCAAGAACGAGAAAACAATAATTATCACTGTTGCGACTGGTTGTGTTTGTTTGTGACCACGGTGAATTGTCTGCATGCACCTAATTTATGCGGTTCATTTTTATATTTTTTTTTATAAAATATAAAGTACGCAGTATACATTTTTCAATTACTGTAGCGTTTGAACGCATCTGAAAGTTATTCAGTAGGTACGTGTATTATGTATATTACGAGAATTATGTACCTACTACATTCTTACTTACAAACTTTGACATGTAAGTACGTCAAAATTCTACTTATGTAATATAACATAACATATCACCACGCGTCTCCCCCGAAGAGACTAGCCGATATATATTACCCACACTTCGCCGGATGATGTTCAGTTCCATCCATTGGGCTCAAGCTTTTTTTATCAGATGTCATTAAACACCTACGCACATAATTTTGTTTAAATCGGTGAGTGCCATTGACTCGGATCAAATCCGCACCTACTGGCTTGAGAGGCGAGTCTTCTTCCAACTAGGCAGATATCAAATCAACCAAATTCAATACATACGAGTATATGTTTGTTTTGGCACGAACGATAAGTAGCACATGTAAAATGAATCCACTGACTCCGAACTGGTGTTCACTGTTTCGGTAGCCAGCAAGTGGCTTCTCCCATAATTATATCTAAGTTTGTTATGCCTAGTAAATTAGATGGGGTGTATGTATGCGTGTGTAAGTATGTGTGTGTATGTGTGCGTGTGTGTATGTATGTGTGTGTGTTGAATAAAATCATCACCCTGTCACACAGAATTGTGCACTGATATACTCATCCACGGTTCTAAAGGGTCCGCCAAATAACTTTTTTTTTTTTTGAAAATGCTATAAAAAAAACTACTGAATGGTTTCTCAAATTTCATCAGTATTGTATTATCAGCTGCAGATTATCGCTTTATCAGCGATTATATAATGCGATCTTCAAAAACAGGGCGCAAAACATCGAGTGTAGCTTCGGCTGTGTGGCATGTAGCGCCGTCCAGTTCGTGTGTCCCTCATCGTGTAGGCTACTGCAATGCCAGCCGAGGCAGCCGTTTGAATGAAATTATTTTTCATTATTAACCGGAAGGATACTACTTTTAATTAAAAAAAGAAATTTGAGAAAACATTCAGTAGCTTTTTTTATAGCATTTTCAAAAAAAAAAGTTATGTGGCGGACCCTATATTAGCATATCATTCATACTATTAAAAATCTATATTTTTTTTATTCATTTATTTACTAGACACACAAACAAATAACAATCGATATACCAACACAATACATACATCTTAGTTCTGAACTGGATTTTCATCCAAAAATAGTGTGTACAATCTATCTAGGTATTACTTACAATCTACCTTTTCACAAATTCTAAATAACACTAAAACCGATCTCGAAGTAGTTCACTCCCTCAATAAATCCCCACCACGTTATTTTTCCATAAATATGAAGATGATATCGACGATAAAAAGGGGAAATCATTACGGAGCCAACGCTCGCGAGATTTTATATCCATCAGAATTGGACAAACAACTATACTCGTACGTATACGTATCTCGTAGCACTTCTGAGGGCGATGATACACTTCACTGAATATCATACATGAATGTGAATACGACTTTTGCGGAAGTCCGAAGTACCTACTGGTTGATTTTTTTACCGCCTCGCGAGAATAATATGGTGTTATATATGAGTAGAGTAGAAGCCATACACGATAATATTTGCTTAGTAGAGAGCGGGAGTGGCTCGTGCGCGTGCAAAATCATATCAAAGAGGCCGACAGGACGCGTAGAGAGTACCTCTCTATCAGCCGACTCTATAAACTATATCACTGGCCTACACTCATTTTGGTGCCTAAGATTTTAGACCTGGTTTTGGGTATATTTTGTGAGCAGATACGAGAAAACTAGTCACATTTTTCATAGCAGCTCTTGTTCATAAGAAAGAAAGTATACAGAATACAAGTGAATTACCGTGTCATTAATCGGTTTCCGTTGATTTTTCATTATATACTCGCCGCATATGTAACAAAACATATCAGGATCGTTAATGCAACTTCTTGAATTACTTGCCATCATAAATTTATATAGGTCTTTTATCATTTCCTGGAGATCCTTAATACGTTCACTAAACAAGATTAAATCGTCAGCAAAACGAAGATGCGACAGGAGAACACCATTGATACTCACACCTTTGCCTTCCCAGTCAAGCGTTTTCAATACGTCTTCTACGACAGAGGTGAAAAGCTTGGGAGATATGTTGTCCCCCTGTCGCACTCCTCGGTTAATAGGTATGGAATTGGTAAGCGCATGTAGACGGACTTGCATAGTCGCAGACTTGTAGAGGTTCCGAAGGACATCAACATACCGTGAGTCAATCTGACAGCGATGAAGAGAATGAAACACGGCCCAGTGCTCTCTTAAAGTCGGGCTGAGGATGAACCGATACAAGACGAAAGTAATGAGTAGCCTAACGGGTGTCACGTCAATACCAATTACGGTTGGTGGAGAGCCGTTAGAGCTGGTGGATCATTATATTTATCTTGGGCATTGTTTAGCATTTGACCCAGAGCTACGAAGAAAAGAGATCTCACGTCGCATACAGCTCGGTTGGGCCGCTTTCGGGAAGCTAGAAGACGTGCTCAGGGCTCGAAAGATACCGCAGTGCCTGAAAACCAAGCTTTACAACCAGTGTGTTCTGCCCACAATGACTTATGGTGCCGAAACATGGACGCTAACCAAAGAGGCTGTTAACAAAATGAGAGTTGCACAAAGGGCAATGGAGCGTGCCATGCTAGGTATCAGTCTTAGAGACAAAGTCCGAAATACGGAAATACGACGGAGGACGAAAGTCACGGACGTCGGAAACCGTATAATGAGACTGAAGTGGCGCTGGGCAGGACACGTGGCTAGGTGTGGTGATGGCAGGTGGAGTAGAGCCCTGACAGAGTGGTTACCGTTAGCAGACAAGCGCTCCGTCGGCAGACAACCAGCACGATGGGTCGACGACATCAGACCCATCGCGGGTCATGCGTGGATGAGATTGGCACAGGAAAAGGAACAATGGCGCGGGGTGGAGGAGGCCTATACCCAGCAGTGGGTCGATACGGGCTGATAATGATGATGATGATAAATTTATACGATTAATGTCACAAAAGTAGTTATAACAAAGACTGATTTTGAATAAAACCATACAACATTTAAAAAAGAATTGTAGGTAAACCAGAGCTGTCAGCTGACATCTAGTAGCAGCAATGTAGTTCATGAGCTGCAAAAAACAAAAAAAAAATTTTGTAGGCCAGTGCTATGATCGCGCTTAAGATCCATTGAAAATTCAGTTGGTTTAAAAATTCATTCATTTAGTACGTACATTTGAACTTCAAAATTTTTTCAGCGATAGGGTAAGATTTCTTTAAATAAAACAAAATGTTTCTATAGGCTTTTACTGCGACAACCTACTATACCCTATATATTTTATTTTCGATACCGTAAAGAAAGTCAACTGTATTATTCCATAAATTCGGCGAACAAACTTATTTTATTTACACAAATATATTTATAAAGCATGTTGCAAAAACCCTGTTGTATAATTGAAGGGCATGTATACACACTTATTAGTATCCATGCAAAAATATCAAAAATATTAAGTTAAAATAGCACGGCTTTTGACCGGTTTAAGAACGCAAGAAAAATATAATATTTTACAAACATACAAGCGGAAATTACGCCTTGTTCAAACTCAAGCCTTTATTAGATAAAGAAACTCTTATTTCAGAATATTATGCGTATATACATTCCGTTATAAGATACATATGTTGTTACAATGGAAAAGCAGGGCCACCATGCTAAAATTTTAATGTACACGAAAATTATCAAATCGTGTAACCGAACTAAATAATAACAAATTAAGACAGACGCTAAAACATTTTTTTGAAAGCAACCCGTTTTACAATTTAAGTGAATAAATTAAGTCATTTGAGTTCTCGAAATCCTCATTTTTGTATCGAAATCAAACGGAGCAAGATTTGACATAATAATTTATTAACTTTCCTTATTAGCGATCAATTACAAGAATGTTACTTTTTATTTTTATTAAAATAAAAAGTAACATCTTAACTTTCAACTGTTTACTTTTTCAAGATATTTTTATTAAAAAAATGACTCGATGGTCAATAAATATTTCTAATTCTGATCCTGACATTTTAACAAATCTGTATCATATGTTGGCGGCTTTTATTCTAAGAAGTAGCGGCACGACGCGAATAGTCCTGGATGTTTGTTACTCTTTCACGCAAGAACGGCTGAACAGATCTCAGTGAATTTTTGAAGAAATTTGGCACAGAGATACTCGTAGATTATAGCTTAGAATAGCACATAGGATACTTTTTAACTGCGGGTGAAACCACGAGGCGCTGCTTGTTTCAAAGTCAAAATGTTTTTATTCAATTTAGGTATCAAAGATACACTTATGAACTTCAAAGTTATTTAAATAGACTCGACCGCCTTGTTCGGATAAAGAACCTCTACAAATAAACAACAAACAAAACAAAAAAAAAGGTTTACAAATAAAACCGACGCGATTAGTGGCTGCGGTCACGCTTTTAGGAGGGCATTTTTTTTTTCAAAGTCGTTTGCCAAGTTCACACAGCTGCATAATTGTATCCTCCAGTCGAAACTGGAGTCTGTGTGTGTGTATGTGTGTGTATTTTTGTCTGTCTATGGCATCGTAGCTCCCGAACGGTGGAACCGATTTTGTTTTGTTTTTTTTTTAGAAAGGTTCGGGCACTCCCGAACCGTTCTAAAAAAAAAAACATAGCTAAGACCACTGTCTTAGCTATGTTTGACGAAAATCGGTGTCGGGGAAATTTTTAATTTATACTAATCTTGCAGGCAGCTCACACAGCTTCGCCCCGAAACTGTAGCATCGTTGCTACGCCGTTTCTCGTAGCGGTTTTGCTACTATTATTTCGTAACCACAGTAGCAAAAGCTACGAGCACGCGCCTACAAAAGATTTTCCAATGACAATGCCTTCGGACACCTTTGACAAACGCTTAACTTTCGTTCACTTAAAATAAATCTCTACAAGATACTGTACGGCTTGCGCGGAGTTATACTATCTACATATGTCAGGAAACACAGTTCCGATTTAAACTTTAAAGTAAGGTAAAATATAGGGTCAACTGAGGCAAATGTGTTTGTGGAGCAATTCCGTCTTTCGAGAATTATTGACAAATCCTTCACAAATTAAGAAACCAACGCCATTTTGTACAGATTTATGCAACTTTAGACAAAAAAAGTAGGTGGCGCCTAATTTGTGAAGGTTTTGTCTGTAATTCTTGAAAGACGCAATTGTCCCACAGACGCATTTTCCCAAGTTAACAACATGTTCAAAGATAGGATAAAATAAGTTCAAAGATATTGTTGATAGCAACAAAACTAGGCAATTGCCGCGTCTCCACTAACCGAGCATGCCACGCGAGGCACGCGTCCATCTCCCTCTGGCTGCTAAGCTTACCACGCTCCAGAGTGAAATAGCTTGGTGAGGCATGCTCGGTCAGCGCAGGCCCAGCTAATGAGAGACCACAGACCTAAGATTTTTTTTGCTTCGCAAAAGACCAACGAAGCGTGGGAAAGAGAAGTCTCCATCGAAATGTAAACTCCACAAGAGAGAAAGAGGTCGCCTACAAATAAAATGTTAGTCAATTTTTCTTTTGTCATTAATGACAGCGCGCCACCTGGGAACACGCGAAAATTCATATGATTTATATTTTTACTAAAATAATTATAAATAGACTCAAAAGAGAGCAATTGTAACTAAATGCAGTTATGTCATCTTGTGAGTAAAGCAATTGTGATGTGAATCCAAGATGTAACCCACAAAATTTGTCGTTTTATGGGTAAATATGAAAATTCCATTGTGATGTTTTTGTCTAAATTTTGTCTAAAACATAACATAAATTGGTTCCAAAAACCGATTTACCAGCGGTATGTTGTTGTCGTTTCTTCGTAACATCTATATTTCCTAGATGAAAGCAGAATTGGTGATAAAATTCAGCATTAAAATATTAGTTAGTTTACGCTCGATTTTCACTAGAGATGGATAAAAAGATGACGTCATTATTATCGATAGTTTTTATCAAAGTTCATTAGGTAGGCGATGGGTGCAATACATAAACAAAGCATACATTTTTGAATCAATGCCATCAAAAGTAAATTGACATTCTTCCGAGTTTGTACTGAATGATGAGGCGTAAAACATTTTTGTATTATATATAAGTATGTACCTTCAATTTCTGATCATCATTTTTAATTCAATTTACACATTTTGGGTGTCTTACATCCAAGTCTAATTTAATTATATTTAATTAAATTAAATAATATATATGTAAATTATAAATAAATGTACAAAACCAATGAGATAAGTATATTACTTATCCTAATCCGTATACGAGTAAATTTGGTCAAGGGTCACAATTCGAAGCGAATTACTAGGATAGTATTATGTTGATCTTATTATTTACTTTTCTTATGTTAATTTAGATACATGGTGACACTGATATCTAACTCTTCCGCCTAGCTTAACACCCGTTTAGTGATTAATATTCATTTTAGCTCAGCAGCGGTGTTACTTGGAACAAAAAACAACTCAATTGGTATGCGAAAGATTATTTTTATCGACAAGCACCCGGAGGACCATTTTTGGTCAATCTATAAATTATTAAGTACTTTTCACAACACTAATTTACTCACGCATGCGCAAATGTTTTTTTGTATCACTATCGAATTGTCACTGTCGATCTTTTACATCCTAGATCTGTGTGAGAGACAGTTAATTGAGCAAATAAAACAAAAAACGATTCAACATTAAATACGGGTAAATTTTACTTCTTTGAACAATATTAGATTTGGGTTTTCTATTTCATAAGCGATCTTATTTAAAATAAATAAAATATTGAAATAATTGTTTTTTAAAGCACACTTTGTTATTACTAAGTACTTGAAAAATAATACCCTACCCGAACATAATTTGTAAAATTAAGTATACTTTTCATGAAAACCCGATAGCTACGCGATCTTTCTAATGAAATAATTATTTAATAATATTGTTACAGTGATCCTAAAACATTGTGAATTTTAATAATTTGAATAAACGTTTCTGGGCTTGAAGTACTCGTATTTACAATGGGTAACGTAACATAATATTAGCTAACTTTGTGAATAGAGTGTACATAGGTAATACATACCTACTTATAACAAAGATAAACGACGACAATGTTTATTTATTTTGCAAAATGCAATTTTAAATTAGACCTAGTAAAGACCAGAATTAGTGGTATAAAGATAGTTATAAAAGGCTGCGGTTAGATAATTTCCGGAATTCCTGGGTTCGATTAAAAAAAAACACTTATTAGAACTACACAATCACACACGTGACCCAAGCCGGGTATGGATGAACTAGTTTTGTCTGGAGACTTCCACTTCCGCCAAGTAGCCACTAGTATGTATAGATATTACCTAGTTGTAAGCCAAAATTTATAAGACTGTAATTTATTTATTCTTTAAAAAATAATGCCCCTCAGTTTCTTACCTGTTCTTCTGAGTAGAGGCTCTTTATCCGAACAAGGCAGTCGAGTCTATTTAAAAAAAACTTTGACGTTCAAAAGTGTATCTTTGATACCTAAATTCAATAAAAACATTTTGACTTTGACTTTGATTCAAATAATTGATTTTGGTTTGTTTAGATAACAATACAATTATTGTGCTGTGTGTGACAGAACTGTAAGAAAAGAATCGTACTGGTTTTTATGGGCATGGTTACGCATTAAAAAAATGTGCTACGAGTGTTTTTTTTTTTGTTTACTCCCCCATCCAGGCGAATTTGGCGTCGCATGTCTTGTGCATTTGTAACTGTTAAGTAAATATTGTTTTTTACAGATGATGGAGTGATGGTAAAAAGGTGATAATGACGATGATGAATCCTTCCACTTACACCATTTCAGTACAGTGATGGATTTGTTACTGAAACTTTAAGTGGAGTTTTGTAGAGAACAGGAAAAGTCACGTTTCGCAATGCTTGCATCATTTGCCCACACTCGTACATCTTAACGAACCGATAAAGGTTAATTATTACACTTTTGCCTTTTTGAGCGATGATAGCCTAATTGGAGAAATACCGCCTCTCAAACCAGAGGGAGCGGGTTCAAACGCACGCACCAATTTGTTCATTGTGTGAATACATGTGCGTATTGTATGTCATCTGCTACATGACTGGAGCCCAGTGTATGGCGACAGGCTCACCCCCTGTCACATTTGGGACTGAATATCGTCCGGCGAAGTATGGGTGTTGTATTACACCTCTGCCAGCCCCCTCGGGGGAAAGGCGTGATGATATGCATGTATTACACTTTACACTCGAAGAATCACAAGATTTAGAAAATAACACAAAATTACGACAACTCTTTTTTGCTTTCCGCCAAAAACCCGAACTTCTACGAGTGTTAAACTTGCAAATAACTTAAAGCTGAAGTTACACAAGAAATGTTTATCGGATGTGAGCGGCAGTGTTTTCTATGCAATAATCTTTTGCCTCTCGAAAAAGATTATCGCAGCTAATATTGACAGACACTTTTACTGTAGATTTGATTGATTAGATTAGATTGCTACCTTGTAACATGATATTTAGATATTATGTACAACAAAAAAGAATCTCACGAAGAGTTCTCCCAAATAGTATAATCGCTTTCGAATTCACATCGCTCGCGATCGAGCAGTTCTCCCAATGTAACTTCAACTTAACCCTTTACTCTGAACTAAATTTAGTACTTTCTCTCAATGAAAATGACTCAGAGTAATTAGGAGGATCCCACAAGTTGAAACAAGTCAAGCAATTTGTGGACGTAATTGGACAAGTTGAGAATGTGTAAAATATGTTCTGTGGAGACTAACATAGCGTCCTGAAGGGACGAGAGCATGTTACCCTGGGATAATACGGTTTCCTTGGTAAAATCAAACTATGATAATAATGCTTCTCTCATGGTTAAATGGTTAATTAAGGATCGCTGCCATGTCGCGTTCATGTTCCAGACAACTTTATTCGTTTTACCCGTTTAAGGCGGGTTTGAGTTCATTAGGTCGTGTTCTTTGTATAAGTACTTATTAATGATTAAATGTATATTATCTACCTAGAGTTAGATTAAAGCGCAGTTTGACCGGCATGTAGTATTTATAGCGGGGTCTTTACGTAAATTAACGTAACACACTGACTGCCTCGGTGACTCAGTTGGTAGTGAACCTGCCTTCTGAGCGGGGGGCCTTCTTCGATTCCCACCTAAGGCAAACATTCATGTGATGAACATTAGTGTTTGTTCTATGTCTGTGTGTTAATATCTATTTAAGTATGTATTGAAAAATATCTAAGCATGTATATCAGTCTCTGGCAGTCATAGTACAAGCTTTGCTTAGTTTGGTGTCAGGCGACTGGGTGTGGAAGTGTCCCGACTTTATTTACTTATTATTTATTTATACTTTGGTTAATTAATAACGATTACGTAAAATGTTTCGAGTCCGTTAAATTTTAAGCCTTGTTTCATTATACTATAAAAAAACTGCTGTCTAAAGTATAAGTTAAAAGCTGTTAGTGACCGTAGCACCCGTTACCGTTAGTTAGGCCAATGTTTTGTGAAGGAACGCTTTGACGATAGTTAGCGCCATTTTCAATGTTTTCGCAGAAGCTAAGGAGCGGTGAAACAACCCTCACTTTAGTTTGTAATAGAAAAGCTACAATACAAGGAGTATTACTGGTGTGGCTACAAATGAAGAAGCGACTTAGATTAATTCGAAGCATTTACTAAGAAATTAATTAGGGTGTGACAAGCAGATATATATGTATAGTTTTAAGACCCTCGAGACAAACTTCTCAAAAAAAAAACCTTATATTTTGTAGGATAAATTTGCTAACTCATTTGTGATGTTTTGTGATTCATACATCAGAGGAGTTTTCCACTAAATAAATTGTCAAAAGCTTGAATTATTAACACAGAATAAATAATAGTACTACGTTATTATCTGGCATTTGAAAATTATTATAATTATTGGTGTTAAATGTGTGCTGAACCTCAAGCGTTGCTAACACGAGTTTTTAGGCCACGGATTCCTTAGAAAAAACATGGTTCACTCTATGAAAATAAAAAAAAACTACATCAAAAACAAAACTACTCATACCTAATAAATGTTTGTTAACTCTATATATTTTTCAAGTCCTGATTATCACCTGTTCACTAACAAAATCTTCGCTATTACCTCGATACACTACACTCAAAATTAAACTATCCCCAAGAAAAGTTTTAAAAGGACTCACCCAAGAGAGCCATGAAGAACCCGTAGAGCACACACATGGTCTGCCCGAAGATCCAGCGGTGGAACAGCGCCGATATTAGCGTGAATGGGTTCCCCAGCACGGACACAGAGAAGTCTGAGCAGACCAGGTTGAATAGGATGATGTTTAGGGGAGTCCACAGCTGAAAAAAAATCGCATTGTTTAAAAAAAATAGGCTCTGGTGCAATTGCGTCTGTGAGACAATTGCGTCTTTCGAGTATTACTGACAAACCCTTCATAAATTGGGCAACTAACGCCATCTAGTAGAGCTAGAGTGAATAAGTACCACTACACTACAACAATTATTGTAACTAAAGATTTCAAAAAAATTGTGGTCTAAGACGTAGCACGAAGACCTAGGAGGTACTTATTCACTCTAGCCGTGAAGAATCAGAATCTAACGTTTCTTTGCGGAAGTTCATCTTCAAAACTCTTTAATAAACCAGTTCGTAGTGTATTTCCACTTCAACGTCGCAATAAGTACACCAAGGAATATGGGTTTCCTTGCGACGTTGAAACGGAAATACACTAGAGATTTGTTTAATAAACAGTTTTTGTACAAGTGTATCCCTAAACTAATTATTTTGTATAAAAACTAATAAACATGCTTTTCATCTTCTGCCTCAATACTTAAAACTCAATTTATTTATTGCTCACATGTCATTAAATATAAAGTATTGTACTGTAGGATCAAAGAATTCAACCTCTTACATACAACCTTCTTATTACGAGAACCATGTACTTGACTCACCTAACTCTCAGAATGATCTACAAGTTTCAGAAACTAAAAATAGGATTTTAGGTTCCCATTTATACGTCGGTAACTCGTATGAATACTTTTTACTGTAGAAAAGTCTATGTGCATTTAAATTTGACAAGTGAGGAAAACATCGTGAGGAAACCGATAATTACGAGTGTGTCCTATTACATCACTACATAGTATAAAACAAAGTCGCTTTCTCTGTCCTTATGTCCCTTTGTTTGCTTAAATCTTTAAAACTACGCAATGGATTTTGACGCGGTTTTTTTTAATAGATAGAGTGATTCAAGAGGAAGGTTTATATGTAAAATAACATCCATAAAATAGTGGCGAAATACTGTTATTTTTGAGGTTTCTAATGTGATATCGTTAATTGTATATATTTTTCCGCTTACATTGCAAACGCAGGCTGAACCCTACGAGATTTATCAAAGTAATGTACTAATTATTTGTACACATTGAAAAGGTATACAGAAAACTCCGCGATGGTATATGTCTATCTCTTAAGGATCTCCCACAATAACATTTTTTTGTTTATACCCGTGCGAAGCCAGAGCGGGCCGCTATGTTTTTATATACGAGTACAACGTTCACAGTTTTTCTGTAGTGTATTTAGTATCAGCATTGCACCCGTGCGAAGCCGGGGCGGGTCGCTAGTACACTATAAGAATAATTCTCGGACATGTGACATACATCAACTGAACTGAGCCAGCGTGGTGAGTAACGGCTCAATCACCTTCGATGTAGGGTAGGGTCGGTGTCCCTGCAATGAGACGTAACAGACTGTAATGATGATAAAAACTTTTTTTAAATAAAATTAAAAGTTGTGAAAAGAAGTTGAAAAAAGAGTCTTTGTCCCCTTTGTACTTTTGTAATATATTTTCATCTTCTGAGCAAGCTAGTAGATTGCAATTTTTCATAATCATTTCATTGTTATACTCGTACCTATCTTTAAAAATATCCATTTTTCGATCGACATAACGCCGCGCCAAATATTGTCAGTCTTATTTACAAACATTTAGACTGCCTCGGTGGCTCAGTCGGTAGTGAACCTGCCTTCTGAGCTACGGGGTGTGGGTTCGACTTCCACCTAGGGCAAACATTCGTGTGATGAACATTTGCGTTTGTTCTATGTCTGAGTGTTAATATTTTTTAAGTATGTATTTAAATACATCTAAGTATGTAAATCAGTCTCTGGCAGCCATAGTATAAGCTTTGCTTAGTTTGGGGTCAGACGACCGTGTGTGCAAGTGTCCGAATTTTATTTATTTATTTACTGGATCTTTGGGTATTCACACAAAAATCAATAAGTAGTTAAAAACTTTAGAATACAAAATCGTGTACATACAAAAATACAAAGTGTGTAGAAGAATCACATGTCTCATATTAAAGCTCTTACTCGAGAGTTTCACAACAATATCCAAAAAATGCGGACAAAAGTTATTTCTGGCTAAAGCCAATGAGTTTTTGAGCAAATTTTTTGAGGTTTTCTTGACCTTTCCTGAGGAAGGTAATCAATAACATCGAGAGGGTCGAGTGTTCCCGATAAGCATCCGCCTAAGGCATTAGGTACTCTTGTGAAGAACCACTGCCAGGTTCCTACCTGCCAGTGGTTCTTCACAAGAGTACAAGGTAGCTAAGTCTCAATATGAGAACAAGAGGCATTAAGAGCGATTATCGTAGCTTGCCGCTTAATAAAAAGCACGTACAAGAGCCTAAAAAACATTGGCTTCTATACTTTTTTCTGGAACAGGTTTTAATGTAAATGAAGACCGTTTTATATTTTCGTGATAGTTTGCTATATTCAAAATAGTTGTTCATTTCCTCATGTGTCCTCATTTCTCATACGGACTGCTAGAGTGTAGAATACTCTGCCAGAGTGTGCCAGAGTTGACACTTATTAATCTGGGTGTCTTCAAGTCTCGAGTGAATCGATTTCTTCTAGGCAAGCGTGCTCCATCGCAGGCCGCATCACTGCTTATCATCATTCATGTTGGCGTCCAAACGTAAGCCTATTTATTAAGTGATCCTACTAATATTATAAACGCGAAAGTTTGTAAGAATGGATGGATGGATGGATGGATGGATGGATGGATGGATGGATGTTTGTTACTCTTTCACGCCAGAACTGCTGAACAGATCGGGATGAAATTTGGCACAGAGATAGATTATAGTCTAGAATAGCACATAGGATACTTTTTAACTGCGGGTGAAACCGCGGGGCGCAGCTAGTAAAAAATAAAATGTTCACGACAGATTTCTGGATATTGAGTTTACGAGATGTTGTAGCAGCTGCATGTTGCGGTTGGTTGTTCAGTAAACGATCAGAAAAGTCTGTGGAGGTTTTTTTTACTTGAATGGAAACGCTTATATGTAGTATATAACACAGTTTAGAATAAATAGGGAAACGATCTACTATTGACTACCATCTCTGCGGCATGGCAAGTGCCAGTCTTGTACGAGACTCTTAGAGACTTCGCTATAAGGTTGTTACCAATACATCTATCTGACGTTATTAGTTGTTGACGTTGTTGTTGAAACGTAATTTATTTTCATAACCAGTGAATCCGTGAGCTGAAGACCTCGCGGCCGGCGTCTCCTCCTCTCACAGATCGCATTTCCCAACCGTTTCTCGTCAAAATTTTTGAGCAGGTCCGATAATTATACAGAATTTTGGAATGTATTCTTCTTTTGGCGCGATAGAGAAAAATGATGAGAGTGAATTTTTACGATGCGCGCGCACACCGACACCTAAATTCTACATCCTGAAGTTAGTTCTAGGTGGCATGAAAATTTATAACTATGTTCAAGTTGTATATTCTAGTATTTTTATATTTAGAACACGTGTTTCGTAAGAGTACAATTAAACAGTGAATAAATAAATATTATTTTGGTGTTTTATTAAATCAATTTCATATACGACGGTGATAGTATTTACTAATAATTTATTAGTACCTGGATGGCCGAGCTCGGTATTTTTTTTTATTTTTTTTATTGTGTTTTTTGGATAATAAACAATTGATTTTAGTCTAACCTCAAAGCAAACACTCATTGACTTCGTGTTACTTAACAACGCCATCTGCTGTTGTGTCGTTAAAGCAATTAGTTGCTCACAAAAAATAGTATTATTATTCGCCAATAGATGTCAGGAAGAGTCATATTTTTGTTATTTTTCTTCCAAGTTGATTATCGATAAAACACGAATAAAATGACATTTTCTAAAATTGATTCCTAGCTAGATCGATTTATCGCCCCCGAAACCCCCCATATACTAAATTGTATGAAAATCGTTGGAGCCGATTCCGAGATTCCAATTATATATATATATATAAATATACAAGAATTGCTCATTTAAAGATATAAGATTTCCATACGCCAAAGAAGTATAACTTCTAACGCGTGTACATAAGTATAAACACTCTTTTTTTTCGTGTCAATTTTTGGTGAGACCTGAAGAGGTAGACAGCCGGACTGAAATCCGGACATCCGAAAAACAAAACTGACGTATCCTCCCTAGCCTATGCCTAGCTCCCTAACGCTCGCTCCGTTGATATAGGTCAATTTCTCAAAAATCAAACCAACAAAAGAAATCAAACGGCCTCTACAAATATTAACATCGGTCATCCAATACCTAAACTCCTAAATATTCCGCAAGAGATATCTAGCAAACCTAACCTAAGCAAACAATAAAATTAGTTCATTACGTATGTTTAAATAAGGTTTGACCTTAGCAAATATTTGACTAATTGGTTAGCTCTGCAAACAATGAATTAATTACAAAGTCGCTTAAGAGTGCCTAAATATGTGTGAGTGAAAGTGTGCTGGCTAGCATCCTCGCGGTGTACTGTTGATGTCAGTTAGAGATGTCAAGTCTAGTATGAAATACAAATAAATGTCTAGGTATGGCTTAAAATATATAATAAAGTCACAGTCACGAGTCAATTTTAAAAACAATAAATGTCCATTGTTCATGTAAACAAGTAACAATACAATACAAAACAATACAATACAATACAATACAATACAATACAATACAATACAATACAATACAATACAATACAATACAATACAATACAATACAATACAATACAATACAATACAATACAATACAATACAATACAATACAATACAATACAATACAATACAATACAATACAATACAATACAATACAATACAATACAATACAATACAATACAATACAATACAATACAATACAATACAATACAATACAATACAATACAATACAATACAAAAACTCTTTATTGACACCAAATACAAAATAAATCTAAACTAAACATTCAATGGGCGGTCTTATCGCTTAAGAGCGATCTCTTCCAGACAACCTTTGGATGTCTACTTACTTGGAGTAACATTATTATAGAGAAAAAAAATAAACAAAAACCCGGCTGCTTAATATTTTATCCTGTGTCACTTCCACTATCAAGACGATTCAAATGACACATCACAAGTCGAAATACATCAAGCCGAATACACATACATACACTCGACAAACACAACCCTCCTTTTTGCGCAGTCGGGTAAAACTTAACTACTACTACTACTTACTTACTACGGGGTGTTATAAGTTTGACCTGTCTGTATGTCTGTCTGTGTCATCGTAGCTCCCGAAGAATTAGTCGGGAGTATTCTTAGTTATGTGTGATGAAAATCGGTGTTGGAGGTTTTAAATTTTTACTTAGAGCAGTCTTCACCGGTCCTGTGCCAGTCTCGTCTAAGTTTCAAGAGATTCGGTTTAGGAATGCAACCTGTAATGGAAGACAAAGATCCGGACAAAGATCTGCGGCGCTATTCAAAATCATTCGGAAACGTTTCCGATCGGATCTCAAAAATTTCAAACTCAAATTGTTCGAATCTCAGTCTACTTCTACACATTTTGGAATAGGGAATCAAGTATAAATCCGATCAGAAGAATTAATCACGTTTAAAAACTTTATGAATATAGACTGAGCTTCGAAGAAATTAGGTTTAATTTTTTTGTAATCCGACCGGAACCGTTTTCGAATGGTTGTGAATAGTCCGGCTGGGGGGCTATTCCTGCGCGTGAGATGAGATGAGATTTTATCTTAGCCACTCTCACACCTATGACGTTTCAAACGAGAGCAACAAGGACGAAAAAAAGTGAGATGAAAATCTCAAATCTCCGAATAGGGTCCTAGGACAGAGATCCGGACGGAGATCCGAACAGTGGCCCTATTCGGAGATTTGAGATTTTCATCTCACTTTTCTTCGTCTTTGTTGCTCTCGTCGAAGCTGAAGCTTCACAAAAACTCGTTCGTTTTGTTCGCTCGCTCGGTCGATTTGTAAGGATTAGTTTCTTGTAAATTATGTAAGTACCATAGTATATAAATATTTTGTCCTTGTATTTTATACTAGCTGAGCCCCGCGGTTTCACCCGCGGTTAAAAAGTATCCTATGTGCTATTCTAGATTATAATCTATCTCTGTGCCAAATTTCATCCAGATCTGTTTAGCCATTCTGGCGTGAAAGAGTAACAAACATCCATCCATCTATCCATCCATCCATTCTTACGAACTTTCGCGTTTATAATAATAATAATAGGATCATTGACTCGACTAGGATATATGGCACATTTACTCGTATCTTTCATATCCCACTAAGTATTCATAATTACAAAAGTTTTGGATCTTCACGGATGGTAAACAGAGCTGGATGTAATCTCTGTTAGCTGCGTACCCTGGATTAACGCTAAGACTTCCACATCCGGGAAATTGCGATAAAATCCGGCAAATAACCAATCTACAAGACGGCGCGGAAAGGTACAATCACGTACCGATAATGCGATGGAAATCAGCCGACGTCCAATCAGCGCTTGTGACGTTTCCGTCCCGGGGTCGGTGATTGGGTGACCGCTGATTGCTACTTCATTTATCGTTATTTGATCGCACAAGTTTTCCCAAGCCTTACCCGATAGGTACCCGGTACCCGGAGTATTGTCACCTAAGTCTAGCACCCGTATATCCCTTTCATTTTTTTTTTTTATGTAGAATAGGTCGACGTTTGACCACCAACTCGCCTGATGTTAAGCGAAATTGTGGTCTTTATGGTACTTATTCATTCTAGCCTTGAAGTTTTGTTGAGTGAAAAAGTACAAAGACGGCAGTTAAGTGAGACGCTACAAGTGCGCTACTGCTCAGACCCATCTTCGGAACGTTTACATCGGACTACATCTACATCATTTATTTGTATGGGAATTCTGCACAAGACACACTTGATACATACTCGTACTTACACTGACTTACTTGAAAGGATATAGTCTGGACGAGCACATAAGATACTTTTTTACCGCGGGCGAAACCGTAGCAAAGGTGAATGTTTGTGTGTGGGTGTGTGTGGCTTTGTGTGTGCGTCAAATTCAAACGGCTGGACAGATGTTGTTTTAATATTTATGGAGGTAACTAAACTATACATTGAAAATATGTTTTATGACATTAAAGCTTAATTTAAAATAAGATATTTTTGAACTATTATTATTTTGTAAGATAATAGCTGATACATATAATACTAGCTGCACCCCGCGGTTTCACCAGCGGTTAAAAAGTATCATAAGTGCTATTCTGAACTAAAATCTATCTCCGAGCCAAACTTCACCCAGATCTGTTCAGTCGTTCTGGCGTGAAAGAGTAACAAACATCCATCCATCCATCCATTCTTACAAACGTTCGCGGGTATAATATCATTTATAATATTTAATTATTTTTACTATTCTAAATTGTAAAATTACATTTTGAATTATTATTTTTTGCGATCATTAATTATTATTGCGCTGACGTTCATTTTTAATTATAAATATTTAACTCTGACGTGTAACTATAGAGGTTATTAATAAATACTTACAGATAACTGATTTCATTTTTTAAACGCGGGGAATTCCGCGTTACTCAGCAACTTCTTCATAAAATTCTTGAAACGATCAAAGTTTTCTTTAATTTCATAATCCATCTTACCTCAAAGGCAACTTTTTTCGGCCGACATTTTTCTTCGAAAACGGAAAGAGAATACTGAAGCGGCAATAACAAGTAAGTTTTCTTTAGTTTAGCCGCAATTTGAAAGAAAAAAAACCGTTTTTACTGTTTCGACCCTAGGTCGTAAAAAGGGATATTGTATCCCGTCCGATTTAGACAGTCTGGAACTGGCACATTATTATAAATTTATTATTATCGTCACGCCTTTCCCCCGAGGAGGCTGGCAGAGGTGTAATACAACACCCTCACTTCGCCGGACGATATTCAGTCCCAAATGTGACAGGGGGCGAGGCTGTCGCTATACACCGGGCTCCAGTAATGTAGCAGATGACATACAATACGCACATAATATATTTCACACACTGAACAAATTGGTGCGTGGCGTCGGCTGGGTTCGAACCCGCTCCCTACCGACTTCCCATCCTGTGATTTGTCATCCATGTAAACAAATTTTAAACTTTTGTTGATATTATAAAAACTGCTCGACCGATTTCGATCAAATTTGTATAGGATCATACTTTATAGGTTAAAGTATGATCTACCAAAAAAAAAATCGAATCGCCATCAAATCGAGTCACCAATCAAAAGTGAAAAAAAAACATACAGTCGAATTGAGAACCTCCTCCTTTTTTGAAGTCGGTTAAAACCAACGGTTTGTGCGAAACTTGCCACAAAAAATGATCACACACTGAACAACTTGGTTCACGGGTTCACTAGTTGGATTCAGTGACCTTTTAACGGATTCACATTATCAGTGTTATCGTATTACACGTGCTTCAGATCTCTAACACACTTCAAAATGGAGGAGATGGTTTATTCGACTTTTTTATGCGTATGTTACACGATCGCCAATTATATTGTGAATTTGTGTGTATATCTTGCAAGGAACTTAAGAGTCCGGCGACCTAACTAATTTCGACCTAGGCGAGCTAGATTAAATTCGCATTGGCTTAAGGTATTCTATCGCCATTTCGTCTAGAAGATGAAGACGAGCGAAGAGAGCGAGTGATGATACTAACGAGCCTCTAAACTTACCTACAGAGTGACAAAGTGCAATTTTTTTTTTTTTATGACTTTTGCACTTCTGTAATCATTCTTAAGTAACTAAGAATTTCCCTTGTATTATGGATTCATTTAACAGCTCTAATGATGTAGACAACCTTCCTATGTATTGGAATTTATGATTTGCTTTGTCTATTGAATATTGTGAATTGAATAGTGCCTATTGAATAAATTAGTCAAAAGTGACCCCTTAAAATGCGGATATTTTTCATATCTCTATTTTCGCTTGAGGATTTTTTTAAAAAAAACCAAGAACACAGGGGCTTAGATATTGTTAATTTAATTGTACATGCTAAATTTCATCATAATCTGCCAAATGGTTTTCAAGAAATTTGAGTAGCGCGTTTGTATGGAAATTTCAGAGCGTCGCGGCCCTCTTAAGCGGTCCACTGCCACTTTTTACCCGACTGCGCAAGAATCAGGGTTATGTTTTTCGAGTGTATGTATTTCCGTGGGTGTGGTGAGGTTTCTTTGGCACGGGCTACAGCTTAAACAGCTTGATGGATTTCAACATGTGATGTTTCATTTGAATCGTCTTGATAGTGGAAGTTACAAAGGGTACAATTTGTCACCACAATGACCAGTTACATACCACGTAGTCTCAACTTAGAGCATGGCATTGCCTCCCAAGAGAGATTAATTTTAAAAAAATAAAGTTGTTTTTTCAACCAGCTATGTTTGTTTTGCACCTGATCATCACAATTTTTCATATCTAAGTATATGAGCAAAAAAAAATCCTTGTTTTTGTTGATTTCGTGTAAAACAAAATACTTAAGAATATTAGTAAAATATTTAAAGATTCGGAAGTCGAGAATAAATAAAAACCAAATTAAATAAACGCATATTACAAAGTTTGAAACTTGGAAGTACCTCAATTACTAACTAAAACAGATATAAAATACAACATACCAAAGGTCCCGGAGAAAGTTCCGGGGAAATAGGTGAATGAGGTCGGTATTAAAAAAACAGGTAGTTTGTTTGCGTTCAAAATAATTACCTGCCGATCCTTAAACATGAGTAGTATCACCATCAGGTTGAGGAAGAAGCCGAAGAAGCCGATGAGGAAGAGCACGAAGGCTGAGGCCACGTAGCCCCACCTCGGCATCAGCAGTGGGAACCCCTCCTCGTACGCCCGCACCACCGTGGCGTTCATGTGTTCCGGATATGACGTCATGATGACGTTACCGCACTGCACTCATCTCCACTTCACTGAACACCGGTACCTGGGAATAAGGAAAGGAAATTGTATTGATAGAACGTGGGCTGTACAACTAAATTAACTTTTTCTAAATTAGCTTCAGCTTCGACAAAAATGCTTTCGTATATCCGAATTCGGTTTGGATTTCTTTCCGGATCGGAAAAACCGCATCAAAATCCGTGGCGTGGTTTAGAAGGAGTTAGAGGATATACAGGCAAACAGATAGAGAGAGACGCACAAAACAATTTATTTAACACTTTGTAGAAAGAACAAGAGGAACACTAACCCACTGCACCAGTTTCTTTGTTAACTCATCAGTACTCAAGAAAGTAAGTGTTCTTCAACTATCCGTAAATACTAAAGACTAATTAGAGACAAACTTTAGAAATTGATTCAGCGAATCTGGGTCTCGACCTGTGCTCCAACACTTAGTAAAGTGGCTCTCAATTACCCGCTCGACGATCAAAGTTTCTTAAACACTAACTTAAGTTTCTTAAACACTAACTTAAGTTTTTTAAACACTAACCAAAGAAGCGTTTGATCGGTTTTACCTATAATTATACAGAATTTATTTTAACGTATCGTCACACCTTTCCCCTGAGGGGGTTGGCAGAGGTGTACAACACCCACACTTCGCCGGACGATATTCAGTCCCAAAATGTGACAGGGGCGAACCTGTCGCCATACACCGGGCTCCAGTTACGTAGGAGATGACATTCAATACGCACAAATGTTTACACAATAAATAAATAGGTGCGTGCCTTCGGCTGGATCCGAACCCGCTCCCTCTGGCTTAAGAGGCGAGCCTTCTCCGGCTAGGCTATCATCGCTGAGAATTTATTATATCCGACGAAATTATTCTATACTCTCTAGTTAACATCTCAAAGTAGCGTTTTGAAACAATGCTGATTTAAAACAGTGGTTTTGAGCGCTCTCTAGCTAACCGAAGCTAACAGAATTTTCGAGTGATTTTCACGAAATCAGGTCTTTTATTTTGTATTGTTAATATTTTGTAAATTTCTTGAGGGCCGTTGTACTCATCTTAACCCCTTAAGTTATTATCTTAGTATTAATCTTTTGACAACTTGAATCTGAACTGTCTCTATTAAGGGCACCATTCACCATCCTGCCTTGCAGTCCGCCGTGCAGGACTACGAAGTAAGATGCAGCTCACACCATCCTGCCTAGCATCCTGCACGTCGTGGCCGGACGCGATGGAGGCTGCGAAAACATGCACCATCCTGTATAGAGCGGCAGTCCTGCACGGCGGACTGCAAGGCAGGATGGTGAATGGTTACCCTTAAGTACCCATCTCAAACAGACTATACTTACCTTTTTAAAGATTACCTTTTTGAGCAAGATAAAAGTCAGTAAAATACCTAAATATTGTGTCAACAAAGAATATATTAATACAGGGACACACAATAGGATGACAAGCTCTGTGAATATACCTACGGGGAAATCGTGTCATTTCCTGAGGGAAGGCCTTTCGGACCTTTGGTTTATATATTTGTTTTAGGACATATGTTCAATTCACAAATGTATTTCATGTGTTTAATCAAACGGATCCCAATACAATTCATCATTTTTTTTTTTTTTTTTTTTTTTTTTTTATGTAGAATAGGTCGGCGTTTGACCACCAACTCGCCTGATGTTAAGCGACGTTGTGGTCGAAGATGGAGCACGACGACCTATAAGGTACTTATTCACTCTAGCAATAAACTTGTGAATAAGTACAAAGACGGCAGTTGAGTGCGGCGCTATAAGTGCGCTACTGCTCAGACCCGTCTTCGGAACGGTTACACCGGACTACATCCCGAAACACGACTAGGTCATTTCACGGCATGGCTTGGTCCGGTGGGTGGTAACTAGCCACGGCCGAAGCCTCCCACCAGAGTTTGCTACCCGGTTAGCACTACCCGGGGGCCACGTGTAGGGAATCAGAATAGAGTACACTCCTACGGACGTGGGTAGCTCAGCCCCCAGAATCATTCAATCATTCGAGAAATGAAATGCGTAGAAAACCGTTGAACCGCAACGAGGTCACATTTGATTTGAGCGTTGATCAAACAATTTTTGTAATGGCCAACGCACGTGACGGACTTTTTGTTCGGCGGAATTTTTTTTTATTTGGGTGACTGAGAGGATAAGCGGCAGTGGTTAATGTCGCAAGTCCCCCAAAGCTTTTTCATGTCGTATTCAGATGAATTTAGTGCGCACCGTACCAAGCTTTAAACCGTTAATTGTGTTTTAATTTTTTTACTAAATTAGCTGCGCCCTGCGGTTTTACCCGTGGTAAAAAACTAGCCTATGTGTCAATCCAGGGTATAAGCTAACTCCATGCCAAATTTCAGCAAAATCTGTCCATCCGTTTGAGCATGAAGAAGTAATAAACAAACACACTAACACACACACTCACAAACTTTCGCCTTTATATAATTAGGGTGATTTGAATACACATTAAGTCTTATAATTCTCGAATACTCGTGTGTTGTCGTAAGAATAAATGAAACTTTTTTTTAAAGATGACTTTATTATGACAAACGAGACTTCTAAGCCTTGAACATCGACGTAAAGTGGCGTGTTTGGCTATTTTCTTCAGGCTGCATTTCGGTGAGTGTGCGTTGGAACTGCATGACCTAATCCCTTCTTCTACTACTACTCTCTACTACTACTTACTTACTACTACTTCTCGTACTAAACGGTTTGCCTCTACCTTTCTGATACGAACCGCTAGGGAATGGAACACCTTGCCATCATCTGTTTTCCCGAATAACTACAACCTGAGTATCTTCAAGGCTAGAGTGAATAAGTACCTTCTTGGTCGTCGTGCTCTATCTTAGACCAGAACGTCGCTTAAGTTGTAACTTCAGGCGAGTTGGTGGTCAAACGTCGACCTATTCTACATTTAAAAAAAAAAGGAAAAAAAAATGTCTTGTAATGAAACTAGGCAATTCTAACGTACTTTTGTTTATGCTGACGTATACTTAAGATTATGCTGCCCTTGTAGCAACCAACTCCTAATAAATCAACTACGCTAGTACCTACTCCTACACGGGCAGTAAAGTGTGTCTTAAAGGTGGTCGGATATTTGACAGACCTTTTCATCCCTTCATGAATAATATAATTACAGGGCGCTATAAGGCAAAGGCTAGGCTAGGCTTTATTGACATGGATCTAGGTGTTTCTTGTCCATCTTTATTAAAAGGACGAAAATAAATGATCGTGAAATGTGTCAGTAATCTCATTCGCAAAATAAGAGCGTCGAATCTTTTAGCGAAACTTAAAAAAAATACAAACTGTAAAATCATTTAAAGTAACATTAAAATGTTTTAAGTAAGTAAACATCTTTCGCTTAGATTAATGAATGATTAATGTATGGGTTAATAAAGAACTCATTTTCCTTTTACATATTAATTAACATTTCAACCTAGTCGTTTGTGGAAAAGTCAACATTTTCAAATTCATACTTACTATTTTTTTAGGTCGGTATTAAAAAAAACAGAATTTAGGTTACTTACGTACTTTCACTGTATTGAAATTAGTGAAACGCCCCGCCTCCGCAAGGCAACTCCGCTCAAGCTTACAAAGAATTGAACAACCACGCATAAGATAATTTCCAATCTAATACTCGTAACCAAACAGAACAAAAAGGTCGCCATCTTCAGGGAATAAAATCAGACGAGTTTTATAAAAAAAATCGCACCTGTATTTTTATAGTACCTACTAGATATTGCTTCGTCCAATGGCCGATCCGTGCAACATTTTAAAGCCGTCGTTTTATATTGTATATGTCATTATATATAGGCTTGTCAATCTCACCGCCATCTGACCTGATAATAAATGATGGGGCTCATGGTACGAGTATATTAAAATACACCGCCAGGCATAGCATTCAGCAACACGTAGTGACGTCAATCGATGCTTAAGCAAGACCGAACTAAGTCATTTACACCAAGTTCGAAAGAGACGGATGACGATGACGTCACTACGCGTTTGCTGAATGTTAGACCTTGCTTTTTGGATCATGTTGGGGCCTATGATGGAGCACTCTTGTCAATAATAAAACTCTTCACTAGATGAGTAGAGACTAGGGGGCTGAGCTACCCACGTCCGTAGGAGTGTACTCTATTCTGATTCCCTACACGTGGTCCCCGGGTAGTGCTAACCGGGTAGCAAACTCTGGTGGGAGGCTTCGGCAGTGGCTAGTACCACCCACTGGACCAAGCCATGCCGTGAAATGACCTAGTCGTGTTTCGGGATGTAGTCCGGTGTAACCGTTCCGAAGACGGGTCTGAGCAGTAGCGCACTTGTAGCGCCTCACTCAACTGCCGTCTTTGTACTTCTTCACTCTAGTAAACTTCAAGGCTAGAGTGAATATGTACCTTATAGGTCGTCGTGCTCCATCTTAGACCACAACGTCGCTTAACATCAGGCGAGTTGGTGGTCAAACGCCGACCTATTCTATATAAAAAAATAAAAAAAAAGATGCTTAGAGACACCCAGCCATTCATTTAAGTCAATTCATATGAATTCATCATCATTAACATTTTAAACAGAGTTAAAACTTTCGTTTTTGTATTGAAATGATGAAAGTTATCTACTAGACTGATATTTAACCTTTTCTATGACCAAATGCAAAACCACTAACCAGACTATATTTAGTCACTATCGGTTACCATCAGATATAGAAAAACGAAATACGAATGTTGCTAACTTACTTCATAGAAAATTCACTTTCAAGCCGGCTTTGCTGCTTAGGCTAGGTAGAGCTGGCTTGATCAAGCTGGCCTGACCAATTATCATCATTTTTAGCTTTAAATTAAGGGCGTATGAAAAGACTGATGGATGTATAAGAAGTGACAGATGTAGGCTCGTAGCAAGTGGAAATAAGTCTTATTTCCACTTTCTTAGGTCATCGTTTACTAAGTGGTCGCGGCCTAACCCTTTGGGTAAGATGCGTGACTAAACATTAAAGTTATACCTCTTACCGATGTATGTACTCGTATGTTCAGCCTTTACAACTTTACAAGTAACTATATAGGCTTCTTCATCTACAGCAAAGTTATCATTCAGGTTGTCACGTCAATATTTCCTCAAAATTCAATCAAGGAGCTCTCTAACCACTTTTCTCTTGGCAAAGGCCTTCGCAAAATCATATAAAAGTAAACACAGACTAATATACGTCACGCGGAAGCGGCACAAATGCAATATTCTCATGAGACGTGATACGCTATACGCTGGCCCTACTCTATCATCCACCGTCATAAGGTATAGTTCGTAACTACATAAACCTGTTTGACAAAGTGGACCGTGGAAGGAAAAGACTTGAAGCCCCGAGGGAATATAATTTGATTGCAGCTTCTATTCCAGTGATTTATAAAATTTATCTAACAAGATTTATAGGTAAAGTTTTCCAATTTCTTTACAAATATGTTGTCTCCTAACTTTTCAATTTTTGGAAGTTCAAGTAGAAAACGTTCTAAAATAGTCTACGTACATTAAGAACAACGTAATATCGATATAATCTAATGTATCTATGTGCGTAGGTAGTAGCGTAGCTAGATATTTTTTCGTACAAAGCGGGATTATGAAACCTTTTAAGTGAAAAAGCGGGACTCTTACGTCAAAATCGGGCAAAAAGCGACGTAATGAAAGAACTTATGTAATGAACAATTTTTCTAAAGCGATACTGAATCTGTCCCACGCGGGACTTTTAATTCTGGAGTAAATATCGGGACAGTCCCGCCATAATCGGGACGCTGGTAGGTAGATACTATACAAAAGCCATAGTAACTAACTTTACAAAGACTTGATCAAAATAATATAAAATGAGATAGAATCCAGAAGCATTTCGATCACTTATCACAACAATCTAGCGCTCAGATAAGTTTTTGAAAATAATATAAGGTCCCAGTCCCCGCGGATCCAACGTATCAGCCCCACACTACTCAAATAACTACAGAGCCGGGCCTAAACAATTCATATTTTTAATAAATCCATTTATTTACTTGTAAACGCCATTACTAGATACGTATGCCTTGTAAGGGCGTCGCAATGCAGAACTAAATTAAGACATTAATAATAAATAAAATAAAATGTCTTTAATTCTGGTAATTCCCATATTGTGGTAAACATACAATTCAATTTCAATTTTACATACAATTCAATTCAATTTTACAACAAATAAAAAACAAATTACACGAAATAATAATAAATAATGAATGTTTAGTTAATAAAAGTCAAATTAAAATTAAACTAAAATGGAATTACATTACATTAAATCATATAACTCTTAAATAAAAAATAACAATTTCTAGGTAATAACAATAACTTTTGCGATTGAAAAGTTTATCCGCCATGTCGAATCCTCGATTCACATTCCCCAAACTTGTCTTTATTCTTTATCTTAGCATAATCTCTGCTTTTTAAAAATTATGTAACGTACAGTGGACAGCGTGAACTTTAGCTCTTATTAACCAACGAAAGATACAAGCCGGAAACTGTGCAATGGTCGATAATTTCCATTCAATTTGTCACAGTCTTCTAATTCAACCAGTATTGTGCACATCAATTTGTGCTCGCTGCTCAAGATTGGACTGAGCACAAAGATGTGTGATCTACGGTCCTGGGTGAGTGATGTTAAGCTATAAATCACGACGCGATACGATGCGACAGAAGCATAGAAAGTGACTGCGCGACAACGATAAGACACGTTGTCGCGTGGATCAGGATGTCACGTTCTGGAAGTTGGCAACTTTTAACCCCCGACGCAAAAACGACGGGGTTTTATAAGTTTGACGTGTCTCTGTGTTTTGTATGTATGTGTGTGTGTGTGTGTGTGTGTGTGTGTGTGTGTGTGTGTGTGTGTGTGCGGCATTGTAGCTCCCGAACGGCGGATGCACCAATTTTGGTTTTGTTTTTTGTGTTTGAAAGGTGAATCAGCCGGGAGTGTTCTTAGCTATGTTGGATGAAAATTGGTGTTGATGAAAATCTGTGTCGGGGTTTTTTTTAATTTTTTAATTATCCTTGTTTAACTATATTATCTCCTGGCAGCACATTACCGTAGCAACCTAGTCTAACTTCCTAACTAATATTATAAAAGCGAAAGTGAGTTTGTTTGTTAAGTTTTCACGCTCTAAGTACGCAACCGACCAACATGAAATTTGGCATACACGTTGTCAGGGGTAAAGAAAAGGACATAGGGTACCTTTTAATATTATGAAACTGTAATTTATTTATTATTTGAAAAAATAATGCCCCGCAGTTTCTTGCCTGTTCTTCTGATTAGAGGCTTTTTGTCCGAACAAGGCGGTCGAGTCTATTTAAATAACTTTGACGTTCATAAGTGTATCTGTGATACCTAAATTGAATAAAAACATTTTGACTTTTTGACTTTTGAAAATATGGGAGATCTAAAGTAATATTGACTCGATACCATAAAATGTACCTCACGTATATCCAATGATAACATGGAATGTTACAGTCGACCACTGTAGTTTCATAGCTTAACCAGTAAGGTTGATCATGGGGAATGTTAAATTGGATAAACTATTTGCTAACAGCGTCACTTCGCACTTGCCTTTTTTTTTTGTTAAGAGGGAGTAAATACCCTCTTAACAAAATACTTTCATTCCGCCTCAGGGGGTGACGGAAAGGGGTATGTGTAAATTGACCTACTAAAATCCTCCCCCGTGAGCAGTCCTCCAGTGGGGCGAGATGGGGTCACGCTAGCATTCACATCGCGTTGTCTAGGACAAGGCATCAGAGCACGCAGCTATGTAACGTGATACTGTCTTACTATTCTGCGGTACCGTTGCGGTCTGCCCTTGTCTTCTCGAGTAACGAATGGGGGTTATCGGACCAGTTGGAGTAGACATCACTTACTACTGTTTTGTAGTTTGAGGTCTGAGAACCGTAATAACCATGCTGTAGTCCCGTTTGTTTTATCGCAAGGGTTGGTCGTGTATCAAGCTCAACGAGTGTCTAGTCATTGAAATCAGTGTATTAACATAGAACAACGTTTTAGCACCTCGTTAGCTAGAATTTAATTGACCGAAGAGAGGTTGGAGGAAACCAAATGTAAATAGGTATCAAGTGGAAATTATATATTTGGATATTTTGACTCACTCTTTATTTTAGTTCCTGAATGTCAATGCTAGATTCAAGATTCAAGGTTCAAGATATTTTATTTGCAACCATACAGTACAAGATGTCAAAAAAATATGAGTACATGGTCCAATGGACCCTGTCGGGCTCTGCAAGATTTGGTAGAGAGAAGGAGGCTACTTTATTTAAAAATATTATGTCCAAAATCGAAAACTTTAATTATAATTGTCAAAAAAAAAAACCTACTTAATTATCTCATTTAGAAATTCGTCGACTGAATAATATGCTTTAAGAATAAGATATTATTTCAATTTTTTACTAATTTTTATGAAATCACCTTCACACTGCAATTCTGCTGGTAACTTGTTATACACTTTAAAGACATATGTAGGCATGGGCGTACCCAGGGGGGGGCAGGGGAGGGCAGCTGCCCCCCCTTGAAAATCTCGCAGAACATGTATGAACTCCCCTAATTACTAATTAAATTGTAAACGAGTTATGCTCTAACTTTTATATAAACCGCGCAGTAGACACTGACAAAATGCACGATGCAATAGGGAACTTGCATCGAAATTTTAATGACAAATTAGGTTAATGATTCACTTAAGAATATAGTAAAATGTACTACTGTGACAGGATTGTAAAATTTTATTTATTTAACTACCTATAAAACAGGATCATTTGCGGGTGCTTGCCCTACACACTACACTACATACATCTAATGACTCATGTAGGTGTGTTGTGTAGTGTGTATGACAAAACAGCCGCGGACGATCCGACCTAAAAAATCTGACTTGCCCCCTCCTACGCCAGAAGCTGGGTACGCCCATGTATGTAGGTAATGTGCTAGACGAGTGCAGCTGCAATTGACACTTGTGAGTCATTAACCGGTCTCTGTGGCGAAGATTTGGTTTAATATTCTTACGTGTTTTATATAAATGAGGGTTATTCCTCACAAACTTAGAAATTTCAAGGATGTAAATGCATGGCATGGTCAGTAATTTGTATTTAATGAACCAGCTAAAATAGACACTAAAATAGATAGATAGCTAGATAGATAGATAGACAGATAGATAGACAGCTTGTAGATTAAACGTTAGGACAGATAAATAACTGGTGGATCTGTAAGCTGGAGACCTCGCGGCCGGCGTTTGCCCTCCTTTACAGATCACATTCCTCAACCGATGAATGCGACCTGTAGAATCTCGTGAAATGTTGCGAGCACGTTTGATAATTATACAAAATGTTTGTAGAGACAGTTTTTGAAAATTTTACAAAATGACGGAGATATGATTTTTTTCGGAATTAAAAAAAAAACAACAATTATCGAATCAACTCACAAACTTTTAGGAGAATCGGTTAAGAAATATGACCTGTAGAGGAAGACAAAGATCCGGACAGAGATCTAGACAGAATTTAGGCATACCAAAACATTTTTGTCGAAGCTAAAGCAGAGACGCTTCTTTCGCTAACGCTCGTTTGGTCCAATATCTATCGCTATTTTTAATAAACTAGCACAACATTTATAGGTTGATTGTTACTCTACATCAAAACAAACAACTTTTACTATCGGGCCAACTCGGAAATTGCAAAAGAAAAATCAGCTGTTCCATACAAAAACTAAATTGACTGGCGACAAAATGTATGGAGCTGCTGAATTTTATATTGTGACTTCAGAGTTGGTCCATTTTTTTTTATCACTTAATAGGCTTGCGTTTGGCCGCCAACATGCCTGATGATAAGGGAACGTACCCATACTACGTGACTTATTTTTGGGGATACGATTTTTTAATGTTTTGTTTGCAAAAAACGATTCAAAACTATGAATTACTAGGTAAAACTAGAGTAGGAGAAAGGAGGTCTTAGAATAGAGTAGTATAGAGTACAGATGTTGACCGAGAGGGAGGGGAAGGGGGTTAAAAATTGTAAGAAATGGTCACGTAGTATGGGTACGTTCCCTAAGCAGAGATGCGGCCTACGATGGAGCACGCTTGCCCAGAAGAAACCGATTCACTCGAGACTTGAAGACACCCAGATTTTAAGTGTCAGGGAACACACACTCTGGCAGAGTATTCCATACTCTAACGGTCCGTATGAGAAATGAGGAACCAAAACGTTTCGTGAGTGTTGTAGGTATGTCGACCATAAAACGATGCTGCTTTTTTGTACCCTTGGTTGTTATACAGAAGAACAGGCTAGGCTAGATTTTGTGTAAGTTGACCATATTGTAGTGTACAAGGAGACAAGGGAGTCGTTGCCAATAAGTTTCTTCGCACGTTTCTCGATCATCACAACACATAAACAACACTAGTCGATAGTTGGTCCTATAGTTATGCTCTGAGACAGAAGTCAAGCAGGAGAAGATTTAGGTTATCAAAATGTTTGTCTTTAGAATTGCGTTTCGTCTCATGTATTTTTGGATTTTATTTTTATCGTCATTAATTCAAAACACTTTTCTTTGGTCAAAAGCTTCATTCATATACTGTATCATATATCTGATTGAAGGACAAAAGTCAGTGTTTTTGTTAAATGGTTCCTTTTATATTAATGGCCTACGCATCAGCCAGCCAGTATTTTTATTTGAAACGTTCTTTATTAGTATAGCTACTTAGAAATCATTAGGTACTAAGTAAAAGATCCAATTTTCTCATACTTAGTTCAAAGTAAAAAGAGTGCTTAGTGGTTGAAATAACTCCAGTACCTTATCTATTTGATCAAGTGCCTCGCTAGACGTCTGAACGATAAATTGAAGGTTTTTCTAACAAATCCTGTCACGTTCCAATAACTTGTGCTCGAGATCTTTCGACTAATGTCTTCATTTAGACGTTATACCAAGTTTATTGAAGCTAATTTGGACTATTAGATCAGAAACTATCTGGCTCTTGTTTTCTCTTCAATAGTCAACATGAACCTTTTTTTTTTTTTTATGTAGAATAGCTCGGCGTTTGACCATTAACTCGCCTGATGTTAAGCGACGTTATGGTCTACTAAGATGGAGCACGACGACCTATAAGGTACTTATTCACTCTAGCCTTGAAGTTTTGTAGAGTGAGGAAGTACAAAGACGGCAGTTGAGTGAGGCGCTACAAGTGCGCTACTGCTCAGACCCGTCTTCGGAAGGGTTACACCGGACTACATCCCGAAACACGACTAGGTCATTTCACGGCATGGCTTGGTCCGGTGGGTGGTAACTAGCCACGGCCGAAGCCTCCCACCAGAGTAAATTACCTTCGTCTTCATTAGACGTATAGAGCTTGCATTAGCATATTTACTTAGTACGTAGTTATCCAAACTTCCTGACTAAGATTATAAATGCGAAAGTGAGTTTGTTTGTTATGCTTTCACGCCATAATTACTGAACCAATCATCGTGGAATTTTGCATCCACATTGTCAGGGGTACAGAAAAGAACATGGACATAAGACATATATGGTACCTTTCATTCAGAAAAAACCTTGGTTTCTGATTGCTGAACGTCATAGTTTAAACGACTTCGCAAAAGGACAAGGTCCTATGTCAGTCGTAGCCAGAGCCTTTCGCAGGCAGATTTCGGAAATCAAACTATTTTATAGTCATAGTCATTTATTTCATAAAACCATTTTACAAGTCAAAAAATAATTAGTAATAACTAATCAGATCATTATTATGTCATTATAATGTATACATAAATACATACATACATAAATAAGCTCCCCTCTTTCCATACTTCCTAAAAATTTTATTTCCACAGCATTCACTTTACTTTCATGCTTCTTCTGCCAGACCCAACATTCACTTCCATACATAAGAGTGGGGACCAGAACCCCTCTATGTACAATATAAATGTATACATGTATATTGTATAATGTATCCATGTGTACCTTAGTTTTCATAGGTAGGTAGATGATGTACTATCATAACTTATTTCCCTTTTATAAAGACACTAGCTGCACCCCGCGGTTTCACCCGAGATTAAAAAGTATCCTATGTGCTATTCTAGACTATAATCTATCTCTGTGCTAAATTTCATCCAGATCTGTGAAGTCGTTCTGGCGTGAAAGAGTAACAAACATTCATCCATACATTCTAACAAACTTTTGCGTTTATAATATTACTAGAGTTTGCCCGCGGCTCTGCCCGCGTGGAATCTATTGCATAGCAATTAATTACCTATTATCTAAATCCATTCAGTAGTTTTAGTGGTTAAGTAACAGTTACCTACTAAATTAATAGTACAGTGATGTAAATAATAAAATGTTCAGCAAAAACATAAGTATTCTTGTTTATTGTTTTTAAAATGATACAAATACATCTAAGAAACGAATACGTACACAATATATAGGTAAATTTTAAAATATAATTAAGAAATTAAATTATATTAATAGCCTAGTTGGAGAAGGACCGCCTCTCAAGCCAGAGGGAGCGGGTTCAAACCCAGCCGATGACACGCACCAATGTGTTCATTGTGTGAACGTATGTGTGTATTGTAACTATGTCATCTGCTACATAAATTGAGCCCGGTGTATGGCGAGAGGCTCGCCCCCTTATACATTTGAGACTGAATGTCGTCCGGCGAAGTGTGGATGTTGTATTACACCTCTTCTAGCCCCTTCGAGGGAAAGGCGTGACGCTATGTTATGTCATGTTTATTTCACAATAAATTATCGGTAGCTTACAATAACTAGGTAGGAAGGTAGGTTTCCAAATGACACCTCAATATGCAAGCCACAAATTCGCTAAGTGTGCTGTGTTTATTTGCCTCATCACGCACACAGACGCAGACATAATGTGGTTATGTGGTTAAAAAATGTGAATTCTTTCAACGTATTCAAAAAACAACTTGCTCAATACCTGATAGCCGATCACAGTCTTCTAAGCAAATGAATACGTTGAGAGGGTTGGTAGCCTTGCTAGATACGACGACATTGTAATTTTGTTGATGTTTAGTATTGTTCTCAAGTGAGTGATATGTAATGTCTTTATTGAGAATAAATGTCTTTAAACCTTAACCTTAAATATAATCTTCCTGTAAGATGATTAATTGGTTGATTTCTTCCATTTCAATTGCGAAAAGCCTGGTACCGTTACTTAGTCCTTCTTTTATTACCAAAAATTTTCAGTAACATAATAATTGCACCAACTTTCAAATAAAGGCATACCAGATGAATTAAAATTCAAAACAAACATTGAAATTGTTTTTTGTTTCTCTAAGCAGTGTTGCCACATAATATTTTCGAAAACGCAGTGCTATCTTCATTAATATACAGTTTAGCGAGAAAAGTACACTGTTTGATGAAACAAACACCTGTACAAAAAAGAAGTTATTGTTTTCCTAAGTAATTTAATATTCTCAAACTAATATTTCAACATCTTAAAACGATTATTCTATTAAAAATCTTACCTCTTTGCTAGATCATGACTTCGACTTGACTCTGAATACAATACTTTCTCAATTTTGATTGTGACTATCAAAATACTTGACATGCCACTGGCCTAAATAAATCCACTAAGATACGACTTTTTTTGTAAACTTGCATAACAATTGCCCATTTTGAGGCAGATAGAGCAATAACGTGCAACACTGACATAGACGTTCTAGACGGGTGCGTTCTATGCAAAGGATAGAAACCTGTTTCTCCGTTGTTTTCTAACGGCTCCGTTGTTTCACTCGCCTTACGAAACGACTAAGTTGTTCTATAACTTTGCTTGAAAATATGTTTTTTTTTTCAGTTTTATTACAGTTTAAATTTATTCAATGTAATTTAATAATTTTTACACTTATGTTTTGAACGGCAGAGTTGCACACGTGGTGCGCTGAGAGCCTATCCTCTGAACGCGACCCCGACCCCGACCTCGAGCAAGCCGGCGATTCTATTGGCTCTCTAATATAATCTCTATTGGCTCGAAATTTGAATTTATCTAGCTTATTATACAAAAATAACACATCCAAAACCATAAATATTAAGTTTGTCGCTATTCCCGAGGTCAAGGAATCGAATTACATGCTAATTACCGAGAAACAGGTAGCCGTTTAGGAGAAACGTGCTATGGAAGTTTTGTAGAGCGCCATCTCGCTCCGTCTTGCGTTTTTATCTCGTTCTGGTTTTTCACTTTTATTATATAGATTATATAGATAGGTAGGATAGGATGATAGATAAACTTCGTTATTTGCTACTACTGCCATTATTTATTCTGTGCTATTTATTTATTTATTTATTTATTCATAACACACATTACAGAAATTAATAAAATAGTACAAAATTTAGTGAACTTAAAATAGATCTGTATTAATTTCCAATATTATGTATGTCTAGGAGCATTTTAATAACAAATTAAATAATCACTAGCGAGCATAAAATTACGACGTTACAAAGATATCTAGCACTATCTCTGCCGCAAAGTAGTCGGACCTTTCTAATCAGATTTATTCGTATGATCCTAATTTATTGCGGTCTATGTTCCACATCTGAAAGCTTTGTGATAACACATGCCTGTGTAATTCTACCTACATTAATCATGATACGGATCCCTGCCCATTGTAGGTAAGCCTAACTCTAGATGACCTACATTTCTTTTATCCAACAATTAGTCCTGCCGCGTTTGGCCGACAGGCTTAGCATGCGCCCATAGTCATGTAATAGGGCAGTACCTGGATGGCCGAGCTTTGCTCGGTATTTTTTTTTTTTTTTAATTGTTTTTTTTGGATAATAAACAATTGATTTTAATCTAACCTCAAAGCAAACACTCATTGACTTCGTGTTACTTAACAACGCCATCTGCTGTTGTGTCGTTAAAGCAATTAGTTGCTCACAAAAAATAGTAGTATTATTATTCGCCAATAGATGTCAGGAAGAGTCATATTTTTCAGTTGAGATTGATTATCGATAAAACACGAATAAAATGATATTTTCTAAAAATGATTCCTAGCTAGATCGATTTATCGCCCCCGAAACCCCATATATACTAATTTGTATGAAAATCGTTGGAGCCGATTCAGAGATTCCAATTATATATATATATATATATATATACAAGAATTGCTCATTTAAAGGTATAAGATATTCTGTACATGCGCCATGATCCAAAAAAACAAGGTATTTCGTTCCGGGAGCCAACACCTGATGACGTCACTCGTCATCGCCATCTTCTCTTTCGAACTATGTGTAAATGTGTATGTGTATTTCGGTTATGCTTAAGCATCGGTTGACGTCACTGCGTGTTGCCCACGTGACGATTTTTGACTCAGAGCTCTAACGGCGGAGTATATTATTATACCATAGCACACGCAAGGCGACAAAGGTGAATGACAAAATGTCTATTTTTTCTTACCCGATTGCGCATGAAGGAGGGTTACGTTTTTCGGGTGTATGTATGGAGGTATGTATGTCTATATACCCGTATATAGACATACATACATCTCTCTCTTGACTGCCTCGGTGGCGCAGTCGGTAGTGAACCTGCCTTCTGAGCTTGGGGGCGTGGGTTCGATTCCCACTTAGAGCAAACATTCATGTGATGAATATTAGTGTTTGTTCTATGTCTGGGTGTTAATATCTATCTATCAGTCTCTGGCAGCCATAGTACAAGATTTGCTTAGTTTGGGGTCAGGCGACCGTGTGTGGAAGTGTCCCGAATTTATTTATTTATTATTTATTTTTCAACAGCTTGATGGATATCGACATATGAGGCGTCATTTGAATTGACTTAAAAAGTGACATATAGTGGACATGACATAGGGTAAAATATTTTGCAGCCGGGTCTTTTGTTTTTCATTTAGTATTGTTACTTGTGAACACAGATCTAGGATGTAAAAGATCGACAGTGACAATTCGATAGTGATACAAAAAAACATTTGCGCATGCGTGAGTAAATTAGTGTTGTGAAAAGTACTTATTAATTTATCGATTGACCAAAAATGGTCCTCCGGGTGCTTGTCGATAAATATAATCTTTCGCATACCAATTGAGTTGTTTTTTGTTCCAAGTATAACACCGCTGCTGAGCTAAAATGAATATTAATCACTAAACGGGTGTTAAGCTAGGCGGAAGAGTTAGATATCAGTGTCACCATGTATCTAAATTAACATAAGAAAAGTAAATAATAAGATCAACATAATACTATCCTAGTAATTCGCTTCGATATGTGACCCTTGACCAAATTTACTCGTATATGGATTAGGATAAGTAATAATACTTATCTCATTGGTTTTGTACATTTATTTATAATTTACATATATATTATTTAATTTAATGAAATATAATTAAATTAGACTTGGATGTAAGACACCCAAAATGTGTAAATTGAATTAAAAATGATGATCAGAAATTGAAGGTACATACTTATATATAATACAAAAATGTTTTACGCCTCATCATTCAGTACAAACTCATAAGAATATCAATTTACTTTTGATGGCATTGATTCAAAAATGTATGCTTTGTTTATGTATTGCACCCATCGCCTACCTAATGAACTTTGATAAAAACTATCGATAATAATGACGTCATCTTTTTATCCATCTCTAGTGAAAATCGAGCGTAAACTAACTAATATTTTAATGCTGATTTTTATCACCAATTCTGCTTTCATCTAGGAAATATAGATGTTACGAAGAAACGACAACAACATACCGCTGGTAAATCGGTTTTTGGAACCAATTTATGTTATGTTTTAGACAAAATTTAGACAAAAACATCACAATGGAATTTTCATATTTACCCATGAAACGACAAATTTTGTGGGTTGAATCTTGAATTCACATCACAATCGCTAAACGCACAAGATGGCATAACTGCATACAATTTTAATTGCTCTCTTTTCATTCAATTTATAATGATACTAGTAAAAAATAATAATCATAGGAATTTTCGCGTGCTCAAAGGTGGCGCGCTGTCATTAATGACACAAGAAAAATTGACTAAGATTTTATTTGTAGGCGACCTCTTTCTCTCTTGTGGAGTTTACATTTCGATGGAGACTTCTCTGTCCCACGCTTCGTTGGTCTTTTGCGAAGCAAAAAAAATCTTAGGTCTGTGCTTGTGAAGCTCTGCTTTTAATATTAATAAAGATCAGCTCTGTACATGAAGCAAATAATAATTATTAGGTCTGTGGTTTGCATTTACTGGTTTTTTTTGAACGACGGACATCACTAGGATATTGTTGTACTTATTATTAAAACCAACTTTTAGTAGAGGACCAACACTGAAATTGTTTAAGCAAAAATCAGATGTTTAAAGCTTAATAAAAGGTTTAATTAAAAAATTCTACAAATAAATTTCATTGTAAGAAAAACAAAAAACCGGCTGCAAAATGTTGTACCCTGTGAAATCCATGAAGCTGTTTAGGCTGTAGAGCATGTTAAAAAAACTTCATACCTACTTATACATATATATCATACATACCCAATGTATGTATGTATGTGTGTACATACATACACTCGAAAAATATGATCCTCCCTCTAGCGCAGGTAAAAAAGCTTGTTTTTTTTGCGATTTCATTGTTGGTCCTAGTATAAAAAATTTGGATACAATAATGAGTAGGCACTTGCCTTGGTATTCTAGAAACACCATATATTTTATCTTGTTCTTTGTAAAGCAAAAAAGTTTTCCGATTCGTGATTTCCGTTGACTCTCTGATTTTTAAGCGACCACGATTTCCTCTTACGACCGGTTTTCCTATCCCAGCAACTTTTCCCATCATTATTAATTAACAAACGTTTTAATTAAAAAAGTTTTGCACTATAACTTTCATTTACTGGTCAAATATTTAGAGGCAATGGAAAACAGTGTTAAATTAGATGAGAAAGTGTGGTTTCCGCGAGAACAATATATTATGAAATTTATAATTATTGTCTCTGTGGTCCTACTTTTAGTGCCATGAGAAAATTATTTATGCTCATTTGATTGTTCTACAAGTTGACTAAGTCATGACTTAGTCAATCCAAAAAAACAAGGTCTAGCATTCGTCTCTTTCGCACTATTTGTAAATGACTTATTTCGGTCTCGCTTAAGGATCGATTGACGTCACTACGTGTTGCTCACGTGACGGACTTTAATATTATACCATGGAACAAGTGAAGCGCAGACATTTAAACTGACGTTTGTGAGCCTGCTCACAAAATTTCACGAGACTCGGTTTAGGAATGCGACATGTAGAGACAGACAAACGTCAGCCGCGAGGTATACAGCTCACTGGTCACTAGTTTAAAAAGGTTTAATATTTTGAATCCAAAAATAGTCTTCTGATCGAAATTCTATGTGTGATCATACTAGCTGCGCCTCGTGGTTTTCCCTATGGTCCCAAAGGATCCATTATTTTAATAGCAATGAAAGGTGAAAAATGTTCTTTTTCATTTCTCATAGTCGGAAAGTTTTGATCTGATTATTGGGTGGAAATTGCTGCTTCCCTCCATAGAGAGGGAAAAACTCTATTACTTCCCACCTAAGGGCTGGAATGAGCTTTAAAAATTTAATAGAACTGCTGTCAGCTGTATAGAGTTATTTGTACAAAAAAAAAACAATTAAAAAAATGCTGCGGCCATGTGACTTTCTAAACAGCCAGTGTGAAATTAGCGCAAACTTCTTTGAGCGGAGTTAGCTGCAACAATCACGCGATGAGTTCCATATTTGAAAAAAAAAGTAGACATAAATTGGCTTGACTAATCTGTGTTTCTGTGACAGAATTAAAAAAAAAAATAGGTAATGATTTAAATAGGTGCTACTAATATTATTATATAATACTAACTACGCCCCGCGGTTTCGCCTGCGGCTAAAAAGTATCCTATGTGCTATTCTAGACTATAATCTATCTCTGTGCCAAATTTCATCCAGATCTGTTCAGCCGTTCTGGCGTGAAAGAGTAACAAACATCCATCCATCCATCCATACATACAAACTTTCGCGTTTATAATATTAGTAGGATTATCAATAAATAGTTTAGTTAAACAACTAGTTTTATTTTCCTCATATTCGAAATGAAAAGTAGAGTGTAAACACGGGCACGTATACACGAGTAAAAGAAATCAATTCCTACTCAGACTACAGTCTAAATACCTCGAGAATTGGTTCTTTCGACCCTCGGTTCACAATCTACTATTCAGTGCCCTTGACTTGTATGCAAAATTTCGTGCTGACCGTTTAAGTTGTTAAGGTATCAAAACGTAACAAACAAGTAAACGAACAAACTCACTTTGTCGCGAATACGAGTATTAGTTTTGGCAGGCTACCTTCCTGTCATATTTGGGATTGAATATCGTCCGGCGAGGTGAGGTTGTTGTAATACACATCTACCATCCCTTTTAGGGGCAAGCGTGACGATATGTATGATAATATATGTAGGTAGGTCGATTATTAGCTAGGATTAGGATAGTACCAAATACGTGGCGATGTGTCGCCGTTCTGTGTAACTGGACACTTTAATAATGAATTGATGGCGGTTCTGCCGCCGGCCGTTTTAATTAACCAATGTGTCAATGTATTTGGAATGATGAAGGGCTTATTAATATTTCAATATAATATGTGGTTGGTAAATTAAAGCTGGCTTGAAGCCTTCTGTGGTATTAATTATTCACTATTACGAATATGTGTTAATTGTAGAAGTAGAACAGTGATTTAAACCGAGGTTTGAAATTAGCTTTTAATAAGTAAGAGATGATAGCCTGGTTGGAGAAGACTCGCCTCTCAAGCCAAAGGGAGCGGGTTCGGACCCAATGAGGGCACGCACCAATTTGTTCATTGTGTGAACATTTGTGCATATTTATTGTCGTCTGTTTCATGACTGGAGCCCGCTGTATGGCGGCAGGCTCGCCCCTGTCACATTTCGGACTGAATATCGTCTGGCGAAGTGTGAGTTTTGTACATCTCTGCCAGTAGTACCTCAGCCCCTGAAGCGGCAAGGCGTGACAATATGACGTATACCATAATGGTGATTTCTGTCAATTAAGAATTATTTAATACTAATACTGCTACTGGCAGCTAAAAAGTGTCCTTTTCCGTATGTACCTCTGACATATGCTCGGTATGCAAAATTTGATGATCGATTGAGAAGTTGAGACGATAAACAAACGAACAAACTTAGTTTCGCATTTGTAATATTAGTTAGGAAGTTAGGATAGCTGGTGGATAAGAAAATATCACAGAGGTGTAACTAAAAATTACCAACCAGATATTTTTTTAGTTCGATGCGAATAAATTGCTTACCTGACTGTGGCGAAGCAAAAAAGAGATTTTTTTATAATTACGAACTGTCAAAACGCTGCATATTATGTTGAAAGTGAAGCCAAACGAAGTGCTTTCGTAGAGTGCGAGATGGTTTGCGACATACAAAAAAGACAAATTCAAATTACAAATCTTTGGATATTAAACCTAAACAACGTTATAATATATTAAAAATCAATTTATTTCAATAATTTTGGTTTTTACATGTACTTGGAGTATATAATTACACCTACCATGCATGTACCTAGTTATTACCAGACTGCACAAGAAAGAGGGTTATGTTTTTCGAGTATATGTATGTACCTATGTATAAGGTGTCTTTGGCATGCCTAAACAGCTTGATGGATTTCGACATGTGAAGTGTCATTTGAATCGCCTTGATAGTGGAAGTGACATAGTCAACATTATTTTGCGGCCGTGTTTTTTTTTTTTTAACCATGTTACTCACTTGTTTATTTTTAACGTTTCCAAAGAACTCTACCATGAACGTGGCATGACACTCACATAACAGTTCTTGTTACTCGTTTTAGTTTCTTGATCGCTTCCCGGTATTTCGAACGCAACTTTAAAAAAAAAAATTCGGGACACTTCCACACACGGTCGCCTGACCCCAAACTAAGCAAAGCTTGTACTATGACTGCCAGAGACTGATATCCATACTTAGATATTTTTAAATAAGTACATATTTAAATAGATATTAACACCCAGACATAGAACAAGCACAAATGTTCGTCACTATGATTGCCCTAGGTGGGGATCGAACCCACGCCCCCAAGCTCAGAAGGTAGGTTCACTACCAACTAAGCCACCGAGGCAGCCAACTTTTCCTGGATGACCGTTACCTTATCGCAGACGTTCCTCACATTCACGTCAGGAGTATCTCTATACATAAGTATACCAAGCCTCAAGCACTCCTAACTATTTTCTGTGTAAAAGGTCACGTCAATTCTTTGCTATAGTTTGACGTAAAGGCCAGACAAAGGTAGGCATGGCATGGTAATAGCAGAGATTTAAGAATTGTGTGATTTGTTTGCTATTTTGTTAGGCGATTACTACATCGCCTTCATGCTACACACGTGTAAAATGATTCCCGGTTGACAAGCCAAAGGATAATAAGCTAATTGGTCCAAAAAATACATGTTTTTCCGCAGGATTGGTATATAGAGCATACGACACTGGTAAAATTCAACCTACGGAAATCGATATATTTTATTTTTAAGAATAGTACAAATCCTACTATTATTAATATATTAGGTCCTTACGTATGAAATCAGCGTTTTGTCGTACTGATCAATTTGATCTGAAATATCTCCTCTTTGATTAAGAATTCGAAATTCAAATTAATAAATTCATTTAGCTGGTTTTTTTTTCTTTGGAATACAGTCATTCATTTGTTATTTTCCTCATTATTTCTTCTTTGGCGTCGCTTATTACCGCGCAATGGAAAACATGAAATATCGGTATATTTACGAGTACGAGTTCTACCGTGGCACCAGTGCTGCAGAAACAGCTCGAAGAATTAATGATGTGTACGGCGCTGGTGTCGCTAAAGACAGCATGGTACGTTTTTGGTTTCAACGTTTTCGTTCTGGAAATTTCGACCTTAAGAACCAACCCCGTGGACGGCCGGAGATCAAAGTGAAAAACGAAGAATTAAAGGCTATTGTGGAAGCGGATCCATCACAAAGCACTTCAGAGATAGCAGCAGTCTTCGGGGTAAGTGACAAAACTGTATTAATCCACTTGAAGCAAATCGGGAAAGTAAAAAAACTCGAACGATGGGTACCTCATGAATTGAGTGAATCGAACTTGCAAACACGGGTCGCCTGCTGTGTTACTTTGCTCAACCGACACAATAATGAAGGGATTTTAAATCGAATCATTACTTGTGATGAAAAGTGGATATTGTACGATAATCGAAAGCGCTCATCGCAATGGCTGAACCCTGGAGACCCAGCCAAATCCTGCCCTAAACGAAAATTGACTCAGAAAAAGTTACTTGTAAGTGTTTGGTGGACTAGCGCCGGTGTCGTTCACTACAGCTTTCTTAAATCTGGCCAAACGATTACGGCAGATATCTATTGTCAGCAACTGCAAACCATGAAGGAAGAACTAGCTGTTAAACAACCGAGATTGGTCAATCGCTCTAGGCCACTGCTGCTTCACGACAACGCAAGACCACACACTGCACAACAAACAACCACTAAGTTAGCTGAGCTACAATTGGAATGTCTGCGACATCCACCGTACTCCCCGGACCTTGCTCCAACAGATTACCATTTCTTCCGGAATTTGGACAACTTCTTACAAGGAAAAAAATTCCACTCCGATGCAGCAGTCCAAACCGCCTTCAAAGAGTTTGTTGATTCTCGCCCCCATGGTTTTTATAGTAAAGGGATCAATGAACTACCCATAAGATGGCAAAAGTGCATAGATAACAACGGTGCTTACTTTGATTAATTAAATATATTTTACAAAAAAAAATCGACTTTTTATTCCTCCCGTAGAAAACGCCAATTTCATACGTAAGGACCTAATATTAATATTAATTATAAACGCGAAACTTTGTAAGAATGGATGTATGGATGTTTGTTACTCTTTCACGCCTGAACGGCTGAACAGATCTGGATGAAATTTGGCACAGAGATAGATTATAGTCTAGAATAGCACATAGAATACTTTTTAACCGCGAGTGAAACCGCGGGGCGCAGCTAGTATTAATTATAAACGCGAAACTTTGTAAGAATGGATGGATGGATGTTTGTAACTCTTTCGCGCCAGAACGGTTGAACAGATCTGGATGAAAATTGGCACAGAGATAGATTATGGTCTGGAATAGCACATAGGATACTTTTTAACCGCGGGTGAAACCGCGGGATGCAGCTAGTATACAGAATACAGAATACTTTATTGTGACAATGTACATAGACAGACAGAAGACGAAGACACATATTAGACACACAAAATACACAAGCACATTGTCACAGAACCGGCCCCAACTCAGCGTGTTGCTGATTGTACACAACCAGCGCTGGTTTTCTGTTGGGTCCGGCAAGTGACGTCACGCACGAAAAGTGTGCGCATATATATATATATATAAACTACACATTAAAAATCAAAACAAAATAACTAACAAATATTCAAAATAGATAGAAAAACATGACACCAAAATAATATTAATAAAGACCAATAAACAACAACTAAAAAACATTATTAACTATTACTACAAAGAAAAATAAATACAAGGATTCAACTACTGATGCCATAAACTTTAAATTTATTTAAATTGCACTGGTGTAATATGAATATATTATCAGAAATGTTAAGCAAAACCTTCATGGTGACGTCGAGAATTACGATGACGTGACCTGCATGGTGGGTGCAGTGGGTGGGTGGGTGAATATTATGTATATGATTTAAATTTTTCTTTTCATTTTCCTTTCTCAAGGTTTATTAAATTAGAACTACAATACAAAATATCTCCAAAACTGTGGGTTCGATTTCAGCGGGATTTGTTATTCGAAAACCTATAAACCTTACCTACAAATTGGCTATAGTGACTACAAACAGTTTGGACCAACATCCATTTATTTTTGCCCATTGTCTTTTCCTGTGCAGAGAGAGTTGTTGCCAATGTGTGGAGTGATAAAACTTCGTGCGAATGTCGTCGCGTCGTATGATTGACTATGAATTTTATTGTCTTCGTGATGATTTGGCGACGCACATTGCAGCATAATAGAGACTAACTTTAGCGTTTCGTTATAACATAATAGTAACGAGTTTGTGTATCATGTTTAATTGTTCATATTGTACTAGCTACGCCCCGAGGTTTCACCCACCGTCCCACAGGAACCGTTGATTTTTCCGGGATGAAAAGTAGCCTATGTCCTTTGCTGTACCCTAGACAACATGTATGCAATTTTAAGACGATCGGTAGAGAAGTTGAGACGTGAAAGCGTTACAAACAAACTCACTTTCACATTTAAAAATAATATTAGTTAGGATAGTTAGGATGTATGTATTGTTTGTGTAGTATGTGCATTTCCGATACGCGAACACGATACGTTACGATGAACCTTTCCAAGTCAGTCGCCGCCTCTACATACTAGTAGCTCTATGAGCTGTAAACCTCGCGGCCGACGTCTGTCTCCCGTACAGGTTGCATTCCTCAACCGATTCTCGTGAAATTTTGTGAGCAGGTTCGATAATTATACTAAATTTTTTTTGCCGACTCAGTTTTTGAAAAAAAAAATCTAAATTGAGGAGACAATTTTTTTAAAAAAAAATTGTCGAACCTACTCACAAAGTTTCAAGAGAATCGGTTAAGAAATGCGACCTGTAGACGACGACAGACATCCGGAAGTCGAATTGTCGAAGCTGAAGCATAGAGGTTTCGCTCGCTCGGTCGATAATATAATTATATATAATATTTTTTTATGTATAATAGGTTTGACCACCAACTCGCCTGATGTTAAGCGCGACGTTGTGGTCTAAGATGGAGCACGACGACCTATAAGGTACTTATTCACTCTAGCCTTGAAGTTTTGTAGAGTGAAGAAGTACAAAGACGGCAGTTGAGTGAGGCGCTACAAGTGCGCTACTGCTCAGACCCGTCTTCGGAACGGTTACACCGAACTACAATAATAATAATAAGTATAGCCCCAACACTACTTAACAAAAGTTATTACACTGTGTAATCTAACTTTTCGTAACTACAATTTCAGCTTAACTGAAACTCATCTCATTAATTTAGAACAAAATACCTAAATCAATGAACATAATTTTGTTTTTAAAACTGTTTTGAACTTTCACGGTTGTTCAGTAGGTATATTTTATTTTTGTACTTTCATTTTATTTTTGTATTTAACCTTTATTAGCTTTTCCGTACAAACCCTAACTTCCTTACTAGTATTATAAATGGGAAAGTGAGTTTGTTTGTGTGTTACTTTCACGCCTCAACTACACAACCGATCATCATTAAATTTTGTGTACACGTTTTCAGGCTTACATAAAAGGATAAAAGGTACTTTATATGGCTTACTCTCAACACCCAAAAGGGCCACCAGTGGTGGCCGTCAGAACAACATTTTAATTTTTGTCCCAACTGTCGCCAGTGGGGCTCGTTAGAACATTTTTTTTTCCAACGGCCACACCACTGATAAAATTACAATGACATGGAAAACCAATTTTTGATAAAAAATTACACTCACATTAACTCGCCCTCTAGCCTCTAGCTGCCTCGGTGGCTCAGTTAGTAGTGAGCCTGCCTTGTGAGCTTGGGGGCGTGGGTTCGATTCCCACCTAGGACAAACATTCATGTGATGAACATTTGTGTTTGTTCTATGTCTGGGTGTTAATATCTATTTATGTATGTATTTAAAAATATGTATGTATGTATATCAGTCTCTGGCAGCCATAGTACAAGCTTTGCTTAGTTTGGGGTCAGGCGACCGTGTGTGAAAAAAAAAAAAAAAAAAAAAAACTATGTCCTCGTAATTACATTATAATGACAAAACGCAAAAACTATATTAATTATTTTTATGAGTCAATGAGCCCTACTGGCGGCAGTTGGGACAAAAATTAAAACTTTGTCCCAACAACCACCACTGGTAGCTTGGTGGTGGTCGTTGGGAGCAAGTTCTTTTGATCTCCAAAAAGTTAACAGTTCCTGTGGGACCGCAGGTGAAACCGCGGGGCGCAGATAGTCCTAAAAAAAAAGGTGACAATGAAACTCGCGGTAGCGTGACCGGAACTTCTTATTAGTTTCTTGCGACCTCCATAACATTGTTATGAGTTACTCATAATAATAAGTCGATATGATTCACTTGCAATAGTTTGTTTGGAAGTACGAACTAAGTTAAGATTAAGTTGCCGCTTAAGGGCGTTTGTGCACTACGAGGAATTTTACTGTACAGCAGTCCGATTTTATACGGTCCGATATGGTACGTTATAAATTTATATACTAGCTTGTGCACTACACGTATTTTTGCCGTGCGACATTTTACTTTTCCCCATTCCGGCCAGTTTTTTCCGGTCCGAGATGACAGCAATGAAACACGCGTCTAAGCTTATGCACTGCGTCCGCGATTTTCATGGGCGGGCGGGCGCAGGGCTCCCCTCCCTCACCTCCTACTCCTGCGCCCACGACGCACGCCTCGCTCATTTCATCCAAATAAAACTATCGGGCTGCTGGACAGTCAAATTCGTTGCAGTGCACGAGCTAATCATCCGTTTTTTATTCCACTCCGGACAAAAATCGGACTGCCGAACAGTAAATTTCGAAAAACGCCGTACAGGTACTCGTAAGCTAGTATAGATTTGCAAATAGAGCATTTTAACCACGGTTACCCAATAGCAGTTGATGTATGGTAAATAAATAAAAAAAAACCTATGCTGTTTTTACTAAGATTGAATATTTTAGTCGATGATAGTCGGAGAAGACTCGCCTCTCAAGCCAGAGGGAGCGGCTTCGCACCCAGCCAATGGCACGCACCAATTTGTTCAGCGTGTAAACATACGTGCGTATATGCGCGTATTGCGCGTATAAAATAAATACGAATTTTAAAAGTCGTAGAACAAAAGATGTTTGTTTTGATGTACAAATTATGCTATTAAAAATAAAAAAAATAAAAATAAAATATGTATTTATTGCCAAAACCTATGAGTTAATAACACATTAAAGAAAAGTACTTATATCATTACACCTAAACTAAGTATAATTTAAAAATTTAAATAAATTGTTTTGGCAATTGGAGTAGGCTCAGCACTGTTCTGAGTACACGAGGTCCACGCAGAGCTGGTTTTCAGCCTACCCCATTGCTTGAGCTAAGTTTGATTAAAAGGTTGATAATTGATTACCAGTACCCCTGTATAATTATATTGTTACAAGTTTTTCTACTGAAAACTGTGTCTCAAGTGTAGATACTGCTTAAGTTAGCATAAGTGTTTGCAAAAGTACGCATATAAATTAATCTGCTAGCTAGTAGTTGAATATTGCGTGCCTATAGGTAAAGTTTGCGAAACTCAACAAAGTATGAAGTGGGTCGCAGAGCTTGGAACTGCACTAGAGCATGCAAACTCACTTATTTTATTTTATTTTATTGTACAGGGAAAACAGACGGCTGCTAATTTTACACAGTAGATAAACGATAAGTGTTAACACAAAAGCCAAAGTAGTTTTCACTTATAAACACTTAAACAATTACAAGTAAAAAAAACCCTCTAAAAATACATAAATTAATTAATTAAGTACCTCATACAAATACTTATATTTACAAAATTATTTTTTATTATTTAAACGTTTATTTGCCATTTTATTTTTTGTAGAACCATATTTCACTTTTGTCGAATCAAAGAATTGTTTAGAAATGAAATTGTTAAAAGTAATATGCCTCGTCATAAATACTTAAGTCAAAGTTTGCTGAATAGTTCCGGTTGAAATTAATAAGTGTACGGATAAAGAACGAGTTCTTGCGATACTTCGTTTCATAACGTGGAATATACAGCTGAAGTCTGTTTCTACGAGACGAGTTCTTATATAATAAACTAGCTGTCACCCCGCGACTTCCTTCGCGTTTATTATTTATTTAGGTCCTTACGTATGAAATTGGCGTTTTCTACGGGAGGAATAAAAAGTCGTTTTTTTTTTGTAAAATATATTTAATTAATCAAAGTATGCACCGTTGTTATCTATGCACTTTTGACATCTTATGGGTAGTTCATTGATCCCTTTACTATAAAAACCATGGGGGCGAGAATCAATAAACTCTTTGAAGGCGGTTTGGACTGCTGCATCGGAGTGGAATTTTTTTCCTTGTAAGAAGTTGTCCAAATTCCGGAAGAAATGGTAATCTGTTGGAGCAAGGTCCGGGGAGTACGGTGGATGTCGCAGACATTCCAATTGTAGCTCAGCTAACTTAGTGGTTGTTTGTTGTGCAGTGTGTGGTCTTGCGTTGTCGTGAAGCAGCAGTGGCCTAGAGCGATTGACCAATCTCGGTTGTTTAACAGCTAGTTCTTCCTTCATGGTTTCCAGTTGCTGACAATAGATATCTGCCGTAATCGTTTGGCCAGATTTAAGAAAGCTGTAGTGAACGACACCGGCGCTAGTCCACCAAACACTTACAAGTAACTTTTTCTGAGTCAATTTTCGTTTAGGGCAGGATTTGGCTGGGTCTCCAGGGTTCAGCCATTGCGATGAGCGCTTTCGATTATCGTACAATATCCACTTTTCATCACAAGTAATGATTCGATTTAAAATCCCTTCATTATTGTGTCGGTTGAGCAAAGTAACACAGCAGTCGACCCGTGTTTGCAAGTTCGATTCACTCAATTCATGAGGTACCCATCGTTCGAGTTTTTTTACTTTCCCGATTTGCTTCAAGTGGATTAATACAGTTTTGTCACTTACCCCGAAGCCTGCTGCTATCTCTGAAGTGCTTTGTGATGGATCCGCTTCCACAATAGCCTTTAATTCTTCGTTTTTCACTTTGATCTCCGGCCGTCCACGGGGTTGGTTCTTAAGGTCGAAATTTCCAGAACGACAACGTTGAAACCAAAAACGTACCATGCTGTCTTTAGCGACACCAGCGCCGTACACATCATTAATTCTTCGAGCTGTTTCTGCAGCACTGGTGCCACGGTAGAACTCGTACTCGTAAATATACCGATATTTCATGTTTTCCATTGCGCGGTAATAAGCGACGCCAAAGAAAAAATAATGAGGAAAATAACAAATGAATGACTGTATTCCAAAGAAAAAAAAATCAGCTAAATGAATTTATTAATTTGAATTTCGAATTCTTAACCAAAGAGGAGATATTTCAGATCAAATTGATCAGTACGACAAAACGCTAATTTCATACGTAAGGACCAAATTTATATCTGAGCTATCCTATCTGTTAAGTTAGATCGAACTGCGCACGGTGTGCAAATTTGATTGAAATCGGTTAAGTAGTTTAGGAGTCTATAACGGACAAACAACGTGACACGTAATTTATATATATTAAGAAGAAGACTAACAGCCCCTACGATGCTACCTACTGCGTTTAAAAAGTAACCTATATGTTAATAAGGGCATAAGCTAATAACTTCCTGAAATCCAAAATTCGCTGAGAGTAAAAAATAAAGACACGTACACAAAAACAAACTTTCTATTCGCTTTATTAAAATAGTATTTTATGTCATCTGCTACATGACTGGAGCCCGGTGTATGGCGACAGGCTCACCCCCTGTCACATTTGGGACTGAATATCGTCCAGCGAAGTGTGGGTGTTGTACACCTCTGCCAGCCCCCTCGGGGGAAAGGCGTGACGATTTGTTTGTAAAAATATAAATAAATAAAGTAAACTCGGAACATTTTTCACACACGGCCGCCTGACCCCAAACTAAGCAAACCTTGTACTATGGCTACCAGAGACTGATATTCATACATACATATTTTTAAATACACATTTAAATAAATCAGAAATCAGATTATATAATGATAAATCCTATAGTTACACGTCACATTAACACCCAGACATAGAACAAACACAAATGTTCACCACATAAATGTTAGCCCTAGGTGGAAATCGAACCCACGCCCCCAAACTCAGAAAGCAGCTACCAACTGAGCTACCGAAGCAGTCAATAAGAAATCCTCATAAATATCTTCTTAATTGAAATATTTTTTCCGATAACATCACAATACTCATGACATGCTCTTTACAAAAATGTCAGAACTCCTAATTTCCCATCGGGTTCGATATAATATTAATAGACTGCCATTAGTAACTTTTCTCGAGTCTCCTGGCGATTTTTGGGCAAAAGAAATTATTTATTACCGATATTTTTCTGACACGTGTAAATTTTAAGTACATTGCCTGGAAGTAAAAAAACTGTGAAGATTCAATTATATCGGGCGTCCGGCAGATGTTTGAATGATGGATTTTAATGTATTTACTGGAGCTGGGCTATTCCTACGGAGTGAGATTCAATCTCACCATTTTTCGTCCTTGTTGCTCTCGTTTGAATAGTCATAGGTGTGAGAGTGACCAAGATAAAATCTCACCTCTTCTCACGCGTAGGAATAGCCCCCCTGGGTGTGGGTAGTACAGTGAGCTAGTACAGTGAGGAATGTAAAGGCTGAGAATCGGCCTGAGTGGCGACGACTTGTGCAGAGTCACGTCTACGCTTTTGAAGGCATAGGAAAAAGCAAGTTGGGCCGGAAACGAGATGAGCTCAAGAACAGGCCTCCCTCAAATAGAAATTACAATTTCATAATTGGTATCTTGACTTGTAGTAAATGTTCTAGGACTTTCAGTGCATTGATAGGCTACATAACAACTCTAACAGCGCATCAGGTAATCTCTCTTCTCAACTCCTTGATCGCGCAAAAACCAGATGTTGACATATTTGTCAATTTTTAAGTTAATTGTTTTACAATACTTTATTGTTGGATTTTTTCTAAAATTTTTTGTATTTTAATTGTAGTCTGATTTTTGACCATTTGATTGATTTATTATTTATTTTATTGTTTGAATTTTTTTTTCTAAAGTTATTAAGTTTAATTTGATTTCATTTTTAACCAATTAATTGTCTAATTTGACAACTTATTCTTAATTGCTATTTGTAAATTGTTTTTTTAAAATATATATTAGCTCGTCAATACGCCTTGGCGTTGCTGTTAATGTGGTAAGTTATACTACTATTATAAAACAAAGTCGCTTTCTCTGTCTCTAAGTCCCTTTGTATGCTTAAATGTTTAAAACTACGCAACGGATTTTGATGCGGTTTTCTTTAATAGATAGAGTGATTCAAGAGGAAGGTTTATATGTAAAATAACATCCATGAAATAGTGGAGAAATACTGTTATTTTTGAGGTTTCTAATGTGATGTCGTTAATTATCCATTTTTTTCCGCTTACCTACATTGCAAACGCAGGCTGAACCCTACGAGATTTATCAAAATAATGTACTAATTATTTGTACACATTGAAAAGGTCTACAGAAAACTCCGTGATGGTATATGTCTATCTCTCATGGATATCCCACAATAACATTTTTTGTCATTTACTTTTTACGACAAATAATGGCTAATTTAACCGCGGGTGAAACCGCGGGGCGCAGCTAGTTGTCAATAAATGAAATGAAAGAAATGAAATAAGCCATGTGAGAGCACACTTTCAAGGCTTGCAAGTTGGTAACAGAAGCAATGCCTGGAAGAGATCGCTTTTAGTGATAAGGCCGCCAGTTGTTACACTATTTAATAAGTTTTATCATTATTTTTCTCTTGTTGTTTTGTTATCTGTGGTGTGAACAATAAAGAGTTTATCTATCTATCTATCTATCTATCAATAGTCGCCGTGGCTGAAATCGGATAGGAAGACGTCATCATCATCAATTATCCACGTCATTGTGTGTTCCATGGCATCCCCGACACAAGTAAACCTAGTTGAGAGCGCCGTATGTGAAACATTACTTACTTAGTGTTTATTTAAAAACAAGCTAAATATTTAAGTATGTAGGGTCAATTAGGGCAATTGCGTCTATGAGGAAATTGCGTCTTTCGAGAATTACTGACAAACCCTTCGCAAATTAGGCACCACCCACATCTTTTTTCTATCTTTAGTTGCAATAATCTGTACAAGATGGCGTTAGTTGCCTAACTTGTGAAGGGTTTGTCAGTAATTCTCGAAAGAGGCAAGATATGAATATTTTGAAGCAGATATCTTCAGCCGATCGAGCTGAAATTTAAACACGTCCCCATTCGGGGCATTTGGCGCTGCACGTCCTGTACATTTGCCATTTTATTCCTGTACCTATAGTCGTGCTAGCCAGTGCAATTATGGTAAATATGAAACTGGCGCACTGACATTAATGCAATTTCAGTGGACTGGCGGTATAGAACATTTTTGAAATGGAAGATTCGAATTTTAAAACTCTTTCTACGCTAGCGGATAAAATGCATTAACTGTCACGTTACGCTCGGTTGATCGGAGCGAGACCGCTACACGAGCAAGCGAAAGGCACGATCAGCTTGAGTGTTCGGCTTGCGCCGCATCTACCTCTTCCACTCGATTGGCCTATGAGTCTGAGGAGAAGATTTCATCAATGTTTTGTTATGACGTTAAACTATCACGTCCGTAAACCAACTTTACATATTTTTTTTTGTTTTTAATTTCCACGATTACTTTGCCTTAATTATTATCTTTTGTTTGGTAGATATCATACTTTATAGGTGATCCCATTTACATTTTATCGAAACCGTTCAAGCAGTTTTTAAAATACCAACAAAAGTTTTAATATTGTTTACATGGATGACTGGAAGTCGGTTTTTCAAGCTTTGCCCTTTGTATTATTGTAATTTAGATATAGATCTTATGACAATGTAATACCACTGAAATTCTTCACAATATTTTTGTTAAAAGTTTCACTAGTCAATTCTCAAAGTTTTTGTCGAACTGTCTGTTTACTTGCAATTTATACGTCCACGAATCTCTCTCTGTAATAATAAGTAATCATTCAGCGACGTGGACGTTTGGATGGAACTTTTCTTTGTTTTTCAAAAAAAAATATTTAAAAACCGTGTAGGTATCAAACTATGAGTTTTATTATTGCGAATGAGGTAAATTTAAATAAGACCAATAACACAAACATATCGTCACGCCTTTCTCCGGAGGGGGCTGGCAGAGGTGTAATACAACACCCACACTTCGCCGGACATTCAGTTCCAAATGTAACAGGGGGTGAACCTGTCGCCATACACCGGGCTCCAGTCATGTAGCAGATGACATAGAATACGCACATGCATATGTTCACATAATAAACAAATTGGTTCGTGCCGTCGCGTCGGCTGGGTTCGAACCCGCTCCCTCTGGCTTGAGAGGCGGGCCTTCTCCAACTATCATCGCAATAATAGAGACAAATGAAGTAAACATACTTACTACACACTGTACCGAACCCACATTAGTGGGATATAGGTAGAAGAATAGTTTTTTCGGAAACCGGTATTTTTTCGGGATCCCTATGTTCTTTTCTGTACCCTTGACGACGTGTACGCAAAGTTTCACGATTATCGGTTGAATGGCGTGAGAGCGTAACAGACAAACTCACTTTGGCATTAAAATCAAGCAAGATTAATTAGGCCTAGTGGCTAACCCTAATGTTAGAGATACTACTGCCGATATTGCCGATACTGATAGACTGCCTCGGTGGCTGAGTCGGTAGTGAACCTGCCTTCCGAGCTAGGGGGCGTGGGTTCGATTCCCACCTAGGGCAAACATTCATGTGATGAACATTTGTGTTTGTTTTATGTCTGGGTGTTAATATCTATTTAAGTATGTATTTAAAAATATTTAAGAATGTATATCAGTCTCTGGCAGCCATAATACAAGCTTTGCTTAGTTTGGGGTCAGGCGACCGTGTGTGGAAGTGTCCCGAATTTATTATTTATTTTATTATTATACTAGACTGCCCGAAGACCTCTGACATGGGTTGACGATTGTTTTTAAAGAGCAAACAACCGTGTCGTACAATTTAACGTGTCGTCCAAACCACGGTAGCGCTCAGTTGTAAATGCCACCCGTGGTCACCCATCCAAAGACTGACCGTGCTTTGAACCGTCCGTAGCTTAATTTCGGTGATCGGTCACGAAAAGCTAGTCGAGCTACGGCTATGAGCGCTACTTTCGCATTTATAATATAATATATAATAATAATATAAATATAAATATACATAATAATAATATAATCCTACTAATATTATAAACGCGAAAGTTTGTAAGAATGGATGGATGGATGGATGTTTGTTACTCTTTCACGCCAGAAAGGCTGAACAGATCTGTATGAAATTTGGCATAGAGACAAATTATGTTCTAGAATAGCACATAGGATACTTTTTAACCGCGGGTGAAACCTCGGGACGCTTCTAGTTTAAAATATAATCTTTCTTATTTTTAGGGTTCTGTACCTCAAAAGGAAAAAACGGAACCCTTATAGGCTCACTTTGTTGTTCGTCTGTATGTCTGTCAAAAGCCTTTTTCTAAGAAACGCATGGTGGTATCAAGCTGAAATAAATATCAAACATTCAGGTCTACTGCTCCTTGGAGCCGAAGCAATTAAAAGATACAGCCGTTTACCTACAGGTTTGTACAGAACCCTCGGTGCACGAGTTTGACTCGCACTTGGCCAGTTGTTTCACTTGAGACGGTCAGTCTACCCACGTCTAACCTTAATTCACATCCTCTCGTACAACTAGAAACTAGAGCGGAGGTAATCCTATCGGAGATCTAAATGCACGCAACAGTTGCAAATAAATTTAATTTAAATGCAATTTCAATCTCAGTCTCTGTAGTTCCTCTATAGCCTTTATACTATAGGTACTTCGGTAATTCTTTGACGAAGCTCTACTGGGGGGTAATTCAGCTAACCAATCGCTGATGCTCTGAACGTGTAACAGAGACAAAACTAAAATGATGATAGTAGACCGAGCTGCAGATAACAGATATTCTTCACGTTGTAAAATGCGAAGTAGTATAGAGCTACATATACGAGTACCTCGGTTCTACAATAACGGAGATTGTGAAGACGATATTAAGCGACGTTATGCCGCCAGATCTGCTGTAGAGGATGGGAAAGAATTGGGACGGCAGGAGAATAACCAAAAACACAAAGGTTCGACTTCTGAACTCTCTTGTATTTCCAAAGCTTCAGTTTGTATATGGAGCTAAGAGAGCTGCGCCTGAGATCTGAGTCCTGGACCTGGTTACCACTTGGTTGTAATTCTAGACCACCACAAAATTGACGCCCTGGAGATGTAATGTTGGAGGCGCCTCCAAAAGATCCCATGGACCGCATTTCCGCACCAATGTGTCAATTCTAAAGGAGTACAGACTTCCGTCGATTGTCCAACTACGAAAAGTAAAGTTCTTCGGACACGTCTCTAGAAACGAAGACTCAATGAAAAGACTGGTAGTCCAAGGTCAGATATCAGGAAATAGAGGTAGAGAGAGATCTCCTACACGCTGGACGGATCTCATCAAGACAGCTACTAGGGCTTTCATGACGGACTGCTCTCCTAATGCGACGAACCGCCTCAAATGAGAAGCATTGCGAGAGCAGTAGCCACCACCGCTGGGAAGACTAACGACAATGAAGACCCACCATGTACCACCATCTTATAGGCCACGACCACTCTGCCAAGAGTGCCCGATTAAGAAGAGAAGAGAACTGAAGCGTTGACGATAGGAACGACTCAGTATCACCAATGTTTCACAAACGTGTCATCGGTAGTCCAGCTGGCACGTTTGTAAGACATTATGAGTGAGCCGTTCTCCGTCCGTTTTATTGAGGCTAAAGCAACATCAACGGTTTTTAGTTTTTAAAATTTGTAGTAGTTAGCTGAAGAAGTAAAGTTAGTTAGACGAAGTGCTCGAAGAATAGGAATTTTTTATTGCTTTTTCATTGTATAATTTTTTAGATGTATTAATTTTTTGATAAAATTTTGTTGTAAATTTCATGACATTATTTCTGTTAAATTCCTTATTGAATTATCTTCATTTTTCAAATTGTATAAAGTTTTTAGTAGATTTCATTAAATTAGGTCTGTTAAATTCGTTAGTTGAAATATCAAATTGTATAACGTATAAATTAGATTAAAATTTTCAAAATTAAAAATAGAACAAAAATTAATATTCCTTGATGTACTTAATGCGACGTTAAAGCGGAAATACACTAGGCATTAGTTCAAGTAACAATTTTGAAGATGAACTTCCGCGAAGTAACGCCTGATTCAATCAACTAAAGTTAGTCTACCCATAAAACATCTACACAAACACAAATCTACACAAGTACAAAATCTAGTGTACGTAATTCCTAGATATGACACATACAAGTTATTTACGTTTTTTATAAGGCAAATAGGTGCTTGTGTAAAAACTTATTGCTGTTCAGATAAGAATATATAGACCTAGTCGTGTTTCGGGATGTAGTCCGGTGTAACCGTTCTAAAGACGGAAAAACTGCCGTCTTTGTACTTCTTCACTCTACAAAGCTAGAGTGAGTAAGTACCTTAAAGATCGTCGTGCTCCATCTTAGACCACAACGTCGCTTAACATCAGGCGAGTTGGTGGTCAAACGCCGACCTATTCTACATAAAAAAAAAAAAAAATTAAGATAAGAAAAGAAACATAAGAAACATAAAAAAGAATAAGATAAGAAACGTGGGCCCATTCAATCATAAAAAAAAAAAAGAATTATGGTTAGCTGTATTGCCCCAATTGAAGGCCAATAAAGTAAAAGCCTGCAGTGGATATTGCTTTCCAACACTGGAGCGGTTTTCATTCCTCGTATACTTACTACGTACTTGTGGAGCTTTTCATTTAAAGTCAGGGAAACTACGAGTAGGTTTTGATGATATTATAAAAGTAATGGTTAAAAGCCGACTTCCCTCTTGTAATTCGTCATCTATTTAAATTTTTTTTTAGACTTTAGTTAATATTTTTAAAACTGCTTGACTTATTTTGATAAAATTTAAATGGATTCACCACCAAATAAAAAAAAACATTGAAATCGATTCACAATTGACGGAGTAATCACGTAACATACATTAAAAAAAAAACATATCTGTTCAGGATATGCCTTTATTGCCGCGGCCACACATTGGCTTTACTTTGGGTCCAAGCTTGGTTCTGAATTGGCCAATATTGAACCTTATTGCTGCGTGACACATTTGTTTCAATTTCAACTTTATATCCAAAGACTGATACACACATTAGAGTCTTGGCGCCAATACCTAAATAGATTGGTGCAAATATGACCATTGTGTGGCCGCGGGCAGTGCGAGTCCCCTACGCAGGGAAACCTGGTGGAAAGCTATCAGTCATCATCATCATACATACAGACATAGGACGTCCACTGCTGGACATAGGCCTCCCCCATAGATCTCCAATAAGACCAGTTGGTAGCGGCCTGCATCCAGCGTGATCCTGCGGTCTTGACAAGGTCATCTGTCCACCTTGTGGGTGGACGTCCTACGCTGCGCTTGCCGGTACGTGGTCTCCACTCGAGAACCTTTCGACCCCATCGTTCATCAGTCCTTCGTGCTATGTGCCCTGCCCACTGCCAATCCGCTGGGCTATGTCGGTAACTTCGGTTCGTCTACGGATCTCCTCATTCCTGATTCTATCTCACAGAGAGACTCCAAAGCTATCAGTATTAAACGTTATTGTGAAATTTCTGAAATTATAATCTTACCTACTGCTAATACAAAATCGATATCTTACCAGGAAAATACTGTAATTCATTACATTGTTTAATTTGTACGCGTTCAAAGAGTTCGTTTGCCTTTCTAATTGGAAGAGGTTAAATCAAACGTTTTTGTTACTAAGGAAAGACGGAAATGAAATACCAATAACAAATTACCTACTAATAATAACGTTAACACAAATTGGTGTCCTACTTTCATTTATTTGCTCGTAAGTACTTACTTCCTGGTTTCAATCACAGTAATATTATAATCTAGCTGGAGTCCACGGTTAAACTTACAGTCTTACAGAAGCCGGTTTTTTTTATTTGAAATAAAAATAAAGGTAATAAAAACAGCATATCATCACGCCCTTCCCCCGAGGGGCAGAGGTGTAATCCAGCACCCATACTTCGCCGGACCTTGTACCTTGTCCTTTTATGTCCTCCTGGCAACGTGCAGGCAAAACTTCATGATGATCGGTTGAGTAGTTAAGGCGTGAAAGCATAACAAACAGACAAACGAACAAATTCACATTCGCATTTTTACAATTGAAGTTAGGATAGTTATGATAATGTTTGAATGGATAGATGTTTGTTACTCAATCACGCCAGAACGGCTAAACAGATCAGGGTGAAATTTGACACAGATACTGATTAGGTATAGTCTGGAATAGTACATAGGCTACTTTTTAACCGTGGGTAACACTGGGGGCCGCAGCTAGTTAATAATAATAGAGCTTACAAATCGGTGTCCTACTTTCAGTTCTTTGTTCTCTGCATGTGTACTCGAATCGTGGGTTTCATACTCATTACATTTATTGTATTCATTAAACGAACACACACTAAACGCACATGTTCACACAATGAACAAATTGGTGCGTGCCTACGACCGTATAGCTAAAGGCACGCACTTCGTTCATTATGTGAACATAATTATTGTGTGCCTTTTTAAAGTCAAAGTCAAAGTCAAAATGTTTTTATTCAATTTAGGTATCAAAGATACGCTTATGAACGTCAAAGTTTTTTTAAATAGACTCGACCACCTTGTTCGGATAAAGAGCCTCTACTCAGAAGAACAGACAAGAAACTGAGGGGTATTATTTTTTCAAAGAATAAATAAATTGCAGTCTCACAAATTTTGGCTTACAACTAGGTACTCGTAATATCTATACATACTAGTCGTTACTTGGCGAAAGTAGAAGGCTCCAGACATCCTTGTCTTCTAAATAATTCTTAACCTTATAATAGCCCTTTTCATTAATGTAGTTTTATTACATGTGATTTGAATTTTCTCTCAGTGAGCCCTGTTATATTTTTCGGGATTTTATTGTAAAAACGAACGCAGTTGCTTATCTTATATCTTTAAATGAGCAATTCTTGTATATATATAATTGGAATCTCGGAATCGGCTCCAACGATTTTCATACAATTTAGTACATAGGGGGTTTCGGGGGCGATAAATCGATCTAGCTAGGAATCATTTTTAGAAAATGTCATTTTATTCGTGTTTTATCGATAATATTTTCAAAGATTTACAAAGTAGGTAAAGTTAATTTATTTATTTCTTTAAATAAATCTCTCAATGATTCGCGGGGACCCATTCCGTAGATAGCGCGGAACGCTCGCTTTTGCAAAATAAAAATGGCCTCTACTTCAGCAGCTGATCCCCTACTACTTTAATGGCTACTGCTACATAATTGGAGCCCGATCTATGGCGATAGGCTCGCGCCACGCCTTTTAGGCCTTCAGCGGAATATACCGTCGAAGTATGAGTGTTGCAATACACCTTTGCAAGCCCCTTCAAGGGAAAGGTAAGGAATTTTCCATGCAAAAACGCTTGTTAAATTTCTTAGAAACGATTTTTAAGATTATGATGAAATTTGACATGAACTATATCTGCGCCCCTATGTTCTTGGTACATAGAAAAAAAACGTTCTCAAAAGAGACAATAAAACTATTAAAAATATCGCTTATAGGGGTCACTTTTGACCGATTTATTTAATAGATCAAAAATCCCTATACATAATGAAGTTGTCTACATCATTAGCTTTTAAATTAATCCATAATACAATGAAATTTTTAATTATTTAAGGATGATTAGAGTAGTGCAAAAGTCACAACAAAATATTGAAATTGTACTTTGTCACTCTGCAGATAACTTTAGAGGCTCGTCAGTATCTTTGCTTGCTCTCTTCGCTCGTCGTCTTCTTCTAGACGAATGCAATCTTCTGCAGAATTCTAGGCAATGTAAAACCTTTAGCCAATGCGAAGTTAGTCTGAAGTGGTCACCGGATCCTTACTACTCAACCGAGCATCGTAAAATTTTACATACACGTCGTCATAATAGTAAATAATCTACTATTTAAAAATTAGTCGGGTTTTCCTTCCTGTCGCTATAACTCCAGAACGCACGAACCGATTTCCACGGTTTTGCATTCGGTGGAAAGGTCGGGCTCCGTGAGGTTTATAGCAAATGAAAATTATTTTTTTTTAAAATACGGTTCCTATGGGACCGCGGGTGAAACCGCGGGGCGCAGCTAGGTAACGAATATAAAAAGCGAACTCTCTAAAAGCCTCCTTCGAAAGATACATCAAGTGAACATGAAGAACAATTCTCAAGGACAAGGACAATAGGTACATATCACAACAGCTTTCCTCGCCAAAATATTGAATCTTCCGCTTAAGGTATAATGAAGACGAAGTCCATGCCTTATCAATATTAGTCGGTGATGTGAGAAAAGATTACGTACGCCCGTTACGGTACAAGACAATGACTCTACCTACCTATAAGGCGTAGGTATATCATCACATATTATTGACGTTCTGACAAAGATCCTATGGAGGATATTTTCATAAAGTTGCTACACGTGTCTTGTTGTGTATATTTTTATCCGACTAAACAAGGAGGGTTATTTTTTCGACTTTATGTATATGGGTATGTATGTATGTTTAAGGTTTCTTTGGTACGCCCTACGGTCTAAACGGCTTGATGTATTGAATGGATTGTCATTTGAATCGTCTTGATAGTGGAAGTGTATCACAACATCAGTGTCAGACTACATTTTGTAGTCCGGTTTTTTGTTTTATGTTTTAGTAATGTTACTGACAATTTTTTGAATATTAAATTTTGAATTTGTCGTAGGATATAATAATTATACATAAAAGTGGCGTTTTGAGTTAGCTCGCATAAATAATGAAACCAGAGATACTGTATATAACCGGAGTAACTATATATATTATTACTCGTAAGTATTAACACTTTAATGCCGGAAATTGCAAAAAAAAAATGTAGAACAGCGAAATAGCAAGCGAAATTAGTAATTTTTAACGAAAGTTTTTAAGAGATGAATGAGTACTTTTTAGGCAGAGTAAGTTTAGTGAGTCTAAGTTTTGAGAATATGATAAAATTACCGACCGAGCGAGCGTTAGCGAGCGAAGTGTCTCTGCCTTAGCTCCGACAAAAATGCTTTCGTATATCGGAATTCTGTCTGGATTTCTGTCTTCTTCTACAGGTCGCTTTTCTTAAACGATTCTCTTGAAACTTTATGAGTAGGTACAATAGCTATATAGATTAATATCACGATAAATATTAAGTTTTTTTGCCAACATTCTCATTATTTCATTTTTTTTAAGTGTTTAAATATGTTTCTATTTGACATTTTATTTAATTTCATAACATTCTATTGACATAATTAATTTGCACACCTAATGTGAGGTAATTATTGGCTGTTCAAACCTAAATTAAGATCATTGTAACCCATTGACGAGCAAACAAAGAAATTGAATTGAATTGAATTTTTTATCGAGTATTTTTTTGGAAAATTGTTAAAATTGTCAGGTAAGTACTTTTTTTTTTGATAAAAAAACATCTCTACAATTTTCCAAAATTTCCAAAAAGTAACTCAAAAAAAAACTGTAGAATTATCAAAACTGCGTCGATTGAAAAACGGGAGTCGATTGAAAAATGCGACTTGTTAAGGAGAATTCGGCCGCGAGCTCTACAGCTCGCAGAACCACTTGTTTGTATATTTACACTACCATAAATATACATTACCTATACACAACCGAATCTGAAGCGATATCATAAAATTGTAAACAAAAAAACTATATAAGTGAAACCAGCCCTACCTTGTAGAGCCAACTCACCTACATATCACTGATAAACTGGGTTAACAGAGACATTGGGTGAATTGACCCCTAGCAAATTTGTAGCCAAAATTACATAATAGACATAAGAGATTACATAACAATAATTGGATATGTATTTCATACTAGACTCGACATCTCAAACTGGCATAGTAGTAAACCACGAGGATGCTGGCCAGCACCCTCTCACCCACACGTATTTAGACACTCGAATAGACTACACGCGCTTTGTATGTAAAAAAAGCGACGGATTCACTTTTTAACCGACAAAACTGAGGTAAACAAGTCGTCAATGTATTCACAATAAATATTTACATATACATATATTTTTTTGTTTGATCACGCAAAACTTTTTTCACAAATAAAGTTCACATTTTCGAATAAAACACGCGAAAAAATTCACATTTCACTGCCTCGTGCTCCTGCGTGAATGAATGCCGATCGACAAAATGTGTTTCTGACAGCAACTCGTATTTTTTTTCTCAAATGCCTGTAGATGAGATTTTTTTTTTAAATATATAAACTTAATAGGTTTGCGTTTGGCCGCCAACATGCCTGATGATAAGCAGTGATGCGGCCTACGATGGAGCAAGCTTGCCTAGAAGAAACTGATTCACTCGAGACTTGAAGACACCCAGATTATAAGTGTCAAGGAACACACACTCTGGTAGAGTATTCCACACTCTAGCGGTCTGTATGAGAAATTGAGAATCAAAGCGATTCGTGCGTGTTGTAAGTATGTCTACCATAAAACCCTTGGTTGTTTTATAGAAGAACGGGCTAGGGAGAATAAGGTCATGCAAACCAGATGCACGCTCACCGAAATGTATCTAATAAAAAACCGATAGACCAGCAACCTTGCGCCGATGATCCAGACTTATGAGAGATTGTGTGTGTGAGTCGCCCTTTAAGCCTTGTCGTATTGGTTAGTCCTACTTATGGTGTTAATTTTTTCCGTTCCAACGCGTAATGCCATTACCAAAACATTTCCAAAAAACTTCAATTAGTAAAGTTTATAAGCGTCGAGCGTGGAAACTTTTTAATGGCTTTGCCTGTCGCCGACATTAATAACCGCATACCAAATAGGGAAATAGCTAATGCTAACCTAAATTCAAGTTTAAACGAACTTATATACCAGCCGTGTTGGCCAAGTGAGGTGGGCCGCGCCTCCGACAGTTCCGAAAGGTCGTGGGTTCGATCCTGGCCGTGGACCAATATACTTTTATCTTGTTAAAAGTTTATGTGAATTTAAACTTGCTCTAACGGTAAAGGAAATATTCTGGGGAAACATATCTTCAAAAGAATAATTCAAAAGATATGGTGACATCCATCAACCCGCACTGCCAGCGTGAAGGATAAGAGGTCAATCACGCTCGACGTAGGGTAGGTCGGTGTCCCTGCAGTCGGACGTAAAAGCCTGTAATGTCAATGATGAACCTTATGTAGCCTCCGGTACCCCTTACTAATTAACATTGTACTTACATTGTAATACATTTACATTGTCATTTCCGTAGGAATAGTTATTTATTTACATATTTGAACTTAATCGTATATTTCAGACTGTTATTTCAGATTTCCACCACCACCACCACCGAGGATAGCTATACAACGTTCAATAAGGGCGATAAATATTTCTACAATAGTAATAATAAATATGTACAACGCAGATAGTTGCATTGAAAAAAAAACATGCTTTCCATCTCCTGAATCATCAAATCTGAAGTATCGAATTACAGAAAGTATTGTTACCCGAACTACATACAAAAGTTTCCTTTCGAAGCGACAATTAGAATTAGGTTAAAATTAACTTCAAAGATTATATCACTTTGTAGTTAGTTAGTATAACTGTACCCAACCTTAACCAACCAAACCCACCCTTAACGCCTTGCTTGCTCAGGACTAGGAGGAATTGAACGTTTTATTTTGTTAAAGGAAAGAATTTTATGACCGGCGTGCAAGTTTGTTTAGTGAGTTAGTAGTAACAGTGACTATACCATACTCTAATTCTCGATGTTCCTGGCTTGCTGCACGCGTTGGTGAACATTGTCAGCCTTAGAAATAAAAAAATGCATAAGCATCTGCTAAACCAATGTTTAGTTAGACATTGAGTAGCAAGTAAATAGCGCTACACAAACGTGTAACTATAGTTTGAGCAATAAAGTGTGAATCGGCATTGGGTATTTACACACATGCCTAACACTTTTTTCTTTTTCGCCTGGCAATTTTTGGTAAATTCGTACAGAAACTTTTTCGTCCGAATAGTTTTTAATAATATTTTTTTAAGAAAGCTCACTAAATATTAAAATTGCACATACAATTTCCGTTTTAGTAAAAGAAGATTAATCAAGCTTTGTTGTTTTTTGAATCTCTTGTCCAAAATTCGTTGATAAAAACTATTTTAGAGGAAAACATTTTCTTTTAGTTAGACTAAGAGACTAACAACAAATTTCTGAACGGAACAGTCAAATGTCAATCTACCAACACTACAATGTGTATAATGTCACACAACCAAATAAACGTTTTTTATTTTGACAAGAGAAACAAATGACACAGATTCCATGATAGTTACTGAGTCTAGATCAGCTGTTAGAGTGAAATCCGCCATCTTGACTCCGTACACGCCCGCTAAACAAGGGTACCCGGCCGTGGAACGAGTGTTTATTTTCCTTTGATTTTGTTACATCTGTACACGAACTGTACACAACGTTTAAGTCAAAAATATTTTTATTTTTCAGCTTTTGTGTTACACAATGTGTATACACATGTTTTAAAACTTTATTTCTAAGGCTGCAAAAGTGCAGTAGGCACTTGTTTTACAAATACATAAACAGATAATAACTGAAGCTAAAAAAGTGTGTAAATGTTAAAAAAGAAGTAAAGTTCACTAATGTGGATATGGCAGTAAATCTCCGGAATTACTGGTCAGATAAAATAAATCATCCACTGTAGAAATCTAGATATAGACAACAGAACGTCTTAGGCAACAAAACGTGAGCAACTCCACAGGCAGGACGCTAGTATACTTATAAACGTACTGTAAGCTGAACTGTTCTGTACAAAAATTACTATCTTTCATGAACGGTGTTTGTAAGCTAAATATATTGTAATAAATGTAAAATAATGTAATTTTATACAAGAGAGAAATTCAGAATAGACCAAAACACTTTATATACTCGTACATAGATCATTTAAATAAGAAAGAAATTTTCTTAATCCCAGAAACATTCATGGAACTTTTTAACTTTTGCAATCTGTACAAATGTCTTTTAAATTATGATTTATTTATGCATGGTGTTACAAAAAATCTTTACGCTAAATAAAATAATATTATATTGTAGCTAGACGAAAACCGTTATCAGGAACTTTTGGCTCGACCTTGAAATAAAGTAAAATGACAAAAAAAAAAGAAAAAATATTGTTATAGAGTTACATAAATAAGACAATCAGTAACAAACATATAAGTAGTACCTAAAATCCTAAATATGAAAGAAACAATTAGTGATGTTCAAAGAGGCCTATTTCAGCATTAAATCTGGTTGAATACCAATACTTGTATAGATACCGTTTACTTCCCGTCGTAACACTGCCTCAGTAGTACCATGTTCTCTACCCGTCGTACTACCAGTAGTAACACAAAATGTTACACAACTTATTTATTTTATATAAATATAAAGTTACTCACCACAACACTAAACTAATCCATCACCGAACTGTCACTACACTTTTATCAACGCTTGTTAACTGCTATTCTGAACTAAAACATAATCTAAGTCGAAACGTCCAAACATTGAAACTCAAATATCGTAACTATGAGAAGGTACTTTTGCAAGTCCACGCACACGGCCGCTCCCGTCGACCTCTGACGCGAAACTGGGCTCTCCCGAGATTATTTTCCTTTATATAGCCAGGTCCCTTGCAACTACTTGTTGGATTTTCACATAGAAACGAGTTGGCTCAAATTTTATTTCAAATTCAAAAGGAAAGAAGAAAGAAGCCTTTGAAATTAAGCGTAGAAAAGTTAATGGAAACTTTAGCCGGCGGCGTTTTCCAAAGAGTTACAGTTTAAAGCTAAATTTTTACATGTTATTTTTTTTGCAAATTGCGAAAATGTAAGAAGCCGTTGAAATTAAGCGTGGAAAGTATTGCTTTCAAAGTTTGTCTGGAATTGCGAAGTTGCTAGGGGACAATAAAGGGGAAAATTAAAACGTGAGTGTTCTTAGGGCCACATGCTAAGATGACGCTCAGTCGTGAATCTCGATTAAAACTAAACAAAAAACAGTTTCAAATAGAGATTCATGCCTGAGCGTTTTTTTTTTATGTATAATATAGGTCGGCGTTTGACCACCAACTCGCCCGATGTTAAGCGACTTTGTGGTCTAAGATGGAGCACGACGACCTATAAGGTACTTATTCACTCTAGCCTTGAAGATTTGTAGAGTGAAGAAGTACAAAGACGGCAGTTGAGTGAGGCGCTACAAGTGCGCTATTGCTCAGACCCGTCTTCGGAACGGTTACACCGGACTACATCCCGAAACACGACTAGGTCATTTCACGGCATGGCTTGGTCCGGTGGGTGGTAACTAGCCTCGGCCGAAGCCTCCCACCAGAAACGATGTCGTCGTCGACGTCGTCTTAGCATGCGGCTCTAAGGCAAAAATTTTCCTTGTTTTGTTTATTATTAACTAGCTGCGCCTGCAGTTTCACCCGCGGCCTCTTATTACTGTTTTTTTTTAGTTAGAAAGGTTCTCTATGTTTCATTTATGTACCCCTGACAACGTGTACTATGCAAAATTTCATGATGATCGGTAGAGTAGTTAAGGCGAGAAAGCGTCAGAAAATAAACAAATAAACAAACTCACTTCCGCATTTATAATATTAGTTAGGATTTAAAAAGAGTTGAGCAAGAGTTGGCGAGAGAGTTTACCAACAGAGAATTGTGAAATATTTTTTTTATTCGTGAAAATTGTTAGAAGAAAGGTTGAAAGGTTTCCCAAAACGTGAGTCGCATTTTAATTTAGAAACGCTTGCGTGAGCGAGTGCGGAAAATTTCGAAATATTTTTTATCTTAAGAATAGGGTTCAACGCAACAGTTTTTAAACAAAAACAAAAAGGGTCCGAGAAACTTTAGGGCAAGATGCCTTACAAATGGTTTCACAACTTTTGAACGAGAAAAAATGATATTGAATTCACACTAATAATATAAATGCGAAAGTTTATGAATGTGTAATTGTATTTATGTTAATATCTGATCATTCTTATTCAACTTCGGGTGAAATTTGGCATGAAGAAATGAAACCTAGAATTGAAACCTATGAAAAGAAATCCTACTTAATATTATAAACGCGAAAGTTTGTAAGAATGGATGGATGGATGAATGGATGGATGTTTGTTACTCTTTCACGCCAGAACGGCTGAACAGGTCTGGATGAAATTTGGCACAGAGATAGATTATAGTCTAGAATAGCACATAGGATACTTTTTAACCGCGGGTGAAACCGCGGGGCGCAGCTAGTGAATAATGAAAATGACAAATATAACCTTTGTTAAGAAAAGAAACCTAGAAAATAAATGACGTCCATTCATGGACATAATTATTTTCTAGATATCATTTTTTTCTTCAACCGCCCTACACTTCATCACAGTCTTCTACGTCCCGCTGCCGGGACATCGACCTACCCTACGTCGAGACTGATTGAGCCGTTATCCACCACGTTGGCTCAGTGCGGGTTGATGGATGTCCTTTTGAATTATTCTTTTAGGGCCATGAACGTAGAAAAAAAGTTTACTGCTTAAGTTTGTTTAAAGTTTACTTTTTTTCTACGTTCATGTTTAGGGCATGTTGGTTTCCTCACGATGTTTCCCTTCGCCGTAACTGCCCTACACTTACTCATGGTATAATAATATACTCCGCCAGTTATAGCATTCAGGAACACGTAGTGACGTCAATCGATGCTTAAGCAAGACCGAAATAACTCATTGACAACAAGTTCGAAAGAGACGGTGATGATGACGTCATTAAGTGTTTGCTGAATGCTAGACCTTGTTTTTTTGGATCATGCATTTACTTAATCAAAAATAAGAAACGTCACGTGACGTATCACGTCATCGATTTGAAAAAAAAATTGGGCTAACCTACATCATTTTTATTGATAACATTTCGTCACGCCTTTTCCCGAGGGAGCTGACTGAGGTGTAATACAACACCCACACTTCGCCGGACGATATTCAGTCCCACATGTGACAGGGAGCGAGCCTGTCGCCATACACCGGGCTCCAGTCATGTAGCAGATGACATGCAATACACACATAATACGTTCACACAATGAACAAATTGGTGCGTGCCGTCGGCTGGTTTGAGAGACGGACCTTCTCCAACTAGGCTATCATCGCTTCAAATTCCTCCGTTATTGATGGCTGGCTATCGTCAATCGCCTAGTCTACAAAAACAAACCAAGAAAAACCTACCCAGCCAAAGAACCTAAGAATCTAAGAAGCCACAAGAAAGAACTCATAGTAGTTCCTTTTTATTCTGGTTGCTCCAACATAGAGCAGACGAAATCGCGGGACATTCCTATTCTATTAAATTAATTAAAAGAGTACCTCATACCTATAATGTGAGTACCATTTCTAAAGAGTTTTGCAACAAACTTTCGAAGGGCAACCAAAAGTCGTATGAAAAGAATTTCAGAGGATTCTCACAACGTGACGTTGGAAGCTATTGTTTTGACCAACACGTTGCAAACCTATTTTTTCAAAGCGAAAATATTGGGAAATACGTTTTAATAAACTGCGATACACAGGCTTCACCTCGTTTAATGGAAACGTGAGTTGAGAAAAGAGCAAAAAACAACGAAATGAACATTAATTTCGTCGGTAAAAATGAGATTGATGTTTAGGGCTACCGATGTAGGTTGTACCTAAACCAAAAGGGAAAACCAATCAGCAAAAGCACTTAAAAAAACTTATAAGGTTTTACTATTGATAGATAAGGGCTTTCTTAGCTAAAGTAAAATGTTCCATGATAATTTATGTTTTTCTTGTTGTCAAGTAACCGGCTTTTGTAAGTAAATAATGAGAATTGATTCCTATCAATTCTCATTATTTACTTACAAAAGTAAATAAATAAGTAATTCGTTAACGTAACGTAAACTTTCCTACGTACAATCTACATACGTGCCTCTTAGCAATAAACGCTGTATAGGATCGGAATATAGTTATACAGCGCTTTGTCTTTTTTTGTCTTTTTACCCTTGTGCGCAAGGAAGAGGGTTGTGTTTTCAAGTGTTTGTATGTATGTATGAGGTTTCTTTGGCACGCCCTACAGCCTAAACAGCTTGATGTATGACATGTGAGGTGTCATTTGAATCGTCTTGATAGTGGAAGTGACATAGGGACCTTTTGCAGTCGGGTTTTTTGTTTTCCTTTCAATAATCTTACTTGTTATATCATTCAAATTTTGGAACTCGATCGAAAAAGACAAACACTGTATAACTATTCCGAGGTATATACAACGATTATTGCTAATGGGGTAGTGTATTTCAAGAGAACTAATATTAAAAACGAAAATATGACGATTTGCAATTAAACAATCACGATAATCGTGATATAAGAATGAAATGTGGGTTTTTAGCGTTTCAGTATCTAACACACGTGTTGAAATGCGACCGTTGAGTTAAGAAATTAGTAAATGTACTTATTTTTTTAGTTTTATTAACTGCACCAACTGCTGATTAAACCACAGGGCGCAGCGCCCTGTGGTTTAATCAGCAGTTAAATATTACCCTATTTGTTAGTCTAGGGTATAAGCTACCTCGATACCAAAGTTTCGCCTTAAAATATGAGTATTATTGAGATACAAGCGCATTAAAAATACAAATTATGCGAGTGAGGGTTTTAACCCCCTACGCGAAAACGACGGGGTGTTATAAGTTTGACGTGTATGTGTGTGTGTGTGTGTATCTGTCTGTGGCATCCTGGCTTCCGAACGGTTGAACCGATTTTGATTTTGTTTTTTGTTTGAAAGGTGAATTCGTATATGTAATTTTTTATACTTATACAAAACTAGATAGATAACAGAAGTAAAATGTCAGCATCGATATACTGTTCAAAAAAAATATTCAAAATAAATTTTGAACATACATATTTTAAAAAACACATATTCAAAATAAATTAATTTAAATTTTTTTGTATGTTGTACCTACTTGTGCTATATTGACTCTATAGGCCAAGCGCCGGGGGATTTTTTTTGCAACGTACGGGACCAGGTATTTTTTTTTTTGGAATATGTGCAGGGGTGTCCCCGGAATATAAATCCAAGTTGGCGTCGGGGTGGCGCCCCTGCGTCAGCCGCCATCTTGAAAAACGCGTTTTATCGAATATCTCGCGAACCGCGCATCGTACGACAAAAATTGCAGAGATCATTATTGTAGATATTTCTAATTTTTTTCACTTGAAACTTTTTTTTGTATAACGCATAGGTTTTTAATTATTGCGTTCCAAACTTTTTTCAACATGCATTTTGTTAAATATTAAGTTAATGAATGGTCAATGATAAATTAAAAATGGTGGCAACTGAATCGTAGAGCATGAAATTTCCTATAAATTTCTTCGGAAACTTTTTCCCGTCGCATTTATAGTTTAGGAGCTATTACGCTGTAAATGAGATTATAACGAGATTATAATGATGTACATATATTCCACCCCACCCCTGAACATTTTCCAAAAAAAAAATACCTGGTCCCGTACATTGCATTATGAACCTACTTTTTTCGCTGCGGCGCTTGGCCTACTACATATATTTAAATCTTTGACTAAGTATATTAATTTTTGTACTTTTGTAATTATGTGACCACAAGAATTGATTAATTCAAATATTACCCATTTATTTTACCCACAATATTGATTTCGGTCAAATCTTTGGTTAAGTAAGTACAATTAACAAAATTTGATTTAGTGATTTAACACTTTTGAAAGTAATTGAACTCCTTAACAATATATGTTTTAAATTTGTTTTTTTTTTGTTTAATTTGATCACATTGATGAAAAAGGCACACACTGTTCCGTGACTCTACAACGTGTAATGAATTAATCGCATTAGCGAGCGAAGCGTCTCTTCTTCAGCTTCCACAAAAATGCTTTCGTATGTCCGAATTCTGTCGGGATTTCTGTCCGGATCTGTCTTACTCAATAGGTCGCATTCCTTAACCGATTCTCTTCAAATTTTGTGAGTAGGTTCGTTAATTTTGTTTTTTTTTTTTGTTAAGCCGGTTTTTGAAAAATGTTTCAAAATGGCGGAGTCATAATTTTTTTTCTTCAAAAAAGTATCGTATCTTCGCATTTTTGACGTCGGCTGAGAGCTTTACAACTCACAGAGCTACTATATTCAATAAACCACAGACCTAAGATTTTTTTTTTGCTTACATCCTAGATCTGTGCAATAAACGTTGTAAACACTGTAGGTTAAAGTTAACCTCATGTTCTGACAGCACCTGGAAACTCTTATCGGGCATTCGGTTAAAAAAACTCGCCTCAATAATCACAGAATCACGTTCTGTCAAACGATTTATGATACGAAATCATCCGTTATTTCCCTGAGCGTCTTTTATAAGTACCCTTAATAAGAGCTATTTATTTTCCGTGACAAAAGTAGGTAATCTTCTTAAAGACGTAATACTTTTGCAGCCATTGAAAAACCTTCCAAAGCCTCTGCGACAAAAGAACTAATGTAATACGCCTGTAGAGAAGTTAAATATTTAGCGTAATATTGCGATTATATCAAAATATAGGGGAAAGTTCTCTAGCCAGGGCTTAGAGAGATGCCTTTGAGAAACCCACTCGTATGAAAATGCGAAACTTTTATGAATGTCGTAAGGTTGTATGGAAAATGTCTATTCTCAGATCAACCTAGAAGAAAAGATGGAACACTGCGTTATATCTCGATGAAACCACTTCTTTTAAAACTCGTGCGCGTGGTAATGTTCCTATGAAAAACATTTACAATTGCACGAAAACTAATATGAATTTCTAAACTCTACGTTAGCCATTTCCGTTTCAATTTACAACCTTAGTAGATTTAATATTCTAAAACTGCACACATTTGTAAAAGTTTAATGTTACGGCTTTTTCAAAATTGACTTGTAAAAAAACTGCACAGTTTTTAAAAAGAATCTCAATATGTAGTCCGTCACATTTTATAATGCACTATGTACACGATATTATACCATATACCAATGCACATAATGTAGAGGTAAAAATGACCAAGCGAGTAGCGTAGTTTTTTTGCGTCAATGTGTGCGTGTTATGTACATATACGACAGTAGCGTAATTTTTGGATGGTTTTTGGCTTCACCTAAATCATACGCCGTTTATTCTCTATGTTAATCTGAGATGTCTATTAGAAATTTAGAAAATAAATTTACAAAAATATGTAAAAAGTAGAAATGGGCCGAGTACTCGGTTGATACTCGGTACTTAGTGTACTCGGCAGGTTTTTTGATACTCATATTCGGCCGAATAACTCGGTTTGAATGCTGAGTATACTTTGTTTAAGAAAAGCAATATATTTAGGTAAATATATTTAAAACAACAGTGTTAATAAAAAAAAGTATTTATTACTAATTTAGGAAATCTTTGACAATCTCAAATTATAAAATAAAAATTAAGTTAATAATAATAATAAATTTTAATTTCAATAACTACATGGTAAAGATAAAAACTATTAGATACAAACATTTTTTTAGGAACAATAAAAGATTTTTGCCTGAACTAGGTAGAGTGAATGAGTAGTAACGAGACAAAATTAAACGAACAGTAATAAAAAAAATCAATATTTAAAATTTAATAAAGGTAAGTGATGATGCAGGAACACAAGGCTCTCTGCACGTTCACGCCTTTTCCTCTTTTCTTCGTAGACGTTACCAGCCTCCAAAAGCAATCGCTCGCTACACACGGTGCTTGCAGGTGCACATAGAAACACTGTAACTAAACGTGCCAGCTCTGGCTACCTTGTTTGGAGCCCTGTCCACCACTCGAAAGGACTCTTGTTTTTTGGCAACAAATGTTCTTTTAAAAATAGCAATCTAATTCTAAAGCAATGAGGCTTTTGGGATCATCGCGCTCTAGTTGCTGGGTGAAAGCTAATTCTTCGAAGCAAGTCCAGAAAGATGCATGAGGATTTTATGACTGTGACTGTGACTGTTGTGTTTGTGTCGTTCAGATTCGTTTTCTTCACTGCTGCTAGCCCTCTTTGAAACGTCACTTCTCTTTACTGATTCTAAAAATAGCGTATAATCAGTTCGTAGTTTTCCGGCCGAACCTGTTTCTACTTGCTTACGCGCGCGAAACGGGCATTTGATTGCACCGAGTTACTCGGCCGAAGTACACGGCCGAGTAACTCGGTCGAAGTACAAAAAAAAAAAGTGTTACTCGGCGCATCTCTAGTAAAAAGGAAATTAGGTGAGTACAATAGTTCTAAAATACATACTTTTTTCCAGGTTGGCTACACATCAACAACACCGGTAGTATTGGTGTCTAGTAGTACAGCAGGGCTATTCACAATCATTCGGAAAAGTTTCCGATCGGATCCCAGAAATTTCATACTCAAATTGTTCGAATCTCAGTCTACTTTTATACATTTTTGGAATAGGGAATCGAGTATAAATCCGATCACAAGAACTAATCACGTTATAATTTAGGCTTAAAATTTTTGAAATCCGAACGGAAACGTTTCCGAATGGTTGTGAATAGCCCTGCAGGTGTCCTTAAGTGGCGGTTACCGGTTACCATCAGGCGGGCCGTCTGCTTGTTTGCCAATCTTTCTATCAAATAATATAAAACGCTAAGCTTAAAAAAAACGACTGCCATGTTTCACGAATCCATGTTTGTTCTGATTGACCGATTTCGGAAAAATACTTCCAAAGTATGACCTACCAAACAAAAAAATAACATTAAAATCGATTCACTATTGGCGCAGTAATCGCGTAACATACATAAAAAACCTCCAACCGAATTGAGAACCTCCTTTTTAGAAGTCGGTTAAAAACCTTTACTCTACAACCTTTACTTACTTTTTGTTGTACCTATTTGTGATGTACCTAGCTTAACTCAAAACGTTCTGGTTTTTATAAACTGTAAGTTTTGTGAAATTGAAATAAATAAATAAATACAACAACCTGTATTATAACCCAAAATGATTTTTATGTAGAAAGTATAATTTTTATGTAGAAAATTCTGGAATTTCGATACTGTTATAAATAAGATACTTCAAATCCAAGAAACCGATGATTGATCGTGTCGGCAGCGGCTATTTACAGAGTTGGAGCGTTCGTACTTGGCCGAAAATAGTATAACTCGAGTACATAAGAGGCTAAACAACTCTGATTAATAGAACCAACCTCAAAATACGAATAAAAATAGCTGTTCCATAAATTTCACTAACAACCATTGAAATTTCTATGGTACAGCTTTTGTTCTTCCTATTTCAGGATTGCTCTCATGCGTAGTAAGTACGAATTCAGAATTATGAATAAATACAGTTATTTGTATTTTTTTTTTATGTAGAATAAGTCAGCGTTTGACCACCAACTCGCCTGATGTTAAGCGACGTTGTGGTCTAAGATGGAGCACCGACGACCCATAAGGTACTTATTCACTCTAGCCTTGAAGTTTTATAGAGTGAAGAAGTACAAAGACGGCAGTTGAGTGAGGCGCTACAAGCGCGCTACTGCTCGGACCCGTCTTCGGAACGGTTACATCGGACTACATCCCGAAACACGACTAGGTCATTTCACGGCATGGCTTGTTTGTGGTTTACTTACACCTTCCCCTTACGTATACGTCCGCTGGGGGCCTACTATTATCGCCATGATAGTTACGTTTTGTTTTCGACGCTACGCGCCAATGAACCTTATTGCGCGGCGATTCAATTCGCGGTCGCGCAGCGTTGACAGAAAAAACGTAGCCATCATGACTATAAGATGTCGTAGTAGGCCTCCTGAGCGTTGTATAACCTCTGAATAGTTTTACAGTGCTTTATCTTTTTGATCGCGAAAAGGAAGTTACGAAAACCCTGATGGATAATTGATGGGCAGGTTATACACACACTTATTAAGAGTGCCGCGACACTCTGAAATTTCCATACAAACGCGCTACTCAAAGTCAGATTGTGATAAAATTTTGCATGTACAATTAAATTAACAGTATCTCCTGTTCTTGTTTTTTTTTAAAAACGTTCTCAAGAGAAAATAGACCTATGAAAAAATCCGCATTTTTAAGGAGTCACTTTTGACTGATTTATACAATAGGTAGACAAAGCAAATCAAAAATTAGGGAGGTAGTCTAAAAATGAAATTGCACTTTGTCACTCTGTAGGTAACTTTAGAGGCTCGTCAGTATCATTACTCGCTCTCTTCGCTCGTCTTCTTCTTCTAGACGAAATGGCTATAGAGTACCTTAAGCCAATGCGAAGTTAGTCTAAAGTGGTCGCTGGACTCATAAGACCGGTTAAAGAAAACAATAAAAAAAGTATTTTTCACAGAAATGTTAACAAATCTGTATTACTCGTATATGTTGGCGGCTTTTATTTTTACAAAGTAGTGGCACGACACGAATAGTTTACAAATAAAATCAACGCGATTAATGTCTGCGTTCACGCTTAAATTTTGTTAAAGTCAATATTTAATTTAAAGTAGCATAATTGCATCCTCCAGTCGATACTGAATGCGCACCTCACGGATAAAACAGGGTTTTTGTAACATCCTGTATAAACATAACATACATATACCTAACGTCATGCTTTTCCTCTGAAGTGACGAAGGGCGAGCCTGTCGCCATACACCGGGCTCTAGTCATGTAGCAGATGACATACAATACGCACATATGTTCACACAATGAATAAATTGATGCGTGCCGTCGGCTGCGGGATCGAACCCGCTTCCTCTGGCTTGAGAGGCGGATCTTCTCCAACTAGGCTATCATCGCTTTGTTATATGTAAAAAAGAAATAAAAAGTCAAAACAGTGTATAACAACGTTTATCGACCTAGTGAGGGTTAGATAGATAGATAGATAGATAAACTCTTTATTGTTCACACCACAGATAACAAAACAACAAGAGAAAAATAATGATAAAACTTATTAAATAGTGTAACAACTGGCGGCCTTATCACTAAAAGCGATCTCTTCCAGGCAACCTTAGGATGGAGAGGATACGACAAATGAGTATGGGACAGGGTGTGCAAAAAATAACAAAAATAAACATAAGATTGATACAAAGAAACAACAAAACATAGAGTATATACCTATACATACCTATACACCTACATAAACTATTTAAATAAAACTTACATAAAAGTACATCATACTAATATATTACATTCTAGTACTTAAAATACCTATACTTAATAAAATATACTAATTATTACATACATATATCACTAAATACATATAATTATTACATACATACAACACTGGTAAATAAAACAATCAAGGCAATTTTGATAAATAAAGCTTTTTTACGGCGTCCTTAAAAATAGCAAGTGAAGGAGCATGTCTAATAGCGACGGGCAGCTTGTTCCACAGTTGGACTGCCTGAAATGCAAACGACTTACCATAGAAGATTTTACAATGAGCAGTGGGAGTTTTAAGCGAAAGTGTATATTTAGATCTAAGAGGATGGGAACGGAAGGATTGAAGATAAGAAAAGAGATCTTTTAAATAGCGTGGGGTGGCAGGATTAAAAAGAGTACTATAGAGAAGGGAAAGGATGTGAGCATTCCGTCGAAGTCGAATTGGGAGCCACTTTAGTTTAGTCCGGAAAACAGAAACATGGTCATATTTACGTAAGCCAAAAATGAATCGGATGCAGTAATTTTGCAGACGTTCCAGTTTATCAAGCTGTAACTCTGTCAGATCTAGATAACATGCATCAGCATAATCTAGAATGGGAAGAAGAAGAGACTGTGCAAGCGTGACTTTAGTGGCAGTGGGTAAAAAGTTACGAAGCCGTCTAAGAGAACCACCAGATGCAAACAATTTGCGGCTAATCGACTTAATATGAGAGTCCCAGCTAAGGGTACGATCAAACAACACGCCCAGATTTTTTACTGATTCGCTATATGGTAATGCAACCCCATCAAAGACTATATGCGGAATATCAGCCCAGTTTAATCTTGAAATGAAGTAAGGGCTGCCAATGATAATAGCCTGCGATTTAGTGCGATTTACTTTTAGGCCATAGGAATTACTCCACTTAATAATTTGGCGCAAATCGGCGTTCATGGCAGCAATGGCTGTAGCCAGATTAACTAGTGGGGCTTGACAGTAAATTTGAAGATCGTCTGCATATAGGTGGTAGGAAGAAGTAAGGGTCTGGGAAATAGAGTTTATAAAAATAGCAAATAGAAGAGGAGACAGGACGCCACCCTGTGGCACACCAGCTGTAGTATTACACCAAGAAGAAAATGTATCTTCCAGGCAAATACGTTGCCGGCGACCAAACAGGTAACTATGAAACCAGTCGATTGCCGATGAAGATATGTTAATGGAGCGCATTATAGCTAACAAGATGTCGAGGTTAACGGCATTAAAAGCATTACTAAAATCTAACAGAGTTAGAACAGTAAGCTTACCGTCATCCATACCCAAGCGTATGTCATCGGTGATCTTAACAAGAGTAGATACAGTGCTATGCCCAGGACGAAAACCGGATTGGAATGGATTGAGGAGGTCTTGCCTGTTGAGGAATTCGTTAAGTTGCTTGTGAACAAGACGCTCAAGGACTTTAGATAAAAAAGGAAGGATAGATATAGGACGGTACTCAGAAAAAGTTTTAGGGTTAGGTTTTTTAGGTAGTGGTAGGATCTGCGCATCTTTCCAGATTGCAGGGAATACTCCAGTAGAAATGGAATTGTTGAATAAAATACAAAGAATGGGAAGGATGACATCAAGGATGGGCAAAAGCATGTTCCGACTTATGCTGTCACCGCCTACTGCATTGGATGAAATCGACATAACACTCTTCTTAACATCGCATTCGGTAAATCGATTAAAAACAAATGAGGAGAAATCGGGAATTGAAGTGGCAGAAAGATTGCTAATAGTTAAATTTTTATCCGCATCCGACAAAGCAGAAATGGAAGAAAAGTGTTGATTGAGAGCATTGATATCAATACTATTTGGGACATGATTATGACGAGATTTTCCAATTCCCATTGATTTGAGAAACTTCCAAACTTTAGCAGGATTTTCATCATCTACAGAAGCATGAACATGGCGTCGCACAGCATCCCTACACACCTTATTGCAGCGATTGCGGGCCTGAACATATTTGGAATGATTGATGTCAGTGGGACGCACTTTATACCGGGTTTTGGCAATAGATTTCTTGTGCATCAAGGTCTTAATTTCGTCAGTGAGCCATGGAGCAGGAAGATGTTTTATTTTAATTACACGTAAAGGGGCATGCACGTCAAAAAGTTGCGTAATCAGTAAATTGAAACGGGTTATTTGATCGTCCACTAACTCAGAGTCCACGACAGGACCCCAATCAATCTTCCTAGCATCTTCAAGGAGAGCCTCACGATCCATACCACCAAAGTTACGCTGCAGAAGAGTACGAGGTTTAGATTTAGGAGGGCGAATTTTATACGATAGAAAAACTAAGTCATGACAAGAAAAATTGTCGGCAGAATATTGACCATGTTTGGCTACATTATTTGGAGATGAAACAATAATCAAATCAAGAAGAGATGGAGAGCAATTGGGGAAGTGATGGGTAGCATTTAGAGGGAGAATATGCATGTTGTATGAATTTACGACGGATTCAAGGGAGGAGGTTCGATGATCTCTTTTGAGGAGACATGTGTTGAAGTCACCCATAATAATGGAGTGATTATATGAAGGAATGAGGTCATTTAGAAGATTTTCGAAGGAAGAAAAATAACTTATGTTTTTTGAAGGGCAATAATAGACTCCGAGAAGAACTTTTGAGTGTGAAAGAATAACTTCAATAAAAAGATGCTCACCGCCGTTCTCCGGCGGTGGTTGTGGCGATTGGCTTAAAACAGAGAAAGGAATATTAGCTTTTAAGTACATAGCCACACCACCGCCGCCACGGGGCTCGCGATCATTTCGTATGAGAATAAAACCAGGGAGAGAATAAGACGTAGTGGGAAGACAAGGACGAAGCCATGTTTCGGAGACTAATATTGCGTGAACGTTTTTGTGATCTAGAGACGCCAACATTTCAGGATAACATGACGGAATGCTCTGCGCATTTATATGCACAACGTTGAAGTTTTTAGGTACATCGGAAAAATTGCATTCCAGGTAATCCGATAGCGGAAGTAAGCTGCAAAAACTATCGTCACTACCAGAAGTTGAAACTCCTGAGGAAGCCGAAAGGAATTCGTTATCGCTGTTGCCATCGTTTTCGTTGAAAATATTTAACATATATACCTACTAAATAATATAAATAATATAATATATTTACACTTACTTACTAATAGTATGTTAATATAGTAACCTACAATAAAGTTCGAAGTAAAACACAAACAGGCTCTAATGGCGTAAACAAAACAAAAAAAAAACATCCACCAGCCGGTTGTGTTGATCAGAGATGCAAAAAAATAAACAAAATCTATTTATAAAAGTACACAGTATTCGAATACCTACTCGACACTAAGACTACAAGTCTTGCATCAAAGATTCTTTGAACATAGTAAATAATAATATTGTTACAAAAAAAAAAAACTATATATTTTTACCAGGTAGGTAGGTACCTAATTGCCCCTTTTATGTAAGAAAAAAAAAAATGAAATCATACATGCTAAGCTTATGATTTTAAACTTTACTGTGGTGGTACTAACTAATAATGTCATTCGTAATTTTTACACATAAAATAATTTTGACATGGCAGAAACGCTATAGCCTAATCTGTACAGACAGAAATGACATATTGAATAGTGACAGTAAAACCTGACAACTAGTTGAGTTTGACAGTTTGACGTGAGCCTGGTGATACAAACTAGCCATGGGTAACTCAACAGATTTGCTTGAGCCATGACTCCGGTTCAGGTCAGCCACTTGAACCGGAACCGTGAACCGGCTCACAGGTCAGCTCAAAAACCACTCCTTTCTACGTAATATGCGTTCTGACTCAAGTGAGTCATCTAGTGAGTAACGAAGTAAACTTCGAACTCAGCTCAGTTTGGCTCACACACATGCTTTGGTTACCGTTCAAATAATGTTTTCCCGCGATGCGAGTCGGTGAGACGTATATCTCTTTCTCTCTTTTCCCCGATATAGGTTTGTCTCGTTCTCGTATACGTTGGTCAAAAATCGACTGTTCCTACGTACAGTATCGAAACAAAAAACTGCATATGTACAGGAGAGCAATTTAATATCAAAAGACTTAATTAAAAGTTAAAATATGTGGTAAGTATCAATTTTAGTACAATCAAACCATGATAAAAATTTATGTTTTTTTTTTAGAACTACTATAGTATTCGTTTTCCTAAAATTATATTTAATATTCATATAGGTAGGTAATTGGTACAATGAAAAAGTCATGATTTTGAAAAGAGGAATTGTTTTTTTTAGCATTCAATTTAAATAACTGTGATTAAATATCTACCTACTACCTAGTTGTTGGTTTAATTTAATTTCTAAATTTTGACTTGTAACTAAACTTACGTACACACTCTAGTAGGTATATATTAATAGATATAAGCTTGTATTTCCAACTTTAATTTTATGAGAACATTAATTTAATAAAATCTAACATTACATTTTAATAATAAGTACGTCAATAGTTTATTTTAGCATTCCGCTATCACTGCGCGTGCAGGCATAGCTTTTCTTAAGAATTTGTCTCCTTCTCTTTCTGTGGTATAGCTTTGTTTCGTCCATGCTCACACTACAATACATTTCGTATTCGGACTTGGAACACATCGCGTCAAATCGGCTCTCTTCGTTCTCGCGTTCGTTTTGATGAATGACAAAATCGTTTGAGTCGTTCGACTTGAGCCGCCTGTTTCAGAGTTGAGCCGCGGCTCAAGCGAGCCAAACCAAGTGATCTGAATTTTTGAACCGGTTCCGGTTCGAGTTACCCACGACTAATACAAACAAATACAAACGAAAGATTTTACTAGCAAAAATTAAAAACGGGTGAAATTAGATATTTTGCGGCACCTACCCTACCTTGAAGAGAAACTTGTAAGACTGCCTTAGTGCTAATAGGCGAAAACTAATATGGAAATACATAAATACTACGTTCACTGCTTGGAAAGGACTTTGCGCGTAGCTCTCGTCGGCAAGGCTTTCTTCTCCAATGCGACTTCAAGCTTTTTACTCTTCAAGGGCGGCGGCGGCGGGGCTTCGATCCTGCCTAATTCTTCAATGCTGCTGACGCGATGGCGTTTGTTGTCTGGACCGAGCACATAGACATAACCGTCCCGTGTCCAGCACTTAGATACACCAAAACGCTGTCGGGCGGCCATAAAGGTGTCATGTCTAGACTTTGTTAGGAACTCTGACACAGTTATGCCAGACCCTTTTAGAGCAGTTTTGGCAAACCACAGCTTCTGACGGAGAGGCATGTCACGCACCTTAACCAGAATAGGCCTAGCTCTGTCGGCACCAGATGAGCGGCCCATACGATGACACCGACTTATATCGGAAGCGCTGAACTCAGCTACCTTCAGTTTCCCGCACACTACCTTCACTACGCTGGCTGTAATGTCCTCGTCCTTTTCCTCGGGAACTCCATGCACCAAAAGGATCTTCCGCCGGGCTCTCATCTCCTGATTGTCAGTGACACGTGCAAGCAAGGAAATTTGATCTTGAAGAGACTTCATAGCCAGCAAGATGTAAGCGCGAAAAGATGAGAATTCTTCAGCTAAAGAAGTAGACACATCAGAAGAGGCCGATTGCTTCAACACTTCTTGGAATGCATCCATTCTCTGCATGAACAGAGCTTGTAGCTGCTCCTGGAGTCCAAAAGAGCTTCCATAGTAGATGACTGGTTGTAGATTTATTTGTTGAAGTGTGTTCCGAAATAAGCCGGACAAAAAAGTGATTAAACTGTGTATTTATGGAAAATAACACTCCCGGACAGGTAAAGTTACTGTTTAATTAATTATACATACTTAATTTGTTAAAAAGTGTTTTATTTAAATTTATTTTTAATTTTTTATTTAGGAGCTTAGTTAAGTGATGTGTCATAGGCGACTACCCACATCCGAAAAACGAAGGTTAGTGAGCGAAGCGTCTATGCTTCAGCTTTTGACAGGTTACATTTCCAAACTCTAACTCGGTCAAAAATTCTGTTTAATTATCGAACCTCCTCACAAAATTTCACGAGAATCGATTGAGTTATGCGAACTGTAGAGGAGGTTAGTCGCGAGGTCTACAACTCAGAGAGACACTAGTTAATAAAGGGGTGAGTATGTACACTTGCCCCAAATTGTCTGAACTAAATCATAAACTACTGAACTGCCCCAAATTGAACTGCCCCAAATTGTCTGAACTAAATCATAAACATAATCATAAACTGAACTAAATCAAAAACAAGTAACATTATCAAAAGAAAAACAAAAAACTCGGCTGCCAAATGTTGTACCCTATGTCACTCCCACTATCAAGACGATTCAAATGACACCTCGCATGTCGAAATCCATGAAGCCGGTTAGACTGTAGGGCGTGCCAAAGAAACCTCATACATACATACATACATTTATAAATTTACTAAACATAATCTCTAAAAACATACTCGAAAAACATAACCCTACTCTTGCCCAGTCGGGTAAAAAACAAAACAGACCACGTACGCCTCTACACCGTGAGTAGGTAAACCCCCCAAAAAAATGTAAAACCGCCATCGTTTGCGCTCTTTTAGAATTCTAAAGTTTAATTGCGAGGGAAATCACAAAATAAAAATCGCTTTTCCACTTCCTTTATTCAACCCATTCATTATTTCAACGTCAAGAAGGAATAAAGAAGCAAGACATAAAGAAGGTAATTTACTGGTATACGTTGTATCGGCGTTTAAAAAGAGAAAATTGTCAGTCCAATTACTGTAGCTATAATGTCTTTGAAAATGTCGATTCTCCAGTTTTCAGTATAATTTGGCTACCGACCGATACCGATATACCGACAAGATTATTTTTATCCTTCATTATTTTTCTCACGTACTCGTAGAAGCATGATTGCTGTAAGCTCTGTACAGAGATAAGTTACGTTTATGTGGAGATAGAAGAAATCATTTTGGAACTGTTGTCCACCCGTGCAAAGCCGGGACGGGCCGCTAGTTTAGGTATAAAAATACCTACACCACGACAATAAATCAGGAACATAAATATTAAAATCATACCACCTAGCAATAGGTATAGTTCACGCAACAGTTTAGGCGTCTCCCAGACAGCCGAGGCCTGTCGCGGCCAATTGACTTTTTCATTGGCGGCCACTGCTGGCGGCCTTACCTGTTCAAAATTACCTTGTCATCAGAAAGTATACCAACATTAATGCAAACTTGAAGCGATGATAGCCTAGTCGGAAGAAGGCTCGCCTCTCAGCCCAGAGGGTGCTGGTTCGAACTCAGTCGACAGCTCTCACCAATTTGTTCATTATTTGCGTATTTTGTTATTATGTATAACTGGAGCTCTGTGTATGGCTATAGGCTCTCCTGTTGACTAAAATATCGTCCGGCGAAGTGTGGTATGGGTGGGTGGGTAACGCATGTTTTACTCATTGTTAATGCGAAAAAAATACCTATATATTTTTATCTTTTGTCAACCCTTTCGGGGGAAAGGGCGTGACGACGTATTACGTTATGATATGCTATTAAAACTTGGCAACCCAAATCTTACGAACATTAATGTGTGTATATTTCTAAGTGAAGTGAATTCTTGAAACCCTCGTCTTTACAAGCAGTTTAACCGAGCGGAAGACAATGGTGGCAAAGATAAACTTTTCAGTAGTGACATTGTTATGATAAGGGTATATAAAACAAACGTAACTTATAAAACTTTAAAGATCTTATAATATTGTTTTGACACGGGAACTATGTGTGTGTGCAAAGTTTCATCAGATTCGGTTCAGCGGAAGTAGTCGAAAAATCTGTCCCAAGATTTGAAGGAGGCACAAACTAATATACAAGTGAAACTAAGTTAAGCCGTTCAATTTGGAATTGGTATTCGTACATAGAAAAAACATAATACAAAATTGTTCACAACCAAAACAACTTGTAATGATATAAATTAAAAAAAAAACAGAATTAAAAAAAGTTCTGTACCTATCATAAAATATCTTTGCTACCTTAATTAATCAAATATTCATTATTTGCATGTAAAATTTCAATATCGAATCAATATTGTAAATACTCTACCAAAAAAAATCATACACAAAAATAGCCACTTCTTAAATTACTTTTATAAGGCTAGACCAAATAGCCAATTGCCTACTTGAAAATGAGACGAAAACCATTTCAATTACATCTACGTCAACCTCGCTAATCTTTGAAAATATAAGAATAGTTTTCAATTAAGACGAGCTGCCGCCCGCAGGCCTCGGGCCAAATCGATTCCATTGCAAAATAATAGCCAGTCTTCAAGTGTGCTGGCTTCTTATTGCGACGCATTACAATAGGAAATTTGCGGCCCGGAAGCTAATTACGGATCTCACAACACGCGTGCGACAGCCATTGCTGTCAAATGTCACTTTCCGTGTATGTCCGAGGCTAAGCGATTGAGCGCTAGTTTACTCTCTGTTGGACAATCTATTCTAATTTGTTTCTATCTATTGCTGTCTTGTTGCTAGCCAATTACGTTGAAATTTGCTATAGCGACAGCGACGCGACAGCAGTAGCAAAGTGACAGCGATCACTATGCGATCCGTCGCAAAATGTCACTAGAAATCGTACTACGGAAGCCCATCACCCCGCCTATTGTCTGCTTGTCGTTTAACACAGTTTAGCCATAAAAAAAAGAGACATTTGTCAGAAATTTTTGCGCAATTTACGTCTGTCGGGAATTAGTCGCGATATAAGTAATTGCCCGCCGGTTGAATGTAGATATTCTTGGATCGTTTTCCAACTTCTTCAAGAGGACGGAAAATGAACAAAGACAACTGTAATTGGAAACAGATTTAGAAATCGGTCTTCGGCGACCTAGAACTTTTCAGAACTTGGACTTTTTAGAGCTTCTGCGCGATCCTAATCGAATCGAATCCTTGCTAAATCGAATTTGTAAGTAAATCGATGCATTGTTATCTGTCTGATTACGTAAAAAGACCTTACTGGACTGGTATATAGAGAAGTGTCACTCATATAAATATCTAACGGTTTACGAACATTATGACTAGAATATGATGACATTCCACGCTGGGGAAAAATCATGGACTTACTAAATGTAATATGTGCTCATACTAGACTTGAAATTTTAAACTGGCATAGTTATACCTGGTACACCACCAGGATGTTAGCCAGCCTGTTAACCTTTTTTACTCACGCGTAGTTATAGGGAACTAAAAAAAAACTTTGGATTAAATGTTGCGTCTTAGAAAAGAAGACGTCTTAGATATGAAGCAATGATAGCCTACTTGGAGAAGGCCCGCCTCTCAAGCCAGAGGGAGCGGGTTCGTTCGGGACGCACCAATTTGTTTATCGTGTGAATATATGACCGTATTGTATGTCATCTGCTACATGACTGGAGCCCGGTGTATGGCGACAGGCTCGCCCCCTCTTACATTTTGGACTGAATATCGTGCGGCAGTGTGTGGGTGTTGTATTACACCTCTGGCCCCCTCGGGGGAAAGGCGTGACGATATGCTAAAAGAAAAAGAATAAATAAAGGCCGGAGTCACTTTTCAGAAGGAGGTCCTGCAGGGCGATTCACAACCATTCGGAAACGTTTCCGTTCGGATTTCAATAAATTTAAAACCTAAATTATTCAAATCTCAGTCTATTTTCATAAGATTTTAAACGTGAATAATTCTTCCGATCAGATTTATAGTTGATTCCCTATTCCAAAATGTATAAAAGTAGACTGAGATTCGAACAATTAGAGGTTGAAATTCCTGGGATCCGATCGGAAACTCTTCCGAATGATTGTGAATAGCACCGCTGGAGGGCTATTCCTGCGCGTGCGATGAGATGAGATTTTACGAGTATCTTGGTCACTCTCACACCTAAGACCATTCAAACGAGAGCAACAAGGACGAAAAATAGTGAGATTGAATCTCACTCCTTCAGAATCGCCCAACAGATTTTTGATATTAAAAAATCACGAAGGATACACTGCCTTTTGCTCCTGTATGAATGGTAACTGTTCGACAAAATGTGCTCGTGAAAACAGCTCAATTCTTTTTTCGCCATGGGAAAATCGATTTTTTTTTACAGTAAAGTTTCGAACAAGGAAAATTCGGATCAATAGATTCTATAGGTTATTTCTATTATATATAATTGTGTGGGTCTGTTATTATGTTTGTTAACTTGGTAAGATAATAATAACATGGAAATAAAACTTTGTTTGCTTCATATCTTCATACGATGAAGTTAGATTAAGTTTCCGAATCAAATAAGAAAATATTTTTATGAGCAGGATAGGTACCTATAACATTATTTCATGAAAAAAGTTGCTAGACTTTCGCCAATTTAACCTGTAATCAAAGGATTTATTGCTAAAGTGTTATAATTATCTAGATTTCTAAATGTCTAGACTTGTTCTTTTTTGAACGAGTGATCAACTTCAAGAGCGCAGGCCAAGAAGGGCCATAGAAGGGCCAAGCGGTATGCAGACAGAAAGGTAAGCTATGCCAAAACTAATAATCCTACTTCATACTAATATTATAAACGCGAAAGTTTGTAAGAATGGATGGATGGATGGACGGCTGAACAGATCTGTATGAAATTTGGCACAGAAATAGATTATAGTCTAGAATAGCACATAGGATACTTTTTAACCGCAGGTGAATCCGTGGGGTACAGCTAGTATAATATAATAGAATACAATGCAATACAATACAATATTTTATTATTTCAATTTAATGTTTCTTGTCGTAACGTCGTAAAATTGAATTTATATTTTTTTTTTATAAAGTCATTGTTATTAGTTTTGGCCGTAGTTTAAATATTATTCAAAGTCAAAGTCAAAATGTTTTTATTCAATTTAGGTATCAAAGATACACTTATGAACGTCAAAGTTATTTAAATTGACTCGACCGCCTTGTTCGGACAAAAAGCCTCTACTCAGAAGAACAGGCAAGAAACTGAGGGGCATTATTTTTTCAAATAATAAATAAATTACAGTCTCACAAATTTTGGCTTACAACTAGGTAATATCTATAAATACTAGTGGCTACTTGGCGGAAGTGGAAGGCTCCAGACATCTTTATCTTCTAAATAATTCTTAACCTTATAATATCCTCTTTTCATTAATGTAGTTTTTACATGTGATTTGAATATTCCCTCGGTGAGCCCTGTTATATTTTTCGGGATTTTATTGTAAAAACTAACGCAGTTGCCTAAAAATGACTTTTTTGACTTAGTCAGTCTAAATCTCTGTACAGCTATCCTATCCTTATTTCTAGTGTTATAATTGTGATAGTCACAGCAGCGAGGGAGTCCTGAGTGGAGCGAGAGGTTCAAGCCACCCAAGACAAAGACACTGCTTTATCCTAGAGGTGAATGAATACTCTACTTTTAACACCTTCTGCGAGGCACTGCTTGTCCCTTCGGTGCATAATCTACTATTGTGACCAATTATTAAAAATTATTGAGACAAAACACTACTTAAGGTCACAAATCAGCCGTACTAGGCCGTATTCCGTAGGCCGTATTAGGCAGTGCGTAGGTAAAAACTTGTAGGTTGTAGAGCCCAAAACACGCACCAACAACAACAAACCTGAAGCAACACGCTTGTCTACAATTTAAGCAATTTCTTAGGGCTCGTTCAGGGACACGCGGGCCGTGGTACAGCGTTTGCAGCGTCGCGTCGTACGGACAAACCAAATATGAGGGGTCCCACAGAGAGACGCGGGCTGCGGTGGCGGTCAATGGGCCGCCACCGCACGCTGCTTCTGTCTGCGAGACCCTTAATGCTAATGTGTAAGAGCGTTCAGGTAGAATAGAAGCGTGATCATGCGTGAACTATTCTGTTATGTATTACGAGCTGCGACCGGACGCTGCACGCGCCTCGTCTCCCTGTGACGTCAATAAAACAAGCCCTTTCAATTTCAATTACCTTCACAAGCAACGTGTATAGCTGATAACAAAGTTATTGCGTTGTCGTTCATAATTCCAGCGCGTCTTGAGCAGACAGGCAGGAACAAAAGCCGTTGTGTGGAACATTGTGTGGTACTGGCATCGATAAAATTACTACTCGCTAAGAACAACTTTCACTATGGAACCAACCAGGCCTGAAATTGAAACTTGAAAGAAAATTAGCTATGCTTACTCCTACACACTTTATTTTCATAATTAATGTATGATACTTTTTTCTATTTTATACAATCTGCTGTCTTCATTGCCGATTCCACCCACGGTGACTATGCTTCTGTTAGCTAATACTTATCTTATATCTTTAAATGAGCAATTCTTGTATATATACTCGTATAAATAATTGGAAACTCGGAATCGGCTCCAACGATTTTCATACAGTTTAGTATATGGGGGGTTTCGGGGGCGATAAATCGATCTAGATATGAATCATTTTTAGAAAATGTCATTTTATTCGTGTTTTATCGATAATCAACTTAAACATAAACTTGGAAGAAAAATAACAAAAAGGAGGCGTTTGAGTAGTCTCAACTGAAAAATATGACTCTTATCTATATCTATATATCTATATCTATATCTAAACCTGACATCTATTGGCGAATAATAATACTATTTTTGTGAGCAACTAATTGCTTTAACGACACAACAGCAGATGGCGTTGTTAAGTACCTACCTCAAGTGATCTTTGATGGAATCCCCATTCCTATTAGTGAAACGGTTAAAAATCTTGGAATAATATTAGATAGACAATTTTCTTGGAGCTCACAGTTAGCGGAAGTCAGTCGCAAAATCTTTGGTACAGCAGCTTCACTTAGGAGACTGCGGAATTTTCTTCCTATCACTACCAAAACTGCGCTTGTAAAATCTCTGCTCCTCCCGATATTGGACTACGCCGACGCCTGCTATCTGGATTTAACCGAAGAGCAACTTGACAAACTTGAACGTCTTCAAAATTACTGCATTCGTTTCATTTTCGGTTTAAGGAAATATGATCATGTTTCTGAATTCCGCCAAAAGCTCAAATGGTTACCTATCCGACTTCGCCGTAAAACTCACATCCTTTCCTTTCTTTTTAAAATTTTGTTTGTTCCCTCTACTCCACACTATCTTAAAGAACGCTTTGAATTTACTCAAGGTCACTCTGGTACATTGAGAACCTCTCGTGCCCTTAAGTTGCAACTCCATTCCTGCTCCCACATCAATTTAACGTACAGTAAGGGTTTCACTGTGCAAGCTGCCCGGCTGTGGAATGAGTTGCCTGTTACCATTAGACAGGCTGAATCATTGCCTATTTTCAAAAATCTTATTTTTAAACATTATCTCTCTCTTTGTTAATTGGTACGTACATATATATATGACGGCGCGAGATATCATTGGATAAAGAAAATCAGTTTATTTTGAGAGTTGTTAATCGATGATATTGTTGTTCTGTTATTTTTGACGATTAATCGATTTGTTTATGGTCATTTAGAGCGGTTAACACCGAATGGAGTTGCGTTTGGGATTTCGGGCGAACGTCATGTCTGTCAGTCAGTGTTTGACAGGACTGGGCTGAAAGCGGTCGCACGCAATGGTCATTCGTAAACCCATTACTCTAAATCTCCAATTATCTTTGTGATCATTCATTAACTAAGTAGTCTAAGTGACTGTATAATTAAAATAGTAAGAAGCCTACATTGCTGTCCCCTTATTTCAACGTTCCTGAAGTTTGACGTCGACCATAGATTCCCGTGATAGCGAGTTCACGGATCAGAAATCAGATACAACACCTCGGCCTACTAGATTTTCTCCGTCACCAAAAGTGGAAGGTTACAGCGCGGCGGCCTTTCCTATGTTTCTCCGACATCAGTGGGATCAGATGCGACGGCGTGGCGGCCTCCTTCCCTACATTACTCCGTCATCAGAAGTGAGATGTCACGGCTCGGCTCCTATTTCCTACATTTCCCCGACATCAGAAGTGGGATATGAATAACGTCCACAGCAACAAGATATGGCTCCGTCTTTGGCTACAATTGTGCAATGATCTGGAAGCGAAGTGGCATAGCAACAGATGGCTGATAGGGTCGCCCCTACGTGTTATTATTGTGGAGTGTGCGGACTGTTTCTTCGTGGTGCATGAAGGGCAGCAGAGCGGCAATGAGAGAGTGAGCATCGAGTAGACGTCTGCATTATCTCGACGGCGTTTGATTACACCTAGTCTATGCTATGTGACGCAACTAACAAACAACGAGAGACGAAGGATAGCAGTGTACCGAACAAAACGTCGACGCCTACGTGTTACTACTGCAACGAGGTTACATCGCCACTCATTGATCGAAAAAGGGCACCAAGATTAGCAGCGGCAACGTGCAAGATCCGGTCAATGCCTGGAGGGCTATTCTTACAACTCAAGATACCATCTTATCTCAAAAAAAAATTCCTAAATTCGAGATGCCTTATTCAAGTTGCTCGAGATCGAGATAATCTCGATGGCAGTGGCGCGAGATGTTTCGAGTAGTCGGAGGCAGTGGAGACTTCCAGGAATCGCGATCGAGATGAGATGAAAATCTCCTATCTCCGAATTGGGCCCCTGCACTATGAAGCAGCCATTGATCACCTACGAGTAGCAATTGAATCCGGTGAGAAGTTTTCATTTTGTTTGATATTCGTACACGGTGTATGTCAGAGTGCTATTTTCTATTGGAGTAGTTTAAAGTTTGAAAATACCCACAAACAGTTTAGTCATACTGCCGCTTGCGGCACATGTGAGTCATGCAGTTAATAGATAACTTACTAAGTGTCAATGCTTTTGGTAAAACTAAGCCTGAAGGGCAGTAGCCGGTAGGACAGTAGCCTGTGTAGTAATAGCCTGTGTGGCAATAGCCTGTGTGGCACTAGCCTGTGTGGCACTAATCTGCAAGGTACTATCCTATGTGGCTCTAGCCTGTGTGGCAAGCCGGTGTAGCAAGCCTGTGTGGCCAGCCTGTGTGGCAAGCGTGTGTGGCAAGCCTGTGTGACAAGCCTGTGTGGCAATCCTGTGTGACAAGTCTTTGTTGAAACCCTACTTTTGTTGAATTATAGTCTGAGTGACGATACCTAGCCTGTGTGGTAAGCCTATGTAGTAAACTCCTCCCGGTGTAACATCATAGTACGAGTTACGACCTAGCCTGTGTGGCAAGTCTAAGTGCCAACTATAATGCCATGTTATTCGGTTGAAATTGGACACAGCAGTTTTCATAAGTCCAAACCGCGTATGTGTACCATCATTGGATTTTCAATGTGGCTTGATTAAATTCTTGGAACATTGGATGTATGATTAATAAGTTAGTTTTAGCCTCGATTATTCGATTGGTCCCAATACAATTTATTTCACTAAAAGTCAAGTTGTTATTTCAATTATCATGACAATTTATGGGGATAGGTAACGAATATGAAGTTACTGTTGGAAGAGTCGATTATACTCTGGTACGATGTTTATGGTTGGTAGAATTGGGTTTAACTGTGTTTTGTGTTATCCCATAACTGTGTTCGCTTTCTGTGAAATTGTGGAGGTAGATTTGAGACGGTCAGAATGACCGAGCGTTAAGTGGTTACTTGAGCACTTTTATGATTGTCCACAGATGATGAGATGAACTATTCACCCGAGGACGTGTGAAAATGCAGGATGGCCGTGACGGCGCGAGATATCATTGGATAAAGAAAATCAGTTTATTTTGAGAGTTGTTAATCGATGATATTGTTGTTCTGTTATTTTTGACGATTAATCGATTTGTTTATGGTCATTTAGAGCGGTTAACACCGAATGGAGTTGCGTTTGGGATTTCGGGCGAACGTCATGTCTGTCAGTCAGTGTTTGACAGGACTGGGCTGAAAGCGGTCGCACGCAATGGTCATTCGTAAACCCATTACTCTAAATCTCCAATTATCTTTGTGATCATTCATTAACTAAGTAGTCTAAGTGACTGTATAATTAAAATAGTAAGAAGCCTACATTGCTGTCCCCTTATTTCAACGTTCCTGAAGTTTGACGTCGACCATAGATTCCCGTGATAGCGAGTTCACGGATCAGAAATCAGATACAACACCTCGGCCTACTAGATTTTCTCCGTCACCAAAAGTGGAAGGTTACAGCGCGGCGGCCTTTCCTATGTTTCTCCGACATCAGTGGGATCAGATGCGACGGCGTGGCGGCCTCCTTCCCTACATTACTCCGTCATCAGAAGTGAGATGTCACGGCTCGGCTCCTATTTCCTACATTTCCCCGACATATATATATTATTTATATATATTTACAAACTATATATTAATTTATGTATTATATGTACCTAAAGGTATATGTGTAGATATATTTTTACTATATTTTATTTGTTTACTATTGTATTTATGTATGCCACCGACCGTTTGTCATATTTCGTTCTGTCCTGTCCATCCAAAGGTTGCCTGGAAGAAATCGCTTTAGGCGATAAGGCCGCCCTTGTACTGCCGAATGATATTTTATTGTTTAATATTTTCTTTATGTTTGTTTTACTTTGTATTTTTGGTGTGCAATAAAGATGTATTGTATTGTATTGTATTGTATTGTATTGTAATTTTTCCCAAAAGACTCAGACAGCCCGGCGTTGAATTTTCCTCCATTTATAATTAGGTACTTATAACAAACCTTTAAAGCGGATTAAACCGGATTTAGCCAGTTTCAACCGGGATTTTCCATACAAAGGGCAACATATTCCTTTTTACATTTTTGCTTATCACGTCAAAACAAGAGTATAAAAATCCTCTTACACTGTAGCTTTGATCAAAGGCAAATTCGATTTAAAAGTTCGATAACAAGCGGAAACTTTTCAGACAAATTTAAGCGGATAAAGCCCAATTTAAAACTAAAATTTTACATTTTATTAATACCTGTAAAGCTGTTAACTACTCTTAAGAGTCCGGCGACCGAACTAACTTCGACCTATGCGACCTAGACTAACTTCGCATTGGCTTAAGGTATTCTATAGCCATTTCGTCTAGAAGCGACGAGCGTAGAGAGCGAGTAATGATACTGACGAGCCTCTAAAGTTACCTACAGAGTGACAAAGTGCAATTTCAATTTTTTTTATGACTTTTGTACTTCTGTAATAATTCTTAAATAACTAAGAATTTCCCTTGTATTATGAATTCATTTAACAGCTAATGATGTAGACAACCCCCCTATGTAATGGAATTTTTGATTTGCTTTGTCTTCCTATTGAATAAATCAGTCAAAAGTGACCCCTTAAAATGTGGATATTTTTCATAGCTCTATTTTAGCTTGAGAACGTTTTTAAAAAAAACCAAGAACATAGGGGCGGAGATATTGTTAATTTGTCATTACATTACATTACAAATAATGTAAAGTAATGTAATGTAATGTAATGTAATGTAATGTAATGTAATGTAATGTAATGTAATGTAATGTAATGTAATGTAATGTAATTGTAATTTCATCATAATCTGACAAATGGTTTTCAAGAAATTTAAGTAGCGCGTTTGTATGGAAATTTCAGAGCGTCGCGGCCCTCTTAACATGTCTGCGATTTTGAATTAAATTAATTTATAAGAAATTTTATTAGAAAATAAATTAATCTATTCCGGAATAAAAATGGTCTAGATTCTTTCACAGCAGGGCTTTTTGATCGATCGACCGTTAGCGAGCGAAGCGTCTATGCTTCAGCCTCGGCAAAATTGAATTCTGTCGGGCTGCAATCCTCTACAGGTCGCACTTCTCAATCAACCGTTCCGAAGACGGGTCTCAGCAGTAACGCACTTGTAGCGCCTCACTCAACTACCGTCTTTGTACTTCTTCACTCTACAAAACTTTAAAGCTAGAGTGAATAAGTACCTTATAGGTCGTCGTGCTCCATCTTAGACCACACCGTCGCTTAACATCAGGCGAGTTTGTGGTCAAACGCCGACCTATTCTACATTTTAAAAAAAACAATCGAATCAAATAAATTTTGTAAAATTTTCGAACCTCACAAATGTTCACGAAAGTCGGTTGAGAAATGCCAGGAGCCCTATTTATTTAGTCAATATACTTTTTGGTCATTGTCTGTCTCGTTTGAAAAGCATTAGGAGAGAGAGTGACCAAGAAACATAGCATGCGTCAAGAATAGGGGCCTGTAGAGGAGGACAGACGCTGACCGCGAGGTCTTCGATGGATAAGTGGCTTATACTGTATGTTTTAATGTTTTTTATACATTAATATAGATAAAATAGTAGTATATGGACTTCGTGCTATGTACTTACGGAATCTTTGACAATCTAGTTTCTTGAATTTTTTAGATTTATTACTAAGTATGTTTAAAGTATGGTAGAAGATGTAGAGATAGAGAAAGGGGTGCTTAAATGGTTCTGACATATTGGGAGAATGGATGATAGAATATTGTCAAAACAGATTTACGAGACGAGTGTGAATGGTTGGTAAGGGTCAACCGAAGAGAATGGATCAGACCCAAGACGTTTTGAAGAAAGGCCAGGTCAAGACACCCATAACCCACAAGCATGTATGATAAGACTCATAGAAGTAGAAGAAGGAAGAGACGTGTGCCAGGGTGAAGACTCCACTAACTTCACTTACCCCAAAGGGCTATGCATAATGTACATACAGGTATATACCCCTTCGGGGAAAAGGCGTCACTAATGAGTAATGACTATAATATACGTTTGTTTGTAAGTGCCACACAACTGGAGCCCGGTGTATGGCAGGCTCGCCCCCTGTCATATAATTATGGAACTGAATATCGTCCGACAAAGTCTACTCAAAGTATTTTCTGAATCCATCTTAATCGTTGCTAAGTTTCATGTAACAGACACTAAGGATTTTTGTAGCTACGAGTAATCCCACATAACATGTATGTACTCTAGTAAACTAGTACTTTGAGAGTTTTCCATATCGCGAACAAAAACGTAGAGGAAAAGTGCCACACTTCAATTTCCGGTAGGGATGTGCTCCACTTCAGCTTCCATTCATTTAGTAAAACAAGCTAGTTGCGAAAGCTCTGTTGTATAATTGAAGGGATACCTTTGATCATATAAATAAGGGAGAAACGGTACAAGAACCTAGAAATGGACCGCATAAATTAGGTGCTGCACACAATTCACCGTAGTCACAAACAAACCCAACCAGTCGCAAGTAGTCGCAACAGTCATAATAGAATGATTGTTGTCTCGTTCTCGCTATAGTATGTTGTAGGTCTCTCTATCTTTGTTATTGAACACGTAACATAATACTGTCAACGGAGCTGTGTAGTGTTCGTTTGCTTGCTATATTGGGTCCACGCGCTGTGTCCTAGAAATTAGACTCGTGCCGCTTCTTCCTTATATTTCGATGGCAAGTACACATATGTATATTATTACTAAAAGTGTTAATGCAAAAATATAAAAAAAAACAGTTATAAATAATTGACGGTTTAAGAACGCTAAAAAAGGGCATGTGACACAGATTTGTCAACGTTATGTGAATACGTTGACAAATCTGTATCACAATGTTGGTGGCTTTTATTCTAAGAAAAAAGGGGTTGCGCTTGCGTTTTTCCGTGGGCGGATAGCGCTACGTCCGCAAGTGATTTTTTTTATTCGATATTTAATTTAAACTAAGTAGTAATTGAAATTTCCATTCAACACTGTATGTGCATTTCGCGAAAACAACACAGTTCTTGTAGCACCCTCAAAGGTTCCAATGCCCTTTTGTTGTTGCCTATTTCGTCTATGATAGATAATAATAACAAGTAAAATTAATAAAAAAAAAAACGAGTTAAATAAAATAGTGCTAAGGAAAAAATTTAATAGTGCCATTTCAAACTCAAATTGAAAATGAAGACAACTTCACTTTTTACTCGTTCAATATACAAAAGCTTGCAATGAACTTCTTTAGCCAACTTGAATCTTTCCTCTTTAAAAGACTTAGTTTTAAAAGTGAAACTAAAGTGCGTTTAATATTTACTCGGGCTTCTTAGAAACTTTTAAATTACTTTATACTGCTGCGATTCCCTTTGAAAATTTATAATGACAGCTACTTTTAAACGTACTGCAAAGAGCGACTTATTACAACTGTTCCTATACTTCTCATCTGACTAATATTAGGAATGCGAAAGTTTGAATAGACGTATGGATGGATAGAAATGTGTTACTCAATTACGCGAGATCGGTTGAATGGATCTGGGTGAAATTTGGCACAGATATAGATTGTAGTCTGGAATCGAACATGTGATTCTTTCTAACTTCTGGTGAAACCGCGGGGTGCAGCTTGTATTTTATAATTATACTAGCTGTTGCCCGCAAGTTCGTTCGCGTTTGTTCAGAAAATAGTATCCATGAACCCTCCTCGTAACTGTAACTAATTATCAAATTATGAATAATAATCCGTTACCAAAGAGATCAGAGTCCAACATTTAAAAAAAATACTGGCTTGTTTTGAGCGGAGTTTTAATTTTAGTTTTATTTTAGTATACCAACTACGTACTATTCTGTGATGTTGTCTGACGCATTTGCTACGCGTTATTTTCATGACAAAAAGGTTTATATAGTCAGAAAAAGTATCCAAAAACATCCTTGTGACCTGTGCTTGTGACATACTGCCTCGGTAGCTCAGTTGGTAGTGAACCTGCCTTCTGAGCTTGGGGGCGTGGGTTCGATTCCCACCTAGGGCAAACATTTATGTGATGAACATTTGTGTTTGTTCTATGTCTGGGTGTTAATATGTATAAATGTATGTATTTAAAAATATTTAAGTATGTATAGCAGCCCTGGCAGCCATAGTACAAGCTTTGCTTAGTTTGGGGTCAGGCGACCGTGTGTGGAAGTGTCATCAAGATACGTTCAGCCGTTTAGCCGTGAAAAGCCTACAAACAGACAGAAAGATAGAGTTACTTACATTTTTTTTTTTAAATTTAAATTACTTAAAATTAGTAAGGAGGATAATTATTTATTATTTTATTAGGTCCTTACGTATGAAATTAGCGTTTTGTCGTACTGATCAATTTGATCTGAAATATCTCCTCTTTGGTTAAGAATTCGAAATTCAAATTAATAAATTCATTAAGCTGGTTTTTTTTTCTTTGGAATACAGTCATTCATTTGTTATTTTCCTCATTATTTTTTCTTTGGCATCGCTTATTACCGCGCAATGGAAAACATGAAATATCGGTATATTTACGAGTACGAGTTCTACCGTGGCACCAGTGCTGCAGAAACAGCTCGAAGAATTAATGATGTGTACGGCGCTGGTGTCGCTAAAGACAGCACGGTACGTTTTTGGTTTCAACGTTTTCGTTCTGGAAATTTCGACCTTAATAACCAACCCCGTGGACGGCCGGAGATCAAAGTGAAAAACGAAGAATTAAAGGCTATTGTGGAAGCGGATCCATCACAAAGCACTTCAGAGATAGCAGCAGGCTTCGGGGTAAGTGACAAAACTGTATTAATCCACTTGAAGCAAATCGGGAAAGTAAGAAAACTCGAACGATGGGTACCTCATGAATTGAGTGAATCGAACTTGCAAACACGGGTCGCCTGCTGTGTTACTTTGCTCAACCGACACAACAATGAAGGGATTTTAAATTGAATCATTACTTGTGATGAAAAGTGGATATTGTACGATAATCGAAAGCGCTCATCGCAATGGCTGAACCCTGGAGACCCAGCCAAATCCTGCCCTAAACGAAAATTGACTCAGAAAAAGTTACTTGTAAGTGTTTGGTGAACTAGCGCCGGTGTCGTTCACTACAGCTTTCTTAAATCTGGCCAAACGATTATGGCAGATATCTATTGTCAGCAACTGCAAACCATGAAGGAAGAACTAGCTGTTAAACAACCGAGATTGGTCAATCGCTCTAGGCCACTGCTGCTTCACGACAACGCAAGACCACACACTGCACAACAAACAACCACTAAGTAAGCTGAGCTACAATTGGAATGTCTGCGACATCCACCGTACTCCCCGGACCTTGCTCCAACAGATTACCATTTCTTCCGGAATTTGGACAACTTCTTACAAGGAAAAAAAATCCACTCCGATGCAGCAGTCCAAACCGCCTTCAAAGAGTTTATTGATTCTCGCCCCCATGGTTTTTATAGTAAAGGGATCAATGAACTACCCATAAGATGGCAAAAGAGCATAGATAACAACGGTGCATACTTTGATTAATTAAATATATTTTACAAAAAAAAATCGACTTTTTATTCCTCCCGTACAAAACGCCAATTTCATACGTAAGGACCTAATATTATGACTCTTTTTACTACATTCCCAGGGCATGGCAAAAAAATGCAGTGCTAAAAGACATGAGACAGTGCTAGGTTTCAAACTATGTCGAGGATATAGCGAAGTGGAGTGAAGTATACTTGAAACAGATAAGTTAGAGATGTAGAGCATTAGGTATTTTTCGCTCTTTGATGCCGTTTTTTGTTTTTGAAGTCGGTTTAATTTTTTTTAATGCAAGTACCTAACAGTTTAAATTTTCTCTTCTCTTCTTCATAGCCTTGTCCCTTAATCTAGGGTCGGCTACTTCGTTTCCAGGTGCCTGATTAATCAGTCGCATATTGTAACACCTGCGACATAAATGTAGACGCCTCGAGGACGTGTAATCACGTCCTGATGGAATGTTCCCGGACGCAATCTGTTAGATATGTGATGTTTACTGAATACGGTTATAATTTTCTCGATGTTGGTGTGATTCAAAGTGCTTGCTCGCTCCACTGGGGAAGTGGCTATACATATAGAACACTTTTTAAATTGATGGCTCTCTGAGCTAGCTGACGTTTGTTAGGCTGACGCTTGTATTTGTCTACAGCTCGAATTTCTTACAGAAATTCAAACAGAATTCGGACATACCAAAAGCATTTTTGTCGAAGCTAAAGCAGAGACGCTTCGCTCGGTCGTTTAATGTGTAACATTATGAAGTAGGTGATAAGAGAATGTACACAATGGAGCTGACATAGTAGCATAGCTTAGATCTTTGCGTTAGAAGGTCTAAATAGCATAGCGATATAAGCACCCAATAATTTAAGATTAAAATTATTATCCCTTAGTTAATGTAGGATGTAAAAAAATGCGTCTGTGATCTATCCTGAGTCGTCTTTGAATACAGTGATCCACCACGTGGCTTCCTCTGCCTTTTGTACTTAAAGTGTAGTTAAGAAATAATCTAAAATGAAACTCTTGAATATCTAATGTACTTACGGAAACATATGCTGTGTGAGTACTTTTGAACGTATCAGTTGTCCGAACGCCGAATGAACAAATAGCCATATAAAAAATGTATGTGAAACACTCGCACAGCGAAATGGCCAATATCGCCGAGTGTAATATTTTACAAACCTTTAATTACTCGCTATCCGCTCGTCGCCGGCGGTCGGACAACTGCCTTAGGTAAACTGTGAATGAATTTAAATGAATATGAACAGCAAAGTAAATTTAAAAACTTGTTTTGCGCGACACAAAGCGTTTTGTATAGAAAGCTTAACGTGCTTTCTACGCAAACCTGAATGAAAATGAATGAAAACGGTGATTACACCTAAACTTTCTCGCTTTTAAATTGATCGTACAAAATAATGCAAAAATATATAAGCAAACTCCTTAGCTAAATAGCTGTCATTGTAGATCTATTTGACAGATGAGAGAAGTCAAAGAAGTCAAACAGCTTTTCACTAAGGCTTCTCACAACAAATTGAATACCTAACTGCTCAGATAAACCTAGAGAGTCAGATGGCGCACGGCGTATGATTTAGGTGAAGCCAGAAACCATATAAAAACTATGCTACTGTCGTATATGTACACAACACGCAAGCGCACGCTACTCGCTTGGTCATTCTTACCTCGACATTATGGGGATTGGTTTATGGTATAATTTCGTGTACATAAATAAACATAGTGCATTATAAAAGTGTGGCCAGGACTACATCTTGAGGTTCTTTTTAAAAACTGTGCTTTACAAGTAAATTTGAAAAAGCCGTAACATTAAACTCTTACAAATATGTGCAGTTTTCGAATATTAAATCTAATAAGTTTGGAACGGAAAAGGGTAACGTAGAGTTTGGGAATTACTATTAGTTTTCGTGCAATTGTAAATGTTTTTCATGGCAACATTACCACGAGCACACGTGGCTTGAGCGAGATATAATGAAGTGTTCTATCTTTTCCTCTAGGTTGATCTGAGCCTAACTAGTAATAACTGGTCCGGCTAACCACCGAGTCTGCAGACATGCTTTACTACATGATCCAAAAAAACAAGGTCTATCATTCAGCAAACACATAATAACGTCATCCTCATCCGTCTCTTTCGAACTTGTTGCAAAAGACTAATTTCGGTCTTGCTTAGGCCTCGATTGACGTGTCGCTGATTGCTATACCTGGCGGAGTATTATTGTACCATGCTTTACTACATGTTGCCTTGCTCGTACAAATATTTAGGCCTATCTCTCTATCCTGGACATCTAAACTGAGTTGAATTAATTCTGTTTTTGAGACCGAAAAATTAGAACGTACATATCTGCTAGAAGTATTGTATTCTATGGTCATCAACCTTTCTGTTTCAAAGTTCTGTTTGCTGACCAAAGAGTACTGTAACTGACATTGTCAAAACACGAGTTCTACAAGCGTTGTGTTTTCTACCAAAGATTGTTTTCAAACATATGTAATAGAGCGTATTCTGTGTTTTCAAATTATTATTTTTCAAAGATCAATCAGCAATGTTTTGCTACAAATAATTTAATACAATATTACCTGAGAGTGTACACGTTAGTTTCAAAATGACTGCGCTGGACGATTTGCCGGTGGTCAATTCATTTTTGGGTTTGGACTTGAGGACTGGATGCTTGATAATAGCCGCTATTGGCATCGTGAGTATCCATCGGTCATAGATTGTACCTAATGCTGATTAGTTGACTGCCTCGGTGGCTCAGTTGGTATGAACCTGCCTTCCAAACGTGGGGGCGTGGGTTCGATTCCCACCTAGGGCAAACATTCATGTGATGAACATTTGTGTTTGTCCTATGTCTGGGTGTTAATATCTATTTAAGTATGTATTTAAAAATATCTAAGTATGTATATCAGTCTCTGGCAGCCATAGTACAAGCTTTGCTTAGTTTGGGGTCAGGCGACCGTGTGTGAAAGTGTCCCGAATTTATTTATTATTATTACTAGCTGCGCCCCGCGGTTTCACCCGCGGTTAAAAAGTATCCTATGTGCTATTCTAGACTATAATCTATCTCTGTGCCAAATTTCATCCAGATCTGTTCAGGCGTGCTGGCGTGAAAGAGTAACAAACATCCATCCATCCATCCATCCATTCTTAGAAACTTTCGCGTTTATTATATTAGTAGGATAATAGATTTATACCACTCAATCCTCAATTTATTAATAACAACATTATAATTAATTTAATCAAGTAACATTATTAAAAGGAAAACAAAAAACCCGGCTGCAAAACGTTGTACACTAAGTTTCACTTCCAATATCAAGACGATTCAAATGACACCTCACACGTAGAAATCTATTAAGCTGTTTAGGCTGTAGAGCGTGCCAAAAAAACCTCATACATACATACATAGGTACTTACGAGTATACTCGAAAAACATAACCCTCCTTCTTGCGCATGGGTGGTTGCATCATCCGGGTAAAAAAATAATGAATTCGGGACATTTTTCACACCCGGTCGTCTGACCCCAACGTAAACAAAGCATGTACTATGGCTGCCAGAGACTGTTATTTTTATAACATTCAGATACATTTTGAAATAGATATTAACACCTAGACATAAAACAAACGTTCACCGCATGAATGTTAGTCCTAGGTGGGAATCGAACCCACGCCCCCAATCTCACTACGTTCACTACCAACTGAGCCACCGAGGCAGTCGCCACATACATGGACGTGGACTTTTTTCTACGTCCATGGTCCACACAGACCTTAAGTTCGAGGTAGTAATGACCCTAATGGGATACAGCAACATGTTGCGAAGCGGATTGATCCAATCCGTAATTACTTTATCTCCAAGGTCAAAGGTGTAACAGCATTAAATTTCTTAAACAGTGCGCACATGTTTTACATGTTTTACTCCGCGGTATTACATGCAGTTAAAAAGTAAACTATGTGCTATTCCAGATTATAATATATCTATGTGCGAAATTTCATCCATAACTTTCATCCGTTCTGATGTGACTAACAAACATCCATCCCTAGCCATCCAAACGTCCGAATTTAAAATATTAGTGTGAAGTGTTATGCCTGTCTGTAGTATACTGGTTCTTTTGGATCATGTGTACATCGCTCGGTAACGCAAGTCGACACGCTACGGACAGTCGGATACACGCAGCCAGTATCAAAGTAGCTTTTGAATCAGATCACTGTTTCGTTTTTCCGTAAAGTAATGTACACACTAAAGTAGAGTACTTTAGTGCTTTAGACCCAGCCCATTTCGGCGATGGGTTTCGGTTCCCATTTGGTGTGTAAATTTCTTAAAGTAACAAGAAATTATACTTGAATAGAATATAAAATAATGAACTCTATTTGTAACAGGAAATACAATAAACATAAAACTAAGACACAAAAAACAGCATTCCTGTCACAAACTGGCTCCAACTCAGCATAATGCTGGTTGAAACCAACTCACGCTGATCTTCTGTTGGAGACGGAATATATGAATAGCTGCGCCCCGCGGTTTTACCCGCGGTCCCACAGGAACCGTTAAACCATTCGAGATAATCCTATGTCCTTTTCTGTAACCCAGACAACGTGTATGCAAAATTTTATGACGATCGGTTGAATAGTTAGGGCGTGAAAGCGTTGCAAAAAAACAAAGAAACAAACTCACTTTCGCATTTATAACATTAGTTAGGATTAGGATAGGATTAGGATTAGGATACAAGCTACTCTATTCTTAAATAACCTAGTTGGCACACCGATGTCAGAGATTTTCTAAGATACTCGTAGGTATATTCATTTCAGAATTTTTATCCGTCCCACTATAGGGACACCGACCTACCCTATGGTGAGGTCGATTGTGTAGTTATCCACTACGCTGGGTCAGTGCGGGTTGGTAAATGCCACATATCTTTCGAATTATTAATTCTATAGGATAAGTCGGTTTCCTCACGAAGTTTTCCTTCAACGTCAGAGCACGTGTCAAATTTATGTGCATATATTTTTTTCTACGTGAGAAAAATTCGTTGGTGCGCGGCCACTCAGGGTCGAACCCACAACCTCCGGTTAGGAAGACGTAGTCCATCCCAGTCGGCCAGAACAGCTCTCTCAAAAAAAAAAAAAAGCTAAATACTTAAATAGCACACGTATTATGTTATTTATAATATCTATTACCATTCTCTACTGTAAACTTACTCCTTACGTACTTACTCCTTTTTTAATTCTTGAACTTAAATAATTATTATAATGTTATTTTAGATCTTACAATTTACACAATTAAACCTTCACATAATTACACTTGAAATAAGTATTATAAATGCTAAAGTTGAGTAAGAGTTTGTGTGTTTGTTTGATACTTGCTCATGCTAAAACAACTCAACCGATTTATGTAAAATTTAAAACGGCTATTAGGTCCTCGATTTTACTAATCAATCGTTTTTAAATCGTTAATTAATTGTTTACTTTTAATACTTCTGGGTTACAAAAGTGTCAATTTAAGGTAATTCATTAGTAATTTAAAAACAATTACCCAGGCCCTCGATTCTACTAAGCAATTATTTTTAAATTGTTTATAAATTGTTTATTTTCGACGGGATACAAAAGTGTCAATTTGAGGCAATTCATTAACAATTTTAAAACATTTCGTTAGTAGAATTGGGGGGCAGTAGAATTAAGGAATTTACACAATTAACCTAACTTATTATAATATTATAAAGCGATGGCAGCCTAGTTGGGAGAACGCCCGCCTCTCAAACCAGAGGGAGCGAGTTCAAACCCAGCCGACGGCACGCACCAATTGTTCATTGTGTGAGCATTTGTGCGTATTGTATGTCATCTGCTACATAATTGGAGCCCGGTGTATGGCGACAGGCTTGCCCCATGTCACATTTGGAACTGAATATCGTCCGGCGTTGTTGTATTACACCCCTGCCAGCCGGGGGAAAGACATGACGATATGTATATTAAAATAATTCAGCATGAACCAGACTATGGCTGTGAAAGCCCTCGTACCTATTGGCTGTTAAAAGCTTGTTGACCAATAAAATCGGCATATTGGTGCTTTTGAGGGCGTTCGCGGCTATACTCTGGTATTAAATCTATCTTCTTTCTTTGTAAAAATGAATCACCGAAATGTATGTACGCGCTTAACTTGCGAGCGACTGCACTTAATTGGATAATTCTGTTTTTCTTGCGTTCGTTAATATCGGGACAAGGTTGGTATAATAATGTTGGTATATGGAATGTAATAAAATAGAAAATAAATAGCGGTACGAAGATTGCCATAGGTCAGCTAGTTATTACCTTAAATTGTTTTTTTTTTGTATACCAGAAGTGTCAACAGAATTCAACAACGATTTCGGCTGTAGGTACTGTAAAATTATCAGTGTGTAAGGTAGGAGGTGAAGCCGCGGGGTGCAACTAATAATAACAAAATCTAATTAAGTAATTAAACATAGGCAAGTTTATACCCACACACAGTTTTCGGATTTATTTTCCTAGAATTTATTAATTTTAATTCTTCTACTGAATTTACGTTCATTATCATGTTTAGCGTCGAGGTAATCTAATTTATATCTTTTATACCTACGAGGTTACATAGAACGATGGTACTAAGCCGAAAAGAGCTTAACTTATGAACAATCTCATCATTTTGATGAGATTTTACTACAAGACTGACACTGAAATGCTTTAGCAATGATAAATAAAAACAAAAAAACCTTGTGCGTAGATGCTCTACGTGTAGAGCGCCTAAGCCGTAGAGCACCTACGCCGTAGAGCTTATTCACGTTTTTTGTTAGCTTTTATCAAGGAGCTCCAAAAATATTATCTCAAACAATTTAAACGTAAAACATAAAATATGTTTTTTTTCTCATATTTTTGTTTTTTTTTATATGTAATATATCTAATCCTACTTCTATCATATAAGAGAAAGCTTGAGTGTGTTTGCTACTTCTTCACGCTCAAACGACTAGACCAATTTTGATGAAAATTGGTATAAAGGTATCTTATGCCCTGGATTAACATATAGGATACTTTTTAAACGCGGGTAACACCACGAGCCGCAGCTAGTTGTACAATAATTATCTCGGCCATTATTTCAGTTTTTACAAAAATAAGATAAAAACCCGTACATTTTGTGAATATTTGCTCTGAGAGCGTAACCCTAAATGTTTTGGGATTAATTACAGATTCACCCCATGGCCTACGGGTGTTCCTTCTTTGTTCCAATGAGCTACCTGCTTGTTACAATTTGGGTTTTGGTGGCTTTATTTTTTGCGGCCAACGTCGTTCTGTTCTGCGGCATCGTTAAGGTAAAAACAATATTTTTGATTAATTAGAATATTGTTTGCGCGGTTTTTTGCAGCCAGTTAATAGCCCACTAATAAACAGAGGCGGGATTAAAATTTTCCTGATTTCAAAAGAGTACGCAGTAAGTAAACGTTACGAGGTACCAACGCAATGAGTTACTAACTAGTAAGAGTTACATTGGTTCCTACTTGCATAAGATTTGTTTGACAAGTGGGTTCATCTCACTGCTATTTGATTCGCACTGATTAGTCTCACTTTGCGGTGACTACTAAAATTAACTTGGTTAAACTGTACCTTAAGAATCTACTAATTAAGATTTTGTTGTATTTATTCATTTATAGGGAAAATTCACAGCTGAAATAACTAATGGCTTAAAAAATAACAACTGAGGACAAATTCCAAAATTTTCACGTTCATACGTAATTTTTAACAAATACTGTGAACCTGATAAACTTGTGTATGGAACAGTAAGTAGAGTTTCGCTCAGATAGTAAAAGTATTATTCTCCGAATTGGCAAACTGAAGTGGTAGTATGCAGGGCACATCAGTAGGCAGGGCAGAAAGATTCTCGAGCGGCGAAAACGAGCTGGAAGACGCAGCGTGGGAAGGCGTCAAGGTAACAAGGTGGACGAGAAACGAGAAACGAAAGAATTTTCTTCGTTTGTACCGATTACAAAATACAGCTACGAAAGGATGGTGAGGGTTGTGGATAGCTGCTGGATGCGGGCAGCGCAGGGCCCGTACCGTGACATCTGATTACGATTATTTTTAAGTTCGACCGCCGACGCTGCGCGACTGCGAATCGTATCGCTGCCTAATAGGGTTCATGGTCGCGCAGCGTCAGCAGCTGAACTTAAAAATCACCGCAATCAGATATTACGGTACGGACCCAGGGCCGGTCGTTATTGAGATCATTGGGAGGGAGCCCTTTGTGCAGCAGTGGACGTATCCCAGGCTGAGGTCGTGATATTATTCTCCAGGAAGACGCCCTTCTCCTTGCTGTGTGGGTGTGGTACGCAGTGATCTTCGTGGTTGTAATGTTGATGATGATGATACTCCTGGCTCTCTTGTTCACCTCCAGGAAGCAGAAGAACAGGGTCTGCGTGGTCATTGTGGGGATACTCTGGTACATGTGTTAGTATTTTGTTGTTTTATGTACTTTCAATGCTGATGGGTTATAAAAATTAATCGACCTGGTGAAAATTGTGACGATGTGATCGAATGTTTTAGCACATCTAGGCCAGATTGAAAACTAGCCCTAAAACGAGAGTACTAAAACTTAAATGACTGTATCCAATCAATTTTAGTTCTCTATTATATAAATATTTCGTAATTAATGTTTAAATTACCGTATTTTAGGCTGTATCTTAATTTAGACCAGGCTTCGTCCTAATTAAACAAACTGTGAGCCGCAGTGAACTAAAAGCAAACCATCAGCCGCTGCGGTTGACCAGTTTGCCTCCGCGTGCCTCCCGCGCTTAGTACGTGCTGTTCGGATACTCCATTTAAAATGTATAGGACGGCGAACTTTATACAAACAGTCAGTCGGTCGCTCACAGCTTGCTTAGTTAGGACGAAGCCTAAGTATTTTGTAGATATTTCATTTTGATTTACAAAACGGGAATTACTCACGTTCGATTTAGTTGATTATTCCGACTATAGAATATCCGAATGCGGTTGAAACTATAGTCGGAATAATCGACTAAATCGTGCGTGAGTTATTCCCGCTTTGTAAATCATAATGTGTGAAAAACACGTCAGTTTCCATATTAAGACATTTAATTATTTATTTAATGTAAACCTCTCCTTATTTTGAAGTAAGAATTGCAGGTAAATAGGTGTATTTCTGACTGACAAACGTCTAAGCTTTCTATTTGTATATAATAACAACACAACAAGAATCTTTAAAGGATTTTAACCTGACATCTGAAAAATAAAAGCGGTCCAAAAAAGTGTAGCAAGTGATCGATGATCAACAAACGAGATTGTTTGCTAGTTGTAACCGAACCTGTATCCGAAGTGTAGATCGATAGCTCTATCGGTCAATCACTTGAAAAAAACAAAATAAAAACGTTGTCGTTTTATGATTGCCTTGTTAGGTTCAGTAACAAAATGTTAAAATTGAACCCGCAAAGCTCAATTTCAGTATTGATGGCTCAGTCGTTCGAGCGCGTTCGAGGGGCTTTTCGCAACTTTTTTTTGCAAATTTCATCATCCATACCTCGGTCGGTATACAGCATGCAGGTATTGCTCGAAAGCGAAACATGCAGGCATGCGAGAACAAAAAATCTCACGCACGCCGCATGCGAACCCTATTGACAAAATGACAACGGCCCTCGCGTGCGGGCGCAATGACATGCTGGCCCGAACGACTAATGAAATTGAAGCTATATGGTGAGATAGGATGTCCGTCTGATTATGTTACAGCAGATACTTTTTGAACGCTACGGCTACATTAGCCATACATAGCCTTCGCCAATAATTGGGGCTATCGTGCCAAGAGTACCCGGTTTGTTTGTCGCGATGTATTGGGCGAATTATTACCTATGTCAACTCCGCAGAAACGCGATGACCAATAATGTAGACAAGAACATCGCCGATGACCGATAATGATGGTTTTAGCGCGACATCGCAAAACGAATTGTCGCGCGCTAATGTAGGCGTAGTGTAACATTTTAGTTCTGAAGATCTGAAGAAGATTATTTCTACCAAATTCTGTCATTATATTTTATTCAACGAAAATTCTGGAACCGCAGTTAGCTCTACCATTAAATCCCAATATTTTATTATTTGCAAAATACCTACTATAAGTACATATGTATTTATAACAAAAAATACACTCAGCACATTATAAAACCTCCTCCTTTTAAAAAATCAGATTAAATACTAAGACCCGTACGCTAAAATGTTTTTTAAATCGACCATTTTTACTCATTTTTTTATCATGACTGAGCGTCATGAATGTCGATTTAAAAATAGTTTGATCATACACTAAAACAACATTAAATCGAAATTAAAAGCGGTTTGCCTCTACCTTCTTAATACGAACAGCTAGGGACTGGAATCGTTTGCCACCATCTGTTTTTCTGACTAACTACAACCTAGGTATCTCCAATGCCTTACTGACCGTCGTTTTCGCATACGGGCCTTAGTCGAGTTAACTATTTTTCAGTGACGATATACTTCATAGTGGTGGTGAACAGTCAACGAAAGGTGCTCCTGAGTGGTGCTGATAAAAAGAGTGATGACGTATCTGGCGAGAAACCACAAGCGCTGCGGAATACGCTACCAGCCCTGCTTGACGAGGCCCCAGTGAAGCCCCCGACCAGGACACCTCCGGGGACAGATACAGAAGACGTAGACAACGAAATTGAAATTGACGATAAAGCCAGGCTTCTGTAAATCTGCTTGCACTATTTACTATTTGGTTTTTAAGTTTTTTTTGTTTCACAAAACGGGCCGTTACATAAACACATCCGTTGAACTTAAATTACTATAGTACAATTTAAGATAATGAACGCCCTTCTTGATATGAACACTGCATGCATTTAATTTAATTGACTAATAGAGTACTTTCACTACTCGGTAAACGTAAAATAGATTAAAAAGCTGTACAAATTAACTTATTTCTCAATAGATTAAAAAAAAATTGATGTCAAGCGATGTAGTCCTACTAATATTATAAACGCGAAAGTTTGTAAGAATGGATGGACGGATGGATGTCTGTTACTCTTTCACGCCAGAGCGGCTGAACAGATCTGGATGAAATTTGGCACAGAGATAGATTATAGTCTAGAATAGCACATAGGATATTTTTAACCGCGGGTGAAACCGCGCGGCGCAGCTATTGTGTATATATCTAAGTCTTTAAAAATCTTGTTGTATGTAAGTTAAGCTGCGCCCCGCGGTTTTAGACATAGTCCCACAGGAACTGTTAATTTTACTGGTTGCTATGAAATTTCGGAACGAACGGTACCGCACGTCCTTTTCTGTATTCGTGACAAAGTGTATGCAAAATTTCATGATAATCTGTTGAGGAGTTAAAGTGTGAAACCGATACAAACAAACAAGCAAATGAACAAACCGCATTTATAAGTCAGGATTAAGAAGGTACAGGAAGCCTACCATGATGTTTACGTTTTTTTGTCGATGCTGCGCGACCGCGAACCATATCGCCGCGCAATAAGGTCCATGGTCGCGCAGTGTCGGAAGCAAAACGTAATCATCATGGCAATGAGATGATATGGCCCCCAGAACTATACTCGCTGCACTCGGCGGTTAAAAGGTAGCCTATGTGTTATGAAAAATCGTCACGCCTTGTTCCTATCGGTTATAAATGTTTTATTAGAAGGTACGAGTTTAGTTAGGTATCCACTATGTACGCATATAGGGTCAACTGGGGCAAATGCGTCTTTCGAGAATTCCTGACAATTCCTTCACAAATTAGGCGCCACCTACATCTTTTGCTATGTTCAGTTGCAATAATCTGTACAAGATGGCGTTAGTTGCCTAATTTGTGAAGGGTTTGTCAGTAATTCTCGAAAGACGCAATTGACCTACAGACGCATTCGCCCTAGTTGACCCTACCTACTTGAAAAGCATTAGCTTCCTTTTGGGCGTCTGGGTATAAATGAGTACATTCAACTAGCCAAGCCTACGTCGAGAAAAATATGAAAAGGAAACATAAAAGTAAAATTTCTTTACAGGGTGCTGCCATGATTAGAGGATGACAACTAGCTGCCTATGACATGACTACATCAAAACCATGGCCCTTATGAAATGGTAAAAACCTAGGAGACTTCGGATTTAGTTACCCCATTCAAATGGGTCTGTTTGATATGATTTATTTTAAAAAATATCATAATTAAGAAATTATAATTATTTTTAACAGTATAAAGGTCACCGCACACCACCGTAGTGACTATACACTTTGAGTAAATGTTGAAATATACGCTTTGATGTGTTTTTCTGTTGTTTTTTTGTTTCTTTTTTGTTGATTCCATCGAAATAATATAAGGAAGAAGCGGCACAAGTCTAATTTCAAGTACACAGCGCGTGAACCCAATGTAACTACAAGCAAACTGACACTATACAGCTCCGTTAAGAGTATTATGTTACGTGTATCGATCTATAGCGAAAACGGGACGAAACAATAATTTATCGCTGGTTGCGTTTGTTTGTGACTACGAAAAATTGTGTGCAGCACCTAATTTATGCGGTCCATTTTGAGGTTCTCGTGCCGGGCCTCCCTTAGATATTATCGGAGGTTGAATCACAATATTTTAGGTAGTGAACTCTGAGCGTAGCTTCCCAATAGGCATTTAACATTTTGTAACATGAAATTCTGCACAACAGAAAACAAATAAAACGTACAAAAACTCGTAATAAACCTACTTACACAAATCTTTTTAGACTGTTATAATATTAATTTATTGAAATTTACTAGAAAACTCATTCTCTGTAAATTTCTTATTAAATTAATTTAAATATCGAAATAAAAAATAGAATAAAAAAATCATATTGCTTGATGTACTTAATGCGACGTTTAAGCGGAATTGCATTAGATATTAGTTCAAGTAACAATTTGAAGATGAACTTTCGCAAAGTAACGCCTGATTCAATCAACAATCTTTTTAGAATTATTCCAAATGATATAATTCCAACCTTTGTCGAGTTTAGATCATTTTCAATACGAGATATTTCTGACTTACAGACAAGCCAGGATAGACTTGGACTCAAATATTTACAAACCTACCTTTACGAGGCAACCAGCGGTTCTTATTGTCTAGCTATCTGGTAATCAGAACCGGTATATCATTGTGACACTTACACCAATTATAATCGTTGTATAGCTTCAGAATAGTTATACATACATTGTTTTGTCTTTTTCGATCGAGTTAAATATTTGAAAGAAAGAAAAAGACAAAAGACTGCAACCGAACTAATCCGAGGCTGTACAACGTTTACAAACATAACCCTCCTTGCGCGTCCTGGTAAAAAATTGGTTTCTACTCATTAAAACGTCGTTGGTCATTAACAGTTTACAGCATATTTTGTATTCAATTTTTTTAAACATGTTTGTTTTAGCAACATTTTTAACTTGACAATCGCTAGGGGGCTGCGACCTGACTCCGACTCTTGATCTCCACCCACAGTCCATAGCCAACCAGTACTCCGTAGAGCAAAATTGCTGGAAACAAAACAATGACACTTACAATAATAAATCTTATCAAAACTAAAATCAGTTTAAAATAACCGTCAAAATAACATTATCAGCTAAAAACTTATCAAAGAACATTTTTAGATTGCACTCCCAGTAACGAGTCAGCTTAGAAAGAAAGCCGCTCGTTTCCTAACTGTCTGAATATACTTCGGGAAGGTGAGTCGTCGATCAAGGGTCTCGCTAAGATATTTGGTCGAATTGACCCAAAGGATAAGCCTGTCGTAGAGCATGAGCTACACACTAGGAGGCCATTTGTAGGGGTGAAAGCACACTGCTGCGCTTATGTCAGGATTGACCGAGATGGCCTACGTCTTAAACCAACTCGCCTAACTGGCTCAGGGCTTGCTGAAGCGGGCGGAAGATGCGGATCTGATTCCACCCTCTTATAGAGAAGGCAGTATCGTCTGTGTAAAGCGCAAGCTCTATACTTTGGAATGACGGGGATGTCGTAAGTGTAGAGAGAGAACAAAACGGGGGCCAGCGCTGAGCCTTGAGGGACGCCAGCGCTGATGGCGTCCCCACCCCATCAGCGCTGGCGACCCTGGAAAAGCGGGTGCCATCGACGCGGTAGCGAAAGCTTCGATTAGTCAGATAGTCCTGTATGGTGAGTACAAGACCATCTGGGAACTCGAGCTGAAATAGCTTATATACCAGCCCGTTGTGCCAGACTTTTTCAAACTTTCGCTACGTCGAGGAATACCGCAAGGGTCCCCTCGGATCTGGGTTTAGCGGTGAAGCCGTAGGAGTGTTTACTATTGAAACCCTCAAGGATGTGCTCCGTGATGCGGTGCAGTTGCTGGACGAACGAGTGTCTGGCTCTGAAGCTGAACTGCTCGTCGGAGGGGAGATCATTCACTATAACAAATTTATAAAAAATACCTAATAACCTAGCTGGGGCATTTTACAATATGCCGGCCGTTTGTAAACAAACACATACATCATAAAGCCGAAATGTCCCAGTAGACTCTGAGGCAGATGTTTTTACCCGGCTATGTCTCAAGGTGATAAACATTACAATGAAAAGCTTTTGCTGTTTAAAAAAGAAAAAGAAGCGGAATATACTCTTCGATTATTTAATGTACGATGTTGAACTTTCTGTTCGAAAAAACACAAATTGTATTATACAATGTAAAAGTGTATTTGACAAAAAAACGGCGAATCAACGTGATCGATTATGACGGAGGAACTTCTAAGTGTGTTTTATCCTGTTCATTATTTTAGACTATGATATTAAGATAATGAGTTCCATAAATATTGTCCAGTCATACAACAAGTACTTACTACACAGCGTTAAATAATCGTATGTAGTAAGTAAGTATTGATTTTTACTGAGATAGACTGCTATTTTAGAAACTAGCTACGACTCCCTTTTTTTTAAAAGTAGGCGTTGGTTAAGAAGTAGACTATTTGTTAATCCATCCAGGGTACGAGTATAAGCCACCTGGTATTTCGGTTCACCTCGGCGGAGGACTGAGGACTTTAGTGGGCTTGAATCCCACATACTCCCTTCGAGGGGATGTGCCAGGGCATCAACCTTCCCTAAAAAGATATAAACTATGTCCATTTCAATTATCATCCAAACCCATTCATCTGTTTGAGAGTGAATAATAATAATAAACTAACACGCATACTCAACCTCTCGCATTTGTTAGATAAGTAGGATAGGATTACAAATTTATGGACAACTGTTGCAATAAGCACTAAGTTCAAAATCGGCGGTCTTATAGCAAGACTTCGCGGTCTCATCCCATACACCATACTTCAGTAGATTTTTCTAGTATTTCGGTTAAATGCCATCCAACTAACTAACGATATACTTAATCAATTACGAGTATACCGGGATCGCGGGTGATACTGCGGTCAGCTAGTATAACATATAACTAATAAAAAAAGTTCAAAATAGGTTCAAATTCCTAGCAATGAAATAAATAAATAAAAATGGTAATCGTCGTAATGATCTTGTTTCAAAGTAATGAATACGAGCTCGTAATGTAGACAAACAGTTGGGCGGGTTTCGCAATCACAGTGAGGTGGTTTTCGGAATCGTAAGTAGTATACAGAAGGGGTTCCCAAACTTTTTCAGTTAATGGCGTACTTACAGGCTTGACACCCTGGTTAGTCGAAATAGGGAACAATGAGGCTTTTGTATGTACTTATTAATATTAGGACATTCGATTCATCCACACTAAATAATATTATAAAGAGGAAAGATTTGTGTTATTGCATATTTGTAACGAATTAACTCAAAAATAAATTAAACCAGTATATAAATTATACCAGTAGGGTCCAGTTTAAAAAAAATCTTTCGGGCAACAAACGCAAGCTGTGGGCTAAATATATTATAAATTTACACAAATGTAATAATAACATATTCGGGGCACTTGCATAGACCCAAAATTTAGCAAAGCTTGTACTATGGCTGCCAGAGACTGATATATAAATACATATTTATTTTTTAATTCATACTTAAATAGATATTAACACCCTTACATAGAACATACACACATTTTAATCATATTAATGTTTGCCCTAGGTGGGAATCGAACCCACGCACCCAAGCTCAGAAGGCAAGTTCACTACCAACTGAGCCATCGAGGCAGGCCTTTTTATTTATTATTTTAGAAATACTCGTAGTATAGCCATATATTAATGTAATTTGCTTTAATTAAGCCCAGTTTATGGCAACAGGCTTACTTGTTGCTTGTCACATTTGGCACTGAATATTCGAAACGAACGTTTTTCGAAGTGGGGTTGTTGTACACCTCTGCTAACCCCTTCGGCGTGAACAACGTGACAATATGTAGTATATATAGAAAAATAGGACACAAAATACAGTGATAACTTAGTCAATGTGACAGTTCAACGAGGTCATCGCCTCTCAGTGCCTAATGCCATGTTTCCTCAATGCGACGGACCATGGCACCACCGCGCGACGCACACTTTGGGAACTCCTTCTATAATATAGGTACAGAGCGATGTAAACAGTTCTTGGTAAAGATGACAAATAATGTTTCAATTAATCTCTAAGCGGTTTCGGTGAACTAATTCTTTATTTTATAGTAAATAGAGTAATACATACTAATGTTTTAGATGAGAAAAATTATATGTACGGAAGTTTGTTACGACACGGCATAAGAATTTAGATGAACTGTGAACTAAAATTTACTACATATTTATTCTGAAAATGTGTACGGCATCTGTTAAGTAGCGAGTAAAACAACGGGCCGTAGGTAGTTCTAAATAATGAGAACCAAACCTTGACCTTGTTTTCCGCAGCAAGAATCAAAGCAGATTCTCAGAAATGTGTACTTTAAAAGTGTCAACGGACGTGAAGACCGTAAAATTGAGCCAGTTCAGAGAACCTGATTGTATTACTAGGCACACAACTAATATAACTACTAGCCATCGTTCATGGTTCGGGCCTTTTTTGGAATTCCCTTTTTAACCGCTCCAAAATGTCCATGGCACGCTAAGCCATGCAATCACTCTGAGCTTTGAGCGCAAAAGCTAAGCTTGATGGTTCTCGACAAATCATAGGTTACGTAAGAGTTGCTAGTTAGGCAATGGATTAAGGGATGAGTCGTGTTAAACCGGGCCAGGAGCGGGACGGGACGTAATAAGAGTGAAGTGGCTCTACCGCTCTCTACTAGAGTCTGTTCAGAAAGATAACTGTTGTGGGATTGAGGGCGCCGCTGTGCTCAAACCTTAATTTTGTTTGACGAGAATTTATTTTGCTCTGTTTGAGATGTCAGTTTCCGTTTACGCCATGATAGTTTTTTTTTATTAACAGACTATACAGCATGTTACAAAAACCCTGTTGTATAATTGAAGGGCATCTACACACACTTATAAGTATTCATGCAAAAATACCAACAAAAAAAATGCACGTTCAAAATAGCAAGAATTATGACCGGTTTAAGAACACAAGAAAAAATGGAAATTTTACTGTTAAATTAAAATGTTAACAAATCTGTATCATAATGTTGGCGGCTGTTATTCTAAGAAATTAGCGGCATGACGCGAATAGTTTACAAATAAAACCGACGCGATTAGTGGCTGCGTTTACGCTATAGGAGGGCGGAGCGCGATGTGTGTTCAAAATTTTTTAAGAGTCTATATTTATTTTTAACTAGCATAATTGCATCTCTTGTCAATACTGGATGCTCATCTAGCGGATACAACAAGGTTTTTGTAACACCCTGTATTCCAGATCAATAACATCTTTTAATATTTTCTTTCCTGTTTCTACACTGTGTTAGTAGTCAATCAGAAATGAGTGTGAAAAGTTAAAGATTCATTCAATTAATTTAAAAATTAGATCAACAAAGCCTTTCGTCGTCCCGTCACGGCACGACAAGGGCCCGGTTTAAAATAAACCACCCTTGATTTTAACTGGTGAAGCCAACGAACGCATCGTTAGCTCGGATAAAGGCACAAGAGCTCTAGTTATGCTGGTTACGCACGAGATTTACAGCTTTTGCAACGAGAGATTTTTAGTTGAAAAGCTTAAAAATAAGACCGGTGTACTAGTTGGTTTGAAAAGGCTTAACGTTTGCTTTTAGATTCACTTTAACGAGTGCCCAGATTTAAATTGATTTTTAAAGCAGTAGTAGGTAAGTTGGTTCACGCTATAAATATTATATTTTCTTAGACGGGATCTAGAAAACACTTTACGAAAACCTTTTTAAGATATTAGAAAACATTTCAAATATTTATTTAAATATGTTTTGACTGCCTCAGTGGCTCAGTTGGTAGTGAACCTGCCTTCTGAACTTGGGGGTGTGGGTTCGATTCCTAGGGCAAACATGTGATGAACATTTGTATTTGTTCTATGTGTCTATTGATTCTGGGTGTAATTATCTTTTTAAGTATGTATTTGACAAATATCTAAGTATGTATATCAGTCTCTGGCAGCCATAGTACAAGCTTTGCTTAGTTTGGGGTCAGGCGACCGTGTGTGCAATAATGTCCCTGAATATTTATTGTTATTATTATTTTAGCTTAAGTAAAAGTTTTTTTTAAGTAAAAGATTTAAATTTTACCACTTGATTTAGCTGTTAATATGTAAGTTATAATATAATTATCAATATGAATATAGGTATTTCTAAAGATTCGCTCGCTATAAAAATGTATTCATAGTATACCCTAACTTTCACGTATAGTATATCAACAACTTATCATTGAATCAAGTCAAATCAAACAAATTTAATAATAATAATAATAAATCGTTTATTTCATCTCTGAACGTATTACAAATTTTTTGAAGTAGGGACTACCTTTTAGGTATAAGATTAACACCTGTGCCAGGTAGAACCGCTCTTCCTTATCTTAACATTACTAATTAAACATAATACATATTAAACATATCATTTACTTAGTTTCTTTACGCAACGATTAATAAAATTTATCTACCAAAAAAACAAAGCTCTCTGAAAAATTGGTTTATTCGCTTTGCAAAATCCGCTAATTTGTACAAAAGTCCGGATAAGGAGTCCTGACTTAATTCCCTTGTTTTGGCTTGCAAATCGCACTTTGAACTGTCAGATAACCAAAACCCGGCTAAAGTAAAGGTGGAGTTAACGTAAACGGTTTACAAATACAGAATCTTTTAGCATTTAAATAAAACACTTTGTCTTAATTCCACTTTGAATTGGGTTTACTCCTATGTATTTGTTTTCAGAGTTTAAAATCTGGCCTTCGATTTTACTGAACCAATTGTTTTTTAATTAGTAATGAATAGCCTGGAAATGATAGGTTTTTTGACTGCCTCCTTGGCTCAGTTGGTAGTGAACCTGCCTTCTGAGCTTGGGGGCGTGGGTTCGATTCCCACTTAGGGCAAACATTTATGTGATGAACATTTGTGTTTGTTCTATGTCTGGGTGTTAATATGTATTTAAGTATGTATTTAAAAATTTCTAAGTGTGTATATCAGTCTCTGGCCGCCATAGTACAAGCTTAGCTTAGTTTGGAGTCAGGCGACCGTGTGTGGAAGTGTCCCGAATTTATTACATTGTATTATTATTATTATTTGGCTAGCTACACTACACTATTTGTGTCAAAAGTCCTCCTATGTGATTATTTGGAAAAAAGTACATATAGCCATTGTCACTTTTATCTTAAAAATGTGTGTTTTGGTTTTTCCGCGACATTTCCGTACCGCATTGAGGGCCGCATTCTAAAATGACGCTCAGCCATGAATCTCGATCTAAGACTCTACTCTACTAACTAACTAGTTCTAAATCGAGATTCATGACTGAATCGTTCACTGTCATGAATTGCATTCAATTTTTTTTTTTTTGTAGAATCTTTATATGATTGGTAAATTACTTCTGCAAAAAAACTAGTAAATCCGCGAAGCGCTGCTGGTGTTACATTAAAATGGATACTGTTGACTATTTTATCTCGTAAACGACACTGTGGGTAGTGTAGGTAAAGCCTCAAAAAATAAAAGGTTTACACCATTTCTTTTTTTCTGAGTTGTTGTTTTACTTAAGTTTATTTAGGTTAGCGATGATAGCTTAGTTTGAGAACGGCCGCCTCTCAAGCCAGAGGAAGCTGGTTCAAACCTAGCCGACGGATTGCACCAATTTGTGCATTGAGTGAACATGTGTGCGTATTGTATGTCATCTGCTACATGACTGGAGCCTGGTGTATGACGACTGGGTCGCCCCCTGTCACATTTGGGACTGAATATCGTCCGGCGAAGTGTGGGTGTTGTATTTCATCTCTGCCAGCTGTCTCGGGGAAAAGGCGTGACGATATGGTATTTAGTTTAGGTAAATGTTCACTTTTTTAAATCAGGGCGGTTTTTAGCCTATGTAAAAATAGCATTCTGTGCATTTTTTGTACAAAACTGCTTAACCTATTTGTGTGTTTTCGTAAACACACGTACATTTTGTTTTTTTTTTTACTATACAATAAAACGACATTTTTTTTGTTTTGAAAATTACTTTTTTTAGCTGGCCATGTATGTATTGTACATCTGAAAAAGATCAAAGATCTGCCGACGCAGACTTTTAACCTACCGTAAATGGCAAAATTTGGAAAAAAACGTAGCATTTGCTACAACCGTAGGCCTCGTTTACTTTGTACAGTTTTGGCCTAACAAGGCCAAAAATGTACAAAGGCTGCCAAGGCTACGGTGTAGAACTTACAATTGTCGTAGCATATAAAAATAATCGTAATCATTTCGCGTTTTTATATAAACAGTGGATACATCTCGAACATTCATGCTCACTGTCGAAGGCACCTTCTTGCGGCGGCGTCGTGTGTCGGGTCGTTCTCTTCCCTCAAATATGGTTGAGGAGAGCGATGACTGGCACATGCTTCATATTCGTGATCGGGTGCTGCTTGCTGGTCGCTGGTCTGCTCGTGGTGTACTTACAATATAGCAACAAGTGATAACTTTTAACCCAACCGTAGATTAAGAATTAACAACTGCATTCTCCTAAAATAATAATGATTAAGATACTTACCAGTTAAAAAAATTTACGGTCCCCGGAGTCCGTGGTCTGTAATTTTTTGAATAAAAAAAATTACGAAGCACCAGCAGCATCATTGCTGTTTGTTCCTTATTTGTACGCCGGTTAAGTTCTTGCCATTATACGTGAGACCTTGAAACCTAAAATTCGTAACGTAGTTCCCAGTAGTACGCAGTTCTCGATTTCACTCGACGTGACATCCGGTATAAGACGTGCCATCGAGATAACCAGCTTTCGCGGGATTCGATTTATACGAGAATTTAAAGCGAGTACTCGTGACTGTAGAATTTTGTTTTTTGAGTTTGATATTTTCTTGTTCGACCGCATAGATTAAATAAATAAATAAATATTTGGGACACTTCCACACACGGTCGTCTGACCTCAAACTTAGCAAAGCTTGTACTATGGCTGCCAGAGACTGATAAACATACACGTTTAAATACATACTTAAATAGATATTAACACTCAGACATAGAACAAACACAAATGTTTATCACCTAAATGTCTGCTCTAGATGGGAATCGAACCCACGCCCCCAAGCTCAAAAGGCAGGTTCACTACCAACTGAGCCACCGAGGCAGTCAAAGGTCTTCCAAAACTTACCTTATCAACATAGTTCTCTAAAGCCCTCATGGTAAAAGGACGCTCAGTCATAAATCTCGATTTAAAACTGGTGTTACCATTCATGAAAACAGTTTTAAATCGAGACTCATGACTGAGCGTCGTTTTGGCATACGGGCCTAAAATAAACATACCTTACCAGTAGGTAGTAACTTACCGAAAGCAATGATTGCAAATATGAGGCACATGATCCAGTTGAGGAAGCTGGCTTCCGCGATGTAGAGGCATAGCAGCACTACAGTGAGAACCGTGGTCTGCACCAGCCACAGCCCCGTCACGGTCACCCATACCAACACAACTGATGCTTTGTTCTGGAATATAAGTATAAGTTTCTCTTTTTACTCGACTGCGCAAGATGTAGGGTTATGTTTTTCTAGTGTATTCATGTATGTATCTATATATGCGGTATCTTTGGCACGCCCTGCAGTCTAAACAGCTTGATGGATTTCGACATGTGGGGTATCATTTGTATCTTGATATTGGAAGTGACATACATTTTGCAGCCGGATTTTTGTTTTTTTCTTTAATAATGGTACTTGTTCTTTAAATAGACGACCGAGCGAGCATTAGCGAGCGAAGCGTCTTTGCTTCAGCTGCGATTAAAATGCTTTCGTATGTCCGGATTTCTGTCCGACTGTCTTCTTCGACAAGTCGCATTTCTTAACCGATTATAAAGGACAGACGCCGGCCGTGAGGTCTTCAGCCCACATAGCTATAAAAATATCAATTTATAACTATGTAAAACCATAAGCATAAAATAAAATCCTACTGTTTGCTTTTTCATACTCGGGTAAAACAAGGTCGTTTTCCGCGTCTGTCTGTCTCTATATCTAATAATAATAATAATAATAATAATCTTTATTGCATAGATACAAGCCAATAATACATAGGAAAAATTAAAATTACCTAAGATACAATAATACTCTTAAAGAAAGTAGCTTGTTGTACATATGTACATTAAAGTTTTAAAGTTTATTTTCGGCGGTAACGAGTAGGTTGGTCCACAGAACCTACACTAAGCAGAGCTTGTGTTGCAGGTTTCTGTATACCTTCATGGATCAATAAAAAGCAGATATTTAAAGCTAAACTAGTTAAAAGTTAATTGTAATCTGCTAAATTCTCCTAAACCACGCTACAGATTTTGATACTTGTTTTCACAATCAGTTAGACATTTTTTGGGAGGTTTATGGTACCGTGCGAAGCCAGGGCGAGTGACTATTGAAACAAAAAAAAAACGCTTTTTGCCGCGGCCCGAACTAACATGTTATAGTCTGCTTTCCCGAATACATTGTACTGGTATACTTGGTACAAGGTTTTTATTTTTATTATCTTATTCATTTTTTCTTATATTTATCTTATCAGTTAGGGCGGTAATCTATCGAAGCTATTTGGAGTTCTTGTGGTTATTCTAAACCATTTTCTACCTACTGTTGGGTAAGTCTCCTTTTTAACATATTCACGTTAACGTTTACGTTAACACACCATCTTTTCTAGTCCTGTGCTAGTGTCAAGTGAACAAGGAGGAATAAACCATCCACTGCCTTCCTGCCGCCTTCAAGGTCGTAGCCGACTCTACAACACCGCTCCCACACGGCAAAATAATGTACATTAAAATATGAGCTTCATAGCATCCACTGTAGACATACTTTCCATTGACAATACAAATTTGCAGACAGCTCGTTGTAATCGAGCTTACCGCCTTTGTACGATAGTTGACGTTTCGCTTATCTTTTACTTGCGGGGAGTGGTGTTAGAGCGGGGTCGTGTAAGTGAGTTATGTCCTTCAGAATGTCATCGGAACACCGACATAAAGGTCAGCGCTTAGTTTTTTACAATTCGAATAACAAAACTAGCCCTTAAGAAAGTCTCAAGAATTTCCAACCAAAAAAATCAATTTAAATTAAGATTAAGCTAGTTAAATTTAAAATGTTAACTCTAATGTAAATAATATAAACATGGTTTTTAAGAACCTCATATTGCACGCCCGCCATGGGCAAACTGTTGAAACTCTGAACCACTAAATTAAGAACACTTTATGTACACAGTTTAAGCAATAAAAATATTCTATTCTATTCTATCAAAAAGGCCGGAAAAAATAGGATATTACAAAACTTTTTTACTCTAATAACGACTTTTGCTGATTACCAATCTAGTATTAAAACCAACTGCCTATCAATGTTGGAGAGTTTCCTTGAACCCTGAAGTTCATCTCATAAGCCGTTTGTACTGGCAAAACATCTTTTGAACTTTGACCGTGACAGCTATCGACCTTCTAAATGCTAAGGTCACATTATATGGATAAGAATTTCGATATTAAGTCGCGTAACTTTGATTCACGCAAAATGTAATCTTTAACAGAAATGAAAATATTGTTTTTATGAGCCTTATTTTTATTACATAAGGCACGTTATCCGTCAATATAACGCGCTAAAGTAAAAATCTAATTCATCAAGACATGCCTCATAGGAACTGATGTTTCTTCATGGCCCCTACCAAAGAAAAGTGGGGGACAGGAGGAACAACCCATCTGCTCACGACTTTAAATTAGAGAAAGAATTTAAAAAATAGTAACATTCGTTCTGGAGATTACCTCCTACGTGAGTGGTGATGAAGGTAGAAAATAATCTCGTGTTAAATGGCTAATACAAAGTTTGTAAAATACTAGCGCCTCGCGTTTTCACCCGCTGTCCAACAGGAACCATTAATATTTTCAAGATAAAAAGTACTGTACGTTCTTTCTGTACCCTTGACAACAGGTACGACAATCGAACAAGTTCACTTCTGTTTTTTATGATATTTCATAAAGTTAGGATTAGGTAGGATTGACGATAGTATAAAAGTATCATGTCCTTGCCTACCTTCTTAATAGGTAGGATAGAAGGAAGTTTATAAGCATCATGTCCTTGCCTACCTTCTTAATAGGTAGGATAGAAGATAGTTTATAAGCATCATGTCCTTGTCTACCTTCTTAATAGGTAGGATAGAAGAAAGTTTATAAGCATCATGTCCTTGCCTACCTTCTTAATAGGTAGGATAGAAGAAAGTTTATAAGCATCATGTCCTTGCCTACCTTCTTAATAAGGATAGAAGAAAGTTTATAAGCATCATGTCCTTGCCTACCTTCTTAATAGGTAGGATAGAAGATAGTTTATACGCACCATGTCCTTGCCTACCTTCTTAATAGGTAGGATAGAAGATAGTTTATAAGCATCATGTCCTTGCCTACCTTTTTAATAAGTAGGATAGAAGAAAGTATATAAGCATCATGTCGTTGCCTACCTTCTTAATAGCTCAAAGGAACCAGAGATGCACGCAGACCATGAGAACGGAGTAGATGATAGTGATAATGCAGAAGGCATACGAGCTGCGTTTGACTGACTGCGACCTCTCGCAGGGGGTGAAGGTCAGCATGTCTGCTACGGCAGCGATGATGCACGACAGCGCCACGATCTGAAAACATAATCTCAATCATTATGTTCTTCAGAACTGGATTTTGGGGAAAAAATAGGACCTAACCGAAAGTAAGTAGCGAGCGAGCGAGAGTTAGCGAGCAAAGTGTCTACGTATATCCGCAATTTTGAGAAATTTCCTATTACTGACTCGACAAAAAAAAAATTGGCGTGGAGTCTCTCCGCGCGGAAGAAGTGAAACTTCTTTGTATATAGCTTTAAATTACTTTTTTATATAAAAAAAATATTTCATGAAAATTTTATAATATATATTGTAATACAATTTTAACTTTATTAAGAAGTACAGGATCAAATTTAACTTCATATATAATTATATTTTTAATTATAATTCAAATTTTATTATTAATTTTAGAATCATCTTACTACACGCATGCGTTCGAGTGCCACGCATTCACTCTCGCTCTGTCTCTTTCTATTCCCCTCCCCAGGAGCGTTAAACGTTTAACGTAACCTTGTTGGAAGTGGCATTGGAAGTTTCACTTCAAAAATCTGTATAATTATTAAACCTACTCACAAAATTTCAAGAGAGTCGGTCAGAAATGTAACCTGTAGAAGAAGACAGATCCGGACAGAATTCGGACAAACGAACACATTTTTGTCGAAGCTGAAGCTAAGACGCTTCGCTCGCTAACGTTCGCTTGGTCAACAAAGTCTTCTTCCCGCGGCTTCGCTCGGGTTTCATAGCCTATGTCACTCAGTAACAATAAAGTTATCTAATCGTGACAGAATTTTTAGAATCGGTTCAATAGTAACGCAGATTACTTGCAAACTAAAATACTCTCAAATGATACCTTTTTGAAATATTAATATAGATGACGAAGTTATGTTGCAACAAACATTTTTAGAAAATACAATGTATAAAAAACATATTTTTTTGAAATCTGTAAAACAAATGGGGAAAAATAAATTAGTTAGGACAAGTTCATCCTACTAATATTATAAACGCGAAAGTTTGTAAGAATGAATGGATGGATGGATGGATGTTTGTTACTCTTTCACGCTAAAACAGCTGAACAGATCTGGATAAAATTTGGCACAGACATAGATTATAGTCCAGAATAGCATATACGATACTTTTTAATCGCGGGTGAAACCGCGGCGCGCAGCTTGTATGCTATAAGTAAAGTAAGCAAGCTTGAGTGGATAAAGTGGCTAGCACTTAGTTGGAGTACTAGTTTACTAGTTACCAGTTTGGAGTACTAGTTAGTAGCACTAGTTTTAGGCCATTGAAGGCCTCTGACAGAGCTTGACGGTTGTTGTTTTAGGACTAACGACCTGGGCCCGTACCATGATATCTTATTGCGATGTTGACGTTGCGATTGTCATAATTGCGATACTCTGGTGGGAGGCTTCGGCCGTGGCTAGTTACCACCCACCGGACCAAGCCATTCCGTGAAATGACCTAGTCGTGTTTCGGGATGTAGTCCGGTGTAACCGTTCCGAAGACGGGTCTGAGCAGTGGCGCACTTGTAGCGCCTCACTCAACTGCCGTCTTTGTACTTCTTCACTCTACAAAATTTCAAGGCTAGAGTGAATAAGTACCTTATAGGTCGTCGTGCTCCATCTTAGACCACAACGTCGCTTAACATCAGGCGAGTTGGTGGTCAAACGCCGACCTATTCTACATAAAAAAAAAAAAAAAAAAATTGACGGAAAAAGCTCAGTATCACAAATATCTCACAAACGTGTTAGCTGAACTACCGTTCGAGTGCCCGTGACGCATTTGTGAAACATTAGTGATACTTAGCCGTTCCCTGTCCATTTTTTATGACAAACGTAACAATAACGGTTCATACAAGCATCGGCTTCGGTTAGCTGAACTGCCTATCTGGGCCTACAGCTTAACAATTATGCTGTCATGCACCTATACATAAGTAATACGTGTAAGTAAATTTTCAAACAGAAATCTGGATCCGTAAAGTAACTTACAATCATTAGTATGGCATAAACCTTTGCACCAAGCTTCAACTCGTACCGCCAGAAGAATTTTTTTGGTATCAAAGAAACCGCCATTCTATCACTGATTATAAATTATTAACTTTTAAATATAAATTGATTCCGAAACAGAGATAGAGAACGTCTTGGCCTACTAGATAAGATCAGCTAAAAAGTTCTCAACTAACAAACAAAGAGTTCTGTATTACTGCTTATAGAAAAGCTAGCATAAGGAATTATAACCTAGTTGGAGAAACCCTGCCTCCCAAACCAGAGGGAGCGGGTTCGATTCCAGCCGACGGCACGCACCAATTTGTTCATTTGTCCAATTTTTTCAAGCTTTATTATTATTATTATTAACTAATTTATTATTACAAAAATGAAAATAAAACTAAAATAGCCTTTTTTGTAGGTACCAACGAAATCCATTTATTTCCTTAATACGAGTATCTGATGTAATAGTAATTTCACTAGGAATATTTATTAAAGGTTTTTAACGATTCTAAGTAAGGTAACGTTTATTTGTGATTGTGTTAGCTATTTGAAAGAATACAAAAAGTCCGTAGTGTAGTCTACGAAATGCTACGTAGCTACGTCGCTACGAGGTGCTACGCTCGACTAAAGTATTTGTTTTCGTACGCTATCCAAAAAAAATACAGTAATAATATCATCAGTTTATTTTTAACTAACTGTGCCCCGCGGTTTCACCCGCGGTTAAAAAGTATCCTATGTGCTATTCTAGGCTATAATCTATCTCTGTGCCAAATTTCATTTAGATGTGTTCAGCCGTTCTGGCGTAAAAGAGTAACAAACATCCATCCATCCATCCATTCATTCTTACAAACTTTTTCACGTTTATAATATTAGTAGGATATTATAATAAAGTGAGTAAAGTTGTGACTGTCATTCATCAGCGTGGCTTTCCGCCTTACAAAGGCTAAAATTATGTCTAGGTATATCTATAAAATTGTTATCATATTATCAAAACACCCACAAATTCTCTCAACCCTTGAAATAGAACCACGTAATTGTTCCAGTGCTTCACAAACTGTAGGTAAGTGGAAACCTTCAACGGAACGTGGCTCTGTAGCAGACAATGGTATTGTCGTCATCGAGCTACTTGTGGTAACAATATGTATCATTATCCCTTGCCTTCTGGAAGATAAGTGCTTCCTGAATATGAGCAGTTTACTAGCTTCAGCCCGCTGGTCTGCTTGCAAGGATTTCAACGAAATAAATAAATTGGGGACATTTTCCACACACGGTTGTCTGACCCCAAACGATAAGCAAAGCTACTATGGCTGCCTGAGACTGATATACATACACATATGTTTTAAATAAGGTCAGTCGGGGTAAGTGCCTCTACGGGGGAAGTGCCTCCACCATCAAAATCTCAAAAACTAATTAAGTGATTCACTAAAACGCCATCTATCCTTAAAGCCCGACTCAAATTTAGTTTTAAAATATGATTCAAGATGGCGTGTCTCGTCTTAGCTCAACAAAAGTCGCCATTTTGTTTCCAGTGCCATTTGAACTAAGCATCGGATATCAACTACTTTTTTAAAAAGTGTGAAATTATTTAAATTCTTCGTGTTTCCTGTGAAAAAATTAAGGTAAGGTTATGTAATATCATTCTTCACATTTATGTAATTATTATTTGAATATTTTAAAAAATACTCAATTTTTAGCAATTTGAAAATTATAACCTATAAATTTTACAAAGAGGGAAGTGCGTCATACCTTGATGGGGCAAGCGCGACACTATGTCGCACTTTCCTCAAATCAGAAATTGTAAACATTTTTTGATAGAGTTCATAATCGTTCTTCTAAGTATATAAAAATATATCTTTTTTAGTGCAATAGTTGAAATTTGGAGACCTCGCGTTGCTCTGTCAGTTATTGGTAGACGTTTGGATTTAGACTCTCTTTGTTCTTAATACTGACAAATTTGTAGATTGGACACAGGCTCTTCTTGTATCCAATTCGAATATAGCGTCAAATAAGAATACCTTTTTAACATTTTTGTATTTCAGATTCGAGCCCAAAGATGGTCCGAAATTATAAAAGAAAAAAAGAAAAACCCAGTTGGACCAAAGAAGATCTCCATAAAGCAGCTGAAGATGTTAAAAATCGTAATTTATCAGGTTATGAAGCCGCAAAAACTTTTAAGATTCCGCGTACAACTATAATGGACCATGTTACTGGTCGCAGAGGTCAGAAATCATCTACATCTGGGAGACCACCAATATTATCTGCTGAAATTGAAAAAAAACTTTCTGACAATCTACATGTGATGGAGAAGTGGGGATTTGGTCTATCCCGTCAAGAAGTGATTGAATTGGTCGCCGATTACATTAAGACGAATAAAATTGATACGCCTTTTAAAGATGGAGTACCCGGAAGTGACTGGTTTGCCAATTTTGCTTCGCGAAATGGTTTATCAATAAAAAAACCCCAGGCTGTCGAATACGCTAGGAAAAAAGCCTGTGACCCATTTATTATTCAAGAATATTTTAATATTCTTGAAAAAACCATCAAAGAATTGGGCCTTGAAGATAGGCCAGATAGGATATGGAATCTAGATGAAACATTCTTTTCTAACGACCCACACAAAACGAAAGTGGTTGGTTTAAAAGGACATGCATCCACAAGGACAACATCATCATCTGGAAAAAATAACACCACCGTACTTTTTGCGAGCAGTGCTGCAGGAGAAAAGGGACCACCTTTTATTATATTTAAAGGTAAATACTTGTGGAGTGAGTGGACATCGCAGGAAAGCTTCCCTGGTACTTCATATACTGCTACAAAGAACGGTTGGATTGAGGCAGAAGCCTTCGAACAGTTTATGACAAAAATCTTTATTCCTTTGGTCAAAAACAAAGACGAGCCAACACTGTTAATCTATGATGGACACAGCACACATGTTCAACTGTCAATTATAGAAAAGGCCAAAGAACATAATATAACAATAATTAAACTACCGCCCCACTCGAGCCACTTATTACAACCTTTAGATTTGGCCGTTTTTAAACCCTTCAAAGATAAATGGGATAAAAATATAGTTAAGTGGCAACGAACACATGTGGGCCAGCACTTACCAAAAAAAGAGTTTTCAGTCCATGTTGGAGTAGTATGGAAAAGCTTAGATTGCCAAATTCTTAAAAATGGATTTAAAAAGGGAGGCATATATCCATTCGACAGAAATGTTGTGCCGGAAAAAGAATATGATCCTGATGCGTTAAGAAGATGGAAAATTAATAAAGCAAATGCATCTTCGAACCAAAATCATGAAACAATGGTTAATAAAAAGTATCCATCGACGCTAATTTCATTATGCCTCCAAAAAGTGAATTCTCTTCAAGGTTTGGAGGATAATCTAAGTTGTAAGTTGCAACTTAGCAAATCCTCTGACACAAAGCCATTATCTTCCAGTCATCTACATATCGCTGAGGCTACTTCATTTGAAGCTTTACTTTTAAAGACAATGAAACCAAATGAAAATGAAGTGGTTAAAAGAAAGAAAGTAAGGATTTCGGGAGGCGCAGAAGTACTTACTCATGAAGATGTGATACAGAAACTTAAACAAAAAGAAGAGGAAAAGCAAAACAAAAAATGTAGGCCTAAATCAAACCAAAACAATAGTGTAAATAAAACTGAAAAGAAGTTGGCGGCAATACCGACCATAGATCCTAAAAAACAAATTACCATTATAGAAGATCAATACGTACAAAAAGAGTCATATAGAATAAAATTATCAGGCAAAGATTATCAAAACTTACATTCAAGAACAAAGTCAACTTCTGAGCCAAAAAATGTCAAGATAAAAACAGGATTCAAAGCGGAAAAAGGTACAAAAAATACGAAAATTGAAAAATGCAAAACATTGGTGAAAAAAGAAAATAAAGTCACGTCGAGAAAAATTAAAAACTTTGAATCCTCTTCTTCAGAAGACGGTAACTTCAGCACTCGTGATTCAGATATGTCTGAGCCCGAAAATTTAGAGGAATACCTTTTGAAGTATTTATTACCAGATAATGATGATGATGAAGAAAATGTCGATCCAAAAAATGATAACTCTTTCGGGCTAACAGATATTAATTTTGATGAAAGTGATTCCTGTAATAAGTTAAAAGAAAACGACTGGGTGCTAGTCAAGTTTTGCACAAAAAAATGTGTTAAGCACTATATTGGTAAAATTTTATCAATTGAATATGACTGTCCCACCATCAAATTTGTGAGAAAAGTCCATAATACCAAAAGAGAATCAGTATTTGCTTATCCTAACGTTGACGACATATATGAACTCAAACATATTGATGACATTGTAACAGTCCTTCCTGACCCAAAAATAACAAGGCGGGGTCAACTTGAGTTTAAAATTCGTTTTGAGAGCTACAATGTGCAATAAGTTTGTTGTTCAAAACAGAATTGGGCAACAAATACGTACAACGTACTTTTACGGTAATTTTTAAGTGTTTTAGTTTTTGTATTTCAGAAATACGACATTAAAAACTAACCTACGCCATTTCTTTTTCGTCACATTTTTGAAACATACTCGTATCTTACGAGTATTATGTTTAAGATCTTCAAACTGTCTGTGCCATATAATTTGAAGCTCAGCTTTTTCTTTTTTATGTTAAATGTAAGTAAGATAAATATTTTTTACTATTATTAAAGTTAAAATTACATGCAACTAGTTACGTAAACTAGTGATTATTGATTAAACATAGAGATGACTGATTAAATGAAGAATATGACGATTATATAATTATATAGAAAATATCTGTTTTAGTTCATTGGTTTAAGACAATAAGTAGTTTAATAGTTTAAGACATTGTGCGACAAATAAAATTACAGTATTTTGTTAAAAAGAGAACAGACTGATTCAATGTAGAATATAACTAATTACATAGAGATGATTATTGATCTGAGACACAAACTCACATTCGTTAAAGTGCCATTACCGGAACTAGACTTCTTTTTTAGTTTTAAATTATCAATTCACTGTAATTGAAGCGAAAATGAATGTTCAGAAAGTTGTTTTGTTTATCTATCTTGTGTTTCAATATTTTTGTTTACAAAAATGTCATTGTTTGTAACTAGTTTAAGTTGTTTAGGTTAAGATTTCATGTTCCTAATAGGTAACTAATTCCAAAGAAAAAAAAGAATACATTTTATTACTGAAACATTTTTTGTTTTAAATCCCGTATAAGAAAAAAAACTTACTTTTGAGTATCTAATGAGTACCTATTGCTTCTTTTTGCGTTTTACCACCTATCCTAAAAAAATAATTAAGTACATACACTAATCGAAAAAAGGTTTATACCTCTGACAAGAAAAAGTATGGCGCACTTGCCCCTATTTTATTTTTTATGTTCTAATGGACCCAATATTGATAGGAGTAAAGATCAGAATGCATAATCTTGTAGGACTCAAATTCGTCTGTTGCTACAATTTGTTCAAAATGTTAAAATGAACATTCTAGAAGTATTTTATCCAACTGACGCACTTACCTCATTTGGTGGTAAGTGCGTCTAGTGAAGTCACTTACTTTAAACAAGTATATATCTTACAAAGTTGGTCCAAATTCCACAAGCAATACATATATATTCGTTGCGTAGGAAACAAATTATCAACTGATACTATAATTTGACAGCCACCTACTATAGAAACCTAAATATTTGCAGTTAAATGCAACTTTGATAAAAATGTAACGCACTTACCCCGACTGACCTTACATACTTAAATAGATATTTAACACCCAGACATAGAATAAACACAAATGTTCACCACATAAATGTTTGTCCTAGGTGGGAATCAAACCCACGCCCTTGAGCTTAGAAAGCAAAGTCACTACCAACTGATCTACCGAGGCAGTCAACTAAATTGTGATTTTTTTAAATAATGATTGTTATATTATTAAGAATAATAGGTATGCAATTTATTTTGTTGACATTAGTTGTTTATTTCATCTGTCATATATAATTACTGTTTTGACATTCATAAACTCTTGTATTTTTGACATTTATCGAACTGTGACGTGTGAAGTGTGACTGTATTGGAGTTATCAATAAATTCTGATTTTTGATTTCTAAAAACTATGCTTTGATATGTACTGTAATTTCCGTCTTAGGCCTTAAAATATATTTAGTACTGTTTTTATTTTATCAGTTTATGATAAATATCAACTAAATAAATTCTTAAAATAAACCTATAAGACCCTATACTAAATTAGTTTTCTGCATGCTGCTACGCTTGCATTTCGTAGCCTATGACACTCAGTGATAGTGTAGCGTTTGAATTAGTAAAAGAGTTGTTTGGAATATAAGGAATAGCTATATTTGCTTGTTCTTCTGAGTACAAGCAGAGTCTGAGTCTGAGAACAAGGCGGTCGAGTCTATTTAAATAACTTTAACGTTCTTAAGTGTATCTTTGATACTCAAATCGAATAAAAACATTTTGACTTTGACTTTGAAATTCAAAATTCATTTATTCTTTAGACATAATTATTTACACAGAATCATGAGCTTTATACAATAAATTGTTGGTTACGAGGGTGACCCCATAGATTAAAGTTGGTCATAATGATGTTTACAATTTAGGGTCAACTGGAGCAACTGCATCTGTGGGAAAATTGCGTTTTTCAAAATGTATGATAAACCCTTCACAAATTAGGCGCCACCTACATAATTTTTCTATCTTTAGTTAAAATAATCTGTACAAGATGGCGCTAGTTGCCTAATTTGTGAAGGGTTTGTCAGCAATTCTCAAAAGCCTTCTAGAAGCAGTTGACGCTACAATCTAGAATATGTCCGTCGTCTTAAAATACACAACTACAAGCCGTATTTATTGGAAAGTTTCAAGCAAGTGATAGTTTCTACTGAACCTCACGCAAGTTTATCATCAAGAAACTTTGAATATTGCACTTGTTCGAACCAACATAATTTATAGAGTACGGGGGCGTGCACCGCATATCGCCCACGTGACGTTCTCATCTCTAAATATAGGAAAATATGGAAAACGCCCCTTTCATTCGGTTTGAACTAAATTTATAGCTTGTTAGTAAAAGGTTAAAGTAACTATGAAAACTGACATATAAACTGAAATGTATGGAAGCCTGCCGCCGCCAGGAAAATTTTGTATCAAAGTTTCCGAGCACGATAAAAGTGGATTTGGATTGGAAATAGTTACCGATTTGTTCTACTTTCATTGCACGCTGAAACTGAAAAAAAAACAAGATGGCAGCGAAGGTGGGTGTGCCACAATAGTTCCACGCCCTTTTTCACCAACTAACTATTCTTCTTCTTAGTCGTTATTATAGTTCTCAAATGTGAAAGTATTTTTTTTTCCTTTAATTTTTTTCTTTAGCATACACCGCCTTCCATGCTTAATCGTAATGTTTTTATTCTATCCAAAGGACTGGAAGAGAGAAGTTTTATGCGATAATACCGTCCGTTGCGCTTATATTTTTGAGTAGATATATTTTCGAATAAACCTGAACTAGAGGTTCAGGTTTATTTTGTATTTGGTGTCAATACAGAGTTTTTATATTGTATTGTATTGTCGTTAGCACTCTTGTCAGAGTGGTCGTGGTCATCGGTCAGGGTGGTGACTCGCTTCACAATTTGTCGCCATTCGTCACGTATAGCAACCTTTCTTGTGCGCATGTTGACGGAACCCTTTGATTGTGCGTAAATATAATTATTAAAATCAGTTTTTTTTTTTCGAAATATTTCGTTACAAACAGACGCACAAAATTGTGTTTCGTAAAAAATATGTTTCTATCTAGAGATCAGAAAGAGATGTTTATTCATATTGTTCTTCCTATATTCATGTAATTACTTGGTAGGTATCTTTATTATTGACATCCGAATGTAAGTAATTATTACGCGCAAGCTCACGTCAAAGGTATTTGGGAGGGATCGCTACCGTGAGGGTGTTTTTACACGGGAACCTTTTTAACCCGAGCGGAAAATTTTAATGTAAGGGAAAGTACTCTCTACCGTATTGAGCTGGCCTCAGGTACCCCTGGCAAATATTAAAATACTAATTGCGCTTCGCAGTTTCACCCGCGTGGTCCCACAGGAACTTTTATTTTTATCGAGATAGAAGGTACACCATATACTCGTATACTACATTAGCCTATCCTACTTCCTACTAATATTATAAACGCGAAAATTTGTAAGAATGGATGGATAGATGGATGTTTGTTACTCTTTCACGCCGGAATGGCTGAACAAATCTGGATGAAATTTGGCATAGAGATAGATTATAGTCTCGAATAGTATATAAGATACTTTTTAACCGCGGATGAAACCGCAGGGCGTAGCTAGTATTCTATATATAATGTGCCTATGCCCCTATGTCTTTTTCTCTATCCCTCATTTTCGCTTTTATAATAGAAGCTAGATTCAAGATAGGAAGTGACGATTAGAGTCTTTGTTTATGGACACTGGTGTTAGTAATATTGTAAATGGTAACCTAAAATAACTAAGAACATATTTGTACATATTTGTAGTCCACAAGTCAAAGTTTTTTTTAAAATGCAGAATAGGTAGGCGTTTGACCACCAACTCGCCTGATGTTAAGCGACGTTGTGGTCTAAGATGGAGCACGACGACCAATAAGGTACTTATTCACTCTAGCCTTGAAGTTTTGTAGAGTGAAGAAGTACAAAGACGGCAGTTGAGCGATGCGCTACAAGTGCGCTAGTACTTAGACCCGTCTTCGGAACGGTTACACCGGACTACATCCCGAAACACGACTAGGTCATTTCACGGCGTGGCTTGGTCCGGTGGGTGGTAACTAGCCACGGCCGAAGCCTCCGAAGTTTAAGCAAATTCAAACTCAAAATTTAATTACGACAGAAAAGCTATTCTAACTTACTGCACTATAGTTTGTGGTAATTTTTTTAAGCTTTTCTCGCTCATTTATATCTAAATTCTAAAAATAATTATTTAAATTTTAACGAATGAGCTACTTGGAAAAAGGTTCGTGCTACATAACTGTGTCGCTTGTGGGAAACAAAATACGCAGGAAATACGTTCTTAAGGTAGAGTAGAACTCACACGTAGATTGAGATATTAGACTGCTATTATTAACCCTAGAGAGATAAGGCCAAAATGGGAATAGGTTAAAAAAGCTTTTGATCTGCAGTTACCTTTCCTTTGGGACACTACTAAAATATAGGGTCAACTGGGGCAAATGCGTCTGTGGGACAATTACGTCTTTCGAAAATTACTGACAAACCCTTCACAAATTAGGCGCCACCTACATCTTTTTTCTATCTTTAGTTACAATAATCTGTACAAGATGGCGTTAGTTGCCTAATTTGTTATGGGTTTGTCAGTAATTCTCAAAAGACGCAATTGCCTCACAGACGCATTTGCCCCAGTTGACCCTTTATAAAAAGTATTGTATAAATATGATGTACCTACGAGTATGTTGGAGTAGTAGAGTAGAGTACTGAGCTTGGAGGAGTGCGTGGACAGGTTTCCACCTAGGGCAAACATGCATGTGTTGAATCTTTGTTTTTGTTCTATATCTGGGTGTTAATATCTATTTATGACGGTGTGTATTTAAAAAGAAAACTTGTAAGTTCAAAACTGTAAAATAAAATAAAAATTGTTCTCTGAAATTCTAAAGCGTAAAAGATGTGACTAACATCTAGCTCCACTTTCTTCCGTTGTGCGATAACGCCGTCCCTATAGACGTTCCCTAATTTATTATTTGAGCCCGTAGTCACCGCCTGCTAACGAAGATATCAAATATTCAAAGCACGTAATTTGTTTTCCTTCACCCTCTCAAAACATTGCGGTAAGTAATACTTTGTACAAAAGCAACAAACTATCGAGTCAAACTAGTCAGTTCAGCGCTGGTGTGGATGCGGCTTACATCGAAAAAGGTACTCGTACTTTCTCAAATATAGTTTATAAATAAATAACTTAGGATCAAAACGAATAAAGGTCGCTACATACGTGACGGGATAATATCTCGGACGGGACGGGGACGGAACGTGACAGTGTGAATGCCCGGATGGGATTATAACGTATACGCACCGTGAGAATTCCGTAAAGCCAACGTAAACACGGAGCTCACTTCACTACACCACTCTCCGGAGCGAACGTGGCCCCGCGCCGGCCGGGACGTGGTAAACATCGTCCACGACGATGTTTTTTCACGCTCCGTCCGGCGCGGGCCTCGTCTCGTCCGAGATCCCGTCGCGTATATTTTACTACTGTACTTTTGTATATAACGATGTTTAAAAATTGCTCCGTTCCGTCCGGGCTGAGTAAAATCCCGTCATGTATGCAGCGACCTTTAAGTAAAGTTTTGTTAAAGAAACGTTTTTGTGTAAAGTAAAATTTATTAGAAAGTGAGGTAAAACATATTTTCCTACTTTCCTTCTTACATATTTAATGCGAAAGTTTGTGTGTGTGTGTGTGTGTGTGGGGGTTTTTGTTTTTAACTTCTTCCCGATCAAACGGGTGGACAGATTTTGATGAGTTTTGTATGGAGGTAGCTTATACTCTGGATTAGCACATAAGCAACAATTTATCTGCGGGTAACAATGCGGGGCGCAGCTAGTCGAGTTATAAATCTTAATAAAGTTGGCAGCCGAGCAGGAGTCGGTTGCGTAATTCGATGATGAATTATCTAAAAATTACCCACAGTAGGGAAATAAAATGTTTTATGTCTAGAACGATAAAGTTGGCTTCATTTTTTTAACTAAGTAATTAAACTTTCTACTTTCTAAATGCACTTTTAGATTGAATCAAGTATTTTTCATAAGTAGAGCAGTTTTTTTAACTAAGTAATTAAACTTTCTACTTTCTAAATGCACTTTTAGATTGAATCAAGTACTTTTTATGCGTAGAGCATTTTTTTCTAGTTATAGGTTTGCCACACGTACAAGCTTCACCACACTTTTACTGTGCGTACTTAACTGAGGCCTGCGCAGAATTAACTGAACCGTGTGGTTACGATACGATCTTTATGACTTGCGTAGGCAAATCTAAAATCGCGCAAGTGCCGTGGGGTTGTCGTGGTGTACTGTTTTACCAGCCACACGCGCGGTGTTCCGTGTACAAGCCTGGCCTTTGGCCGCAGTTAAACGTGTGGTGAAGCTTGTGCGTGAGGTAGGCCTATTAGTAATTGTTTCATACAATTGAAGTCCTCTACGACATGTAATAGACCAGCAATTTTTTTTTCGATATTCATAGTTAATTCTTTAGTAAAGTTAGTTCCGAATTTTGAGTAGGTTCACCTGCTTCCAGCTCAGTACACCCTAATACTTATGACCCTATATATTTAATTTGATTGATTAAAAATTGAGTCCTATTAGTTTTGGCAGTTTCAGTTTTCAGCTATGGAAAGAATGAACGAAACCTTCAACGTGGCAACTCTGTTCCACTGCCAGAACATTGTTCAACGTGACAGTGACTTGTTCAATGACAACACCCTGAAGAGGCAGACTGTTTTGGGATGCAAGATAGTACAACTCATGCAGTTAATACATGGCTTCAAGTAAGTGACGCAAAGACATCATGCGCGGAAACTTTGATAAAAAAAAGTAAATAAATAAATTCGGGACACTTCCACACACGGTCGCCTGACCCCAAACTAAGCAAAGCTTGTACTATGGCTGCCAGGGACTGATATACATGCTTAGATATTTTTAAATACATACTTAAATACATAATATTAACAATTAATAGAACAAACACAAATGTTCATCACAAAAAGGTGACGGTGGGTGGATATCCCGCCCTTCATACGAAACCAGCTGTGACTTCGTTCGCGTTTATTCAATAATTAATATCCAAAAAACTTCCTCATGATGTACTGTAACTAATTACCAAATTTCATCAAGATCCTTTCAGCCGTTTAACCATGAAAAGCCTACAGTAATACTAGCAGGCTAGATGTTTTAAAAATAATAATAACTTTATTGCTTTTTTGTTAGGCTTCGTACAGAGATCTTATAAAATTAAAATACGAAAAATTTAAATTTTAAACAGTAGACAAATTTAGTGAAATATTTGAGGTGCTAAAAAACAGTTATGTACTAAGGTACATAACTGTTTTTGTCTGTGGAACCCTGTCCCCCACGCTAGGTTAACCTGTATCTTGAAGTCACACTTTTCAACTCTGGGCATGATCGTTTTATAATACCATTAGCATAGTGTAAAGATGGTGATTCTGTACGAAAATAATATCTTAAACAATCATCATCATTATCTATTTTACATGCACTGATCTTCTCTTCAGCGCCCATTCCTTTCCGGTCCTATGACAGTCCAATCCACTCCTTCCTGCTTTCACAATGTCACACGACTACCGAGCTGAAATCCGTAACTATAGCAATAGCATCCTGTTAGAATATTATAAACGCGAAAGTTTGTAAGAATGGATGGATGGGTGGATGGATGTTACTCTTTCACGCCAGAACGGCTGAACACACCTGGATGAAATTTGGCACAGAGATAAATTATAGTCTAGAATAGCACATAAGATACTTTTTATACAAGCTACGCCCCGGTGGTGAAACCGCGGGGCGCAGCTTGTATTAAATACAGCTCGCTAATTCGACCTCACGTGAAACTTTACAATCTTCTCCTTTAAAATCAACTTAAATACCACATAGCTATTTATATCGTTAACAGCTGCGAACATCACACTGCTCGTAAAAAACGAAAATTATACCGCATTATTCAAAAAGTTTATGGATTAAGAGCTACCGAGCGGAAATTCATTTTCATTAAAATGCGAAATTCAAGGGCTCCCGTTCTTTGCTCGTTGAAGCGGAGTCAATAGACTCTTAATACGCGACTCGTGTGGAAAGCACGTGCGTGTGATGAGACATACAGTAGAGGGAGCTATGGTTGGATTAACTGACTAAATCTGAAAGCTTTAAATGGCAAGGCCGCCTGGTAACCCGTTGTCCTACGTGAGCGCGATCTTCGCCAGATATAGTACACTAGCAGCGCCCCGCGGTTTCACTCGCGGTTAAAAAGTATCCTATGTGCTATTCTAGACTATAATCTATCTCTGTGCCAAATTTCATCCAGATCTGTTTAGCCGTTCTGGCGTGAAAAAGTAACAAACATCCATCTATCCATCCATCCGTCCATCCATTCTTACAAACTTTCGCGTTTATAATATTAGTAGGATAGGTACAGGCAGTACATAGTACATACTCGTAGGTATAGGTACAAACATAGGTACAGACGTACGTACATGTACATAAGATGTACGGCATGCACCGGAGGTATCACGGAGATGTTGACGACTTTATATCTATTTTTTAAATGTCATCTCCGCCAATACACAAATATTATAAATGCGAAAGTTTATATGGCTAAATAGACGAGTGGATAGTTTGTTACTCAATCACGAAAGAGCGGCTGAACGGATCTGAATAGAATTTAGCACAACGGTAGATTTTAGTCTACAATAGCAAATAGGATATTTTTTAAGTCGAGTGTCAAGAGAGCTCTTGTGGCATAAAATTAAAATTGTGCCTGAGCGATGCCTTTTAGATTTGCGTAGCGTAGGTCCAACCATCGTGTGGGAGGCCTTTGTTTATCAGTGATCGTCTTCCGAATGAATTGAATGCCTTCTATATTTTAATCCTAGACTAAAATACCAGTGACAATATTTTCAGCGTGAGCTACGTATACCAGCTACAGGATATTCAGCGGGACGTGACCACGGAGATCAAGATGTACAGCCAAAACTCTACTCCGGTGGACTTCTATGTTAGACCTATGAGCTTGAGGGCAGACGTGCTGGCTATGGCGAGACCCGTCGGGGCTATATTCGATTGGGAGTATGTTATACAGCCTTTTTAAGTATGTGTCCATGTAACAAAAAAAAATGTTTTATTTTCCTATTTAAAATAAAAAAATCGAACAAAGAACAAACAGACAAAAACAAAACCCTCCCCCTTTGCTTCGCTGCAGTCAGGTAAAGAAAGAAAAAAAAATGCTTGATTGATGAATGTTGACTAATTTTATTTAAAAAAATCGCAGAAAAGCGATAAAGCCGCTCTTGTATTACCGAATTATTGATTAACTAGTCAGTTTTTTTATGTACATAAGTAGGTTTAATAAATATACATTATTGTGTTGTGTTGATAATTTGAAACAGCTGCGGCTCAATAGTTTTGCCTTTTAAGACATTGTCACTATCGAGCGCTCTTATGCGGATCACAATATTTTTACTGCAATACCTACTGGTCCAGCAATATTGCGACAATATTTTAAGTGTGGCCCGGCCATTATTCATAAATTTCTAGCATGGCTGATGATGGCCGGGCTACAGTCAACATTATTGCTAATTTTGCCGGCTAGTATTTCAGTAAATATATTATAGCCCGTCTAGTAGCGCCCTTAGAGACGATTTAACATACTGAAGTTCTGCAAGCATTTTTTTTTATAATTCAGTGATTTTTGCCTCATCTTAATCACGGATAAGTATATTTTTCTGTATATTGTCTCTTTTCCAGTTTCGGCTTCACAATGAGCTATGCCGACATAACGTACCGCAACTTCTACAGCAAGCCATTCACCAGGCAGGTGTGGAACATCCTCTACGGCATGGCTCTCTTCTGCAGCGTCTTCTTTTACCTTCTGAAACGCTGGGAGAACAGGGTACAGAAGGATGGGAGATGGGAGTGTAGCTACGGGTATGAGCTGCTGATGGTAGTTGGAGCTTACTGCCAGCATAGTGAGTTTGGTGACTTTTTTACGTTTACGTTTTAACTTTCGCCTATTTAAAATTTCCTTTTTTTGAACTAAAAGACGTTTTATTTAATTCAATACACAACTCTGAACTGAACCTTTTAAACTAGTATTTTGAGTGGAGCGTTCTGTCTGTAGATATAATTTATGAATAGCGACATCTAGTTTCATTAAATTTCAACTAAGACATAAATATCCCGTTATCTCACCAACCAATCCATAAAAATATTATTGATATCAAGTCACAAATTTTAGAACACATGCATTTTAAAATACTGGCTGCACCCCGCTATTTCACCCGCGGTCCCACAAGAAGCGTTAATTTTTTGGGATAATAAATATCCTACGTCCTTTTCTGTACATCTGACAACCTGTTTACTAAATTTCATGACAATAAGGTATGAAACCGTAACAAACGAATAAACTCACTTTCGCAGGTCAAATGTAAGGTAGTTAGGAGTTAGAATAAGGATTAGGAAGTAAGAATTAGGATTAGGATACAAAATCAGTTGCTTCCTAACATCTGCCTACTACTTCCAGTCCCGCCCATAGAAGCGAACATACTCTCCCGCCGCACGGCCTACTTCGTGTTCTTCATATTCGCGTACATCGTCTACACTTACTACACGTCCAACCTGCTCTCTCATCTCGTCAACGACACGGACAATGAGTTCACTCTGCAGGAGTTGCTCGAGAGCGATATAGACTGCGTTGTGTTGGAAAATGTCAAGGCTATTTTGAATAATAATGTAAGTACCTAGCAAAAGTGTTTTTTTTTTGTTTGATGATAGGCTTGTGCACCGGCCACACGTTGACCATATTTTTTTTTTTTTTTTTTTATGTAGAATAGGTCGACGTTTGACCACCAACTCGCCTGATGTTAAGCGACGTGGTGGTCTAAGATGGAGCACGACGACCTATGAGGTACTTATTCACTATAGCCTTGAAGTTTTGTTGAGTGAAGAAGTACAAAGACGGCAGTTGAGTGAGGCGCTACAAGTGCGCTACTGCTCAGACCCGTCTTCGGACTTAACGCCTATCTATTAGGGTCTTAACGCCTATCTATTAGGGCCAAGAAGTGCGCTACTGCTCAGACCCGTCTTCGGACTTAACGCCTATCTATCAGGGTCTTAACGCCTATCTATTAGGGCCAAGACACCAATGTGTTTAATTTTGTATCAGTCTTTAGAAACAAAGTTGATGCTTAAGCCAATGTGTCACGCAGTAGTAAGGTTCAATATTAACCATTTCAAATTTAAACCAAAGTTAGAGCAATGGGAGGATGCAGCATTGCGTGTGACTGCCATCTCGGCTAATGTTAAGGGTCCGGCGACCACTTTTGGCTAACTTCGTACTGGCTGAAGGGGTTCTATTGCCATTTCGTCTATAGGAGACGACAAGCAAAGAAAGCAAGTAAAGATCCTGATGAACCTCTAAAGTTATCTACAAAGTGACAATTTGCAATTAAAATATTTTTATGACTTTCGCACTTCACTTATCAAAATTCTTAAAAAACCAAGAATTTTCCTTAATTTCTTTATCCTTACAAAGATCAATTTAAAAGCTAATGATGTAGACAACTTCCCTATTTCAAGGGATTTTTGATTTGCTTTGTCGATCTATGAAATAAATCAGTCAAAATTGACCATAAAATACAAATGCGGATATTTTTCATAGCTCTATTTTATCTTGAGGACGTTTTTTTTTTAAAATGCGATGGAAAGTTTTCAAGAAATTTAACAAGTGCATTTGTATGAAAAATTCAAAGTGACGCAGAACCCTTCATCATGATGCTGCCATTGATGACGCACACTTACGTGAATGCGCACAAGTCTCGAGTGAATCGGTTTCTTCTAGAGGAAACCGATTCACTCTAGGCTTGAAAACACCCTGGTTATAATGAGTTTGATCTAATATCGCTCTGCGTCAATTAGACTTTGCTAAGTTAACAAGTTAACATTGGGACAGTTGGGATTTGGAAGTTGGGTTTAGGACTAGAATAGATAAGTCCTACAATAATTTTTATGCACGATAAAAACGCAAAACCTGAAGTAGGTACCTAAATAAATGCTCATATCCACTTCAAATAATTAAATTGTTTATGTTGTAATGTAATGTTTATGTAAGTATATATGTATGTATGTATGTATGTATGGTTGTATGTATGTATGTATATATGTGTGTATTTATAAGGTTTCTTTGCCACGCCCTATAGCGTAAACAGCTTGATGGATTTCGACATGTGAGGTGTCATTTGAATCGCCTTGATAGTGGAAGTGACATAGGATACAACATTTTGCAGCTGTTTTTTTTTTTATTATTCTTCTAGCAATGTGAGTTTTTTTTTTAAATCGATTCCATTGAAATATATAAATAAATTGCACCTTATAATATTATGATCGTCAACAAATTAAATAGGTCTACCGTTTCCTTTTATAAACATTATTTCTAAATTGTTTTGGATGCGTCTCTATCTAACCTTATCTTTTAAGACCTTCGCAAATAGGTTAGGAAGATATGTTTTACGAAAATCCTAATAAAATTGCAGCTTTACGCCTCACAGATTAACAGCATCTACAGGGGAGATAAAAACCTAAGTACCTACCAGAGGCTCTTCAACCTTACAGCGGTCTCTATGAAAGACGGGCTGGCAGCCTTGAAGACTACCAACACCGCTTTGCTTTCCGACTATGTTACTATTGCGCCGTATATTCGCAAAGGTAAACAAATAACTACATAATTATACACAACCTTACGCATAAGTAAATCAACCAGCTTTTACGGACATTGACGTGGTTTAAGCACATTTTGTGCCAATGTATTTGACGGAAAAAATTGGGAAAGCCGAGCCGTCGAGTCTGATTTCTGATCCGTGAACTCGTTATCAAGGGCATCTATGGTGGATGTTAAACTTCAGGAATGTTAAAATAAGCAGACTGCAGTGTTGAATTTTCACTACTTTAATTATATTACTTAATTAGTGAAGGATTACAATAATCACTAGCGATTTAGAGTCAAAGTGTTTGCGAATGACCATTGCGTGCGGCCGCCTTCAACCAAGTTAAGTGAATTAATAATATAATAATAATAATATAATAATAACATGATAATCGCCCACCATCCCAAACGCAACTCCATTGGATGTTAACCGCTCTAAATCACGATTTAGTCAACACAAATCGATGAATCCTTAAAATATCATGGATTCCCAACTCTCAAAATAAACCGATTTTCATTATTTAAATTAGTCACGCGCCCTCATATTGCAATGTACTCGTATTCTAGTTCACACGAGCTTAATAACTAATTCTTATTACTTGTCACTTCTTACACTCTTAGTGGTGGCTTATTAAAAAAACTAAAACTGATAAACGGTAAATTCTCAGTTTGAACACGAGAAGGCCCACCTCTCAAGCCAGATGGAGCGGGTTCGAACCCAGCCGACGGCACGCACCATTTGTTTATTGTGTGAACGTGATACGCACTATTGTATGTCATCTGCTACATGACTGGACCCCGGGGTATGGCGACAGGCTCGCCCCCTGCCACATTTTGGACTGAATATTGTCCGGCAAAGTGTGGGTGTTGTATTACACCTCTGCCAGCCCCTTTGGGGGAAAGGCATGATGATATGCATGTATGTACTATTTCCACACTTATTTTATATTATTTTTTCAGAGTTCACCAGCAATGGGCTGTGCAACATAGCACAAATAGACGTGGTCGTCAACCTCAAGAAATACTTTTTCGTTTCCAAATCTTTTCCCTTTCACTACTTGGAACAGTTCAAAGTTAGGTAAGTACTGTGAGATCCAAAATATTTTCTACATAAATTCCATTTCTACAGAACAATGTTTATAGTGTCCGGTTAAAACCGAAGACGAAAAAAAATCGTTTCACGTTATAATCGACCGAGCAAGCGTCAGCAAGCGAAGCGTCTTTGCTTCAGCTTCGACAAAAAAACTTTCGTATGTCCGAATTCTGTCCGGATTTTGGTATTCGTCTACAGGTCGCATTTGTCAACCGATTCTCTTGAAATTTTGAGACTAACTTCGATAAATTGTACCTAAATTTTTTTTTGCTAATTTAGTTTTAGAAATTGGTTCAAGAAACAGTTTTGGAAACTTATTAAGATGCCGGAGATATATATTTTTAAGTCATACCTCCGCCATTTTAATAAAAGTCCATAAACTGCCTCGACAAAACAAATCTTTATATTTATTGAACCTACTCAAAAATTTCACGAGAATCAGTTGAAGAAGGCGACTTGTAGGGGAAGACAGACGTCGGTCGCGAGGTCTCCAGCTCAGCACCGAACCACTAGTATTATCATAAGAACTACACAGTAACAACAACAACAACAACAACTCTTTATTAAAAACATATAATAATTACAATAGTATTTAAATAAGGCTTAACTAAGTTTTTAATGGGCGGCCTTATCGCTCAAAGCGATCTCTTCCAGGCAACCTTAATGGACAGGAACATTTATATATATAATAGAGGCCTTGAAGTTCTAAAACATAACTTTACAAGACGTACAAAATAATAAGATAAAAATAATAAATATATTTAGATAAATGTATATATTTATATAAATAATAAAAATAACAAAATACATAAATAAATACTCATAAGTAGACGAAATAAATTTAATATAAATACTTTTAAAATGTTTAAGAATAAATGTCACTAATACATATATAAATAAATAATTACATAGTGCGACTTATTTCAAGTCTTACTTACTACGGGTTCCAGCGAAACACAAGGCAGCACTACTCTCGCCTGAGTTCTGGCCAAAAGGCGCTACTGGGAGGCCGCACAGGGAGCAAAAGCCCAGAAGATTTAGTTGATTTTATAGATATTATTTATATGTATGTTAGTCTGTAAGGTATTTATTTTCTATGGGCCTCTGTAACTTGCATTGTATGCAAGTTATATTGCCTGAAATAAATGGATTATTATTATTATTATTAAGGAAAAAGGGTGAGTGCTGTGGAGGAACTTGAAACGTTCCTGCAGGTAATGGGGGGAGGAAGGGTGAAATAGCACAGTGTAGAGAAGTCACACAATATGAACATCACGCCGACGACGAATGGGTAGCCACTTGGGTTTGCAATAAGGCACCCAAGAAACTAAATTCTTTAGACGGGCGACCTACTCATAAATGAAAAAAAGAAGAACTAAAAAAATTACTAAGTAATTAGGTACATGTATAACTTTAAGCCTGAAGTCCAAATATTGAATTAAACCTTACTAGCTGCGCCCCGCGGTTTCACCCGCAGTCCCACAGGAACCGTTTATTTATTCGAGACAAAAAGTACCATATATGTCCTTTTCTGTACCCCACACAACATGTATGCAAAACTTCATGATGATCGGCTGATTAGTTAGGGCGTGAAAGCGTTACAAACAAACAAACAAACTCGCTTTCGCATTTATAATATTAGTTAGGATCTTACTACCTACTTAATTTTTGAATTATTTTAATTAAGAAGAAGGTTGTAGGAACTGGCTAACTATATAAACACAGCAGCGTAAAGCTAAAAATCAATTACTTAGTCTTTTTGCGTTAGAAAAGTTATTTTCTGACGCAAAGACCTTACTTTTTCTTCAAATACGTGAAAACTTTAACAGTCTAGAAAAGGCCTTTCCAGGAATAAAAGAAAGGAACTAATTTAAAATCTACTCTTTTTTATAAAGAAAAGCTTTCTACATCCAAATTAAGCGTTTAAACATAAGTAATTACATTAGCAGTGGGAAGCTTAAGTACTTACAGATTAAATACAAAATGGTCAGTAAATTCTCATTACCACACTTTTTTTACACAATTCGTCATTTATTTCTCAATTTAAAACTTTTGCACCCCGTTGTCCAGAGGGCCTACCATGAAATCTTAAAGCCATGACGGTTACGTTTTTTTTAGACGTTACGGGACCGCGAATCGTATTACCGCGCAATAAGACCCATGGTCGCGCGGCGTCGAAAACAAAACGTAACCTGTAAGATGTCATGAGGGCCATATGGTCCTAAGTTAACGACAAACACGGCATTGCAACGCGACGCGACGCGATTCGAAGACATCAAGTAGTCGTTGTACTTGAAGTACCTAGTGTAATTGTCGAGCTAGGATTACAAAAATAACACAACAACGTTTTTGATTTAACAATTTATTCTTCTAACAATAGGTCCTTTACATCGATTAGTCAAAAAATGGGTTTTATTCCACCGGATTATTTCTCAACGAACCTTTTTGTTATGTTCCTACTTTTTAATTATATAAATCAATGTAGCCGTATCTATAATCGAAAATTAGTCAACTATCAATATTCTACTAAAGACTCATTGTACATTTGTATCTGACGGGGCCCAAGTGTGCATGGCGTGTGGAAGGTTGGTGTTGCTCGCTATACCATGATTGTACGTACGTACAGGGTGTGGCGTAATGAGTAGATATTCCTTCACCCACGGTGGGGGGGCATCACGACTGTTCGGAAAATGACAAATTGCATTTGCAGTTTTCGAGTTAATGGGCATTTTTGAAAATTTGAAAAAAGTTAGATCTTCGGCCACTCTCAAGCGCCAAATTTACTATACAAAGAGTTTTCTCAGTCTGTTTTCTGAATAGCATTCCTAGATAGTGGTGCTAGCAAGCGTAAACTACCAATTTTGTACGATAGCTATAGTTTTTTTTTATATTTTATGAATACAGTTTCACTAAGCTGCGTAGTTTCTCGCATAGCACATAGTTTTCCATTTTGATCCAAATCAAATACACTTTATGACGTTCGACGTTAAACATCGAGCATAGAATATACAGGATGTCCAGTTAGACAACGAAAACGGTATATTTGCAGTATTCCATACCAAATGTTTAAGTATGCAGTATTTACGAGTAACTATAACATGGGGTTCTTCAAAAGGGCTGTTAATAGAATCCTTAAAGGTCGGCAACGTATTTGTGATGCCCCTGGTGTTGTCGGTAAAACTACCGCGGGTGAAACCACGGGGCGCAGCAAGTATTACATATAATAGAAGTAGGTACTTCAGTAGAGAGGTATCTTTTTATCTTATTCAGACAAAATAACACATCTACCAGTATCCATAGGCAACGGCGATCGCTTACTATCAGGCGGCCCGTTGGTTTCTATGCCACCAATGGCATAAAAGTATATTTATATGGAATTATAATATGTAAAACAAAAATTGGACGTTAGTTTTGAAAAAATTGAACCAATTGAAAAAATTGAAATGAAAAATTGAATAGATTGCACCTAATTTCATAGAGTAAGAACAGGAGCAGGAGTAACTAACTAGTCATTAGTAGTCAAGCTTCTGATGGAGGCTGTCAGTTATATAATATAGGGTCAACTGGGGCAAATACATCTGTGAGGCAATTGCGTCTTTAGAGAATTACTGAGAAACCCTTCACAAATTGGGAACTAACGTACAAATTATTGCAACTAAGGATAGAAAAAAGATGTAGGTGGCGCTTAGTTTGTGAAGGGTTTGTCAGTATTTTTCGAAAGACGCAATTGCCCCACAGACGCATTTGCCCCAGTTGACCCAAGAGTTTTGTAACACGTAGTTTACAGTACACGTAGTTTACAGTCTACAGTGTAGTACGTTTGCACGTAGGTACACATGAGTGGCGAAGTGCTACGAAGTCTTTTCAGAGAAGACTTCTTTGATTCCATCACTGAACCTGGTTTAACGACTGGCTTAAACTCAGCATAGTTAATAAAGTCGTTCATCCTAAAGCCGTACAGACTGTGTAGCAGCAAGTGGGCTCGTTGCGGCAGAGTATCTGAAGTTGGAACTAAACATTACATAAGCACACATTAACACATACATTATCAGTTATAGCACATACATACACACACATACACACACACACACACACGCACATACACTCATCAAATTTATAAAAACCTAAATCAAACAAACAGTGGACAAACACCTCAATTCCTTAATAATAATGTTACTTGTTTATCCTTGTGTACCATATACTTGTGTACGTTATTGCGCTACATAATTAAATAATAATTAATATGGAAGAAAGAGACTGGATTTCGCGACACAGGTTTGCCTAGTGCGAAATCTAGGGTACTTTTGTCATATTGTCTCCCTTTACTGGAACCTTCATACTTAGATTTACATTATATTTGTACCTAGTTAAATTTCGGGAGCACTTAATATGTTTTTTAAAAACTAAAATAAAACTAGTAGAGTAGTGTTGCCGATTTGGAGGCAAGGAATATACTGGTCGAAACTTAAAACTAGAGCCCAAAGGCAGACTTACAACTAGGCCGGTGGTCCGGCTGCGAGAATGCCGACTCGGCGCTGATAAGGCTCGCACCGGTGCGGCCGCGTCTAGACGCTGAGTAAGGCATTCCCGACTCTTAGTCTAAACAAGTCTTAGGGGCAGGGGGATGCATAACTCCTCCATCCCTAAGAGAGAAATTATCGGAATGTTCGATTGGAGAACTTTTCCGGTAATTTCGTAAAACATGAATTATGTTTTTGCGAAAAACATATATAAGGCTTACACATACGCTTAATACTAGAAGGCCGGAAATGGCGTAAACTACAACACTATTAGAGTCCATTTCTCTTTTGGGTTCAAACACTTCACTGTTTTTTAACACAAATGACAAATACTTAAGGTCGTCGAGGTTTGTATCGCGTATGTTAAGTGTAGGTGCACTTGATAGATTTGTATTCGTCTGGAATGCTGGAAGGCTGATAACGGGCAACGGAGTCACAGCGTCTGTCTCTGTGTAGATCTGGTGGTGATACAGCTTCATCCCGTTGATCTCGAGGTCACATGGCTCGTCAAGGGTAATGACGTATGTTCCGTGCACCGGATATTTGTAAGTGTCTTCGGTGCATATTTTGGTAAGTATTGTCTCTTTTCTGGTAAAGAGTATCCAACTGTCATAGTTGATCTTCTGGAGTTTTACATCTTCCACGTAGACAGGGTGCTGCTTACAGCAGCTGAGGTCGCCGTCGTATCGGAGGAGTTGCTCCTCGCAGGTAGGCCCATTGTTTAAGGCCCTGTTGTCACTGTTGCATAAAAATTGGTCTCCGGCGGCGAGTGGTCGACACGGTGTTGAAATCGGCTGGTATTTCAACCCTTTCGCCAATAGGTAGGGGTAGGTTGGAACTATCGCTAGGGTTTGGTTGTCTTTGGAAATGGGAACAGTGTACATTTTATAATAGGTATATGTATAATTATCAGTTATCGGTACCTCCATTATAAATGTGACCTGGTTTTTCTTTACAAATGATTTTACTGAAATAGTTTCTTCTATCTTAACTAAATTCGATTCGTTAGGAGTATAAACTAGGTTTCCTGTTCTAGCTATTAATTGTAGGTGATACAATAATTCAGTAGAGTTTACAATTGACGGATGTAATATCGAGTTCCTACTTAATGCTATAGCGGTCTCAATTTCACTTAACTTAATAAATATCGTGCGGAAGTTGTGCATGAATAAATTATACATATTTAATATATATGAGGATATAATTAAGTTATTACCCTTAACAACAGTTTCTTTAAGAGCAGTTTCTAGATTTTTCATACGTGCGTCAAGAGTTAAGGTATCTTGACGGATTAATTCGGTTACGTTTATAAGGCTGTCTATCATTTTGGAAATAACAATGATTTTCTTTGAGTTAATTATTTGGTCTTTAGTTGTTTCTGATATTATTTTATCATATTTAATGGCGTCGTCATGGTCTAAATTTCCTGTTATTATTTTAATCATGGAACCTAGGGGGTTAATTATCCCTCGCTTTGAACGTTGGGGAATTAGTTGATGAAATTTGTTTAGTGTTATGTCTCGCAGGTGCTCTGCGTGCATAAGTGCGCTGACGAAATCATGGGGAAGAATTTTGTTACGGGAAATTAAATTTTGAAATTCTGAAAATTTGGTTATAACTACTTTCAAGTCTGTATACACATTATCTAATCTGACAGTTTTTAAAATGGTCCAATTATCGAGCTGAATGTATGCTTGTCCTTCCTTGACTGGTAAGATTCCCGGGTTTTCCCTAAGACATCGCAGATGAAGTGCGACTGTCGCTGGTGTCGCTATCAACAGGAACCACCACCTGTGGAGGACGTTTTATGTTTTTTATTGGCGCACTTGTTTCCTTTTTCTCCGTCTCTACTTTGATGGGAACAATATTCTTTTCAATTTTTCCTATTACTTTTGCCTTTTTGTACCTCGCCTTGTCTTTGCTTTTTCTTTTATTTATGTCTTTTACGTAGACCGTTTCTCCGTGAGGAAATTCTTTGTCCTTTTCTCCTTCTCGTCTTTCCCTAACTTTATTCTTTTTTGTTGCCATATTTTTCGCCAAATATTTGTATAAGAATTTTGTACGCTTTTCGTGGTCTTTAACTAACTGTTGGGTGTATACTTTCTGAAACTCTACGTTGAAGGGGTTGTCGGAGTCTGTGTGTCCAAATACTACTTCAAATGGTGTTAGCCCTGTGGCTGTATGTATAGTATGGTTGTATGCCATAATCGAGTATGTCATAATTGATGCGGCGTCTGTGCATTTCTGTTCGTACTTAGCTAATCTATATATTTCAATAAGGGTCGAATGGAACCGCTCGATGAGTCCCATTGAGTTAGGGTTGTTAACCGTACCTATGTGACGTTCTATTTTATGTAGGCTAAGGAAATCCTTCATTAACTCGTTGTTAAACTCCATTCCCGGATCTGAACTAATTTTCTTGGGGATTCCGTAGAAGGAAAAGTATTTCATGAGAGCTCTCACAACTTCAGGGGTAGATTTGTTAGGAATTTCCATGGCTTGTCCTAGTTTGCTGAAAGCGTCTATGAGGGTGAGATAATATTTGCCTTCTATGGTGAATAAGTCCATAAAAAGTTCCTGAAAAGGGGCATCCTGTGTCTGGGTGAGTTGTAGGAAGGGTTTAATCGGTTTTCTATCGTATTTCATTTTTCTGCATGCGTCACAGGAGTTAATAATGGCTGAGGTAGTTTCTTCCATTTTGTTCCAGAAGTAACTTCTTTTTAGTCTTACCAGTGTCTCTTTGATTCCTCTGTGGCACGTCTTTCCTTGGTGATATTTTAGAACTATTTCTTTCTGCTCATTCTCATCTTCCACGTATACTACTCGTTCTGTACACTCGTAGAGTTTTATCGTGTCTTTCTTGAATAAGGAAATTACTATATTACTAAATTGTCGGCGATGTTGATTTTCTTCAAAATAAATAAAATACTTTATTTTGGGTCTTATGTACTCCTTGAGAAATTCTTTGACTAATTCTGGATTGTTTGTGGGAAGAAAAACTTCTAAAATTTTATGTTTGTTGTGGGAAATATCCTTAACTTGAGTTTCATTTTTAAACCATGAAAATACGAGAATTTGATTCGGCTTGGTGTCGATAGCTTCATGTAATATGGGTATTCCAGTTGATTCTAAGTCGTCTGCTGAATGGATAGTCTGCGTTTTGCTGCTTCCAGATGCAGAAGGAATGATTGGTCTTTCAATTGAGAGTTCAGGAAGTTCTGCTGTGTCTGTGTCTGAATCCGATATTGTGATAGAGCTAGCGGACGTTGTGGAAGAGTTACTTCTTTGGAGTTCTCTAATTTTCTTTTTCTGTTTCTTCTTGTTTTGGTCTACGTTTACTGCCATTGAGTTTCCTTCTTCTTCTTCTAAGACGTTGAGCTTAATTCTGCTTAAGGCATCTGCATTTGTATTCTGTTTGCCGTTTTTGTAGATAATTTCAAAGTCGAAGTCTTGAAGGCGTAGTCTCCAGCGTGTGAGCTTACTGTTTGGGTCCTTAAGGGAGTTCAACCATGCTAGGGGTCGGTGATCAGTGTATATATAGAATTTTTTTCCATAGAGATATGGTCGGAAGTGTTTTGTTGCCCAGATAATGGCCAACAGTTCTTTTTCTATTGTACTGTATCTAGACTCAGTGTCGCTCAGGGTTCTACTTGCGTATGCTATTGGTTTATCGCTGCCAACTTGTCCTTGAGAGAGTACGGCTCCTAGGGCTACGTTGGAAGCATCAGTGGTTAGAATGAATGGCTTTTCGAAGTCGGGGTATTGTAAGAGCGGTGCGTGAGTGAGTAGCTCTTTACATTTATTAAAAGCGTCGATGTAATTTTGGTCAATTATAATTTTATTTCGTTTTTTTAAACAGGCTGTTAGAGGCTGGGTAATTTTTGCGAAGTTTGGGATAAAGCGTCGGTAGTAACCTACTAATCCAAGGAAACTTTTAATTTCCGTGGTAGTTCTTGGGATCGGAAAATTCAGTACTGCTTCTATCTTGTCGTTATTAGGTTTTAGTCCGTCTCTTGTAATTGTGTGTCCAAGATATAGCACTTCTTTTCGTAAGAATTCTGATTTATCTAACTGTATTTTCAGGTTGGTCTGTCTGAGTCGGTCAAAAACTAGACGTAGTTTTTGGATATGTTCTTCTAGACTGGATGAGAAGATGATGACGTCATCCAAGTACACCATGCAATGTAGCCCTTGCAGTCCACGAAGAACATGGTCCATAGTTCGCTGGAAAGTAGCGGGGGCTGTTTTCAAGCCAAATGGCATTCTTAGAAATTCGAAATGTCCGTTTTGAGTACTGAAAGCAGTCTTTTGTCTGTCTTCTTCTTCAACTTCTATCTGGTGATAGCCACTTGCTAAATCTATTGTTGTGAAGTAAGCACTTTTTCCTAGTTTGTCAAGTAAGTCGTTTATATTTGGTAGGGGGTATTTATCGTCTATCGTTATCTCGTTAAGGCGTCTGTAATCAACGACCATTCTGTATTTTCTTTCTCCTGACGCATCTAATTTCTTGGGTACTAAGTGGACTGGGGCATTCCAAGGGGAATGAGATTCCTGAATTACGTTATCTTGTAACATTTTTGTTACTTGACGGTTTATTTCTTGGGCTTGTGTCGGGGCTAGTCTATATGGTCTTACATAGATTGGGTCTTCATTCTTAGTCCGTATATTATGTTTAACTTGGTTTGTAAAGGTCAGCGGTAGTTGTTCGCAATGGAAGATGTTTTTGTATTCTTTGCAGAGTTTGAAGATTTTCTCTTTTTCTTCTTTATTCATGTGGTCTAGTCTAATTTTCTTTAGGTTTTCTTCTAATATTTTCTCTATTTCTATTCCGCGATTGTTTGTAGTAAGGTTAATATTATACTTCGCTTCCGGGTGGTAATTAACCACTTTTAAGGGTTGCTTCACTGTTATTATCACTGGTTCGTTTTTGGTGTTTTGGATAACTGTGGTAGCGTATCCGTTAACGCAGTTTACTAAGGCGCTGGGCATACGTACGCCAGGGCCGAATTTTCTGTAGTCAAGTATTGCGTTGCCTGAATATTGGTCTATGGGTAGTTTCACGCGTTTTTCAGTTCGGGCTTGAATTTTCACTTCGTAATTTAAATTTTTATTTATAATTGGAATAATGGTAGTATTTGTTTTCAGAACCGAATTTTTCAAATCTATTATTGCATGCAATTGTTCTAATAGGTCGTTTCCTATTAATCCGTCATAGCGTTGGTCGACGTCATAGACGTAAAATTTATGGTACTCGTTGCTTTGGAAAGTCGGTAAAAGCGGAATTTCTATGACCTCGCTGTGGTTGCTTGATGCGTGCGTGCTAACTACTTGGAAGGGTTCATGCCGGAGGTGGTAATAGAAAAACTCGTAAGCTTTTCGGGGGCTTATGAACGAGCGCGTACTCCCGGTGTCTATCATCAGTTTTGCGTCTATTTCAGGTATATAAATATGGGGTAGTTTCAAAGTGGGGTCGCAATTCAGTTCTATGGTCTCTGCTCCGTAGAGGCCGGTGTATGAAAATTTTCCAGGGATTCCTGAAGGGTTTCCATTTGTGGCATGTCTGTATATGCTTCAGCTTCAGTTTCGTACGCGTCTTCAGCTACCTCGTACATGTCGGGGTTGTAGCCGTAGAAGTCTTCGTAGCCTGTCGTGTCGTAGATCTCGTTCACCTTGAATCCTTCTCGCGGTTTCAGTGCTGTCCTCATTGTCGCATCGGACGCTTGTAGATGCGGAGGGTTGATTTGGGGTAATTTGGGTCTGTAGCCCATCGGCTGCTGTTGTGTCATCCCTTGAAGGGGTTGTTGGGTGAAATTAGGCCTGTAGCCCGTTGGCTGCTGTCCAGTGCCAAACTGTGGGCGGTAACCGAGTAGAGGTTGGTAACCGAGTTGAGGGCGGTAACCGAATTGAGGGCGGTAACCGAATGGTTGTATTGGAGCCTGCGGCTTAGTTAATGTAGGTTGATTTCCAAAAATTTTAGGTGTGGCGTTTGGTATTAATGACGTTGGTTTAAATGAGGGCTGGTTTGGGTTAATCCCAAATTTAAATCCTTGAGGAGGGTTTTGTTGCGTGGTTTGTTTAAATGTGGCATTATGGCTATGGTTACTATTACGGGCGTCGTAAATTCGCCTACGCATATTGTATTGATCGGAAAAGTTTACCTCCTCTAGAACCACGCTAAGGGCGTCTTCTAGGGTCGCGGGTGATTTAAGTCTGACTATTCTAACCATGTCCTCCGGTAAATTATACAGGAAAACGTTGAGTGATGTATTGTTGTATATAATTGCTTTAGCCCGTTTGAGTTCTACGTCGCTTAACATGTTTACTTTAGACATCAGTAATGAGCGGACGCTCTGGATACGGTTGCAGAATTCCAGATAACTTTCGTTAGATTTAATTTTTATTGATTCTAATTCTATTGCAATACATTGTTCACTACGTGGGTCTCCGAAGTGTTGTTTTAGTAGTTCTTTTAATTGGCTCCACGACTCTATGTCCTCCCTTTCCGAAAGTAGAGCCGCTGCCTTATCATTTAATCGGCTAGTTACTGATTGGAATACATATAGATTTTGTGCAGCGTCTCCTCTGTACCTGTTTATTACATACTCGCTTTTTCTTATGTATAAATTTAAATGGGTCTTATCCCCACCAAAAATAGGGATAAGGTTTAAAATTTCGCGGGGGATTGCAGTTATTTGTTCCATTGTATATAATTATATGTAGTACACAGGTATAGAAAACACAAGACAATTATAATAGGCTTATTAAAATTAAAATATGTACGTTATTAACTAACCTAAATTAACACTTATTTAATATTTAGAAATTTTAATTGATTTGAAATTAAAATTTAAATGTTCTACTTATTTTTAGAGCACAAGAAATTGAATTGTAAATTTCTCCGTAATTACACTAATTCACTTAAAAATTTAATCGATTTTGAGATTTAAATTTTGAATATTAAAGTAAAACTTAAAGTAAGAGGCACACTAAATAGAGTTATATATCTAGTCACCTAGGTCACGTTATATCAAAAGAAGACTTATTTCGATAATAACAATTTTCATGGAGGGTAGGGAATTGGCAAGGATGGCGAAAAGTTGTACTCACCAGCCGACCGCTTCCATACCGGTGTCCCGTTCTCTTCAACTTATTTCTTTGGTTCGTGGGATAACTGTTCGGCACTTTACCTATATAGGCAAACCGCACTTTGCCGTACTAACGCGGAAGCTCGGTTATAAGCGTATATAACCGCACTAGTATAGCCAGTTATCCTACCGGCTGCGCCAGTTAAATTTCGGGAGCACTTAATATGTTTTTTAAAAACTAAAATAAAACTAGTAGAGTAGTGTTGCCGATTTGGAGGCAAGGAATATACTGGTCGAAACTTAAAACTAGAGCCCAAAGGCAGACTTACAACTAGGCCGGTGGTCCGGCTGCGAGAATGCCGACTCGGCGCTGATAAGGCTCGCACCGGTGCGGCCGCGTCTAGACGCTGAGTAAGGCATTCCCGACTCTTAGTCTAAACAAGTCTTAGGGGCAGGGGGATGCATAACTACCTACTTACTATGTTTATTAAATAAATAATAATAATAATAATAATAATTCACTTTGAGTTTTTTTTTTTACCATGTATGCCTAAATTATCATATCCTCGAGTAATACACTTACCTTAGTTTATCTGGACACCCCGTATAATGTTTCATTGTCTATCTAAAGGCTGTAAAATGAAACTACCTCCTAGTGTTGATTTAGGTCTGAAATCATTCCGTTCTGCTCTGATGGCTTGGAAGTAGATTGAAACGCGATACAAGACCTTTCTTAGATAGTATTTTTTTTCTAAGTTTTAGACAAATGTCTTGTTTTATTTAGGTACTTATTCTTTAAGATATTTTCTTTTGTAATTAATATCTGTTTTTGATTGTAGACGTGATTCTCAGTTGTTTTGACCCTATAAAAGCGGGAATATGTTTCTATTTGTAACTTCTTTTAGCTACCAAAATATTTTCTTTAATCCCAAACTTATTATACTTACGGTAGTCGGCAGGTAATACCGCACCACGACACTCGTCCATCAAACTTTTAAAACATTCTCTATTAACCCAGGTACACATAAAACAAACTAAAATATAAGTAGGTAGGTAAGGAAGGTAATACCTACATAGGTATATTATTTATGTAGGTAAGTACTCGTATGTAGGATCTTTTTATCAACACCACATTTTGTTTGAATTATCCATTACCAGGTACGCCGCAACGTCGCGCCTCGGGTCGTAAAGGAAAAAATACCTTCAAGCCCTTGTCTGACATATTTGTGTAACACTAGACTGTTATCTTATAACCAGCATTATATTATTTTTTTAGCATCCTGCGGCTGAAAGAAGCAGGCATACTGAGCAGACAAGTAGATCGTTATTACAACGCCGGTGAGCTGGAGTGTTCGCCTCCTCCACACGTCGTCACGCAGTTCCTGCAGATCTTGTACCCTCTGCTGCTGCTTATAGGAGCTCATGTGGCCTGTCTGATCATACTGGCTGCAGAAATATGCTACTACAATAGGTACCGGGTTTGGCCGTATGTTAATTAATTATATTTTTAAAGAGGATAAGCTCTGAAATAGTATTTGTTACGATCATTCATCAACAAAAAAAATTGCACAAAGGACGGTGCATACAATGTAGTGCTTAAGAGTCCGGCGACCACTTCAGACTAACTTCGCATTGGCTAAAGGTTTTCTATTGCCATTTCGTCTAAAAGAAGGCGACGACCGAAGCGAGCAAGTAAAGATACTGACTAGCCTCTAAAGTTATCTGCAGAGTGACAAAGTGCAATTTCAATATTTTTTATGGCTTTTGCACTTCTCTAATCATTCCTAAATAATTAAAAATATCCCTTATATTATGGATTAATTTCAAAAGTAATGATGTGGACAACATCCCTATGTAAAGGGATTTTTGATTTATTTTATTTTGTCTATCTATTAAATAAATCAGTCACAAATGACCCCTTACAAATGGGGACATATGTATTTCATAGGACATACTTATATCTATTTTCTCTTGAAGGCGTTTTTTTAAACAAGAATTAATGAATGAATGTTGTTTAAAATAGGGACAGAGATATAGTTCATTTGAAATTCATGCCATTTCTTCATAATCTGACAAATGGTTTTCAAGAAATTTGACAAGCGCGTTTGTATGGAAAATTCAGAGCGTCGCGGAACCCCTATGGGAGTGTGTAGCACGCCACTCAACGCCACAACAACGCTGACCAATGACTTTATCGTCTAGCGAGGGCCTTTTGAGGTGTTGGTCGTTCGCTATAAGACTGCGTTCAAAGATACGACTAGAAACCTAAGATTATTTAGTTAATTGATTCTCTTATGTGTTATTTCTTCGCGCTTGTTTAGCAAAATGTCTGTGTTTTTCTTCACTTTCGATATAGTCTACCAATAATCGCATTACAAATCAACCAACCTGCCTACTGAAACTACTTACTTATTTTCAATGTCGAGCCACCCACCTACCTAGTACCTAATTTTACGCAATTTGCTTTCGTAGAAAGCAACCACCCGCTCGCGTGTAGGTGGAACAATCAACAAACAATCAAACAGTTTACTAGGCGGGCATCAAAAACAACCAACAAAAACTGAGACCCCTCATTTATATTTCTTATAAAAACATCGGTCTCGCCAACGAGCGGCTGATAAAAATTCATTCGATTCCACAAAATGAATGCACGTTCCGTCCATTCCCATCGAATTGAATTCGGGATCACGAAGCTCGTCGATTGAATTTCGAGCGAGCGGTGTCTTTGTACTTGAATCGGTACTTCTACCTAGGTACTTATTGAAATAATCCGAGAACTGCGTCTTTTTTTTTATATCCAGAGCTTCTCTACAATTTAGCCAAGATTTTTCGCGCGATCTTTCTTTTTCAATTTTTTTTAGGCTGTACGCCGGTTTGTCGCATTGTTCTATTAATATCTATATTACTACTAATATAATAAAATGCTGGCACGAAATAAATAGATGATACTCGAGAAAAGGGCGCCGTACTCTCTGTATTATTCGGGTATTTTGCAAAATGTTGACTCGGGCAATGGGGATTCCGATGCATTTTAAAGTCGGAACCAGGCTATTGCCGCGAGCGCCTGCGAATGTGTTTCTAAATTCTAGTAGCAGCACGTAGTAGTAGTGTGTAGTGTGTGTTGGTTGGTTCAAGCTTTTTGACCGCAGTAGGAACGGCGGTGTATCGGCGATATCGGTAATCGTTTTTGTAAGTTAATGTAATTAAATAAATAAATAATAAATAATAATAATTCGCAGGCGTTTGCGGCAATAATCTGGTTCCGGCTTAAGGGCCAACGTTTCACTTATGGCGCAAAATTTGAATTTTAAACAGGTTATTTTTTATTTGTAGCTAGATCGGGTAAGTATTGTACATGGTAATAGAATTTTCGATTATCTTAGACTATTTTTTACAAACATACTCGTATATTCTACAAATACGCACCTGGATTACTAAAAAAAGGTCAATAAGAACTTCAATCGTCAGTTAAATACCCAAATTACCTATTAATGAATTATTAATTAGCTAAATTACCTATTAGAGCAATCTGATGTATTACTGTATACCACAGAATATGCCCTATATATCTGCAAAATATTGTAAAGAATAATCTACGATTGATGCTAATTCCGGTCTAGCGCCAAAAATAAAAAAAGTTTGAAATTTAAATTTCCCGCCATTTCGAAACGTTTCACCTTAAAAAAAAGCGAGGTCTTTTATTTTACTTACTAATTATTAGGCAAAGAGCACGTTAGTATAGTAGTTACGATTGCATTTTTATCAACCCGAAATCGTCCCGAAATCCATGCAGGAGCACTGCATGGACACGCTCAGCATTTACGCTTAGATTACTGACCATTTCGACATTACCAACTTACCTATTTTTATTTAAGTAAAAAAATGTTTGTTGTTTTCCGATTGTAGGTAGGTATGTATATATGTGTGCTACATAAGTCTATAATTATGTACCTAAGTACTAATAGATGTACCAATCAGTGTTTTTTTCATTGATATAAGGATGGGCTGTTTCTTCAAACCACTGACATGTTCTAGGATATCGTTGTACTCATTATGACCAACTTATACTTTGAGGCCAACCCTGTAATCGAAAAAAACCGCTGTTCCATACATTTTGTCGATGATCAATGAACTTTTTGAATGGAACAAACAGCTGTTTTTTTCGCGATTTTAGGGTTAGCACCAAAATTAAAGGTTGTGAACAATCATTAGTACAATGATATCTTAGAATATGTCCGTCGTTCAAGATAGGTACACCCTGAACAGGTAAGGTGCATTCGGCTAATTCCGAAAATCGGGGAAAGTTTTCCAATTGACGCAGCAATATTTTATTCTCTAACAACATGCACCTAGCGGCCATTTTCATACGCATCCGGCCACCATTCACCTCTGGCTGCTACGAATGATCGCGCGTCACCAAATGTCATTTTTACAAAGCAACGGCGATTTCGCGGGTTTTTCGTGTTATTGGATTTGCCCGAACATCCATAATTACGAAACCTGGCAAGATATCAAACTGTTATTTTATTTATTCCCTAGATAAACGTTTTATTGCTATTCTGTGTAGGCTTAGACAAAAAAAAACTAAAAACTTTTTCAACTAAATTTCATTGTATTTCATCCCTTCAAACACGTAGGTAATTCCCAAGTAGCGTAGGTGTTGTAAGCTCGTTTTCAGCTCGCTCATTTCACTTGTAGGTATTCATTAGAAAAACAAGGTGCGTGTATAAAATCACAATGTGTGAGGTAAGGCCGGAAATTTAATGTTTTCATACAATTTATATTGAATTCGTTATAAGTTTAAGGGCGATTCTCATTGGGCCCGGAAACATCTTGACATTGGAATATGAACCATCGAGTCACGTACTTACGTATTAGCCATAGTATAATAATATACTCAGCCAGGTATAGCAGTCCGGTCACGTAGGTAACACGTAGTGACATCAATCGATGCTTAAACAAGACCGAAACAAGTCATTTAGAAATAGTTCGAAAGGGATGGCGATAACGAGTGACGTCATTACGTGTTTGCTCCCGGAATGTTACAACTTGGTTTTTTGGATCATGCTTACATCAAATTTTTGATGACAGACGTTTCTATGTCTACCGCATCGTATAGATTATAGAGTTCATATTTCAATATCGGGGTTCATCAGGGTCTGATCACCGGTGCTATTCACTATCATTCGGAAACGTTTCCGATCGGATACCAGAAATTTCAAACTCAAATTGTTCGAATCTCAGTCTACTTTTATACATTTTGGAATAGGGAATCAATCATAAATCCGATTAGAAGAATTAATCATGTTTAAAAACTTGTAAATAATGTTTACTGAGATTCGAATAATTTAGGCTTCAAATTTTTGAAATCGAAACGGAAACGTTTCCGAATGGTTGTGAATAGCCCTGCAGGACCAGCAACATGATTACGGTAGCTATCCATTTGCAATTGTGCTCGCATTACTCTCATTTTGACTAAGTAGGTATATGAGTCAGTAGTAGAATACTACGGTGATTTTGATAGCTATCGTATTCAGACAGCCGGTGTAAAGGACGTCACACACGGAGATATAATGTATATAAATATACATTACATCTCGTGATGGATAGCATAACTCAGCAGGTAATTGTAATGTATCTTTCCCTCGAGGTGTATCGAGAATATCAAGATACAAGTAGATGTAGGTAAGTATAGCTCGGAGATGTAAAAATATGCATTACAATCTTCGATCAGATATACATATAATAGAATAGAGTATTTTTTTATTGTGAAACTGTGTAGGTACAAGGTGGTATGTGTAAAGATTAGTAACAACAGTTTTGCTCATATCGAACATACAATAATTTAACTAGTGTAATCTAACTTAAAAGACATAGATGTCATATCTCATTAAAAATTGACCTCCATAGTGGCGCTGCAACACTTAACGTTCTATTCAAAATAATCAATTAAACATATAACTTCATTTGATTTTAAGCCTTATTGTTCCGCAATAACGTTGACGACATTTGCTAAAGTGTTTATAGCACAATCAGGCATCGTGACACCGAGGCGATCACAGAGCAACTGACAGCGAAACAAGGCTTACGTTAGATCTAAGCCTGGTTTTCGAGATGCCATTTTTCGTTTTGAGACTTGACATCTATATATTTCTGATTGAAGATTATAGCTGTATTGTGTGGTCTTCGACGATTTATATGTAAGGATGTATTGAAATATTGTCGTGTTATAATTACAGTTCCGTATGTGAAACCCCTATGGAAGTGTTTAGGTAAGGAAAAGTGTTTTGTTGAATAAAAATCAAGCTTATTATAATGTTCAGATTTTTATTAAATAGGCCTATAAGTAATAATTATATTAATATACTATGAGCTTAAGCAATACTGAACAAAACAATAAACATTTACAAAATGACAAACTTTCATACGATACCATTTTTTATATAAAATTATTCAAAAAATTATCGCATTAAAATTGCCAAGGTAACAAATTTTGGCTGTAAACTAAAATTACTTATTTACATTAGAATTAAAATAGTGTATAATTTAGGGAGGGTGTTATATAAAATGTATATTTATCAAAAACCTTCGACTACCTACATGCAATACTCATGAGTTACAAAAATCCAAAATGTCTTATCAATTCCTAAACTATAGCGAACGTCGACAACATTAACTTTATTAGGTAGGCGCAAATTATCTTTTCGGTGAGAAAAAGATGCAAATACCGTCATGCTTAACAGTGAAAGAGATAGACTCATGTCAAAACTTCACGCAAGACAATTTGCGCATTTAGTTCAACTTTATAGACAGCATGTTATGGTCAATCCCATACTTAGCACATTATTTTCTAGCAAGGTCCACCCACCGACGGATCTTTCACTAAAATTCGAAATCTTAAGCCGCGGCCACATATTGGTTCAAATTTGTGTCCAAGCTTGGCTACAATCAGAAATGGCCAATATTGAACCTTATTACTGCGCGACACATTGGCTTCAATATCAACGTAGTGTCCAAAGACTGATACACACATTGAAGTGCTCGGCTTTAATCAGAAATGGCCAATATTGAACCTTATTACTGCGACACATTGGCTTCAATATCAACTTCAGTGTCCATAGACTGATACACACATTGATATGCTCCAAGACCTAGATTGGTGCAAATATGACCAATGTCTGGCCGCAGTATGCAATTTTTCTAGCAAAATTTATTTTTACAAAGACTTATGAAAATTCGCTCAAATAACATCACAAATGTTATTTTGGTGTCAAAAAACGCTAACACGAATTATGCAAACCCATTCTAATAAAAATTTTCGTAGGGATATAATTTTAGTGAAATCATGTTTACCGCCGGTGTGTCTCATTTTGACCTCTATTGTGTTTAATTTGAGTTCAATTTTCCTAAAAAGGTACACAAGATATGTTAAAAATTATGTTTCTACACATTTTGCCATCAAATACGATCAGTCAGTACATTCACCAAAAACATCATTTTGCAAATACGGAAGATAAAATCTAGAATTTGATTTTTCACGAAATACAAAATCTATGGTTAATCAAATCACACCTCGCTTAGAGTTAAGATGTAAAACTTATAAAAAATGTATGGAATAGCACGCAGTCTTTGACTACTCAGTCTGTTGTAGCACAAGTACCCCCAGCATAAAAACGGTCGAAAAAATATCGTAACGCATTCGATGGAGAATGCACTCAAGAGGGCTATTCTTACGCGTGAGATGAGATGTGAATTTATCTTAGTTACTCTCACACCTATGACGTTTCAAACGAGAGCAACAAGGACGAAAAATAGTGAGATGAAAATCTCTAATTTCCGAATAAGGTCCCTAGCATCCCGTATTCTAAATCATTCGAAAACGCTTCTGACGAATAAACTCAATTCTTCGAAACTCAGTCCCCATTTATACGTTTTGAAACATGATTGATTCTTTCGATCGGATTTATACTCGATTTCCTATTATGAAAGAAGACTGAGACTTGAGGTATTTAAGTTTACAATTTTTAGAATCCGATCGGAAACGTTTCCAAATTATTGAGAGTATGAGTGCAGGGGCCCCATTCTGATGCATGAGATCATTTGATTTCATCTTGGTTATTGTCTCTTTCGATTGAAAAGTCATAAAAGAGAAAGTGACCAAATAATACCTAACGCGTCAGAATAGCGTTCCAGGCTTAAACGGAGTATAATTTTCATTTTTTTTAATACCTACTTAACGAAGATTTTTTCGATCGTTTAATTTTGTACTAGGGGTTAATATTGTATAAATGGAACGGTTAGGGCAATTAGGCGCAGCGCAAACGAGTTACATAACACATCAAAATCACAATACTGAACAAAACGGTGTTCTGGCCAACTGGTAATCGTAATTCGCTGTTTTCATAAACCAGTTAAGTAATATTATTTTTCCACTCCTCACTACGAGTAAACTTATTTTTGGAAAATAAGCTTATCGTAGCGCCTTTACTAAAATTGTTACCACAAATCTTAGAAAACTGTTTTGCGCCGCGCCTTTTGCACTAATCAAAATCATCGTCAGATTAAAAAAACATTTTCGGGAAATATTTTTAGCAAAATTCAAAATTAGGCACCACTTCTCGTAGCGTTACAATGTTTAGGGCACCACATAGTGAAGCACAGTTTAAAATATCAATCTAAAAATTGGCAGAAGTTTTCGTTGTCTTGTACCTATTATGGCTGCAACATTAATTTCAACTCTTTGTACGTAAACATAAGATTAAATACAGGCTTACAGGAATTTCCCACTCAAACTTTTACGTAACGGAACGCATAGACTACCATACATGAAAGATATATGTTGTTGATCGTGGACCTACCTACATAGTTCTACTGATAGGCGCAAAACAGACTGCACCAGACACTGCTCCGGTGTACGGTGATTCGGATTTTCACGTTGACTGTAAAATCTCAATTTGTAAACAAACACCGCAGGTTGTAACACACTGGCATCGCATCTCTGTGAGAAGTAGCGCTTGCGAATTTCCGTCGATCCGCACACCGCACCGAAGTGCGGCGGCAGCGTGATATCCGACACAGTGCAGAGGGAAATAATACATATGTTCCCATGACTCCATAATATTAGTTTTGTTACTTTACTATATTTACTGTAGTATGCTGCGTCTGATAGCCGCTTTTATTTATCTTCGGACGCTCCTAGACGGGCCTTTTTATGGCCCGGCAATATTGCAGATTGTAGCCCGGCGATCATCAGCCATGGTATTAATGTATGACTATATGGCCAGGCCCACTCAAAATCTTGGCAGGCTAGTATTGCCGCACCAATATTGCTGTATTGAGTAAGGATTTAGGTATTACAGTTATGATAGTTCCGTATTTTGGTGTGATCATATTTAGGGTACTGCTGAAGTTTTAAGTCAAGTCATGATTTGTAAATCGCGGCAACTTTTAAAGGTGAAAAGGAATGTTTATCTAATGACACCAGCACTACCTTGCAATGAAATAGTATTGTACTACTAAACAACCAGTACTACATTTTTTTGAGGGGAAAAACCTAATGTCCCAGCTTCTTGTCTGTTCTTCTGAGTAGTGGCTTTTTTTCCGAACATGACGGTCGAGTATTTTTTATACTTTGACGTTCATAAACAAGTGTATCTTCGTTACCTAATTGAATAGAGACATTTGACTTTGACTTTGACTACTAGATTTACACTACCAGTAGAACTAAGCAGTAAGACCACAAACAGTCAATAGACAAGTTTAATCTTCATTTCCATCGGGACCCTTTTCAAAAATCCGTACCACATGTGGCTATGGCATTATAAGATCTAAAATCTACGCGCATACGGTCCACATTCACAGGACTACCTCAACATATTCTCGTCTAACAGTATCGTTAACTATCCTCTTCTAAGTCAAATCTCTTCATTTGTGACTCGTTTTGAGTATCACTGTACGACTAAATGTTCAAAATATCACTTGTATACAATCACTCTAAGCTTAGAAACTTACGGTTTAGTAACTACCGAGTTATAGACAAATGGTCATATACAACTATGTGTATCTAAGTATATAATTTGCTATAAATCCAACTATTTTTTTTAATTATATTCCACATTGCCTATGCCATGCCTACTTACTTTTTGCTAGCCCGTCATTGGTCAAATGATAGAAAACTTTTTAACAGAACATAATCGTCACGCCTTTCCCCTGAAATGATTGGCTGAGGTGTATTAAACAACCTACACTTCGCCGGACGATGTTCAGTCCTAAATTTAACAGGGGGCGAGCCTGTCGCCATACAACGGGCTCCAGCTATATAGCAGATGACATTTACATATTTTTTTTAAACTTTTGCTGGTTCGAATACAGGATTTTTTTCAAATGTCCATACAATCAATTGAATTCAATAATCAATTTTGAACCTAAAAACTTTTGACTGCAAATAGAAAAATTCTGTCTGAAACAAAAATCGTGAATACCCAGATTTACAACCCACTCCTGTTAGTTTACATTCCCATAGTTGGTTCACTGGGAACTAAAGACCACTTAAAACATTGAAAAGGTAGAAGGTCAGCAAAGGCCGACAGCTTATCAAATAGCTTATATGACACACATACTATCAAATCAGTACGAAACAACCACAACATCAGGTCCTATACATAACCAGACCAATTCTCTAAAATCAATCTCAACTTGCAACAAACTTCAGATCCCCCCAAAAAAACCGTCATTAGACATCCAACACTTATTCACCTCCTTGAAATCACTCTTACCAATCTCGCGATAAAGTCCAAAATCCTTCAAAGGCCATCGTTGGTCACACTCAATTCTTCTGCCGTTCCCTCGAGTCTTCTCTACAGACGCCTCTGGGGGGCGAATCTCGTCCTTTGACGTTTACTTTGGACGTCTTTCTTGACCGTTTGAACTTGGCTACGTCATCTCCGAAGACGTCGCCGGTTCTTAGAGCTGAAATTAGGTCGTCGAATTCTCCTTTCTGTCCGTTTGTGAGGGTTCCGTCGCGGGAACTGTCAGAACCGTTGTCGGTTGAGCCGTTTGATTTCCCGAGAGACTTGCCGACGGAGGAGAGTAGGCTGGACTGCTTGCGTTCCATTGTGCGGCGTTTGAGCTGTGAGGAGAGATGTGGTGTTAGACATGATCCAAAAGAACAAGGTCTTTCTGGATGCAAACACGTAATGACGTCACTCGTCATCCGTTTTTTTAGAACTATTTGTAAATGACTTCTCTTGCTTAGGCATCGATTGACGTCACTTCGTATTGCCCGCGTGAGATTCCTTTCTGAGTTTATTATTATGCCATGGTGTTAGCCATTCACACTAATATTATAAAATCGAAAGCAATTCTGTTTGTCTGTTTGTAGGATTTTCAAGACTAAAGGGGCGTAGTGTGCGAGTAAAAGATTCAGTAGGGTTGCTTTCCAAACTTGAGTAGATATAGGTATAGGTATAGGAATAATCGATTCGTCTGACTAATCTTTTAACAAAATGATGTAACCGATATTTTCTGCGGTAAGTAAGTATTTAGAAAAACTTCTCTTTTATCACAAAACACCTATTTTGAACCGTTTTTTGGACAACTTGTAAAAAACTCCCAACTACAGAACACTCACAACATTTCTAAGTTGAATGATTTTAAAATTGCTTTCATGTAAAATTGCTTTGGCACCACATAGGTTCTTTCTAGAAAGAGACAGCAGTCTCACCTCCTGCTCGTGCCTCGTCCGTCTCTCTTCCTCGTCCCGGCGGCGCCTGATGGCGTCACACTCCGCCCTGGCCTCAGCCAACTGCGTGAGGAACGAGTCCATGGCACCGAAGAGTAGTTCGGGTGAGGTGCTCGGTTCTTCGCCAAATGCGTGCGCGCACGCTTCTAGACGACTCTTCATGTCCTGGGGGGAAAAAAATTGAGTAAAACCTTTGGTTTTGAATCATAATCTTGAATTAAGGTTTTGAATGTTTGAATATGGTAATATTTCAATGATGTCAAAAAATGCTCGAACATTTTTCTGTTTGGTCTGAACCCTTCCATTTTTATTTTTATTACTAGGCAGAATACAAAGTGGCGAGAACCTGATCATACTCCAAAATTAACATTGCATGCGCATCCTCTTGATAAGGGAGCATTGTTATGCAAGGCTGCAAAGTTGTATTTTGGCGCGAGTACTTGTATTGAACCATGAGCGAAACGATGAAAATCCTACGAAAGATTTTAAAGAGATTTAAAAGTTTTTTTAATTCAGCCGTCATGCTTGCCAGTAACATTATTCTATATTCTAAAAATGAGGCTGGCGCACTGACATAAAACGCATTCTTAGAGGACTGGCCGTTTAGAAAATTCTTAAAGCGAGAGGTTCGAATTTTTAAAACTCTTTCCACGCTAGCACATAAAACGCAGTTTTGCACCCGAATCTCGAACGACAAACAGAACCTTTCCGAGCATGTGACGTGAAAAAGACCCATCCGGCACTGACCTGGAACAGATCCTCGAGCTGCGTGAAGGTGCAGACGGCGTGTGCGTGGAACTCCCTCATGACGGGCAGGAAGGCGTCCTGCGGCTGGGCCGCGGGCAGCGCGGCGTGGTACTCCAGCTCCTTGGACACCTCCTTGAGACCCCCTCGCAGCGCTGTCACGTCCTTCTCCAGCTGCTCCACGCAGACCTTGGCGGCCGCGCGCACGTGGGGCAGGTCTTCTTCGAGTAGGAGGACGTCTTTGAACTGACGAGGGGAAAGAGGACGGTTTATTTTTGATGTTATGGCAGTTTGCAGTGTGTGGTCTTTGGTTTTGACTGAGGAACGGGATAAAAAAACAGACGAACATAGAAGCTCCTCCTTTTCGGAAGTTGGTTGAAACAGAGACGGTTCATTTTTAATTAACAATTTTTGGTCAACCTAGTGAGGACTACTTCGCAAGGCTTACTGTTTTTGGCTGTCATATTTGTTAACGTAATGATCATTTACCACGCTAGTTATAGTTTTACTGAAGTAGATTTTTTTGTATCTTTTGTTTGTAACGTGTTTGTAAACAAGTAACGTGTGTAAATATGTAAATAAATCAATTTTTAAAAAATGTTAAAAAAGTTTAGAGTTCAGTGTGTAGTATTTTTTTGACTGAGGAACGGGATAAAAAGCACTTTTTTTTTTAAAGAAAGTGTATTAATGTGTGGTCTAGTTTTTACGCGTAATTTTTTCTATTAGAGAGAAGTTGACAGAATACAAATATAGCGCAGATTCACTTACAATTTAAGCTATTAAAAATTCATCTTATAATAATACCAAATTTAGTACGCCGCAAACGAAGTAAGCGCCAAAAATGTCGCTGTTCTGACAGTCAGAAATTGTCGACATACAGTGTAAGTTGAAATCGAAAGTCCTTGTGGCTCACTTTATCACAAAATTCTAGAGTAAGAACGTCTCGTGAGTTTTGCACTCTCCTTCGAAACTTCCGTATGCCCCTTTTTTTTCTACAAAATTCCGAGTGAGGAAGGTTCGTAAATTTTGCACTTTCTTTCAAACTTTTCCACAGGATAAAATACATCCATACCTGAGTCTCCAACATTTCGACGAGGTAATGCAGCAGCGTGGTGTTCCTCGTCACGCTGGACTTGGTGTCGGCGAGCTTGTTGAGCGACGAGAGACGGAACCCTGAAGCGTTGCCGCGAGCGCCCCTGGAAATAACAATTAATGCATGCAGATTTTAGTAGCCTCAATTAATGTGCATTTGGTGTGTGGTTGTCCCAAAGTATTTTCACTGTCGGTGGATACCAACGATCCTTAAAAACCTGCTTTCGTCGTATCTCAGCTGGCTCGAAGGACCATATTCCTTTCAACAGCGATTTGAGCAAATGACAACTCTTAACGAAACGGAACAAGGTCGATTTTTATCCATTCATATAGTTCTCAAAAGCTCATACAATCTCCAACAGCGTCCGTAGTCGTTTCGACAACGTCATCTTGCGCTCGAAGGACCATTTTTTCTTGACATTCAAAACGTAATCTTATAGCAATGTGAGAAAGCTTATAACACCAGATTATATAGTTCCCGAGTCCGAGTACGATCTCCAGCAGCGCCCGCAGTTGTTTCAATCGCATCATCTTGCGCTCGAAGGACCATTTTTTATTGATTTTCCAGACGTGTTCTTATTCCAACGCAACAGGGCTCGTAATACCTGTTCATGTAGTTCCCGAGCGCGAGCACGAGCTCGAGCAGCGCGCGCAGGCGGCGCGAGCGCGTCATGTCGCGCGCGGCGCGCAGCACGACGGCGGCGCGCGCGCGCGCCTCCGCGCACGCCGCGCTGAACTTCTTCTTGAACAGCAGCGTGCGCACGCGCTGGTGGTAGTGCGGGATCCTGGACCGGGACAGGTTGGGTTCAAACGAGACGTTATGGCTGGTTTTTTACGACGTTTTATCTTGAGAAAATCCTTAATGGATACCACCAACAGCCGCGGGTGCGGGTACAGAGTGGTTATGTGGGAATCCCGCCACTGAGGGCTGGCTTGCACCAACTAACTTTAACTATACTATATCCAAAGTTCAACCGGCCCGAACATGTGTGTCTTACTCTGTAGAGAGTTTACGACTAGTTCCGCTTGGGTACTCTTTGGTAGTGCTTCTTACGATAGCCAAAGCGTAAAAGAGTAACATAGTTAAGCTTTGGTTATAGTTAAAGTTAGTTGGTGCAACTCGACCTTAATTTTTGGAAGTTTGGTCCATTAATAAAACAAGTAACATTATTCAAAGAAAAACGAAAAACATTGTACCCTATGTCACTTCCACACTTAAAGACGATTTAAATGACACCTCACATGTCGAAATCCATCAAGCTGTAGGGCGTGCCAAAGAAAACTCATACATTTATACATGTATGTAGGTACATACACTCGAAAAACATAACCCTCCTTCTTTCGCAATCGGGTAATGACGTTTTCGTATTGAGAGTTGAGACTCAGAGATTAGAAAAAAGGTTTGGACATAACAAGATTGGGTACTTTTTTCTATGGCCATGGCGATGACAATTCGTTAAATCGTTGCATTTATTGATCAATATCACATAGCAAGACCAAGGAGTGTGACAAGTCTTCGACGTCCTTCTTCTAACGTCCACTTACTTGGAAATCTCGTATAGGAACCGGTCTGCTCTGGCCATGCTGTCCAGCTCATCCTGGTGCTCTTCTAAGAGAGCTGCCTCCTCGGCGCTGGGAGTGAACTTGAGGAGTTGTTCCACCATGTCGATGGGGAGCTGTTCCCCGCTGTCCATTCGGAGTATGGCACTGGAAAGTGGTAGAAAAAAAAGATTGATAAAGCTCTTCGAAATTGTTTGTTTCCATCAATTTATTTTTCTACTTTCTACCGGATGATTTATTTAATTCTAATAAGGTGTGTTTTGCCATTGATTAAATTCATGACATGAGCTTGCAGTTGACACATTGGACTGTAAACTTTTGTTGCTCATTCAAAACAGTCAGTAATGATTGATTAATGCAATGTCCCAACATATTCTGACGATCCCACTAATATTATAAACGCGAAAGTTTGTATGTATGGATGGATGGATGGATGTTTGTTACTCTTTCACGCCAGAACGGCTGAATAGATATCGATGAAATTTGGCACAGAGATAGATTATAGTCTAGAATAGGATACTTTTTAACCGCGGGTGGAACCGCAGGGCGCAACTAGTATGTTATAATTGTTAGACCTCCCAAAAACGAGAACATCTATTTTATCATCACTCAGCCGAGTTAGAATAACTGTCACACATATTAAAATCCAGCTCCAATAACACCGTAAACCATAACACAGGAATACGGAAACATTCATATCTATTGACATCTTTACTTACCGGCAGATCTCTTCGTCACTCATCTTGAGTTTAGATAACAAGATGGTGCAGTTCTGCGCACGTCGTCCATCGATCACCGACAGAATCTTAGCGCGAGGCTTCGCACCCAACTGTCGCAAATCTTCCACTGAGCCTTCGTTCTGAAATTACAAAAGCTTATTAGAAATTATACTGGTATCCTAATTATAATTATACATCTATTTAATAATCGTAACTATAATTTAGTTTAGTATTTAGTGTGTTTCACATAAATCTGTCTTAATTGATGAGCAACGGATAACAACAGTTTGTCCCATACCGGGCCAAAGTCCTAAGGTGAATCAGTCATATTCAAAACGGAATCTGCGCAATTCCTTTTTGAGTTTTCAGAGGGGCTTCCTTGTACCGTTCTACCTTCCTTACTACTTCGCTAATGTCTTTATAAATAACATGTTTCATTCATTGAACTAACCTGAACACCATTCTTCTGGTAAGCGCAGAACATCTTGTCAATAGTATGAAGGTCCATTGCATTGTACAGTTTTGTGTCGTCAAGCTCTTGCCATATCGTCCCGTGCAACTTCGTGTCAGGGAGTTTACTCCAGTTGAAGCTCTTCAGAGGATTCCCGGGAGTTGGCACGTTTTTCTTCTGCTTGGGTGCTGCTGGGGCCATGGGGGGGAGCGGAGCGTGGGGAGCTGGCGGGGGCGCAGGGGGGAGCGGCGCGAGCGGGGGCGGGGGGCACAGCGCCGGGGGCGGGGGCGGCGGGGGCACGGTGCTGGTCTCGATGACGGCGCTCTTGAGATTGCTGACCTGAAATAGAATCACGTTTTTAAGCTTGACTTGACAATGAGTTATAATAATAGTTATCCATTTATTTGAGGCAGGAAGTTACAGAGGCCCATAGAAATAAAAAGTTATTTTCAATGCCATCGATGGCAAACAAGCTAACGGGCCGCCTGATGGTAAGCGTTCACCGTTGCCTATGGATATTGTCACAGATTTGTCACAGATATTGCCGACCCTTATGCACTCTATTGACAGCCCTTTTGAAGAACCCTATGTTGTAGTAATTGTAGCCAATGTTGTATGTTGTAGTAGTAATATAATACGAAGAATATAAGAAAAGCTTGAAAGATGAGTTCAGTTTGAAAACATACCTTGGCATCATCAGGTATGCTTCCTTCGCTGACTAGTTTTTCGAACCTCGCTCTTTCTGCTCTCTCTTGATTCAGCTGAAACGATACGTTTCAACGTTAGTGACAGACACGTATTTAATCATTACTACTTACCGGACCAATCCGATGTTCCGCTTTCAGACAGACCAGTTGCCAGTAATCAAAATGTTACCTCCACCGAAATGAGATGTCAATGGCCAGTTCAAGGTGGACCATATTATGTGGTATTTCTTGTAAAGCTGAGAAGCTTGTAAGCTCTCTTCATGCATTCCATAAGAGCTGTAATGTTATTCGATGACTTCGATCTTGAGAGAAATAGAGAGATTTGAAATTAAACGTTTCTATTTCATATGCGTAACTATCATTTCTTCTCCGAAGCGGTTCATGATATTTTGTTTCTGTATAGAAACTGTCACTTTAAGCTAATTGATAAATACCTTCCCGTTTAAGATGTCATTTCCTCTGGAACCAGCAATCCTGAGTCTCTGAACTTCTTGACTTCAAAGCAGTATCTATTTAAAATTATATTACCATTTACCATCAGCCAGAGATCCCCGAATAGTCTTTATCTAAAACCTGTGGACCTGTAAACCTCGACCTAGTTAATATTGACCTGCTGTTCAAGCTGGTGCGCCCTGCAGGCGGAGGCGCGGGCCCGCTCCGTGGACTCCATGTGCGCCGCGGTCTCCTTTTCAAGTCGGTCTTTCAGGCGAGAGACGACTCCCTCCAACTCTTCACGTTCCTGCGACTGCTGGTCCACTTGCTTTTCCTGTTAGTGGTTAGCGCATGCATGGTATTAGGCCTGAAGCACGATACCCGGCCGGTATGGTATGTTGGGGAAGGATGTGAAAACAAAATCAATGTGTGGTTATATTGTTTTTGGCATGTCTGTTGGACATACCAAAAACTTGTCAATAGGTTCAGGTCCGTAAAATCTAATGTGAGTGCTGTTGAATTTGTGATGGTAGTATTGCTCTTATCGATACAAGCCAACACATTTTCACCAGATTCGAGTAAGTAAGAATGTAGTTTCGTTTTCAGATTGATGTTTAAAAATGAATAGTTTGTATTATTGTATGTTGATGATATATCTTAAGTTAAGATTAAGATTCTTAACCACACTCGCCAGACCACTACCTGATGAATGGTTAAATGTTTTGCAGATCTTCATGTTGATGGTAAAGCTGTTCGTTCCTTGAACATTTCATAAAATCATAAAATCAGACCACTCCCCAGTTTTGAAACCCAATTTGCTATTATTCATTTGTCAGAAGTCAAATTCTTACAGCAGATAACAATTTTGATCAACTTTATTATGAATCCATACATTTTTAAGTACAGTAGAATCCGGATATAACGACCTTCAAGGGACTGGTGATACTATGTCGTACTAGCCGGATGACGCACAAAAAGGTAGGATATTTCTTAAGCAAATAACTTACGAATTGATTTATCTATATATATAAAATTCAAAGTCCTGACTGACTGACTGACTGACTGACTGATATATCAACGCACAGCCTAAACCGCTGGTCCTAGAAACATGAAATTTGGAGGATATGTTCTTTGTACAGTGTAGGCATCCACTAAGAAAGGGTTTTTCGAAATACTACCCCTAAGGGGGGGAAATTTTGGTTCAAATTTCTATGAAACTTTTTATTCTCTAGGTCGAATGACTCAAAAATTGGTACAAATACTCTTCAATTAAAATTATGAGACACGTGTATCACAGTTTTTCCAAAATCATCATCATCATCATCCACCAACAGAGTCTAATAGGGCTTCTCTTTACTCCGAAAACTTTGTTGAGAAAGTTATTAACCTACTACAAACGACGCTGTTATCATTCTTAGGGTTCTGTACTAAAATGGTGAAAGGAACCTATCATGAAACTCCGATGTCTGTCTGTCTGTATGTCTGTGAGCTGATGATTATCTTGGAAACTGTAACAGCCAGCAACTTGGAATTTGGCACAGATCTAGATAACGGTAGTAGCTACGTATAGTAGGTAAAACGTCACGCCTTTACCATAAGAGGTGTATTACAACACCCTCACTTCGCCGGACGATATTCAGTCCAAAATGTAATAAGTAGCGAGCCTATCGCCATACGTACACCGGGCTCCAGTCATGTAGCAGATGACATTAAATACGAAGCTACGAGTATCATTGCTTTTTCCATATGAATCTCCGTGTAAAATGTGTGAACTATATTGCTGACATTCTATCAGATTTCAAACCTACTTAATCAGTAAGGGAAAAATACAAGAATTAAGTCCAAGCCTGTCAGGAGGTTACAAACGGCAAGTGAAGAGATTTTCTGCCAACAAAGATCAGGTAGATGAGCTAGGAGATGAAATTTATAGTTATGTCTGTCTGATCTTAGAAGCAGTATTTAGTAAAAATAGACGAAGTCAATAGAAGAAGCTGCTTTAGTATTAGGAAGACAAAACCTACTACAGGTTGTCTTTGCTTCGAAGGTCTTAACTAAAGGTCTACCAGCACACTGACTGGTGTAGTTTCCGAATGAGTCTGTGTTTATACTGAGGATTCCTCTAATATCTCTAACACCACCGAACTACCCCTTCGAGTTAAAAAGAGTGCAGTTTCTCTCAATAAATCTCAAGCCAAAATAATAATTGACTAAAATGCTTTTCACACGGTTAATTATACGTGGCCTGCTACAGAGTAAGCTCATAGAGTAGCCAAGTGTTTTTAAAAAAGATAAAAATTATAATTAGGTTTTCGTTGTAAACATTATTAATTGTCAATTATCTACTTTCGGTTGTCTTCTAATTTTATCTTTTCACACACGCTTTAAGTTCTGTTGATACCATACTACTACTACTACTACTACTTTTCTCATTCCAGAGATAGTTTTGTTAACTAAAGAACTTCGTCCATATTGCTCTGCTTGGGATATTGTCAGTTTGTATATTCAATTATATGTGACCGCTTATAATGTTTATTTCTGAAGATAAAAACGTCATACATTTTCTGTAAGCCACGCGGGCGAAGCCGCGGGCAGAAGCTAGTGTATTATAAATGCAAATGTTTGATTTTCCTATTTAATTTTTCATTTCAAAACATTGGTATTAAACAGCGGCTCGATCTTATCTTTATTCATCTTTATTATGTATATTGTAGAATGAGATACGCCAAACTCTTTTGTGAGGATTGCGTTTGATTCACCGGCTTTTAATCGGTGTAATATTGCACTTTTTTCATCAATGTAAACAGAACTAATTTTGTCGAGTAGAACATAATGTGATTTACGCGCGCCAATAAGGATTGGTGAAACGCGCGGGGCGGGGTGATGTTGGGGCGCCGAGGTATTGGTGCGTGCGTAGGTTAAATAAACAAAACATTTCGCGTCGTTTTAACCGGACGTATCATAACAAATAATGGTCGCTTTAAGCTATAAGCTTTGTTCGCTTAAACCGAAATCGCACTAAACGGTTGTATTTTCTTACTACCTAATTATGATACCGTTAGTCGTTATATATGAATTCTACTGTATGTATAGCAAATGATTTAATGACCTCACCACTGGGCGGGTTATACCAAAACCTTTAGTAAGCAGTTTATTGTGTCATACCTTTTTGGCCAGCTCTGTAGCCAGGTCTATGTTCTCCCGTTCAAGGTTCTCAGCCTTAGACCTGGCTGCTACTAACTCTTCTTCTTTGGCCAGGAGGTGGACTATTTCGCCGACGTTGATCTCCAGGGGAGCTACGTCTGGGTCGTAGATTTGCTGAAAATTAGGAAGTATTTTGTTAGTGTTTCAGTAGTGAGTGATTGACTAGACGGCTCTACCAAAATGAAGTGTTTTAAAGTCATTACTTCTAAGGTATGTATTGCTCAAGCTCAAAGACACCCCTATGTGGCCGAGACGGTCTGGCACGTGATCATCGATTGCCCGAGATTCATGGCTGCGCGACAGGATCTTGAAACATTAATGGATAGGAAGTTAGAGGTCTCGGAACTCAATAATATCCTGGCAGATCCTTCCGTATAATAGCCAAAAGAAATTCAACACTCGATTCCAGGCAAACACTAACCCCATCCAAACACTCCCCCCTATCCAAACACTCCCCCCCATCACACTCACACAGTCTACCAACGCAACACAAGCCACGATCCCCGCCCGAGAAACTTCCTCAAAAAGCGTATCTATACCAGCCAGGAATACGGAATCGCGGTGTGGCACTCTTCTTTCACCCTATTTTTAGTGAATAAATTTCATTTCATTTCATTTCATTTCATTTCATTTCATTTCATTTCATTTCATTTCATTTCATTTCATTTCATTTCATTTCATTTCATTTCATTTCATTTCATTTCATTTCATTTCATTTCATTTCATTTCATTTCATTTCATTTCATTTCATTTCATTTCATTTCATTTCATTTTATTGCATTTCATTTCATTTCATTTCATTTCATTTCTTGTAATGTCTGTAATGTTGCTTGTTTACCTTAGTAGTGGAGTCGTTAGTGGAGCCCCGCTCGCTGCCCTGCTCGCTGCCGGCGCGCGAGGCGGCGCTCGGCTGCTGCAGCACGACTTGCTGCAGCACGCGGTCCAGCAGGAGCCAGTGCTGAGCTTGAGGGTTGTACTCCACTGGAGTAGGGACAGGAAATTGTAACAGTCATAAAAAGTAACGACAAGCTGAGCAAAACAACACGAACTATTTTTGGAATCCTAATCCTGTAAATAGTAATAACTGATATCATAAATTCGAAAGCAAGTTTGTTCGTTAGTTTGTTTGGTAGTTTGTTACCCTTTCACGCCTTAACTACTCAACCGATCATCATGTTTGCATACACGTTGTCAGGGGTACAGAAAAAGACATAGGGTACTCTTCATCCCGTAAAAAATAACGGTTATTGTTGGAAAGCGAGTGAAACCGCGGGTCGCAGCTAGTAAACTATATGTATAACTACTATTATCTTCTTTTACGTAGCTTTCACTGAAAACTTGCTTCAAAAACATTATTAGGCTAGCATTAACCCTAAAATACCTACTTAATGTTACCGGATTTCAGTTTAAATTTGTCTTAAACAGACGTTTATAGAAATAAGACAAGAATACTAACGTGGCAGAAGAAGCAGGTGTTGCAGTATAGACAGGAGATGAGGGTAGGCACTAGTGTGGCTCAGCTTTCTTCTCAGCAGCTCGAACATGGAGTTCGCACTCTTGGTGTCCACGTGTTCTTTGTCGAAGCGACGCGCTAGCTCCCGCTCGTCCTCATTGCGGACCATCTCGAAGAATTCGATGTGCCGGTCGAGTGTTTCGTTCTCGTATTTGCGAAGTTTCTCGATTACTGAAAGATGGGAGAAAGAGTTTAAGAAGTTAAGTTTGACATAAAAAGTCATCAAACATAAACAGGTAAATTTTCATGAAGCATATCCTTACCAATTATAAAATCGAAAGTAACTCTGTGTCTGTCTGTTTGTAGGCCTTTCACGGCTACTAAACTGCTAACAAAACGGCTAACAAACTGAACGTATCTTGATGAAATTTGATAAATAGTTGCAGTATGAGACATGGAAGGTTTTTGTATACTTTCTGAATAAATAAATCATTTTGTCATGAAATTCTGTAAATTAATTTAAAAATAACGCACCGCTTAATAAATGCGTTAGACAACATCACAGAATAGTACGTAGTGGGTACTAAAATAACAACTGACAACTAAAATTAAAACTCCGCTCAAAACCAGCCAGTATTTTTTTTCAATGTTGGACTCTGATCTCTTTGGTAACGAATTAATATTCATAATTTGATGATTTATTAGTTACAGTATATCACGAGGAGGGTACTATTTTCTGAATGAACGCGAACGAAGTTGCGGGCAACAGCTAATACTTAATATTGAGGAAAGTAGGTAGATTGTAAATGTTCAAATCATCAATCAATCAATCATCTTCAAGCCGCTACTTGTTTCTATATCTTATCACATATCGTACCATAAAACTGTAAGAATTCTAATAAAACTCTCATTCGTACAAACCTGGCTGTATCCCCAACATCAGCAGCTCATATCTTAAGTGCAGCCTAAACTCCAGACTATCTTCGCCCGGTCCGTAGTTGAGTACAGCATTAATGAAGGACATGATGGCAGTCTTAAGACCAAGGTCGTCGCGGTAAGCGCCCGTGCTTCTGTCTAGCTCGTTCACGATGCTTTGGAAGCGGGTACGCTCGCCGGAGTATTTTTGGAAGTGGACCATGGCTTCTAGCACCTGAAATATGGTATCAAAATTGCAAATAATGATAGAGAAAAATATTTATTAGTAACAAGGTTTCACTGACACGTGTTATGGGAAATCAAGTCTTCAGTTCTTATTTTTATCATGACATATTTTGAGTGGTATTCTTTTGGTAATTTTTAAAAATCAGTTTTAATAAGCAAGCAAGTTCGTATAGGCCGAATCACTGGCCCTGCCCTGATGTCAGAGGTTCGAGGCCGCCCGGAGGCCTCTGACATGGCTTGACGATTGTTGATATAGAACCAACAACCGGGGCCTACAGTGTAACGTGTTATCTGTTATAAATGCCACCCATGGTCACCCAGTCACCCAGGACTGATGACATTATTAACTAAGTGCCCCTAAGTCGTCCACCATATCTACTCGTACCTCTATAAACTACCCTAAACTCAGTGCTACAACTTATCAACTCCAATTCCAAACCTTGTATCCATCAACCCACACCACTTTGCTACTAGTTAATTCTAGAACCAACCTTTTTATGTCCTCCAGGCACCAAGCAAACAGCACCAAGGATCTCCAGAGCGGCTACTTTGGTCTTCACGTTTTCAGTGTCCAGCGACTGTGCGATCAAGTCGATGCTGGTCGGGTGGGCTAGGACGTGCGCTCGACCAGTCTGGAAAGAACGTCGTACCAAACTAAGCTCACTTTGATGCTACTACAACTAATAGTTACAGATCTAAAAGTTTAGTTGGAACGTCCAAAAGGCGTCTTTAAACTAAAAAGCTTTTTGTCTGGTTTTCGCATGTCAGCAAGAAGTAGACAAAACACTTCTTGATATAAATTAGCCCATGGATCGTTGTTGAATAAGGAAATAGACCTTTCAGAAAAACCGTTACTAAAGCGCTGAAATGTCTTGTAGGTAAAATTACTACTGATTACCGAAACCATCTACACCGAGTTCTTAAAAAAAATTGTACCCGGTTTTAACTACGGCTAAACAGGCTTACGTAACTGCGCACCAAAAGACCTGGGCCTCTAGAAAAGTTGCATTGGCTTTCAAACGATTCTTCTATTTTTCTAATCGCCAACGCTCGAACGTCAGCTACTGATTGAAAGAAATACAAGCTTTAAAAACGCCACGTGATCATATTGTCAACTCGTCAGCTAGCAGTTGAACGTTGGCGATTCTAGAAACAGAATCGTTTGGAAGCGATTGTAACTTGTATAAGGCCCTTGTTACTGTGCTTTGAAAGATAACGGAATGGATATCGCTCATAACGGAAAGATAAAGAAAGAGTGTTCCGAAACTCGAAACACCCAGAATCATGCAATACTTACAGAGTTATTCATGAGAGCCTTGATACCAGCTATGAGGTTATGCCTAGTCAGCGCGTCGTCCCTTGGCGCCCGTTGCAGTGCATCCAGCAATGCACCCAGTCCCCCTTGCTTGATGAATTTGATCACAAAACTGTGGGCCCTAGTCCTGAGAGCGGTCTTTAGGCCGTCGACTAGACCGCATGCTTCTGCTGGTGGGATACCTTCGGATGACGCGAATGCCTGGAAGAAGTACAAAATAATACCGTTTTCGATTGACATGACATGAAGTTTCTAATTTAGTTAACGTATGCTCAATTTCATTTGGCAAAATATATTGTCCCTCAAACTTATGTTTAGCAGTACCAGAATGTATCATATTGCATAATTTTTATGTGACTAATATTATAATATTATGTGGAAACTTAAAATTATTAGTAATAAGGTTGGCGACAATTAAAATGATAAAGGCTGGCCATTTGCTTGGCTATATCAATGTTAAATATTATAGAGCAAAATTATCCGATTTCTGACCCTAGTAGATTGTAAATAACTTACGTCAGCGATCTCGTTGAGAGCCTTGATGTACTCCTCGACCTGAGGCGCGGTTGCGAGCGGCAGCACCTGTCCCGGCGGCGGTCTCCGGCTGCAGTAGATCTGCCATTTCTTGGCAGCCGGCAGGTTCATCATGGCTGCCTTGTTCACCGCTGACAGATCGAGTTCTTCCTGCAAACAAATATAAAGAAATGTTCAATTCCAAATATAATACTTTGTAAGTATTTAATGACTGGCTACGCCCCCTGTGCGCTATTCTAGACTATAATCTATCTCTTTGCCAAATTTCATCCAGATCTGTTCAGCCGTTCTGGCGTGAAAGAGTAACAAACATCCATCCATCCATCCATCCATCCATCCATCCATCCATCCATCCATCCATCCATCCATCCATTCATTCATTCATTCTTACAAACTTTCGCGTTTATAATATTAGTAGGAAGTAGTGTTGAAAGATCAGCCTAAAGTTGGGAGTCTTCAGTTAACTTTAAGGGTGGGTACCGGTTCTTCACTTAAGAGGTAGTAGACAACTGTGAAAAGGATAGAGAACTACGAAGAATCCAGGCTACCATTCCACCACTCTATACAAATAAATGCAGTCGGTATTTTTGTAAATACAGAAAGCTTAAAATGGTTCAGTAGTGATCATTTTACCTGAACTAGTATCAATATATTCCAACGGTTAATCGATCATTCTGAGAACGGAAACACAGATGGACGCTAAATCTAGGCAAGTTTCCTAATGAGCTAAATTGTAATACACAAATCGTAACGTAAGGCCATTTCGAGACAGGTATTTAGGCGAGCATGTGGAACTCCCAAAACAACATTGCTAAAAGTCTTAGTTTGGTCATGCCATTCCTTATAAAGATAAAAGATACGTATAAAACGACAAGGCATTACCGCATTTTTTATTAAGTAGGTAGATGTCGTAACTTCCTCTCAAGAAGTGCGTTATATATCAAACAATAACAAATGTTACCAAACATCATAATATTGTATCAACAGTCACTAAAACCCCTCTACAGAATGAAACGACAACAACAACGAACAATAATGGCAACCATCGTAAAACAAAAGATTAACGATACAAAAACTGAAGATTCTAATCCTTTCTGTCCAATTTATTTCTAATTAGAGCTCTCATATAGTAAACTTTCTCCCTAAATAAACCACGGTAAGTACGCCTCAGGCAGAAGGCTGTTCCCATAAAATTTCTCCACTTCAAAGTTATGGGTACTTCAATTTAAAACTGGACAGAAGATAATTGACAGGATGAGTGACGGACCAGCAAATATGGCTTTAACTAACGATTGATTGAAAGTTCAACAGCAGATTTTCCCGAAGAAAACCAATAAGTCTAATGAATTTATGAAAGGGAAAACGAAACCACATATAGAGAAACGCACAAACATGAAAAGGCTTAAGACAACACAAATAACGCTTTCTCTTATCATATTTGATACTTATCCATTTGTTCAGATTGTTAAAGCTGATGCCAAAATTTGTTCTGATCATTAGTTATACAAGTACTGTTCCAGGTAACATTTTTAGATATTTAAGTAAAGAGTCAAGCTATAAAACAGATGACAGATGAATTGAATCAAAAGATACGACAGAAGCAATAAACTTTATACATGATGCTATTGCTTATCTTGACGCAGAAGGACAAAGTTTGCAAAATATCGTAAGTAACGTCGTAAAATAACTCATGAAACGTAGGTGCAATAAAATGGGAATGATAATGAGAAAGAAATAAATATTGTGATGGTAACAGTTGTTTAAACAATTTTGCTATTTATAAATGAAAATAATTACACTTCAAGTGCAAAGTTGATCGAACTGTTCTTGTTCAAGCAGTTGATAGCGTAATTGGTTAACAACGCCCTACAGGCAACTAGGCAAGGCATTTTGGTACGATTGAAGTGGAACGCCCACTATTATTGTCGGTGGAATTAACAATTTAGCACTTTGAAACATTTGGTAAGTCCATTCCATATTTATCTTAATAAACATGGAATGTCACATATTTCATAAATATTAAAAGAAGTCAATAAAAGAAAATATTTAATGTCATTATCACAACACAAGTACATAGGTAAAGTATAGTAAGTATAGGCTACGAACATAATCTTTTGTGGCTTTGACGTGGGCTTACCTAACGAAATTAATGCATTGGTATTTCTAAAAAAAAACACTTTCATACCAGAAATGATCAGGCATTTCGTAACAGCTTAATTCCCCTGCAAGAAATGCAAGTGGTAGATAGCATAATTGCTATTACGACGCCCAAGGCGACGCCAGACGTGTAATTGTCGTGCCATGTACCGGTAACGCCTACCCATTGTTGGCGGAAGTGGCGACTGTAGTTATCTAAACATTTAAACTGTTAAATCATGAATGGGCTGGACAGGTGGTCTTAACTTCGATATAAAATTAGATGATTGATATGAATGATTTGCTGTTCATTGACGAATAACAATAATGGACAAAGTGCTCGTAGTATGTGAAACAAAAGTTTGTTCTGCCGTTTTGGGCCTCTTGTTTCTAATTTTCTTTATCATTGCTAATCCGTTAATAGCTATGTTTAACGAAGTTTAAAATTCTACGCATTTAAAATAAGGCCATGGCATCCTAAAATACCAAATTCATCAGTATATTTTCTAATGTCTAAGAAAGAACTTGAATTTAAATGTGAATTTCCAAAATTTAAGAGGCCGTACAACAAACATTTAAAAATACATTAAGCCAGTTTTAAGAAACTACCAAGCCCACTGTCACCGACAAGCATGACAAAGAAAGGCAAACAGATCTCAACGATGATAAATATCGTCATGTTGAAGGAACACGCGAAGGGCTTCTTTTGTTCCGACACCGGTTATGGACAAGTAAGCAACTTTCTAATAAACTTGCTTGGGCTCATTAGAAGCCTTAGTAAACAGATAATGAGGAATATGAATGCCTTGATGAAACGTTATTTATAAAGCCTAATGGAAGGGAAGAGTAGATGAAAGTTTCTGATGAAGGTCTAGATAGGCTGGTTGCTTTAAATATTTCTGTCAACGGTACGATAAGCTTTGTGTTTTTTACTAAATGAGCACGATCTGATGCTTGGGTGAGTAAAGATCCAAATATTGCTGGGAGTGATTTATTGAATTGTGTTACAGGCTACTAAGGTCTACATTTATTTTGTGAGTTTGCATTAGCGACCATAGCTCTTTACCTAAAGAGTCAGTCATTGGTTAGATAATGACAGTGACGACATGGTCAATAAATATCTAAAGGATTGGGAACATGTCTTTCAAAAAAGAAGTATGTATACCCAGATCTTAAGAAGTACCTAAAGAATAATTATCTAGATTTTAAAGATCAAATTAGCTGCATCGCTCTTCGAAATGTCATTTAGTTTAATAAGCGAGTAATTATGATCATAATCACGATTGCCTACTTACTTAATGGCGACTACTTCTCAGGTGGTCGTTACAAGAAACATATTCCAGATTTTAGAGCAACATTTAAATGAATAGTTGGTGCGCCTTTAGTGCTTAAAAGAGCAGTGTTTATGGAAAATTGCCGTGATTAAGTGTGGAGTAGCATTAGAGATCTTCTAGGTCGTTCACCTTAAAGCACATATTAACTCACTCACACTTTGATATTTTACAGACAGGGCCTGCGTCTAGCACTGGATACGACTATGCTAAGCCGATAGTGGGACATTCTTATTCTTATTCGAGATGGGGGCGATAAGTCCTGCACTAACGTCCCGCTTGGGTGTTTTGTGCATGTCCCCCTGCCAGCACCTACCCGAGCCAACAAAACTCCTTGAAATACCGGAGTGAGGCTCTGGGGCGCTGGCATAGTTGCTCCAATGGTGTAGATGGTAACGTACATAATGGACGAGCATAATAGCGATACATTTTATTTGTTGTTATGATAACTAATACTAATGGAAAGTCAACTGTTGCATGGAGAAAGATCAAACAAAATTCAAAGAGAACATGTTTTCCTTGAAATGTCGGGGTTAGTTTTGAAATGGTAGTATGTATCCAATAATGAGTACATAACTTGTTTGAGCTTAACCTAACTCGTCATTAATGATTAATAACCTTTTAACCCTTGTTTAACCTCACCTGTACCTACTTACACAGATACCCAGGTAGTCGTAATAATGTTCCTACCAAACCTCTTTGTAAAACAAGTCGTAAAGTCATAATGGGAGAGATTAATGGAGAAAAGTCGTGATGTGAAATGCCGTAACGCATCTTAACAAAAGAATAATGATGTTAAACGAGCTGTTAATGCTAATCATCATTTCGAAAAGGCCTTTGCTCTTTCCCTTATGAAAGTCTCTACTGTTTAAAAGACGAAAACTAGTGGTATAATCTGTTTGGCAGTTATTTTCGCAAATGACGCACGTCATCATAATGATCATGCTTTCATCCACAACAGACCATTCAAGTATCGATCGAAACAATTTACTAACTGACAATGGAAATAAATATTATAGAACGTAGGTTAGATTCAGTTTCTACAGATAATTAAAACTAGTGGTTCTGTAGTTTTCCTCTACAGGTCAATGCGACCTGTAGAGGTCAACATTATTCGATTTTTCAAAAACTGACTCAACAAAAAATTATATAATTAAAATTATAAAATGATATAATATTATTCTGAAGCAGAGACGCTCGAAAAGGTGCAGTTCTATGGCGGAGCCACAAATTACAAACATAAATATTTCAATCTGTGATAACAACACACCAGAAAAAGCAGTTACAAAAACAAACAGCCTGAAGGCATAATAATTTAATAACTAACCCCCCTCTACCTGTAATTCCCCTTAAATAATAATTGAAGACTTGTGTTAACAAAAGTCACGGTCCCCGGAGTCCGTGGAGTGTAATTTAAAAAGAAAAGGCATAATAATACCGCGTTATTTAAGGTTAATCAAATTCAGATGAAATACCAAGGAACAGACGGTGACATCAGCGTGACCGTATCTGCCATAATGAAAACTAGATGACCTTTATATTTCTTTGAAAGTGAACGCAAAACCGTGGATATATCATGACCAGAGATGCAGTCGGGTCACAAAGCTTTTGTCCTATTAGATGATGAAAGGAATTGCTTCTTTGCATTAAACTGGCATTGCAACTACAATATGACAAAAAGTTTTCGAGAACTAACAATTCTTTTCGTGTGCAATCAGAAGTATCGCAATCCTAAATTATGTAGTATTTATTTAACTTTAGAAGATAATAAAGTTTTAAATATTAATACGAATAACTACAAACACGTAAAATATTATAGTAAAAGTTATAAGGCTAAAATAATATGTCAAGCCTCCAGGCCAAGAATTAACATTTAAAATGAAAACAAAGTTTGGAACTTTATAAGAGATTTAATTAACTACCAGTGGTCCCTAATAAGCCCATTAGCAAATTCTAAAGTGCAACAATTTTAGTCTAACCTGCCGTTTAGCGTCCACAACAATTTAAACGTTTAGCTTAAACCGCAAGTATTTAGCTAACTCGGTCAATGATAGCGAGATCTTAGCCATTTATGAGACGTTTATTTTATCAACTTAATTCATAGTTATTATCATCACGGGGGCTACTCCTACGCGTGAGATAAGATGAGATTGTGTTTTGGTCACTCTCACACCTATTACTATTTAAACGAGAGCAACAAGGACGAAAATTGGTGAGACTGAATCTCACTCCACAAGAATAGCCCTAGCCGTTCTCCCTTCGAGTGACATAAAAAGTTGCAAATGTAACCGATGTGCTTGATTGCAACTTCGATCTGACTTTATCGATCGAGCGAGAGTCAGCAAACGTCGCATTTATGCTTCAGCTTTGGCAAAAATGCTTTCGTATGTCCAGAGTATGAGTCTGGCCAGCTGCCTTCCGCTACAGGTACTTTTTTAACGTAAAAAAACATAATAACTCCGACATTTTGAAAACTTTCCAAAAACAGAGTCGAGTAAAATGACTGTACCTACAATTATTGAACCTGTTCACAAAATTTCACGAGGATCGGTTGGGAAATGCGACTTGCAGAGGAAGACAGCCGGACATACGTCGGCCGCGAGACCTCCGTATCAAGATATACATATAACACCACCTACTCTTTTCGTATTTCTATAAGTTCCTGTCCATCCACAGGTTACCTGGAAGAAATCGCTTTAAGCGATAAGGTCACCCTTGTACTGCCGAAAAATGTACTTTAGTTTTTAAGATTTTCATGTAGTTTTTTGGTGTACAATAAAGTTGTATTGTATTACATTGTATAACAAAGTAATCTTCGGTAAACTTCTCAACTACTTCTATTAACTTGTGCTTCGACATCCGAAAATGTAGATGGGAAATTCCGTATTTCATGCTGTACTCACAATCATATAGGTTTAACTTTAAAGTCTACTTATAACATACTAGCTTCTGCCCGCGGCTTCGCCCGCGTGGCTTACAGAAAATGTATGACGTTTTTAACTTCAGAAATAAATATTATAAGCGGTCACACTCGCTCTCAATTGAATACACAAACTGACAATATCCCAAGCAGAGCAATATGGACGAAGTTCTTTAGTTAACTAAACTATCTCTGGAATGAGAAAAGTAGGAGTAGTAGTATTGTATTAACAGAACTTAAAGCGTGTGTGAAAAGATAAAATTAGAAGACAACCGAAAGTAGATAATTGGCAATCAATAATGTTTACAACGAAAACCTATTTTTTTGTCTTTTTTAGAAAAACCAGGCTGCTCCATGAGCTTACTCTGTAGCAGGCCACGTATTACTAACCGTGTGAAAAGTATTTTAGTCAATTATGAGTTTGGCTTGAGATTTATTTATGGTCATGGCAAAGCAGACTTTGAGGGGAAACTGCACTCCTTTTAACTCGAAGGGGTAGTTCGGTGGTGTTAGAGATATTAGAGGAATCCTCAGCATAAACATAGACTCATTCGGAAACTACACCAGTCAGTGTGCTGGCAGACCTTTAGTTAAGACCTTCGAAGCAAAGACAACCCGTAGTAGGTTTTGTCTTCCTAATACTAAAGCAGCTTCTTCTATTGACTTCGTCTATTTTTGCTAAATACTGCTTCTAAGATCAGACAGACATAATTATAAATTTCATCTCCTAGCTCATCTACCTGATCTTTATTGACAGAAAATCTCTTCACTTGCCGTTTGTAATCTTCTGACAGGCTTGGACTTAATTCTCGTATTTTTCCCTAACTGATTAAGTAGGTTTGAAATTTGATAGAATGTCAGCAATATAGTTCACATATTTTACACGGAGATTCATATGAAAATTCAATGATAGCTTCGTATTTAATGTCATCTGCTACATGACTGGAGCCCGGTGTACGTATGGCGATAGGCTCACTACTTATTACATTTTGGACTATCAATTTGGATTGAATATCGTCCGCCGAAGTGAGGGTGTTGTACACCTCTTAGCGTAATGGCGTGACGTTTTACCTACTATACGTAGCTACTACCGTTATCTAGATCTGTACCAAATTCCAAGTTGCTGGCTATTACAGTTTCCAAGATAATCAGCTCACAGACATACAGACAGACAGACATCGGAGTTTTATGATAAGGTTCCTTTCACCATTTTAGTACGGAACCCTAAGAATGATAACAGCGTCGTTTGTAGTGGGTTAATAACTTTCTCAACAAAGTTTTCGGAGTAAAAAGAAGCCCTATTAGACTCTGTCGGTGGATGATGATGATGATGATTTTGGAAAAACTGTGATACACGTGCATCATAATTTTAATTGAAGAGTATTTGTACCAATTTTTGAGTCAATCGACCCAGAGAATAAAAAGTTTCATAGAAATTTGAACCCCCCATTTCCCCCCCTTAGGGGTAGTATTTCGAAAAACTCTTTCTTAGTGGATGCCTACACTGTACAAAGAACATATCCCCCAAATTTAGGTACCAGCGGTTTAGGCTGTGCGTTGATATATAAGTCAGTCAGTCAGTCAGTCAGTCAGTCAGTCAGTCAGGACTTTGAATTTTATATATATAGATATACTCTTAAATAAGACAAAATACTAGAGATTTTCAATAAGCAGGTTAACAAGCAATCAGTTCTATCGTTATTTAATCAAAATTAAATTAACATAGTTTAACAAAATACAGGGCAATTTGATAAGCAATTTCTGCTTCAATTTCTACGCTGATGGTCAACTCTCTCAACAACTCTGAATGAATAGGTGCAAATCGGTGAATGTTTCAATCTCCCGGCCCGGTGCCCGGTGGAAAGTGCCAAGTTATCTGCTAGATACATACAAATGAATACGTTTTCCGATTCGTATAAAGGAAGGGAAGGGTGCGCCAGTAGCGCCACTGTGCCGGCTCAGTATAGAACAGTGATCAAACTTTAGATGTGACATGGGTCTTACGCTGACGTAAGACGCAAGTAAAGAATTTAAAGAGCAAGTACTGTTACTTGCTATTTAAATTCTTTACAAGGTTATCTTATGATTTTATGGAACAGGAATTACTCACGTACGATTTAGTCGATTATTCCAACCATAGTTTTAACTGTATTTAGTGCTATGCGATGATCCGGTCAGTGCTATGCGAGACCCAGCCGCGCGACATACCTAGGTATGAATTCTAAACTAAACTCTACTTATCGTGATACAGCAGTTTATACTCGGGTACTTACCATATAGGTAATTTTTTTTGTAATCATGGATACCTATGTAGCTAATATCAAAGTTCACTACAGATTACCTATGTACTGTGTAATAATAATGTATGCCAGCAGTAGACGGTGAGAGCGGATTTCCATAACCTTTCCTCAGATTAGCTTGAAGCGTCAGGTTTGGCGCACAGGCAAATGAGCTTCGAATGAAAACGATTATGCGCACACGACGGTGAAATTTCAAGCAGATGTAACTAAAAACTACCTAATAACTAGGTATACTGAGTTCTAACTGAGGCAGAATTGTTGTTAAAACTTGTGATGGAAAGTTATTATTGACAAGGATATAAAAATAATAATTGAAGTAAGGTGTGAGAATGGGGCATTTTATTGTGAACACACTGTACATTGAAACAAATCCGGCGCGTCAGTTTGACAGGCCAACTGACAGGCGCGAACGCACGTGCGCTGATTGGCGATGACAGCCAAGCGCCACCGAACTTTGACACCTTGACGAGAGAAAAGTTCACACAGACACCGAACCTTGTCGTGTGAAAAAATCACGCCTGAAACAGCCTTGATGAGTGACAAGACTTGATAGTTATTATTATGGATTAATTAGCGGTAGCGATGACAGAAGGAATAAATTAATCTGTTGAGATTATGAAAGCCTGAATCTAAACAAAAGATGGAACTAACACACTTTCTAAAATATCTAAACAATAAAATGCTGATCATAAAACAGTGGTCTTAACTATACATCAGACGTCACAGACGTGGCTATGATTAGAGGAACATGAACAATAGAATACTTATAAATAAATTTACTAATAATTCATGCATAAATTAGGTTAAAAACTTGACAGCATTCTAACTTGATATGGGTTAGCATGAATGGCTACTCTAAGCTCTATACATAATGCAGTCTAGAAGTCTAGATACACCGTGACAAAAGGATCGCGGTATCTCGTGACTCGGCGAAGGCTATTCAGAAATTAATTCACGATAACCACTCGATAATGCGCTAGAAAATAATATAAACTCGTTCACGGAGCCGTATTCAAAGCCGAATGCAAATACAACGTCTGGACCTTTGTTTGTAAAGAATCTTGTTTGAAAAGTGACCGCCTGTCAGGGTCAATCGAGATATCTACGCATCGAAGCTCAAAGTTAAATTTAAAGGACTAACGAAAATAATATATATCTCAACAATGAAAAATATTATTACTATAGCCTCTAACATTATTGATGACAGACATACACCTAGCTAAGCAGATAACGTGGTAGATGCTAAGAGATAACACACTACACACATTACTGCTACATTAAAACAAATTACTTTAATAATTTCAAATCATAAATTATCTCAGCAAAGCAGCTCCCTGAGGTGTTTGCAGCCCACAAAAAAGGTGGCAGAACTTTATAGCCAAGGTACTAAGAAAGTCCATAATTATGGTCACTAGACAGCAAATTGTAGAGATGCCAATCAAGGTCCATGGACCCAGCAGGGGTCGGGAGAAAGTGCGTATGGTCAGTTCGAGTTGTCAATTCGAGACTCGCTGAGTCACACGTGTGAATAGAGATATCATCGGTATAGATCATTGTGAATTTAAACACGATGAGAAATATTGGCTTTAGGACAATCGAGATATTTGCCAACACAGAAATTTAAATGGATTTAGAAATCATGAAGATGATTTCAACATAAATGGATGAGAGTGCAATAAGTATAGCAAGAAATAAAGTGATTGGCGTTATGAATAGTATAAAGCTATGTTTTGATAAACAGAAAGAACAGTCATTCATACTTCCGATTTGAAATTTTAGCTATCAAAGTGATTGATCTCTTACCTATATCGGGAAGCGTCTGAACGAGCATTTGAAGTGTAATAAGTAAATCTTTGAATCCACAAGTCCATCATTCATTTTCATTCATAACCAACCCTAGCAAGTTTTGAGTTCCCATAATTATTAAGAAATATTTTTCAAAACCCATCTAATATAACATGATGTAAAGCCAGAATTGATCCAGTAAAAAATTCAATCTACGAAGACGGACGTGAATGAATTTAAGATAAGTGTTCTAGCCTTCTACGGATTGTAGATGAGTATGTGCAGATATTGAAGCCACGAGACTGACCCGGATAATCTGCCATTCAGATCATATCAACCGTCTGACCAGTAGACTCAGTAATGGCTGTCATCCGGAGTCGGAGCCATCTTCATCAGACGGGATTGGTACACATCTGTCATACGACATGAGAGGTGAAAGTCAACAGTATTGCGTCACCTTCTTCCCGTCTTTAATTGTGTTAGGTAATCTGATGGACTGTGTGTGATGGTACATCTAAATTACAATGACGATACACATTTTGTTACAGCAAAAAACTAAAGGAAACTTGATGACATTCTACTAATTCAAGTTTCTCATCGTTCACAGAAGTAATCAAGCAAGAGTAACTTTTACTTCCGTTTTACAGAGGAATATGTTTTTTAAATGTTAATTTGCGTATACACAGAAGAAAAAGTACCGCAATTACATTATAATATGTTTCAAGTATTACGGTCACATTACGGTGTGAAGCCGACTTAAGACAGGTTTCGGTAGCGCTAAGTGAAATTTCATTTAAGTATGTAGCCGCTTTAAAATTATAGAGCGAAAAAACGACTAATTAAATGCAGTATCCGACGGTCACTTTGATTTTTTATTAACTGATAATTTAATAACTTAATCGAGCGAAATCGATAGCAAATACGATTAAGTGGTTACTACATTGAACATACGAAACACGCCCTGTGGCTATCATATCGATGGCCCATTTGAAAAGGAAGTCTGTTTTTATCTTTTTTCATACAAGAAAAAACGCAACTACCAATTACTGAAACGTTGAGTGAGTAGATACGTAAATCTAAATGTTTAATAGCAAGTTGGCTTTATACAGAAACAAATTGTTTTTAATGATGACTTCCGGGCAAAATGATAAAAACACTACAGTTTTCAAACTAATGCAAATCCTATCTTCTTCTTATCTCTTAATATATATAAATCTCGTGTCACAATGTTTGTCCTCAATGAACTCCTAAACCACTTAACCGATTATAATAAAATTCGCACACCATGTGCAGTTCGATCCAACTTGAGAGATAGGATAGTTTAAATATATAAATATACATATAAATAATAAACGCGAACGAAGTCGCGGGGTGACAGCTAGTAATGTATATATAAATTACGTGTCACGTTGTTTGTCCGCTATAGACTCCTAAACTACTTGACCGATTTCAATCAAATTTGCACACCGTGTGCAGTTCGATCTAACTTTACAGATAGGATAGCTCACATATTTATAAATAATAAACGCGAACGAAGTCGCGGAGTGACAGCTAGTTTAATATAAAATATTCCTAATTCAATAGAAAATATTCCTAATTATTTTCTAAATTTCATGAACGGGGCTATACCTTATAACAGCGATTTGTTAAAACGATAAAGGTCCAGTAGTACTGGACGAGGTATAACGGGTCGGATATAAAACGAAGCAATTTGCGAGGCATTGAGGCCTTGACAGGTATTAAATCAAATTAAACGCCACCTACGATTTCGAACATGATTTTGATCGGACTTTAGGGCTAGCCAGCTATAAATATTATGATAAACTAATCAAAACATTACATTAGTTCAGTTTTTATTACATGGTAGGTACATGATTAACTAATATTGGGCAGTAAGAATAGCCACCGGTGGTGAATAGTGGGGATGCCTTATGATGGAAAATGAAGGTATAAAGCCATTGATATTAATTGCACTCAATACATAATATGTACATTCCTGAAATAAATAGTCCTAAATCTAAGGCTTTACTTTTTTGTATCTTTATATGTACGCAGATATAGAAGCACCATACCATATCAATTCACAAAAAAAATAGAGATCCTAGGTAAGTTATTAATGATCAATTAACTTTTCTATTAGAACAGTCCAGCCCTAAATCTCTAAGCATATTGTGAAAGTAGTCCGATAGTCCAAGCGTTCGCAGTAACTACGCCTCATCTGTCTCAACAACACCTACAGACGTTGATTTATTGCCTGCTTTATGGGAAACCATTATTGTAATGCTAAACTTTATCGCCTGCTAGGACCGTTACAATACCGATTTGAACCTAACACTATAAACTACTAAAGTGTCCAGCGGGAGTAAGTGAACCGAAGAAAAAGAATGGGACCAAGTACTGAACCCTGTAGAAGTATAATAAAATGTATGGAAACAGTACGTAACGCCTCATTAATTTCAATTCTCGACAATACCTTCGTTCCGGTCCGAGTACTAATTTATCGTCAAGTTAATGAGAAACTATTGTTGTAATAAATATGGTGCGTACTCGAAGTTTATCTAGTGCTCGTAAACATGTCAATTAAAAAACGTAGAATTAGGGTGCGAGTAACAAAAGGTTCATGCTTTGTAACATTTACTAGCTTGAATAAAATAGGTAAGTTACTGTATCGCATTGAATTAAGAATGTCAGTTGGCTAAAGGTTTAGAACATTTTCAAACGCATTGGCATGTAAAACGACAAGATTCTCAAAACGATACGCAAATCTCAACATAAACTGGAGAAACATAAAAGATTGCTTCAGCTTATGTCGACAGGCTCTTCCCAGGGAAATTGCATGGAATCGAGGACACGAGTGACGATGATAGATCCATACTCGTAATTATGACATATGTTTCTGATGAGTTTTGTGGGCTTGGCAAGAAAATCTCCAAGTTGAGGGAACTGCCTGATATAGTGACAGAGATAGTTATTGCATAAGTTGATGTAGCTCTATTCTACAATTACGAAATTAGGCATAGAATGATGGGAACGCTTCTAGTTAACGAGAGCTCGGCATATTATGAAAAGTCTCTGTAATATTGTTATGAGAAATTAACTGTGTTTGTTAAAATACTTTTGAGCTCCAAATTAACTAAAGTTATTGTTTGCATTGTTGTAGTTGATGAGGTAACATTGCGCGAGTATTATGGAATTCCTGGTGAAAATAACAATTGAACTATTACCCGCAATACAAAAACAGATTTAATTGAACACGTTGTATTAAAGATGAGTATAAGAAGCAAAAACAACGAAGCCGAGCCCAGTTACGCACTACTCGTAGCTACTACAATACATAGCTACGAGTACGTTACAAGTCGACTGTATGAAAATAGAATCCATGCGAAAAATCTCATATAGACAGTTGCCTATATGGGATTTTTTAAGCTATCAAACCTATCTAACCTAACTAACTAACGGTCCAAACTAACGATTTCACCTGAATACATATTTCAGATGTTTACTTAGCTACTAATCCAAAGGCTGTCAAAACGCGAGCGATGTTATATCAACTAAGTACATCCCTATCTGTTACAGAATCTCATACACTCGCTGGCCTCCTATTCTTGGTCACTCTTACTCTTATGACTTTTGAAACGAGAGAGACAATGACAAAAAATATCACGACTGCTAAGAATAGGGCTCCGGGTCCCTCCTGCGAATATGTTCAAGTTGAGTACTCACCACCAGCTCTGCGAATTTGGCGTCGAGCTCGTGCGGCGGTGGCATGGGGTGCGTGGGGGTGACGGCCTGCAGCGCCAGACCCCCTTCGCCCCCCACCACGCAGTACGTGATCTCGGGGGGCTCGTCATTCTGAAACATAAGGGAACATCATTAGAATTGAGCAAGAACTTAATAACCAGAAATGCTTTTGTAACTTAATTAGGTCGTAAAATCTTTACAGGTACGAGTAAGCGTTACGGTTTTGTGGTGCCATCAATTACGGTTCTCATTTATTACGGACAGATGACGCGCATAATAAGAGATCTGTGACAGCAACGAATAGGTATGGTTGGGGGTGGAAATAATGGTTTCATAAAGACCTATAGATACGGGCATTGGCACATCGGACAAATGCGTCTGATGTGCAAATACCCATAGTGATTGCTTGTTACCGAAGTCAAGGACAGTTAAAGAAAACCAAATGTTCTCAGAGAATCACTTTTGACAATCACGACACTTAGACCAAAGTATACCGAAACTCGACAAGGTGATGAATTTTTTAACCGCCTATTTTTGACAGCTATTCAATGAGTTAACATGTCAACAATGGACGGTTTAACAAATAATAAACATAGGTTTTAGACATGAGAAGTGCTACTCTGTATAGGAGAAAGAATAACATTTTAAACTGAGAAGATAAAGATATTTTTATTTGCAATAACAAAGGTAAAGCATGCGTTTGGTGGTATACAATTTAAAATATGTCCTTCAATGTTGAATGTTTAATGAGAAGAAAATGAAATCCCAATTTAATACATTTATTTTCTCAGCAAGACAAGACTATGACATACATACATACTCGCATTAGACAACTTCTATGAGAGGCAAGCAACGGGGTCAACTCTCAAATAGAAGTCTGGCCAATTTCACAGATACGTATTGTACAAGACATTTTCTCCAATTCCGATTCCATTAACTTTCCTTTCAGACATCCATCTTGGCCATACAATGCAGAATACCAATGAATATAATGAAGCAATAAAAATATGTAAATTATTCTGAGTAAATACGACGTCGTTTACATTCTGTTCGTATTAAACTGTCAAGAGTTTTTGTTTCGTTGAAGGCATTCATCAAAGAACACAATCTTTTAGCGTAATACAAAAGGAAGAGACTTGGGAACGTTGGGAAAAGTATACAAAGATGGACAGTAAAGCAATTCATGTCAATTCAATCAGAGATCGGAACGCGGTAGTGATGGAGGCTCTGAGTCGGGAGGAGGCCATGATGTTATAAAAATATTAATTGTTATAAAAATTGTAATAATTTCTGTTCTCGTTATAGTTTTTATTTTGTTATCGCTTTATATAAATTGTGGGTCCATCTCGAGCATTCATGCTCACTATCGAAGGCACCTTCTTGCGGCGGCGTCGTGTGTCGGGTCGTTCTCTTCCCTCAAATATGGTTGAGGAGAGCGATGGCTGGCACATGCGTCATACTCGTGATCGGGTGCTGCTTGCGGGTCGCTGGTCTGCTCGTGGTGTACTCACAATGCATTAAGTAAATCTGAAGACCTTTAACCTAACCTTAGATTAAGACTTAATAACTAACCCCCCTCTACCTGTATTTCCCTTAAATAATAATTTAAGATTTTTGTTAAAAAAAGTCACGGTCCCCGGAGTCCGTGGAGTGTAATTTTTTTAAATAAAAAAAAAAGCAATTCATGACTTACTCATTCGCTGAATATGTGTCAAGAGACGCATGTCATTAGTAACATTACTAGTAACTCTGTGAGCTAAAGATCTCGCGAAAACGTACGAAAATCACTATGTCCATTCAGGTTGCCTGGAAGAGATCGCTTTGAGCGATAAGGCCGCCCATTAAAAACTTAGTTAAGCCTTATTTAAGTATCTACTATTGTAATTATTTTATGTTATTAATAAAATGTTGTTGTTGTTGTTATCTCCGCCATTACGAAAAATGACCAAAAACTGAATCTATAAAAAAAATCGAATCTGGGATGCGAGCACGGACATTTAAACTGACGTTTCCAATCGACAAAATCGGTAATTTCCATACGAGTTTGTCGAATTTGCTCGCACTCCTGCTCACAAAATTTCACGAGAATAACTTGAGAAATGCGACCTGATGAGGAAGACAGCCACAGAAATACGAAAGCATTTTTGCGTAAGCAGAGACGTTTCGCTCGATTAACTGAACAAACCGTAGTGTTTTACAATAATTTTATATATAAATTACGTGTCACGTTGTTTGTCCGCTATAGACTCCTAAACTAGGAACATAACCAATTTCAATCAAATTTGGACACCGTGTGCAGTTCGATCTAATTTAACAGATAGGATAGCTCACATATATATATATATAAATAATAAACGCGAACGAAGTCGCGGGGTGACAGCTAGTATTATCATATAATCCTTCCTATCAATATTATAAACGAGAAAGTTTGTAAGAATGGATGGATGGATGTTTGTCACTCTTTCGCGCCAGAACGGCTGAACAGATCTGGGTGAAATTTGGCACAGAGATAGATTATAGTCTAGAATCGCACATAGCATAGTACTTTTGAAGGGCGGGTAATACCGCAGAGCGCAGCTAGTGATCAGATAAACCAAAAAAAAAAACGTAGCAACTTGTATCTTACTTTTTGTTATTTAAACAAATAACATTATTACATACAACAAGAAAAACAAAGAAACCCGGCTGCAAATATTGTTCCCTTCCACTATCAAGACGATTCAAATGACAACTCACATGTCGAAATCCTAGAAGCTGTTCAGGCTGTAGGGCGTGCTAAAGAAACCTCATACTTACACACATTCATACACACACTCCAAAAACATAACGCTTCTTCTTGCGCAGTCAGGTAAAAAGTAGAAAACTTACTTATTCAAAACGTAATAAAGATTGTTACACAATTTCTCAATTCCCATCGCCAGCTATAACAGTGGCTCAATATGAATTTAAGTTACTGCTTTTTGAATACCTTGACCACTATAATCATGATTTAAATTGTATTCGAAACGAGGAAGGCAGGTCTCCTTCCATAAAGGGACGGGTAAAATGTGGCCGACGAGGAAATGGACAAGCAGAAAGAACCTCGCAGAACAGCATTGAATGCTATTTAATGCGAAGTGTAGATAATTGACATGTAATTTGTAATTACGAACGGAATGACTACGCTTAGCGGTTTGTTGACGTGAAGGCTCTAATTGTGTCGCTTCTGAGTGAAACAGCCGTATTAGGCTATTTATACGTATTGCGACTAGTACTAGGATATTATGTTGGCGTGAATGTGCCGTAGCGAAAGTAGAAAACATCTTATGGAGAAAAAAAAACTACAATTCTGTTGTCTATCCTATAGCCACTATAGAAATAACTCATTAGTCCTATATCGCGTATATCACATCCTTCCTTCCTACTTCCTACTTTATATTATAAACTAGCTGTTGCCCGCAACTTCGTTCGCGTTTATTTAGAAAATAGTATACATAAACCCTCCTCGTGATATACTGTAACTAATTATCAAATTATGAATAATAATCCGTTACCAAAGAGATCAGAGTCCAACATTAAAAAAAAATACAGGCTGGTTATGAGCAGTTTTAATTTTAGTTGTCAGTTGTTATTTTGGTACCAACTACGTACTATTCTGTGATGTTGTCTGACGCATTTGGTAAGCGGCGCGTTATCTTATACCTTTAAATGAGCAATTCTTGTATATAAGTATATATATATATAATTGGAATCTCGGAATCGGCTCCAACGATTTTCATACAAATTAGTATATAGGGGGTTTCGGGGGCGATAAATCGATCTAGCTAGGAATCATTTTTAGAAAATATCATTTTTTTCGTGTTTTATCGATAATCAATCTCAACTGAAAAATATGACTCTTCCTGACATCTATTGGCGAATAATAATACTACTATTTTTTGTGAGCAACTAATTGCTTTAACGACACAACAGCAGATGGCGTTGTTAAGTAACACGAAGTCAATGAGTGTTTGCTTTGAGGTTAGACTAAAATCAATTGTTTATTATCCAAAAAACACAATTAAAAAATAAAAAAAAATACCGAGCAAAGCTCGGCCATCCAGGTACTTTTTTTATTAATTTACAGAAACTCATGACAAAAAGATTTATTAATTCAGAAAAAAGTATCCAAAAACCTTCCTTGTGACATACTGCAACTATTTATCAACTTTCATCAAGATACGTTCAGCCGTTTATACAAGCCTACAAACAGACAGACAAAGTTACTTTCGATTTTATAATTAGTAAGGATGCGAAAGTTTGTGTGTGCGTGTATGTATGTGCGTGTTTGTTTGTTTGTTACTTCTTTACGCTCCACAGGAGGATTTTGATTTTGAGGATGGATTTTAATGAAATTCGGTATGGTGGTAGTTTTTTTAAAGGTAGCACCGAAGGACACATCTAGTCTTTTGTAAATTGATAAAACAATTGAACATGCAAATCTTAAAAGCTGATTTAAAAAACGTTTCATAAAAATCACATACATTAAATTTAAGAACCGAATTTCCGTCATCAGATTTGGATTTTGTAATAAATGGGACTATCTCTAAGTAAAATCAAAAAGATTTTTTTTAATTCATAAACATTTAAAAAAAATCAACCAAATTAAGAACCTCCTCCTTTAAGAAGTCTGTTAAAATTCAGTTTATCTTCCTTTCGACCGAGCATTTCACTTAAACAGCACTTAGTATAGAATCGAGTGAGTTGTGTGAGTCGCGGTGACCTTTGTCGGCGCCTGCGTCGCGCTCAGTGAACTGTTGCCAATGTCTTGCGAATCCATTGAACTTAGGGTTGATGAGTTCACTAAAACTCAAGGCTGATGATTAATTTTTGAATACATATCATTATTTTATTTTTAGCCTGAACTAACCCACCGCTGGATAAAGGCTTTTTTGTGTACTATTCAAGATTAAAATTCAATAACAGTATTTCTAAATTCACGCTAGTTTGAAATGGGTATTCATTGTAGGTACTTATAGGTAGTGTGACCATAAATTTTAAAGAAAATTTCATTCGTAAAGATTAATATTTTAATACTAGCTGCGCCCCGCGGTTTCACCCGCGGTTAAAAAGTATCCTATGTGCTATTCTAGACTATAATCTATCTCTGTGCCAAATTTCATCCAGATCTGTTCAGCCGTTCTGACGTGAAAGAGTAACAAACATCCATACATCCATTCTTACAAACTTTCGCGTTTATAATATTAGTAGGAGTAGGATAGTAGGAAGTAGGATAGGATTAAAAAATACTACGTCATCCGAATTGGATTTTGTGAACAATTTATGAATTTGAGTTGGTTTTTTTAAACCGCTCGACCAATTTCGATGACATTTAAATGAAGAAATCACCCGGAAAGTACATCCTTTTAAACAAAAACATAATTTAAATGAAGAAATCACCCGGAAAGTACAACCCTTTTAAACAAAAACATAATTTAAATGAAGAAATCACCCGGAAAGTACAACCCTTTTAAACAAAAACATAATTTAAATGAAGAAATCACCCGGAAAGTTCACCCTTTTAAACAAAAACATAATTTAAATGAAGAAATCACCCGGAAAGTACACCCTTTTAAACAAAAACATAATTTAAATGAAGAAATCACCCGGAAAGTACACCCTTTTAAACAAAAATATAATTTGCCAAATCGGTTTAGGTGCCTTCGAGTAATCGATAAACATACATTTGAAAAAAATATTCTGACGAATTGAGATTCTCATTCTTTTTTGAAGTCGGTTAAAAACGCAAGCCAACCTTGATGCTAGGGATTAAGATATAGATCACAAATACATAGAGACAGGAACAAACAGATAACAACACTATTATTTTAATGAACGAGTGCACATCACTATACATAGTTATTATATTAGAAAGCAAGAACCGAGCTAATACACAGGAACAAACAAATCTTTATCAAGTCTAACACAAAAGCAAATAACGGAATGAGGTCACGAGCAGTGCAACAAATATTTACCCTAACCAAAGAAACAGTGGAATTTTATTGCATGATTATGAAAATATACAGCATAAAATTACCATATACTTCCACATAATTACAAAATGTGAATTTCAGGGGGTAATATTATTTGTTGAGTAGGTACTGACTTTACGCACTAGATAATTTCCAAGCAGCTATTTCCTTCAAAGTCGACGCAACTGCGGATAATGGCTGAAGTCTGATGGTTGCTACACTTAATTGAATAATTCGTTTATTTAATAAAGTATCATAAAGTATCGTAAAGGCTATATCTTTAATTTGCAGTAGTTCCGTTTTCACTTATCTTTCATATTAATACGATCCTGGATTTATTTTGTAAATAATTCTTAACAACACTCAATCTTCCAAATCAATTCATTCCCAAACTCTAAATATACGGACTATTTCGAGCCGCTTTTAACTTGGTATACAACATTGTATATCCCGTCACCCATTAAGAATACCATTACGAACACCCCTAACAAATCAATAGTTATTTTTACCTCTCTCTTGTCATCGTAAACAATTATTACATTAAACACTTTGTAGTCAAGACTGACACTGGTCGAAACATAGATTCTAACTTGATGTAACAAAGTTCTACTTTCTATGGCAAGTTATGTTCTAAGTGGCAACCCTAAGCGACTACAAGCTAATATTCCCGACGATGACTTCACCAGACCGTTCCAGACAAATGAACAAAGCTTGGACAAGGGGTGCTTTATGAGAATTTATCGATTCTAAGTAAACTGTTAAGCTGAAAGTAATTTTGGCGATGACGACATCAACGGCCACACTGCATCATTGTAAGATTTTGAATTTCCAATTAAGAATAGAATTTTTTGTGAGCCAAATATAGTTACACTTACAACAGATTAAGTCTCGAACATCTTAGATAGTGTTGATGTTAATTTAACTTATGATGACTAAACACAACATTGGGTGTCTGTAAAAGGAGTCGCACGACTTAACTCTAGCATCGGCAACGTTACCACCACAGATCTAGGATGTAAAAGATCGACAGTGACAATTCGATAGTGATACAAAAAAACATTTGCGCATGCGTGAGTAAATTAGTGTTGTGAAAAGTACTTATTAATTTATCGATTGACCAAAAATGGTCCTCCGGGTGCTTGTCGATAAATATAATCTTTCGCATACCAATTGAGTTGTTTTTTGTTCCAAGTAACACCGCTGCTGAGCTAAAATGAATATTAATCACTAAACGGGTGTTAAGCTAGGCGGAAGAGTTAGATATCAGTGTCACCATGTATCTAAATAAACATAAGAAAAGTAAATAATAAGATCAATATGATACTATCCTAGTAATTAGCTTCGAATTGTGACCCTTGACCAATTTTACTCGTATACGGATTAGGATAAGTAATGATACTTATCTCATTGGTTTTGTACATTTATTTATAATTTACATATTTATTATTTAATTAAATTAAATATAATTAAATTAGACTTGGATGTAAGACACCCTAAATGTGTAAATTGAATTAAATATTTAATACAAAAATGTTTTACGCCTCATCATTCAGTACAAACTCGGAAAAATGTCAATTTACTTTTGATGGCATTGATTCAAAAATATATGCTTTGTTTCAGGTTATGTATTGCACCCATCGCCTACCTAATGAACTTTGATAAAAACTATCGATAATAATGACGTCATCTTTTTATCCATCTCTAGTGAAAATCGAGCGTAAACTAACTAATAATTTAATGCTGAATTTCATCACCAATTCTGCTTTCATCTAGGAAATATAGATGTTACGAAGAAACGACAACAACATACCGCTGGTAAATCGGTTTTTGGAACCAATTTATGTTATGTTTTAGACAAAATTTAGACAAAAAGATCACAATGGAATTTTCATATTTACCCATGAAACGACAAATTTTGTGGGTTACATCTTGGATTCACATCACAATTGCTTTACTCACAAGATGACATAACTGCATTTAGTCACAATCGCTCTTTTTTGAGTCTATTTATAATTATTTTAGTAAAAATATAAATCATAGGAATTTTCGCGTGCTCCCAGGTGGCTCGCTGTCATTAATGACAAAAGAATTATTGACTAACATTTTATTTGTAGGCGACCTCTTTCTCTCTTGTGGAGTTTACATTTCGATGGAGACTTCTCTGTCCCACGCTTCGTTGGTCTTTTGCGAAGCAAAAAAAATCTTAGGTCTGTGGTTACCACCGACCGGTCCCATTCTTGGTAAGATCAACAGATACTATTTGTTCGCTAACAATTCTTTTAACACTTACATTTTTCTCAACACTCACGTTTGTCTTAGCACTTACGTTAGATTTCGCAATCACCAAACTTTTCTTACGAAGTGAGAAATTGAAACGCTTCTCGTTGTTTGATTTCGGCATTTCTAAAATCACATGTGCTGTTTAAAATCTTCACTTTGTTCTTGAAACGTCACTTCTAAAACCGTTAATAGCTTTAAGAATCACTGAAACTTAACATTTTCTAATCTCACATTTCTAAAACATTAATGACGGCTATAAAAGACAGCGTTCAGTAAAGACAATAAACTTGTGAGTGTAATTTCAATTAGCGTTATAAATTCCTCAGTCACAATCACAATAAACACGTCTCATAAATCTTCAACAATAAGACACAATACCGTCCGAAGACAGACGGTCTTAGTAATGACGTCCCCTATAGAAGTATAGACAAATCACCTACTTCCCGTCTTATCTCAAATACTGTCTCGCTCTAATTGCATTCGATTAATCGATAGTTAATTGTGGACAATGAGTCGCTCGGGAGCTTCTGACCCCGAAACGACAACCATTGATGAACGTTGTTAGTAAACTTAAAAACGAATATGGATGTTGATTTAAATAGAACGAAGATGAATAATCAAGCTCGATAGGATCAAGGTTTGTAGCCTCTGACTATATTATAAATGCGAAAGTGAGTTTGTTTATTTGTTTGTTTGTAACGCTTTCACGCTTTAACTACACAACCAATCATCTTTAAATTTTGCATGCACGTTGTCAGGAGTACAGAGGACGCGGGATACCTTTCATTTCGAAATTCCGAAAAATTAACGGTTCTTGTACATATTTAAAAATTGTATATTCAGTCCATGTAGTTCTTTAATCCAGTTTTCTTTGTCCAGCAGTTCAAAGGCAGGTTTTGAAGAATAAGAAACAGTGGTTAGTAATAAGTTAACTTAAAAGCCAGGACTTTTGAGTCGTCACTTTGGCTGGTTCAAAAAATTACCGTCATTCTATAAATAGACAGAAATCAGTGACCTAGACCATAGACCTATAATGAAACTGACACGACCTTTTCAAAAAAATAGAACCTAATCCGGCCAAAGTTGCAAAATCAGTTTCGAAACATATAACAAACGTTCTTAAGTGGTCTCATTGTGATATTGACAGAAGTCCACGTTATTTCATGCAATTAAAGTATATCGAGTCAACTATTGAACTTGGCATAGCACTGGCATTTATGTCATTACTCAGTTCAAGGGATATTGTTCTGAATGGTATCGTTACAGTTCGATTGTGCGCAATTCAAAAAGCTCATTACTATTGTGCAAGTTGAACAGCTGTCATGTTCAATGTACGTTGATGGCATCACGGTCACCACAGTTGAGTGAATCAAGATGGCCAAAACAAACACTAAAAACCACGCATATTTTTGAGATTACCTTTTTTTTGAAGGTACGGTTTTCTGATTCTTTCTCGTATATTATGCTTAATTGTTATAGCTTTATAAAAGAAAAAAACAAAGTTAAATCTGTATATTTATGACGTTTTGTAAGAGGATTTGCATCATTATTTCATTACTAACATAATAGGCAATCAAATAAAGCTAAATATTAAGATACATTATGTGAAATCTATAAAAACACTCATAAAGGAGTCAAATATCTCTATAAAGAAACTCGTTTCGAAAGCCTATCTTACGTTTCAGAATACAAACGACACTAAATAGCAATATATGGATGCTAATATGAAATAAATTAAATGACCTATGAACTGACCTACCGTAAAAGAAACGCAGGATGCGTAAGGACATTCACATTTGTATAAATTAAAATAGATTTGAATGAAACACATGTGGCACACACGGATCTTGATCTTGATGAAATTTACACTTTTCTCTTTTGAAATCCTAATTTGTAATGATTAGCAAGCGTAACGCTTCGGGTCAGAGTTTACTTTAATTATGCATGTGAGATTTCGAGACAGTTCAAAAGCTCCTAAAATAGCGTACGCAGTAGCGATATCTTCATAAATTATTCATGAAAGAGATGATGCCATTTCTAATGATGACAAAATTGTTAGTGACACTATTGGAGTTAGAACTATGTTAGGAGTGTTGAGATGGTTGATTTACATAATTTTGTATCATGTCATGGTTGCATCAGTAAACAAGATGACAAGATTCAAGGCAAAGAAAATATTGACTAATTGGTAAACATAAATAACTGATTAGTTACCAATAACAGACCAGGTGGCCTTCTATTTCATTCTATCTTTGTAAACACCTGTCTGTACCTCGTTGCCTCAAGTTAGTCTACAGAATGATATTAAGCTTTACCGTTAAGTTTAAGTAACGGAACAGGAACCTTCAGTCCTTGATATTTTATAGCATTACGGTGAAAGTAACACAAATCTGCCTTGCGAACGATTTCAGAACACGATACTGAGGTATTAGATTACCAGTCTAGATTCAAGATACGAGTCTCGATCTAGCTAACTGATATGTTCCGGAACAATTCTTCAAGAACATGTTTGTGAATGAGAGTACTCACACTATTTACATGTTTTTATGATTCAAGAGGATGTAAAAGGTAAGAAAGAAACTATGAGTACTGAAAGTTGTAGGCTTAGAGTTTAGAAAATATATTCTAAAATTATGAATAACTCCAGTAATACCAACAAATCTTCCTAATTCCACACCGAATTGACTTTCAATTAAGCCGTATTGACCTACAGAGGCTTACTGAGTTACTGAGGTATGATTTTATCCGCAGTCCCACAAGAATCGTTAATTTTTTCGGGATGACAGGCACACTATGTTGCTTTTTGTACCCCTGACAACGCGTATGTAAAATTTCACGACGATCGATTGAGTAGTTAAGAAAGCGTGAAAGCGTAACAAACAAACAAAATCACTTTTGCATTTATAATATAAGTTAGTTAAAGTTAGTTAAGATAAGATACTACTTGCATTTAAGGATTACAAAGTTACAACTAAAGTAAAAAGTTCAGGTCGATATCACAGAACCAAGTTAAGTTTAACGAGAATCATCAAGTCTGAGAATCATTGCTTACCTGCAGGCAAGGGCACAGCGGCCACCGCCGACGCAGTGCGTGCGGCATCTTCTTCCTCGGCGGGTCGGGCTCCGGCGGGGGCTCGCCGCACGCCCAGCGGACAAGCCGCGCGCGCGCCGCCTCCGCCGCCTCCAGCCCGCGCGACCACGACGGCAGGCCCTGTGGGACAAGAGAAAACATCTGGTGAGAAAGGATTACAGAGTTAGCTGTTAGAGTAATGTGTAGGCAGTGATCAGCAGCCCTCTTTAAGAGTGAGGAGCTGGGATCGGGTATTACTCGTATATAAGAACGGTACACAAACGATTCATTGTATACACCTGTTCGGTCCGCGCCCATCCTCTGAACGCGACCCTATCGTTTCTAAATAAATTAAGTTTTTCCCAATTTTCATGTTTTGTGGTCCTCTCAAGGTAGAGAGAGCGGGTTCGAACCTAGCCGACGGCACGCACCAATTTGTTTATTGTGTGAACATACGAGTATGTGCGTATTTTATGTCATCTGCTACGTGACTGGAGCCCGGTGTATGGCGACAGGCTCGCCATACACAGCCATATTTCGCGAACTGAATATCGTCCGGCGAAATGCGGGTGTTGTATTACACCTCTGCCAACCCCCTCGGGGGAAAGGCGTGACGATATGTCTTCTCTTATTATTATAGCTTGATGCTAGGTCCACATTTAGAAGGAAACATATTAGTTTATATGTTAGTTTTTTTTTCTTTACGGTAGTTATAGGTTTTCAGTTTTGTGCCAATAAAAAAAATATAATAAAAAACCTACTAGTGCTACGAACAGTGGTACTCGTAATTGTAATAGATAGTGTGGTTAGTAGTTACAAAGAAAGAAAACGAATAAGATGTTTCAAGTAATCCAACTCGAGCCTAAATCAACAGGTAACTAATCCGTTACAGATTACCATTTCAAAATATAAACAGTAAACAGAGTCATGCAACCGACAACCGTGGAACTCAGCCAAGGACACTGACTCTTCTGATACCGTGGAGTATATCACGCGAATGCGTCACGCAACTCATGTAACGGTGGTATTGTGCTGGTGCTAGCTCATCTCTACGATAGCGAGAGTGAAATGATCTGTGCAAGTAGTGTTACTCACAAAATGACTTAAACCAAATCAGTAAAGTTTTTGACGTCTCTAACGTTATTAGTGAAGCTTCCAATGCCATTTTCAAGTTTAATTTTTAATATTGGGACAGTATTTTGGTAAAGCTTAAATTGGCTTTTAGTGTCTTCCATTCCAAATTTTGCTCCAAGCTTACATTCGTGATCAATTTGATTATAGCTGTATCCCTACGGAATTACGAACTAACCAAATTGAGATTTAAATGGTAATGTATATTTTTGATTACTCTTTGTTATTAACAAATGTAATTTTTTTCTCAAATCTAGGTCATCATTGTAAATTATTATTTCGTGTTTCGCATAATCGCTTCGTGAACTTTTATCGAAGTCAAGAAATACAATTTTGCATCTGAGTTTTATCTGATGAGATTACAATATTATCCGATTGTAAAGGGTTCACACAGGTTCATGCTTTCACAAGTTCAGTTTCACATTACATTACTTTTTATGATAAATAGTTTATTGAAATCAAGAGTGAAACGAAGCCATGAACTAACAATGAGTCGACGGAATAACTCCTAAAAGATTTGAAAGGAAAAGGCTAAATAACAGGTACTTGAGATTTGGCATGTTCATCAGCTTTAATGTCAACGAAAGTGATTGCAAACAAATTCCTTTTTAAATACCAACACTTTGACGATAGTCATCGAAGCTTTTACGTAAAATGCGTGAGTTTGCAAATTAACTTCAATTCTAGGTGCCAACCACAAACAACATTTAAATAACTTGAATTTTGAAATATGATTTTGATATTCAATCAGTAGGTTAGATTTAAAGGTACTTAACTAAGTCCCTCATTTTTATTTTTAAACGGTTCTAACTATTAAAGAATGACGAAATAAGTTCAGTTACTAAACTGGTCCAACCCAAAGCCCTTTGTTCACATGTCTTCATTTAATAATCAATAAAAGTCAGAGATGTAAAAGCGAAAATCTCTTCCGGCAACAATGACGCAACTTTTCCGTCGGAAACATTTGTGCTTACTGCTTATCCAATAGGAATTCTCAGTTAGGTAAAAACTCGATTGAATGCTATAAATATTTATGTTGAGAATGGCTTATTGTTACATTCTATGTATAGTGCAAAGTGAATTCGTCCGTCACAGGAATCATAGAAACAGAAAAATTGACAAAAACAGGATCATGGAACGTACTTTAACATTTTCGACCTGTTAAATATGAATGGTATTGAATGCTATAAATATTTGTGTTGAGAATGGCTTATTGTTACATTCTATAGTGCAAAGTGAATTCGTCCGTCACAGGAATCATAGAAACAGAAAAGTTGGCAAAAACAGGATCACAGAACGTACTTTAACATTTTTGACCTGTTGAATGTGAATGGTATTGAATGCTATAAATATTTATCTTGAGAATGGCTTATTGTTACATTCAATAGTGCAAAGTGAATTCGTCCGTCACAGGAATCATAGATACAGAAAAGTTGACAAAAACAAGAGCATAGAACGTACTTTAACATTTTCGACCTGTTGAATATGAATGGTATTGAATGCTATATTTATATATTTATGTTGAGAATGGCTCATTGTTACATTCTATAGTGCAAAGTGAATTCGTCCGTCACAATAATCATAAACACAAAAAAGTTGACAAATACAGGATCATAGAACGTAACGTACATTTTCGACCTGTTGAATAAGAATGCTACTAAGGTCGTACATTAACAGACAATAAAACTCTGAATGAATTAAATAACAGGTCTTCTAAATCGTGATTGCATTGCATAAGTTTTACATCCATTAGTTAACCTTTTAACGCTATATTGCACTCTCTTGCTAATTACCTTAGCGTAAGTTATTGTAATTAACTCATCACTTCTCTTTGACAAGCGAATAATTAACTGAATAGGCTGGGAAACACAAAAATGTATGTAGTTTGTTTGTTTCGTTGCAAAATTGTTAGAAGATTGAGAAATGTCATGGACGAGTTTGATCGAGCTTTTGACAACAAACAGTAATTAATCACACATTGGAAATTAAGTAATTACTACACGGGTCTTACCTTAGTACCGATCAACGTTTTCACCAATTTTATTGTAACTACTAATTGGAGTGGTTCATGCCAAACTTTGAACCCGCGACCCCTAAATCAAATAATCCCTTTACAGTTCCTAATGAATGTATGTGACATTGGATGTATGTGTGTTCCAGTATCCGATGCAATCGTTTAATTTACATCAACTTCTACATGTTCCTATTACCTATAGATCTACAGTCAGGCCTAGATTAAAGGTAACCCCTTTTCATCTTCTATTATAATCATTGTCATAATTAGTCAGCACAACAGCACCATTTCCTTAAGTAATACAGGCGACACTTTTATCACGTCCTCCAATCTTGTTTACATTTCCAATAGAATCTTCTTCTCTGTTAGAAAACAATGCGACTAAACAGAAGCGTGCACAAACAAAGTGGAAATCGTAAACAGTCAGATTTATATCGCAGACGACATTTAGGGGCAGTTCTCATGCATTCCGGCTGTGTGAAATAGGGTAATAACAGTCAACTCCGCTACAGTTCTATTAGGATAATGCACGGTCAATAATTCAATACATAATGCATGTAATAAGGCTGTGGATAGAATTTCGGTTCAATTGGTGTAGTTCTTATAAGATAAATGTTGCATTTGCTGTACGCGCGTTTATATAAAGGTTGTATGCATAATGAAATGGTTATGCTTTGTTTGTCGTATGGGTTTAGTGGTCATCCTTAGAGGCGGTACCGACTAACGATTGGTCTTCTTTTTAGATAAAAAATACTAAGTTTAAGGATTTTCTACAAAACTTTTTTGAGCTTGAGATTTAAAGTGTCTTAATTTTATCCTAAACTACGGCACCGCACTATTGTATATTCATTTAGAGGTGCAATACAAAGATTCACCAGTTTTCAACTTTCTCTATATTACTTACTAGCTGCGCCCCGCGGTTTCACCCGCGTTTAAAAAGTATCCTATGTGCTATTCTAGACTATAATATATCTCTGTGCCAAATTTCACCCAGATGTGTTCAGCCGTTCTGGCGTGAAAGAGTAACAAACATCCATCCATCCATTCTTACAAACTTTCGCGTTTATAATATTAGTAGGATATTGTACCACTATTCTAGGCATTAGGCAATAGACTTATTAGTCTGAATGTTTTGAGTACCTGTTACATCATCATCGCCTCATTTTCAAGAAATTCTAATAATTGTTCAACGTTCGTATTTAACAGTCCAAGTCCCTTGATCAAACCACGTTCACTACCATAACTTCCTCTCACCGTCTTTCATCTCAAATTACCAAACGAGGTGTACATCAAAACAACAGCCGAGTCACGTATGGCAATGCTCTATTAGTGTTACGTAAGGTGATCGAGGTTAGTTAGCATGGTGCAGCGTATGTCGATAGATTCGTTACGTGTATAACTCCGATTCGATTGTTTTAGCTTTGGTCGATTGATAGAATTAGTTCAAAATGAATGCTCCGATAAAAGATATTCCTTTTGGATTGCATGTTATATACCCACTAGTATCAATCCACCTGTATAATAAATCGAATCGAATGAATCAGATGCGTTACTTTACAGAAGTTCGTCTTTGAATCAGAAACTTTTATGAATATCAAGTGTGATTTCACTGTTTAGGAAAATGGTTGATTTGAGTTTACTTGCAGTTAAATTTATTCACTACACAAATAATCAATTTTTATTTCCTTCTTACAGCTTATTCTTGGCAGCCTTTCCCTTAGTTTCAACACTTTACAATTTGACAAACATCATTATCATTAGTGTAAATAACCGTTTTCATAAAACTTTAAACGATTTACAATTTCTAATCGAAATAAAACACCATCGAAAGGCTAACAACACTAGCAACGTGATGTAACACAACAATATAGTATCACATCCGGCTGCCGTTTCCGATTCTCTGACCCGGTCTCGGACCGGCCGGTGTATTAGTATTAGTTTACATAGTGGAAGTGTTGACTCGATTGGTTTAATGCATTTATTTAATGTTGCATACTTGCTAATGGATCTGTAAACTGTGGTGACCTGTGACTCTGTGGCATAATTGTGTTACTAACATGGTTGACCTACTTTATGCCATATGCTGCAGCAATTAGTTTCAAGTTTCATTTTAAAACATTAAAACCAAAATTTCAACAGACAAGTATGCATACCTACATATTTGAACTTTAATAAAGCAACAATTAAACCCGTTATTTTTATGCAAAATTTGCAATTATTTTATCAATTATACAAGTATTTTCATTGTTTCACTCGAATCCGATGAATTTCCTATTACAAAAAACAAGCAACTAGATTTTAACCAGGATATGGCAAAAACCATTGTACGCGTTTCAATTATTCAATAAATCCAACAATGGCACATAAGCATGTTCTAGAAATGGTTATCTGCATAACTTGGCACAGCAGTTCGCATGCCAGAGGGTTCAAAGCCAAATTGCGATTTGAGATAGGCTTACGACACACTTTGCTGATTTATGTGTGGCGGCTGTTTTAACGCACACTGCATACCTTATATTCTTCAAATTGTTGTCTTATCTAGCGAAATCAAATCTAGTTTAGTTCGAACAAAAACTACGGTATCGGTTTCCTATGAAATTTAAAGTTCAAGGGCTATTGTGATATAAAGACCGCAATCTTCATATCTATATTATTCACATTTATTAGATCAGATAGCTCGAACGAAATAAAAATGAATTCTGCTACGATCACTTTAAAATCGTCTATCTTTACACATATTAGTGTCTAATTTTCATGTAAAAAGACATTGCACTGTTATTTTCAACTTGTTCATTTTGACGACTGTCTATAGGTATGTGGTATGAATAATTCATCAACTCCGTGGCATCGTTTGCTTTCAATAAGGGCAGGCGTTCGTTATAGCAATCACAATTTATTACTTGTTTACTTTTGTTCCATTGGCTGTGTTGGAGACACGGATCTTTAAAATGATACACTTTTTTTTCAAAGACAGCGGGAGACGTTTGATTGAAATATAGTAGAAAAAGTTGAAGATATAAGGCAGACGGTTTCTGAACAGGATATTGTAGATGATAACGATTGATAAGGGGCACAGTGTCGTGATTTTGGAGCAACAGCAATAGCGCAAGTAGTACGAAAGCCGAATGCGATGCAAAACTGTTATTGCTCATATTAACTTCTTATGAAAGTGAAGAATTTCAAAGTAATGTTTTCGTACGCTACGTATGATTTAATTTTGAAACGAATACGCATAACGAGCTAGAGCGAGATAATTAAGATTTTACGATCATCATTATAATTAGTAAAACTATATTCTAGCTGAAATTGAGATCAATAATATGCGAGAACCCAACAATGATGTCAAGGAAACGTTATATAATACAAAATTTAACCGAAAATTTAATCTGATGTAATAAAAATTGCTACTAAAGATTTTATGGCAAATTTGTAGGTGAATAGTAATGTTATTTAATTGCATCACTTATGAACCAAAAGCTTGATTTTATGAATCTGGAATTACATAAATTAGCATGAACTACAAGTTTTGATGATTATAGATAATTGCAAAGATAAAAATCAAATACTAATAACTATGAGTGAACTTATTCTAGAATCCAATTTGCATCTGACCTAAGTGATTGGGCTCTGAACCTACCACGCAGATGATTAATGCATAATACCAAAGAGGACATAGCATGCTAATAGCGGTTCCAAATGTTTTTGCTTGTTACTTTCGGAATTCGATGTCAAGATGTCAAGGCTACAGTATAAGGTTGAGGATTATCAAAGCCAATTTGCTAATTGTTTATAGTTTAATTGTTTTATGAATGTTTCTTTGTTTCTGACTCAAATAAAAACAAAGACTAGAAAATTTCGAAGGCCAGCTGACATTTAACTTTTATCTTGAAAGCTGCACACAATCAAATGGCACAGAACACAAACTAGATTCAAGATTTTGATTTCGTAGAAATGCATCTTGACTACATGATGCGGAAAAGAGTTGTAAAAATAGCTAGAATATGAAAACGAGATTTAGAATATGTGTGTGTGTGTGTGTGTATGTGGTGGGCATGTGCTATGGTTCTGGCAACCATAGAACAAGCCCACTGCCCCTTTTCGGGAATCACGTTTAAATGTAATTAATGTGCCTACTCTTCACTTTATGTGGGTGTCCGATTCTTAAGCTTTAAATAGTTGTAATAAAGATGGAATGGCTTTTGCATTTGAAGTGGTTGACGGTACTTATTCACTTTCACCTGTACATCCTCGTCAACCGTCACCTACGGCTGCCTTTACGTGATCATCATCACAATGGTGTCCTCTTGACACACTGACGGTCACTACGTTCACGGTCACACGAAAGTTTACAATACCTATTGTGGTTGATACACTTTTTATGCCTTCTACTGCTAGGGTTCTAGTTTACTGTGAACGATTTAAACTTTACCCGGTAGGTAACAAATTTCATTGTCAAATAATTATAGCTTTTTTAGAATATTCTTACCTACAATTTTTTGTGCGCTCATAAGATCTTTAATATACAGAAGGAAAAATACTCCTGAATATGTTTCGATACAGTTACTTAGACTCAATTTATTCCAATGTCCATATCTCGATAAACATTCTATTGGCAGACCAACTTCGCCCCAATTCAAACATTGAGATGTCCTTGGCCATTAATCAATTTCTTAGCAATAAATCCGTTCCCGCTCCAAATTCTCATGCTATTGAAATTCACCGAAGCATTGATTAAATGTGATATCAGTTTCGCCACACGGAGTATTGTTCGCGTGAACTTTGCATGCGGCATTTAGAAGCATTACGGCTGATCCGAGGACTGATAACTGATGCTGCTATGTGTGCGTGGATTGTTGTACTTTTGAATGTGCGGCGTCAAAACGACAGCATCATTATTATCTTTAATATCTACACGAGTCTACCACTAGTTTTGATAGTTAGCTAAAACTTTATTCGTTTGGCTTAGTACATTTAATTTAGTTCCTTAACGTTTCCGCCAGGTACGCTATATTAAAATGTATGGAGCCAAAAAAAAAACTAAACTAAACTACAGAACTACAAAAACTCATGGTAAAGGTACAAATTAGTAGATTTTTGTATAAGTTTATTTCCTATTGTTAAGTTAAAAAAAAAAAATGTAAAACTGAATAGGCTAATAATAGTGACCACAATCCCTGTAGGGAGGGCACTGTACGCCGAAACACAGGCATAAAGCCTAGTTCGGCAACAGTAGACTTTAACCAAAACTCATTAAGCTAGCCTTAATAATATTATATAATTGTACACTTTTTAGGAAATAGATATTATTATTATAAAAAAAAAATTCATTATTCTTATTTTTGTCTGTCATATTTGTTTCTTCAAAGTAAGTAAGTTTTTTAACCAATCCTCACTATGCCTCCAATTTACTATTAATTTCACAAAGACTTAATAAAGGCTGCTATTTTCGTCCTACATCCTACCTACGTTAAAACTTTCACAGCTCTTCACTTTTAACCCACACATATCACAGAACGACCCAGACCCCACCAGGAAATAAATATCTTCTCGATAAACATAGGAATTTGCTGTATTGCAGTAAAAAGGTCAAGCAATTGACCAATGGCCGATTTACCCACTGACAGACATGCGATGCTTCAACGAATAAATGGGTAAAGCCCGCAAAACGCTTTTCATGTTCCGGCGAAAGCTGAACTGTTGAACAGTCAACAGCTTGTTACTCATCGTCCAAGACAATGGTAAGTAAGCCAACCTGCCTCCGGTGGGTAGCTAAAAAGTTTTATTCTCATTTAAAAAGCTAATCTAATAATCTAATAGCTAATCTAATGGAGAGCCAATTCTGTTCACGTTAAAAAGTTCAAGTCAATCTTAATTTATGTTATAAAAGGCTCGTAAATGGGTAATACAATAGCGTTTCTCCCCGTAAATTAGCAGCGGTCTTTCTGAATAAGCCCCTTCCTGTTCATTGAATCGAGACCATCATCGTAAAGTAATTGGAATAATCAAGCATCCTGAATAAACTTCTTAATAATGTAACGTAAAAATCTCCGATCATAATATCTGAATGTACCTGTACATTTCGAAGTGCATAAAGGTTATGGACAAACTCAAATAGAAACATGTTAAATATCAAATCACATTAATTGTACAAAGTACATTGAAAAGGAAGCTGCCAAAAATGTATACTGACAATATAAAAACTATGTAACATTCAATTCACTTTTCCAAACTTGACACGAGCCCCGAAGGCACGCCCACGTCCTTTATAGACTCTTGACCTTTCATCGGTTTTCTTTCCGAACTCCCGCCAATAATTGGGCAAACAAGATTGACCTCACTATTGTATTGACAAACCACTTTGACCCGAACTTGTCCTTCTGCAGATTGAATTACAAGTTGTATTTCTTTAGATCTGTTAACAGCTCTGTGAATATTGGTTGTTTATAGGATTAGCGATGGACCATAATTTGTTGTGACATTGATGATATTATTCGAATGATTGATTCTATTTTTAACAGACTCCAAAAAAGGAGGGCTAAGCTATCAACAAAAATCTAGAAATTGTTTACAATATCTAATTCAAATGACGGGAATTTGTTTTTTTTAAATTTAAAAGATTATTTTTTTAATTTACATTCTTATGAAATTAAGCAAGCTCCACTAATCGTCTCTGAACTACTTAAATTGTACAATTAAGTCTAAGTTTTGACAAGTCAAGTTTAAGTAGTTACATCCTAGGCCCTATTCAGAGCGCTAAATTGCTAAATCTAAACTACCTAAAAGTATTTATGTTCTTGTCTAATACGCAGCAATAACAAAGACATATATTTTTAGCTAGTTTAGATTTAGCAATTTAGCGTTCTGAATAGGGCCCACTATGAGGTTTTTGCTATCAGGTGCAATGCCAAGAGTGTCATCGCATTGAAAATCAAAGTGTTCATGAAGTTAATAATTCAAACAAATTCATTACACATGCAGTTTTATCATTACTGAATGAAGACAATGGCATGAATTTCAAATTAGAATAAAACCAATTATGCATGATGTATGAGAGTATAATGTGAGCTATCGAAACTTCGGCGGCTTAGGTAAGTACAACACGAGTACGAAAGTATACACAATCCTTTCGTAAACAGTCAGCAGTTTAAAAATGGGGTACTTATATCATTAGAATTTTTTAGAGGTTTTGCTTCTGAAAAAGAAGACAGAAACCATAACAAATCAACAAAAATCTAAAAGTTGTTTACAAAATCCAATTCAGATGACGGGAAATCGTATTTTTAATTTTAAAAGATTAGAGAATTTTATTATGTAAGTAATTTTTATTATTACCCAACACGTTTTTTAAAACTGCTAGACCGATTTCGATAAAATTTAAATGGGACTACCTATATAAAAGGAATATCTATTTCCCTATAACCTATATCCTATAACCTATACTTCTTGAAACAAAAAAAAAGAAAGAATTTTCTGAATCGGTTCAGGCATCTTTGAGTAATCGGGGAACATTCAAAAAGGTTCCAACGTATTGCGAACCTCCCACTGAACTCGGTTTAAAATATTGATCACTGAAACATGAACATATCCACAGCCAGCGCAACCGATTTCAAGACTTCAAATTGAATTATCAAATATTTTGAAACTGCAATAAAGGAATTCTGTTTACACTATTGTGTTCTGCGAACAGAACGAATTGTTGTGATTGATTTTTGCGAATAGACAGTAAACATTCGATATCGGCAGCGAAGTAGAAAGTGACGACCAGTGGTCCATTCGGTGCCTTTTCGGTGCATTATCGAATTTGCGACTACCCGTACCTAATGAATAGAAAATACTAGTTATCACAGTGTGTAGATGTTGCGAATTTCACGTCAAATTCGTTACAGGTTCAACGAGCTTACATAATTTTTAATTTCATACTTTGTTATCATTAGTTATGCTATCTTCATAGGCATTTATAGTTTGATGTTGCAAAATAAGATAGGACTAATCAAATATCTGTAGGATGATTTGATAATAGAAATCGATTGAGTTGGGAAAAAATATGACGAAGGATGAGACGTCATAGAGGTAGGATGAGAAAGAAACTACCAATTTTCACGTCAGATTTGTTATGTTCAGCAAGTTTTGGCGTACTTTATAATCAATTATTATATAAATAACTAGCTATCCTATGTGCTATTCTGACTATAATCTATGCTATTTAGACTATAATATGTGCTATTTAGACTATAATCTATCTCTGGCCAAATTTCATCCAGATCTGTTCAGCCGTTCTGGCGTTGAAAGAGTAATAAACATCCATCCATCCATACATACAAACTTTCGCGTTTATAATATTATTATTAGTAGGAAGTAGGATACGATATACAACTAATAAGTAGGATTAGAAATATCATCGTAATATTTTAGTCACGCAACTTTAAAAAACGTTTTGACATAAATCTTGTGATTATTATAATCGACCGAGCGAGCGATAGTGAGCGAAGCGTCTATGCATCAACTTTAACAAAACTGCTTTCCTATCTCCGATCTCCGTCCGGATACCTGTCCGGATCTTTGTCTTCCTCTACAGGTCACAAAAAAACTCTCAAAATTTCACGAAAATCGGTTCAGGAATGCGACATGTTGGGAAGACAAACGTCAGCCGCAAGGTCTACAGCTCACGGAGTAATTAATTAATAATTAACTAGTAATTAATATTACATAGATGGAGCGGATTGGAGCATCATTGCATACCTACCATACATTTTTAAACATAATATTTTATACCCAAACTTCAAATGTACCTTTTGTAGCATATTCTGTGGCAATGGAAACACAATAAGTAATTAATTCACCTGCACAGTGATTAGCTTGTGCACCGTCGTTACAAAACGTATCGCGTTGCAGCAACTGTGTCAACTTTGCATGCACATTGCAACTTGTGGTTTTGCATGTCGATAGTGTGTAATCACACGGTGGGTGGTTTCAGTTGCTGAAAACGTTCAAGTACCACAAGCCGGCAGCCTTGTTGTCTAATTGACAGGTAATTAGAATCGGCTTAACTTTTGACATTCGAAAGTAAGCTGTAACCGCTGGATTCAGAGATGTTAATGAATGAAATGAAATAAAATGAAATTGTTTTTATTCCGGATTGTTACACCCATATTAAATAAATACAAAATAAATAAAATAACTAATATAATAAATAAAATACTAATTACTTATTACTAATGATTACTCATGCTATCACTATGTAATTTATTATCTGTATCTATGAAAATGTAGTCCTTAGTAATAGATTAAGTAATAATTAAAGTCTCTAAGAGCCGCATGCTAAAAACGCTTAATCGTGAATCTCGATTTAAAACTGATTTTGCCATGCATAAAAACAGTTTAAAATCGAGATTAATGACTGAGCGTCATTTTAGCACGCAGTCCTAAGTGGTTAGTGTCCAAACGTAGCCGAATACGATTATAATTTCGGTAGCAATAAGGCTATAAGGTCTAAAAGACAACTAAACCATATAAATTGATCGTCGTAAATATAACTCGATGTGCTCAATGCAATTACTGACATTTGAAAATTTTTATTATGATACAATTGCTTCACTGTAATTCGGCTGAGTATAAGCCGGTATTTTCAAACACATTTCGATTTGATTGTACATTATCTCAAAATAAAAAAAATCTTTGAAAGCAGTACAAATTAAATACCTACTTATATTATATTAGAGCCATTTAAAGACACTAAATCAAAAAATTAAGCCAAATCAATCACTAGCCATAGTTAGAGCAGAAAGCAATCAGTTGCAAAACACAACCTTGCGAACTACTTAACGCACTTAGCACCGAAATAAACAAACTTAAACAGATACCTGCATTAGACGCGAGGTTACATTAACCTCTGGTTAACGGAGCATAATTAAACCATCGATCATGGTGAGGTCGTTTCCACTACGTCGGCTTTTTTATTTACTGAACGGAACCACTGCTCTAGCAAACTTAGGCTCGCATGCTAAAACGACGCTCAGTCAAGAATCTCGATTAAAAACTGGTTTTACCATATTATTAACAGCTTTAAATCGAGATTCATGACTGGCTTAAACTAAGCTAAGTATGCGTTAAGAGATGTAATTCTAAATTGTATCTCTTTTGTGATCAATAAATACTAGTGACTCTATGAGCTGAAAACCTCGCGGCTGGCGTCCATCCTCTCCTACATGTCGCATTTCTCAACCCGTTCTGGTGAAAAAAACATTTATTCGCTAGTTTCAAAATATCCAAAAAATTACTTGACAAAAAAATCTGTATAAGAATCGAACTTACAAAATTTCAAGTGGATGAGAAATGCAACCTGTAGTAGAGGCAGAGAGCCGGATAGACATCCAGACAAGAAAGTATTTTGCCCAATCTGAAGCAAGCTAGACACTTAATGCTCGCTCAATCGAAAAGGTTATAAAAGATAATGAGAAGGTTTGTCAATGTTCACAGCCAATGCTTTGTTTAAGTTGAACATCATCGATGTATATTTCTTTATATATAGAGAGAGAGCGATCTATCATAATTCAGAACTGTCAGTCAAAAATCGCCTGAATCAGAACGAGACCCGACATTTAACAATACGCTGGTAGAAGCATTCAATGTCACAGGAAGCTAGATAAGCAACAGTTAACCAATCTAAGAGTTAGCAATATTTCAACAAAGAATTGCACAATAGGCAATTTTTCGAATGGACTTTCCCTTGCGCGAAAATCTGTTTGTAATCTTTACGTCAGCTTTCCGCGTTCTTGAGTTAATAAAAATAATTGCAGTTAGAAAACAAGTTTATTATGATTAGGTGCATAAATGTCTATGTATTTAAATGTAGCGTAAGTAGCCCTACAACTTCATTCGCAGTGAAAAATTATAGCAGTTGTCGAAGACTAGAAATATAAAATTGAGAAACGGGTTGCATGGAGTACTTTGACAAAAGCTAGTCTAATAGTAAATTAATGTGTGTGAGAGTAGATGAACATGTAAATAGCAACAATGTTAAGTACTAAACTGTTGCCCCCTTAGACGTTTTATTGCTGCGGAATAGTCACAGTGTTTTGTCTTTTTCGATCGAGTTAAAAATCCAAAAAGGATGAAAAGGATAAAACACTGTTTAACTATTAAAGGCAATGCAACGTTTATTGGTAAAAGGGTAAATGTCCCATAAATTTAAAATACAAAACGCCATCATCGAAAAGTTCCATTATATTACTGACAATAACACGTGGCACACCGATTACAAACTAGCATGAACTACTAACCATAATGACCACTTACGAGCAACCTTTATTCGGGATCCGAGACAATGCTGTGACTAACATTACAGCTATCGCTTCAATCGATTTACATGACTATCATTGACTGTTGACACCGGTAACACACCCGTAGAGTATTGAGAGAATTCCCTCACGACTTCAGGCACGTGTTCATTAAGGTGAAGTCTTTTGTTTTAGTAGATTAGTTTCGTGATCGAGCCGAGGAACAAAAAGTTGTTTAGTTTGCCAATAACAATTTATTAGTAAATGTTGGTAGATACTTAGTTAAATTTCGGGAGCACTTAATATGTTTTTTAAAAACTAAAATAAAACTAGTAGAGTAGTGTTGCCGATTCTGAGGCAAGGAATATACTGATCATAACTTAAAACTAGAGCCCAAAGGCAGACTTACAACTAGGCCGGTGGTCCGGCTGCGAGAATGCCGACTAGGCGCTGATAAGGCTCGCACCGGTGCGGCCGCGTCTAGACGCTGAGTAAGGCATTCCCGACTCTTAGTCTAAACAAGTCTTAGGGGCAGGGGGATGCATAACTACTTATCTAGTACTTGTCTCAGTACAGATAATGTACCTCAATAAGAACATAAATATCTACTAAGTATGCTGCTAAGTATCTACATTGTAAATTCTGAATCTCATAGTTTCTATAAGATTCAGAATAACATAATCATATTGCTGTATAAAAGATTCAAATTACATAATAATTATCACCTAATAAAATTCAACACAGCCCCAAATCTGAAGAAATCATCAAAGCTCAAGCAAACCTAGATCACTAAGGTAGTAGGTAGGTGGTAGCCATCGAATTTGTTGACATCGATACGAATGTGGCAAGAGAAACACTCGAAGTAAATTAATAATATAATAATATAATAATATAATAATATTTATTTCCTAAAAAGTGTACAATTAATCTTATATAATATTACTATGGCTAGCTTAATGAGTTTTGGTCAAAGTCTACTGTTGCCGAACTAGGCTTTATGCCTGTGTTTCGGCGTACAGTGCCCTCCCCACAGGGATTGTGGTCACCATTATTAGCCTATTCAGTTTTACATTTTTTTTTTAACTTAACAATAGGAAATAAACTTATACAAAAATCTACTAATTTAACAGGTGAGTAGGTATAATGTTCCTCTTTGTGTATAAAATGTTTGTGTAAGGTGTGTTTAGCGTGTGTATGTGTACGTGGCATCGTAGCATATATCCGTTTATGTCTAACAGGCTGGGTCGCGGTGATGACTACATGTGTGTGTTTTTGAATGTGTATGTATTTATGCGCATGAATGTGTGTAAGAGGGTGTGTATCATGAGTTACTCTTATTTACAACTAAGTAAATTATATTTGAGTTTGTTTATTATTTAATCACTTCTATTAATTTCTCCGTTTCTTCGCTAGTTAGCGATTTTAGCCATCTCGTGGTTTTACATTTAACTTCGTGTTTAGATAGATTATATATATTTTGAGATTTGTTTATTTTATTATATAAATAAGGACCAAGAAAAACTAAAAATCTTTTAATGAACGCTGTGTTTATTCTATAAGGAAGTCTGCAGACATCGTGCTTTCGGCGATTAGTTTGTTTCTGTAGATCATAAACAAGAAGAGAATGTTGTTTTAAAATAATGCTAACTATAAATAATTGACGTACCGTGAGGACATCACAGGATTTATACAAAAGTGCGGTATCAAACAAAATTGGTCTACCAGTACTTATTTTCAGAACAGTACGCTGAGCAATCTCAATAGGGCGCAAGTTCGTTTTGGGAGCTCCTCCCCAAGATGATATGCAGTACGTTATTAAGGACTGACAGAGAGCAAAATATATTTGTTTGATTATTTCTGTTTTAGCAATTAGTCTCAGTCTTTTAAAAACAAAAAAGGTTTTACGTATTCGTTTACTTAGAGTCAAAATGTAATGTTTGAAATTTAGATTGTTATCGATAATGATTCCTAAATATTTTATAAAAACGGTTGATTCTAGAATTTTGCAATCACAAGTTCCTGAATTTGTAGAGAGACATAATTTAGTATGAGCAGCTATGTTGTGATCATTTCCACGTCGAAAGTTAGTAATGGAGAAAGTGAGATATTTTGTTTTTTCTGTATTTAAGGACAGAACGTTATCATTCAGCCATGTAGTAACCTTGTCAAGGCCAACTTGAGCAGCTTCATAAGCCCCTTGCCATGTATTTCCAGTAAACATTAATACTGTGTCATCTGCATATGAGATAAGTTCACCGTTATAAAAATTAAAGGAACATAAATCATTTAGATAAATTAAAAATAATGTAGGTCCCAAAATACTTCCTTGAGGAACTCCGTGCGTGACTGGTAGCCTGTCACTAATATAGTCTCCAACCTTAACACTCTGAAATCTGTCAGTTACGTAGTCCCTAAAAAGTGCAAGTTGATTATCTCTTATGCCAATCTTCTCAAGCTTGGAAACAAGAATACGGACAGAGACCGTATCAAATGCTTTAGCCAGATCTAAGAAAATTGCAATGCATTTTTTTCTGTTGTCTAAGCTTTCCGATAAATAACTAGTTAATTTATGTACCGCATCATCCGTTGATTTACCACGACGGAAGCCAAATTGATTACTGGACAAAATGTTATTCTGTTCTAAGTACTTAATTAACCTATTATTCATTAAACGTTCTAATATTTTGGAAATAGAAGGTAAAATTGAAATTGGCCTGTAGTTGTTAATACAGTCTCTGTCCCCATTTTTGTGTATAGGTATAATGATAGATCTTTTAAGGTCTTTAGGAAATATGCCCAACTCAAAACTAAGGTTAAAAATGTAAGTAAGAGGAGGGACAAGAAATTCTCTAAATTCTTTCAGAAACTTGTTAGATATTCCATCCCATCCAATCGAACACTCATTTTTTAATCCTAATATAAGCCTTTCTACTTCCTCTGGATCGGTGTCTAGGAGGACAAAAGACTTTGAGTCGCTTATCATACACCGATCTTCTGTTAGATTAGTAGTAACTGGAATTATACTCTCTGCTAGGTTTTTAGCAACATTTACAAAGAATTCATTAATTATATTGACTGATAAATTTGGAGAATTTCCGATATTTAATAGCTCTTTCGGATATTCATGTACAATATTTGTACCTGATATTTCCCGAACTGCAGACCATATTTTTTTTGGATTATTACCAGCTTTTTCTAGTTTATCTTTATCGTATGCTATTTTCGTTTTCTTTATGAGTGAGTTACAGAAGTTTCTGTAACGAGTGTAAGTCAATTTTAAAATGTCATTGTTTGGAGAGTTTCTGATTTTTTTATGCAATTGGTCTCTGTTACGAATACATCTAAGTAATCCTGTTGTCATCCATGGTTTAATAATTTTTTTGCGTCTAGAAAAAGTAATAATTTTTGTATTCTGTTTTATTGTAGTTTTTATCTGTTCTATCAAGTAGGACAAAGCGAAATCCGGATCTTTTGATTTGAATAAAGGACATAAATCTATATTTAGAACATCTTCTTTTAGTTTCATGGTGTCAATTTTAGAGTAAGTAGTTTTTGAATAATTCCTAGTTATGTTACAATCTAAGCATAATAAAGTAGGTCTATGATCTGTAATATTTGTAAGTGGTACTAGAGTAATTGCAGGAAAATTGGTTTTTACAATTACGTGGTCTAAGCAAGTGCCACTTTCTTCACGTGTCACAAAAGAGTGTGCCGGAAAGAGTCCATGGTATGCCAATAAATCCAGGTAAAAACCACTTTCCTCGCTATTTTTCTCTTGGTTTATAGATATATTAACATCCCCAGTAATTACGATATTTTTTATTGAAGATAGTTTTTTGAGTACGTTATCTAATGATCTTATAAATTTGTCAATCTTTTTAAAGGAAGGAGATCGGTATATTGCTAAAATAACAGTATCTGCATCAAGTTTAATCATTAGGCAGTTGCCTTCCTCAAATGATGGTTCATCATAGGAAAAGCTTAGCTCCTGCTTCACATACACTACTACACCATCATTCCTATTGATGTTTATTTTTGAGTCAATTGATCTATATCCACTCAAAGTCGGCACGACAGGCAAACATTGAAGCCAGCATTCCGTCAAAACAAGTATATCGCAGTTTATTTTAAGTCTAGTTAAAAGTATTTCAAATTTGCTAATGTTGCATCCAAGACTTCGTATGTTTTGAGCCAAAATAGAAAGATTTGATTTAGAGTGGGGAAGAAATTTCATGCATTGTTCTATGTCACATTCATATGCTCTCGACACTTCTGTGTCAAGTTCATCTGTTAGTTGGGTCGTGGTACCCATAATGAGAGTAGAGTTAGATCGATCGTGCTAGGAGTTGGAGTTTTGATACGGAGCTTATCGGAGAGATTATATAGCAATGTTTTTTCTGTCTGTATAAGTTTGTAATTGTGTGTTGTATCTCTGGTGTTTACGCATTTAAGCTGTGAGTAAGTAAGGTGTGTAATATGATAGTTTTTGTTTGTATCTAGACCTAATGATATTTTACATAATAAATAACTTAATACAATTGAATTGTTGACCAAAGCTAATATGCTTTTCCCAGTCACATGGTTAACTTCTTGATTCATTTTAGCCATGATTTGCACAATATCTAGTCATTGTAGTTTTCGTAAGTTTTCTAGATCCGCATTGCATTCTATCTTGATTTGTGGTAAATTGTCATCTTTACGTAAGTAAACCATGCCACGCGAGGTCCAACAGTATTTATATCCTACAGTTTTTTGGAAGTTGCGAGCCAAAAAGAATAATCTCTGCATTTTTTGCGTCAGGGTTTCTGACACAAAGATTGGCTTAGCTGGTATTTTAAAAAGCAGGTGAGTTGTATTGAGTTTGTCACCTTTAATCTTATTTTTGTTGAAGCTCTTTACAGCTGTTATTAATTTTTCTTTTAGTAAGGTAGTGGTAAATTCAGTAATTACCGGCCGTTGTGTAGAATCAGCTGAATGCGTTCGATACACATCTTTTATGTCTGACATTCCAATCTCTATGTTTAACGACTTTCCCAGATGTCTGACGATATCACAAAGGTCTTCCTTGGATTCAATTTTTTTATCATTCTTAGGGATATTTCTTATCTCGATACCCGTCGATCTCGACCATCTTTCTGTCCTTTCCAGTTTATCCTCTAGTTGAGCAATATATTTAGATTTTTCTTGCACCATTTTTTCTAGATGTTGAATTTTTTTGATAAACTCATCATTTTTATGGGATAATAGTTCAACCGTCTTAGTCAAATCATCATTTTGATCTTTAACAGAGCAAACAATGCTCTTTATTTCATTGAATTGTTCATCTTGTTTCTTAGACAGCGCTTCCAACGATTCTTTGATGGAAGCTGCTATTCCAGTGTCCTGGCCGTCGTGCTTCCTTTTCTTGTTGCGTGCTAAACGCAAGTCTGGTTCTGAATCATAGTGCACGCTGTCCTCAATAGATGTAGCCATGCGGGCGCCGGAATGCACTGGCTTATTATCTTTCGTTTTAAGTGGTTCTTCTCGTGACTTAATTGCCGGAGTAGAAGGTGGGGTACGTTTTAGAGGCATCTTGTACCAGGAGATCAGCAATCAAAAAGGTTAAAGACGGATCCAAAAATTTAAATATGAAGTTGAAATAAAAAAAAATAATAATAATAATATTTGTTTCTTCCAAATGTATCAGGGACCCAAGGTAGCGAAAAGGTATCCAAAAATAAATCAACTGGTGGTTGTCATTCGTTTCCGCGCTGGTAGTCTTAATTATACTCGAAGTCTTCTAAGGTTTTCGTCTAAAAGTACCAGGATCTCAGAGTTGCGTGAAGCTATGCGATGTACTCGTAGTTCAACAGGTGGTTGTTATTTAGTCACGCGCAGTGGGAGTGTTCAATGTATGAACATATCAACAGGTGGTTGTCATTCGTTCACGCGCTGTGGTAGTCTTAATTATACCCGAAGTCTTCTAAAGTTTTCGTCTAAAAGTACCAGGATCTCAGAGTTGCGTGAAGCTATGCGATGTAGTTCAACAGGTGGTTGTTGTTTGGTCACGCGCAGTGGGAGTATTCAATGTATGGACATATCAGCACACTTGCACATACCTCGTAGGTACAGCCACTTGTTGCGTCCCAGCGTCTCCAATGCGTGCGAGTGAGCAAGAGCATCGGCGCGTACGCACCTTGTCTAGCCCGCGAAGTTGCAACCTGCTATACTCTTCTGCACTCCTATTTTTTGTACTTGTATTTTTTTCCGGAATTATATAAAAACAAATGTTTTAAAAATAAATTGACAATAATTTTGCGCACGTCTACTCAGTGGCGAGGTCCAAGGGGGGAGAAATTAATGAAGATTACGGCATGCAATCGAGAAATCAATCAAAATACGCATATTTATTCGGTTCTAAATTGAGCTCACGCGAAATCTATTAACAGGCCTACACGGACATGAAAATAAAAGCAGTTTTAATTTTTTACAGACATTTAGTATGAATTAGCTTCACTTTGAGTTTGCATCGCAAGGTGTTAGATTGATTGGACATCGCTTTATTTAGTATTCCACCAAAAACTATCCATGGCGAATCTAAACCGGCACCAAACATACAGCTTTGACATTTTATTTCAATAAATAATAATTGCAGCAATAAGAGCCCAAAACTATTTACCAAATTAGAAATCTAAAGGCAATAAAATGAGCAAACGATTAAAGAAATACGTCACACTAAACTAAACAATTTCAAGAAAACAGGAAAATGTAATATACAGTGCGCGCCAAATAAGTAGAACTGAATGAAATATAGAAAATATTAATTACTCATAGGTGACAGTTTTGACAATAAGTATCTACGTTAAACTAAATGGATTCATATAAAGCACATATACTAACGTAGATACTTATTGTTAAAACTGACACTTACGAGTCATTAATATTTTCAACATTTCATTCAGTTTCACTTATTTATTTGGCGCGCTCTATGCGAAAAAAAACGGCAATGTTCCTTATATAAAAAAATTATGCGCTCCATACGAGAAATACGACAATGTTCCTTTTATTGTTTGAAAAATGATAAAGAAACTAGGTTCACCAAATAATGAAATGCCCCGTGTCAACCTTCAGAAGAAAGTAACAACCGAAATCGTTGACACCAATACTACAACACCCAAACGGAAGCTAGAAGCAATCGAAGAGGCAATTATTACCGAACGCAATCCCCACACGACAATGTCGAATGGCGTCGCGCACGAATGCGCGCGCACAGACTGTTTACTTTATACCTTTTTTTAATGCAACTCTTCATCACACCTTCAATTTATTGAACGAATACAATAAATAACTGAGTGTCTACATTGTCAATTTCTATACTATTAGCTTGCCTCGAACGGAGACACTATATTTTCTCAACTGATATCGCTCATACTCGAAGTTAAAAATGTTATTTGTATGAACTACTTTTCTGCAGAAGTTCGGTTCAACTAAACTCAAGTTATTGTCGGACTAACAAATGCTAAGAAATGTCTCAGAGTTCTGAGACCTAGCTTCGCTCGGTTAATTAGGTAGCTATTCTTTTAAATTACAAGCGGAAATATTTGCTTCTACTTCAAGTACAGAAGAAAGATTTGTTATTGTGTCTCTATTTTCACAGAGTGATAAGGACAAAGACCGAAATGATATTTCAAGAGAAATTGATAACGTTACTGATTAGATTACAGAAGATCAAGGAATGTGTAAGGAATATTACTTATGCAAAATTGAAAAATATTGATCATCTCTTATCGTTGACAACAGATAACAGACAACAAAATCTGCGTAATTCAAAACTTTTATTTATTAGATCAAAGAAATTCATTATTTTATAAATAATAATTGACAAAAAGTTTAATATTTTGTAAAATCAGGAAATCAAAGTAAAGGCATGTTAATAAAGCATGTCTCAAACGAAAACATGCTAATTAGCAGTTAGAACTAAATGATATCACCCTTTCGCAATTAGCCAAACACGAAATGTGAGAACGGAGCAAACCGCAAAGGTCGGGAGTTCGTGACCAAGCGTAGCTATTTAATACAACGCATGCGTAGGCGCAGCCCTATGCGGCAAACTACCATTTATTCATGTAAAATTACCAGCGTAACTAGAATTAATATCTTAAAGCTGTTAATTTTAATATTTTACCAAATGTTTCTTCAAACGACAGAGATATTTTTGAATTTCATTGTACTCATCATTACGACTAACTTTTTCTACGAAGACAACCCTGAAATCGTAAAAAAATACAGCTACGAGTATTCCATACAAAAAGTTCATTAATCGTCGACAAAATGTATGGAACAGCTGTTTTTTTTTTTCGGTCTTAGTCCTAAATAGTAGAAGAAGAATATGAACCCGTTGTTTATAGATACACTTAATAAATTAACAAGAAATGAAGACACCATAAAACCCTTTCTCGCAAAATAACAACCACGGTTACGGTACGTCGAGTCAAAGTGCGGGTTGGTAGGTGACCGTTTCGTGGTCTTGCTAAAAATAGGAGGCATTTGAAAGCCTTCATCGAGGTAAACAAGAGTTATGTAAAAGTGTGACCGCGGAATGTGTGCGGGTGAACCGCAAAGGTCGTGACGTTGTGCGGGAGTCACTGCTGTTCCTACATTACAGTTGTATTGTAGATGCTGTGATAGGTATCAATGAAACAATACGTTAAGAAGGCTAGAGTGAATACCTTGTAGATCTTCCTGCTCCATCTTAGACCACAACGTCTATTAACAACAGACAAATATTTTTTTCAACTAGTTCAATTGGTCGACGTTTATGCGACCAATTTGACAAGCTGTGTCGTATTATTAATAAAATATAGCACTCCTTATAATAAGTTATTTATCACTTCTTAATGTTAAGTATAAAAAGTTAAGAAATCAAATCAATCATAACAAAACACACCATTAATATTGTTCGCACGAGACATTTCACAACAAATTTTACTATAAGAATGGTCTCCTGTGAAGTAGTTAAAATTAGATCTCTTATCGTTCCTATCGAAATATGAGAATTTCGAAATAAATTTAATGTAACGTAATTCAAGTTAGCACAGATATTATCTACAGTGACTTTATTCACCTGCATAATATTATTTTCGTCATTTAAATTAATAATGCGGCCGGTGGCTATGTGTAGTACGAGTATATCAGTTAGTGTCAGGTTTCAATTGTTATAATTTGGAATGTCCAATTTTGGCCAGAGTAGTAATTTACTGTTTTCGTAATTGTGCTTAAATACTCCTGGATCTAAAATACATAAGCTGTTAGACGTGAACGTATATCTACAATTCTACACTAATAATGAAAAGTAAAAAAAAAAACATAATCTTGTTAGGTTGTAGGGGGTAAGCTTCATAACTGCTCGTCCTATCTCAAATATTCATTTAACGCCACCTAGACACTATGAAATAGCCATAAAACGCAAGACAAGCTATGATGAGCTAACGTCAAGATAGTGTTTAAATTAAGCAATAATTATACTGACAACGCAGTAAGTTTCCTAATATATAGGTATATCTCATCTTTCAAAATAAACTTCGTAAACAACTATAATCATATCATTACGCCCTTCCATTATTCACGCTATGCGTTTGAAAATGTTAACTTTACTTATTGTGTCATTTCGTACATTTTTCCGCTACGAGCTCAATTGTTGGGTTTATGCTCTACTTGGACGTGTAACATCATGACGTTATAACAGCATAACAATTGAGCTTTAAAAATACTTTGACTGAACATATTTAAATTATATAGTCTTTGAATTAAAGCAATCAAATTGCATTGATTAAACAGGATTTCTTCAACAATTCGCAAGTAACCTATTCATACAATTCTGATCCCTACTTCATCTACACTGATATTAATAAAGAATAGAAAGCTAGAAAACTACTGAGTGCCATAATCTGTTAAACGCTAGCAAAGCCGCAGTCAGATGAGCCAGTGAGCTCATTGAGTATTTCAATAAATATATAGGTTAATTATTTTATACTCTGTACGTGTACCTACGTATCCAATGGATTTGATTTCATCGACCTTCGACCAATATCACGAGAGCATCATATCAAAATATAAGGAGACCTTTCAAATCAATACTGACTATGCCCGATTTACCAATCATCGTAAAATTATTGACACAACATAATAGCAATATTGTTTCATTGTCCATTCATATTTGAAGCGACCATCGGACAATACGAAATATCAAAAGATTTGACATGGAAATTAAAATAACGAACGTATTATTTAGTTTTAGAGTCAAATCTATCAATAATTACTCAGCGGTTTCAAAAGTTCAAATAACACTTGAGTCCATCTTCTATCGGCCACGATCCTATTCAATATTAATTAAAACTAATTCTTGTTTCATATTATTCATTTACAAATGAGAGGGCTCTTCATTATAATTAATATCATTGATGATTTTTATTTCTATATCGACGAATGCAAGTGTTTGGATCTTTCAAACGTTGCCTAAATGTTAATCTATTCTATTAGCGCAGTCGCCTTGAAATCCGCAAGCAACTTGTTATATAACCATTTGCGTATTTTTCATCAGAAGACGAATAGTTATAAATACGATGATTAACGCTAAAAACTTAGGTATTTGATATTTAAAAACAAAAAATACGTAATAGATCCTTTAAATCCATTAAAATGTCCTATAAATCTATACTAATTTATTACCATACATTAGTATAACCATTATCATTGACCTTTTGTTTCTTAAATGGTGACGTAGGTACCAAAGCTAGACACAGGTCTTCCTGTCAAATGACTTTCCTTGCGTCTAATTGCAGCTTGAGCTGGAGGGCACGACGATCGTGTTTTATTTGCCTCCCTCTCTTGTTTGTGGATGTATGTAGTTGTCGTTCTAAGTGTGTGTACACAAATTCTATCCCTTTCGCTTCTTTAAAAATTTACGAAGACGCAGCATTCTTTGTAATTCAGATAGATATATCTTTCTGTTAGGAGGGGCAGTCGGAAGAGTCACCCGACTTTTGCTACACGAAAAATAAGCCTGTTATTGATTACAAGTTACGAGATTTGATTAAGGAAGTTTTATTATTTCCATTGTCTTTCGCATCAACATTTTCCTTCCCCCAAACACAATGGTGTCTTCGTTCAATGTTGCGTATTTGTACAAGCCTTGGTGCAGCCTTCGTGTGATCGATTATGTGATTAACCTCCAATTGTTTAATTTGTTTGATTTGGCGTTGCCTAATTTTGAGTAATTAGCTTACTGGACACTTAACATGCTAAATTATGATTGTTATGACGTCATGGTCTTTTAAGGCGCCGTATGATCACGAAATCAAGGAAAACAAGTATTATGTTTGCACCTAGTTTGATATGAAGAACTATGATGATCAGGTGCAAAAAAGTACAGCTGGTAGAAAAAACAACCAACTAAATTTTAACCGAAGAACAATTTTGAAAATCATTCTCATTTTGGAAAAAAAAAATCACAAAAAGTATGTTCCTAAAAAAAACTGTTTGCGCGTAGTTCTCCAAATTTTCAGCGATTACAACGCCTTTTTTTTCGATAATTAAATAGCCAGATTAGTCCTCTAAATTTTAACCGAGCAACTTTTTCGTATTTGTGTTCTTTTTACGATTAAATACCAATAGAAACGGCAAGAAAATTTAATTCTAGGCACCGATTCCATTTTACCATAAATATGATATGCGATTTTCAACATTAAATGAAGCTGCTTAGGTAAGAAATTGACTACGACATCCGATTTAGTCGTTGAGCAGCGCTCGACGTGAAAGGTCGTTCCCGGCCGCTCTGTGGCACGATCCGGCGTATAATTTGATCACATAATTATACATCGTATATTAATTATAATAGAAAATTATAAATAACTTGAATATAGCAGATTGTAGGTCGTTGTAAATAGTGACTTTATTATACATTTTACCAGTATGAATATTTTAAATATTCATACTGGTAAAATGACTTTGCACTTTAACACGCTATAAATAGAGTCCACATTGATTGTTTCAAAAGCATGAGCCCTCGCGTTGAGCAGGTCGAGCGCCGCCGCCGACAGTATACGGTATGACAGTACCTTATATGCTACACTTTCAGATACATTATGATGACGTTATGTACCTCGACGGAGAAGCGAAAAATGACGGTACCAAATACTGATATTAGCCAACCAAGTACCTCAGAAGAATTAATGTATAGACCAATGTAATGTATAGACCTACGAGCCCAGACGGGCTAGCATTTATGAGCCTTGAAAATAATCCCTGTCAGCAATGTTATTGCTCTGATTGCTTGCTTATCTAACCTTCAGGGGTGATCCTTGGTAGTCTACATTCAAAGTGGCAACCAAAGACTGCCGGTGCGGTAGCCGCCATCTTGAATTTAATGGGAAATATTTTTTTATCGGATCGTTTTCAACAAAAAACAGGACTGAGTTGTTATAAATTTGATTCTTTCTACAGCTTTAGTTTTATTAACCATTTTTATCGTGCGATCGTTATTTTTCAAATAAAGCCAAAAAAATAATACGTTGATCATTCATTTTAGGGCATGTTCAAAGTTGTGTAAAATAAACTAGATAGAGACACACTGCAACGTAAAATTTGTATCTGAATTTCTTTCGTTCGTCTTTAGTTACCTTTTTTTGTTGGGACTAAATTATAATGATTCAAATTTACAACGACTTAAGACCTCACGCATTTAACAAAAAAATAACTTTTTACATAATTTTGAGTCAAGCAATTAAGACTTAAGTTAAATGACGTCAGTGGAACCAATTGTTGCTTATAATAATAATATGTAAGTTTACGTTTTACATATTGAATTAAAAGTTCCCATTTAACCAATTTATATTAGAGTACTAGAAATTGCAAAAAGACAGTACACATCTCTATGTATCAAACGCGCGCCGGCCCCGTCAAAGAAGCTACTACGTCGTTGTGAAGTCAAAGAAGCCGCCGCGGCCCGCTGCTGCAGCTGTACTTTGCTTGTGTACGTACGCGACTTCGTACAACATATGGTTTTCCTAATTAGAAATATATTTTCTAAAATTTTAATTTTTTTGTGATGATTTTTATAATAAATTTTTATAATGAATCTCTGTTGGTAAAGTACACCTACTTTTGTAAATTTGGCGGAAATGAAAAACAACAGATTATAGAAAAATGCTTGCACATAATAGGAATACTCAGTTCAAGTACCTGCTAAGGGATGCTTTTTTTTTGCTAAGGGATGCTAGGCGTAAATACTTATGAAGCACACCTTTGCGTAGTCGGATAGTTTGGCTTAATAATAATAATAACTCAATGTTTTATACTTTTGTAGCGTAAGCATCGAGCTCCCACCTGAAATAGTTAATTCGATAATCCCAGATGGTCCTACAAATCTTATCTGCAGTGAGTGAGTTTGCTTTATATAATACACTAGCTTCTGCCCGCGGCTTCGCCCGCGTGGCTTACAGAAAATGTATGACGTTTTTAACTTCAGAAATAAATATTATAAGCGGTCACACTCGCTTTCAATTGAATACACAAACTGACAATATCCCAAGCAGAGCAATATGAACGAAGTTCTTTAGTTAACTAAACTATCTATGGAGTGAGAAAAGTAGTAGTAGTAGTATGGTATCAACAGAACTTAAAGCGTGTGTGAAAAGATAAAATTAGGAGACAACAGAAAGTAGAAAACTGACAATTAATAATGTTTACAACGAAAACCTATTTTTTTTTCTTTTTTAGAAAAACCAGGCTGCTCCATGAGCTTACTCTGTAGCAGGCCACGTATAACTAACTGTGTGAAAAGCATTTTAGTCAATTATGAGTTTGGCTTGAGATTTATTTATGGTCATGGCAAAGCAGACTTTGAGGGTAAACTGCACTCTTTTAACTCGAAGGGGTAGTTCGGTGGTGTTAGAGATATTAGAGGAATCCTCAGCATAAACACAGACTCATTCGGAAACTACACCAGTCAGTGTGCTGGCAGACCTTTAGTTAAGACCTTCGAAGCAAAGACAACCCGTAGTAGGTTTTGTCTTCCTAATACTAAAGCAGCTTCTTCTATTGACTTCGTCTATTTTTGCTAAATACTGCTTCTAAGATCAGACAGACATAATTATAAATTTCATCTCCTAGCTCATCTACCTGATCTTTATTGACAGAAAATCTCTTCACTTGCCGTTTGTAATCTTCTGACAGGCTTGGACTTAATTCTTGTATTTTTCCCTTACTGATTAAGTAGGTTTGAAATTTGATAGAATGTCAGCAATATAGTTCACACATTTTACACGGAGATTCATATGGAAAAAGCAATGATAGCTTCGTATTTAATGTCATCTGCTACATGACTGGAGCCCGGTGTACGTATGGCGATAGGCTCGCTACTTATTACATTTTGGACTGAATATCGTCCGGGAAGTGAGGGTGTTGTAATACACCTCTTAGGGTAAAGGCGTGACGTTTTACCTACTATACGTAGCTACTACCGTTATCTAGATCTGTACCAAATTCCAAGTTGCTGGCTATTAGTTTCCAAGATAATCAGCTCACAGACATACAGACAGACAGACATCGGAGTTTCAAGATAAGGTTCCTTTCATCATTTTAGTACGGAACCCTAAGAATGATAACAGCGTCGTTTGTTTTCGGAGTAAAAAGAAGCCCTATTAGACTCTGTCGGTGGATGATGATGATGATGATTTTGGAAAAACTGTGATACACGTGTCTCATGATTTTAATTGAAGAGTATTTGTACCAATTTTTGAGTCAATCGATCCAGAGAATAAAAAGTTTCATACAAATTTGAACCCCCTATTTCCCCCCTTTAGGGGTGGAATTTCGAAAAACCCTTTCTTAGTGAATGCCTACACTGTACAAAGAACACACCCTCCAAATTTCATGTTTCCAGGACCAGCGGTTTAGGCTGTGCGTTGATATATCAGTCAGTCAGTCAGTCAGGACTTTGAATTTTATATATATAGATATATATCTATACTCCTATCTATATCTCCTACATACATTTATTTATTTATTTATATAATTATGATGACATAAAGTCGAGTTCTTCCAACTCTCATCAGCGTATACATTGATTATTGGTAATTTACTTTCTATTCTGCTACATTTATAACTGTGTCTAAATCTATTTCATATTCTATATTAGGTTGAAGTAAAATAATGAAAAATATTAGTGACGATAATTCCCGAAATCCCCATTGGAGTAAGTAGTGAGGAATTCGGGAATGGCCCATTTTATCCTCTATCCTGCAAGAACGGTTATTGATTATGAAATCAATCAAAAGATTTATCTGCATGTTTCACATGTACTGTATGCAACGTTCCTTGTGAATAAATGTGAGTATAAGTGTGGACCTTATTGCGCAGCGATACGATTAGCGGTCGCGCAGCGTCGACAACAAAACGTAAGCATAAGATATCGTGGTAGGTCTCCAGATAGCTGTTGCACTACGTACGCGCACCGTCGTCCGTGCGTTTCGCCAGTTCTATCCGCGTATGCGCAGGTAGAAAATGAAATTCGAATCGCGATTATACGGGGCCTTAAACGGTTTTATTTAGCTTGCTATCCTTACTAGTATGATAAATGTGAAAATGAGTTTGTTCGTTTGTTTACGCTTTGATGCCTTAACTACTCAACCAATCATCATACAATTTTGCATACATGTTGTCAGCCTTAAAGAAAAGGACATAGGCTACCTTTCATGCCGAAAAAACTTCAAAGGTTCCTTTGGGATCGCGGGTGAAACCGCGGGGCGCAGCTAGTTTATTCATACTACATTTTTTTTTTTCTTTTTACATCAACGAAAATAATTGACATGACATTTAATTTAAACTTTGCTTTCGACCCGATAATGAAAGATATTTAGTTGCAAAATTTATTCAAGCATCTACTTTCCTATTTTAATTTTGTCATTGATTTTTACTGAATATTTTACTACCTGATCATAATATTATACACAATATAATAAAATATCTAGGAAGTTAAGAAATAACACAGAAAATCAACTTGCATTAAAAATAATGCATGCAATGCGATGATTCACGGAAACAAATTCGAGAGAATAAATTAAGTAAATTAAATATTTGATATGACTTCGTTAGAAAAAAAATTGCACATGCAATAAAACTTGCGCAATCAGGAAGACGATTTTATAACCCCCAACAAATACGAATACAGAAACAACTCGAATGAAACAAGTTGGACCTACTATCGCGTGTGTTCATCTTGAACTTAACAAAATTATATTTGTTGTTTTATACATGACTAGATGCGCCCCGCGGTTTTACCCGCGGTTAAAAAGTATCCTTTGTGCTATTCTAGACTATAGTCCATCTCTGTGCCAAATTTCATCCAGATCTATTCAGCCGTTCTGGCGTGAAAGAGTAACAAACATCCATCCATCCATATATTATTATTATTAATTATTATTACTATAGTAGGAAGTAGGATAATTAACAATAATTAAATGCATATCCTCTGGCTAAGGTTTAGTCAGTGTATGCAAGATCGTAAAAATTTACTTACTACTAGCTGCGCCCCGCAGTTTTACCCGCGGTTAAAAAGTATCCTAATATGTGTTATTCTAGACTATGATCTATCTCTGTGCCAAATTTCATCCAGATCTCTTCAGCCGTTCTGGCGTGAAAGAGTAACAAACATCCATCCATCCATCCCTCCATTCTTACAAACTTTCGCGTTTATAATATTTTATATTAGTAGGAAGTAGGATAGGATAATTCATATTCTTTGGATTCTATATTATATTCTTTATGTACTGGAGGTGTGTAGTAATTTTTTAAAGTAAACATTACTTAACACGTTCAAAGCCACCGATACGCCCTACATGACTGTGTTCTTAGTTTGATTTTAATGGTAGCGACACATACGGTGTGTCATCATGTGGTATTGAACGTGTTAAATCTAATCAAGATATTATTTCGATGTTTTTTTTTACGACATTTTATATACAGTTGGTGGTAGAACCATTTTGTATGACCTTCAAAACAAAATGTCAAATCCATTAGCATTTTTACGTAGGTAATTAAACTTTAAACTCACCACATTGATCTTCCCGAGGATATGGTTGATTTGGTCCTTGCTGCACATTTTGCTGATACTACGGCCGGCACTACTTGATACTTTTCACATTTTCTGAGTCACTCCTATTTAGCACTTTAACATTGTTAGAGTCGTCAGCTAAAAGAGAGATGGTGATAGAGTATTCCTTTTTGAGGCGGGATGAGAGTGAAGTAAATACTAATTGTCCGAATTTCACACCAATATTACTATATGTTGATCTGTCACGTTGCAGTTCAATCAATTATTCAAGCAGGCCTTCATTCATTGTACTCGTAGACTGTTTAACTAGGTATTACTTCTGTTTTATTCTTACGACGTCGCCATAGATAGACGGACAATTAGGACAGTTCTTTAACCACATTTTAAGTGCATTTGCAAGCCTTTCATAAATACTCGTTTTTGTGTAAGTGGTGTTTCGATGTGCGCAAGCACACACACTACACTAATATCATACTAACAGCACTACATACTACAGCAACTTGACAACAGTGAACATTTTAAGCCGCCTGAGAAGATTTATCTGTCAAAGATTTGCGCCAATCAATACCGGAATCGGCTAATTAATAAACAGATCAATAATTACGTCTTTCTTTTTTATCAGCTGTTTAGAAAACGTCTGATAAAAATGACTAATTTTTTTACTTTGTCCAGTGATAAACATCACAAAAAACCTAGTAGCCTACGTCTAAACAACTAGTACTTGTCTTATATTCCTAAAAATGTGTTTCTGGTATTGTTTTAAAACCTTTCTTTGAAAAATATAACTACCTTTACTAATTGTCTTAAACCACATCAGTAGCAACATTACATGTGCCTAATAATCTTATAATAAAGCTTTAAGTATTTTCGCGCAATCAAAAACGCTGTAAGTACACTTAGCGCATTAATAAATACACCTAAATCTTTATTACTTGTATCCTTCGCAGTAATAACACGCATACAACCATACATGCACTATTAATGTCGATAACAATCAAATAACTAGATCGACAGGAACGTAATTACGGTTAATAATGAAATTTACGAAACACTATTGCAAAAATATATTGTCTACTTGATATCAATAGCTCTTACAGATCGATCTGTAATGAGACAATTTGCTTTTGTGAAACTGCTAATTGAAAGACGTAAAACTAGTCGTTAATGTTTTTCTGCACTGTAGTTGTACAGAATTAATTGTACTTAGAAGTAGATCATTAAAAGAGATATTAATTGCAAAACAGTAGCAGAGTAAGTACTTATTTATTACCAACTTTAAATTTGTAATCAAATTTATATTTGTAACAAGTATCATTATAAAAAGGTAAGTAACCAAACTTTAGGCCGACCCAGAAAGAGATGGAAAGACGAGCTTGACGCCCATGAAAAGGATTGGCCCACCAAAGCCAAAAACAGGGACAACTCGAAAGAAGGAAGAGAGGCCTTTGCCCAACAATGGGACATACCGGGCTGATCTAATCTAATCTAAGTAACCAAAAACACCCGACTGCACCCAAATGTTGTACCCTATGTCCCTTCCACTATCAAGACGATTCAAATGACACCACACATGTTTAAATACATCAAGCTGTTGAGGCAGGGTAGGGCATGCTAAAGAAACCAGATACATACTCGTACATACCCACATACATACATATATATACATACACATATATACATACACTCGAAAAACTTCTTGCGCAGTCGGGTAAAAAGTAATCAAGTTTACAATTTGGAACAACTATTTCATTATGAATTGTACCTTAGCCACAAGTTCATTGCCAGAGTTGCGAGTTTTTCGAAAGGGATATCGCGGCCCTGGCACACAGGTAATGGAAGAAACACGGGTGGGTTTTAGTCAGTAGAAGTCTGACATGCCCTCCCGCTCAGCCCAGAGCGGGAGAAGTCATCTGATGATTTCCCACCCAAAAAAAAAAAAAAAAAAAAAACCACAAGTTCATCTTACATCCAGATCCTTTCTAAAATATTTGATTTTCATTTAGATATTCCGACTATACCTAGTACAAAGAGTTTAGCATATCATACAATTAGCTAGCTAATCTCCAAGGCGGCGCAGCAGTGAAATCGTCATTTTTCAAATAATTTCACCGAATTCTCGCATAACATTAAAGAGACAACAAAATATAAACGTCATCGTCATGAATATGAATGATTTTTAACGACAAGCCGGTGAAATGTTTTGTTATGATTGTTTTAATTTGCATGTGTGCCAGATGCGCCCTTTGACGAGGCAAGAATGTTAAATTTGTTTGTGATGTTAGAGATGTGACGGCTACACTAACGGGGAACGGCAATGCCCATCATTGCAATTATTGTATTAATTTTAACGCGACAAATTGAGTGGCCATACACTTGAACGGTTTACTACGTCAATGCCCACAACATCAAACGGGAAGGTTAATGCTGTTGTAAAATTAAGGCGACGAGTCTACGTGGCAGTCGCGGCCACACTAACGTTCAAAGACCATCGTCACCATAATTACCTTTCATCGTTTTCCATTAGTGTGGTTGTGACATGAGAAGCAGTTTAGGAAGATCTACTTCTACAACAAGACCTCCATTCATGATAATTTATGATTTAATTTGGGTACAAAATGGTGTTACCAAATTACCGAAGTATCAGTAAGTAGCTGCGCCCCGCGGTTTCACCCGCGGTTAAAAAGTATCCTATGTGCTATTCTAGACTATAATCTATCTCTGTGCCAAAGTTCATCCAGATCTGATCAGCCGTTCTTGCGTGAAAGAGTAACAAATATCCATCCATCCATACATTCTTACAAACTTTCGCGTTTATAATATTAGTAGGATTACTAATTACCCAAGCTTTACGTACAGTATTTTTGCGCGCAGATGTTACGTTACAATTTGTCATGAACCGGTCTTCTGATTCGGAACAAGCATTCACTCATCCATCATTCATAGCACAGTTTTTATCCCAACAAAGCATCAAGCATACAAGTGTATATCCGCTATATATTGCTTATGTATTCACCAATTTAGAACGAATAAACCAAGATACATGTTCATTTTGACTGCCTCGGTGGCTCAGTTGGTAGTGAACCCGCCTTCTGAGCTTGGGGGCGTGCGTTCGATTCCCACCTAGGGTAAACATTTATGTGACGAATGTGATTTGTGTATGTATGTATTTTAAAAATATATAAGTATGTATATCAGTCTATGGCAGCTATAGTACAAGCTTTGCTTTGTTTGGGGTCAGGCGACTGTGTAAGGAAATGTCCCGAGATTATTTATATTATTATTTAACTGTTAATAAACCTCCCGTGAAAAATTGTCTAACTGAAGGAGAAAATCGCATCAAACTCCGTTGCTAAGTTTAGGAAGAGTTAGCGGATATAACTATAGTAGGTATACATAATACATACAAACAGAGAGATACATACAAACAGACAGACGTGGAAAGCGATTTTGTTTTCTACTATGTAGAGAAGGCAAAATTCTTTATAAGCTTCAACAATAGCCTTTTACCGTGACAGGTTCCACACCTTCGCACCATTTCTAAAAATAACACAATTTATCAAAATCACTGAACGTAATAGCTATTGCACAATGTCGGAATTAAGTAGCGTTTTTTGCTCGCAGATGTTACGGTAACATTCGGCTCAGACCGGTCTGCAAGTTCTTTTGCGTTTTTTGGCTCGCATTCCAATGAAAACGAGAGTGTTGAGGATCGGTAGAATCGATACTGCGATTAAAGGCATGTCTTAGTGCTTCAAATACACTTTTTCTAGGCTTTACTGGAGTCCATCGAGAAACGTGCGAAGAAGCTCATTGGCAACGACTCCCTTGTCTAGGCCAAACTTCAGAGTTTGGATCATCGGCGCAAGGTTACTAGTCTATCGCTTTTTTATCGGATACATTTCGGGGAGTGTGCATCTGGTTTGCAAGACCTTATTTTCCCTAGCCCGTTCTTCTATAAAACAACCAAGAGTACAAAAAAGCGGCATCGTTTTATGGTCAACATACCTACAACACGCACGAAACGCTTTGGTTCCTCATTTCTCATACGGACCGCTAGAGTGTGAAATACTCTGCCAGACTGTGTGTTCCCTGACACTTATAATCTGGGTGTCTGCAAGTCTCGAGTGAATCGGTTTTTTCTAGGCAAGTGTGCTCCATCGTAGGCCGCATCACTGCTTATCATCAGGCATGTTGGCGGCCAAACGCAAGCCTATTATGTAATAAAAAATGAAATAAAAAAATACTGTCTTCAATTTGGGCAAGGTAGGCCTAAGAGTAAAATGAAACAAAGCGTAAGTATGGTTTCAATGAAAAAAACCTTTTTAGTACATTCATTGCCTTCTGATATAACTTGCGAATTTAATAAGTATTGTGCGCATGCACTTTCACTGCGGAAAACGTTACGATTGTGTTCATTGATGCTCTTCGAGCAGCGGATTAATTGCTTTTCAACTTTCCGGTAGGAAACAATAAGTAAGAATTTTATTTAGGTGTTTGGGTCTTGTTTATTTTTTAGCCTAAACAAATTAAGACTAAATTTAACATAATGTTAAATAACAGAAAACTTAATTTTCAAAAATAGGACAAAATCAATAAATCAACAAGCAAGCAATCACTCATCAACTATTGCATAATAAATAACAATCCAATTAATGGAAAGAAAACTCGGTCACAAGAAATACGTAGGAATCATCATTAAAATTCAAAAGCACTTCGAAAGATATTAATGGTTACCATAAATTAACGAGGTATGGCGTCAGATACCACTGGCCGGAACCTTATCGAAAGTAAAAGCTATCTTTACCAATTCAAATATTTTTAAGACGGCACACAAACAGTTTTCTATTCATGGCAAAGTTTGTCTCAAAATAGATGCGACGTGAACCACTACGACATAAGGTGCAAAACATGTGACAAAAGATTTTTCGGATGCCTTAAGTTATGTTGACTCGGTAAAAGGATGAATGATTTGTACTTTCTAAGCTTTTAAAAATGTATCTTATATTGATTACTGTTTTATTATAAAAGACTTGGAATGGACTGAGCACAAAGATAGAAGAGCACGAAGATAGAACGATAGAAGGATAAACCACTACTTATTTATTGTTATATTTATTGCCTCTTCACGCTCAGTACGCTCATCCAAAATTATTTTGAGATATACTTGTTTACTTGTACAAATACGAATTCCTCGTATAAACTGAAGAGCACGCGAAGCATTTCTTTGCGTGATTTAACTACGGGTTGGTTCAATGTTTACTGTGAGCCGATGCTTTTGGCACCAGACAAGTTTCTTGACATTTCTTATTCTATAGAAGGCGAGCAGGTTCTAGTCCGCGACAACGGAGACAAACACAGCATGTGCGGAACAAGCAAACATACGGTTGCTATGAAACGAAATGTTGGAGATCACTTTCACTAACATACTAATGGGAATGGCGGTTTTCTCATAGGTCGGTAAATTTTAATCTTGTAGGTGCGAAATGGGATTTAACACATAAATACTCGTAATAAGCTCTCTTTTAAATTACAAAGTTTCAAATAGGATGCACTGGGCTTATGACTCGATAGAATGACGATATACCTATGAAAGGTCAGAATGCCTGAAAGCGAAAATTCGAAAATTGAGAAGCGTTGAAGAAACGTGTTTTGGGATACGCCAATATTCAGCAATGGTTTGAAGACGCACAAGAGGATCTTGAATATGATAATCCCAATCAAGATAAAGTTTAAGAATCTAGAGGGACTAAACTAGAAAATCTTCGTTACGAGAAGGGACAGCCGTCATATAATTAGAGTTTACATTACAATAAGGCACGGCGAAATGTCGAAAAGCAACCGCAGCCGCAGGCATGTCAAAATTGGCTGGCTTTTCGTAAAGCTATTTCGAAACGTTTAGAACGCTTGGGTTAAGGAACTTTCTGAATTAAATATGTCTACGGTTCTGTCTCAGGAGTCTTCAGAAAATTATGACCAAAACTGAAATATTCAACAATGAGTTGTAAACGATTTTAATATTCAAGAAGTTCATTGCCGTCTAATTTGCTAAGTTTTTTAGTAAACATATAATTTCTTGAGCATAATAATCACTGTTTTAAATTAACGAGCTTCTAATGATATTAAATAGCAGTTGCACCCAAGCGGAACTAAAGTTACTAATGGCTCTGTTGCAACCTTACCAAGTGTTTGCATACGGGCACCTATTTTGAATACTTGTGGTCCTAAGGTTCTAACCATGTGTAAGATGATGACACGACTAGGGCCATCACAATAAGTGGCGTTTCGTGTAAATTACCCCACTTGCGTATGTCGGAGTTGCAGAGAACGTGGCGCAACGCCGCCTTTGTTGAAAGGTTAGGGTGTTCGACGTTAAGCCTAGTGTCTTGCTGTTGAGGTAGCTTGATAGACTGCAAGCATGTAATATGTGGATACGTACTGTAAGAAATAAGTGAAAGAGTTGTTATTAAAACGTGGCTAAGTGTATTTGTAACAGGATTTTGTTTTTGGTTTTGCTAGTTATTCGCTATTCTCGGATCTATTACCACTGATAGGTGATGTTCTCGTACCATGGTAACAATTGTTTTGATCTTTAGCTGTAGGAACGAACTTTTGACGATTTCTTGGGGCTTGGACATATAAAATATTGAGACTATTTCTTTTTAACTGTATAAAGTTCTGGATACCACGAAATTGTATTCAATTTTGAATTAAGAATTTGTTTCTAGACTCTTCCAATCCATTGCTAAAACATAAAAGTACGAAAGAACATAAACGTGGCACATTGAAGTGTTATTTTCAAAACATTGAACAACCAAGTAATTAAGTATTTAAAAGGCTTTAGTTTCGCTTTAGATGATAAAGATGCAAATGGGTCACGGGTAGTTTCAAATTAAAATAACTTCAACTCCAAACTTATCGCTCGCCAAATAAATTCTAGACCGGCAATTATATTATTCATGCAGACACATTATACAGCTTTTGGCGGCTTTAAAAACAAAAGGATAACAGCTACTAATCAAGTGATAAATATTCACAAGTAATTGGTACACCTACCGTTTTTGTACGAAGAAATTTTACGTTAAAATGATGCTAATGTTGATTCAGAATTTGACACAAAATGGAAGCTAAACGAAATTCTCCGCAACGGTACAGAGATGTCATTTAATGCAAATTTACAGACGAAAGAAGCATTACATGACATTTAACATGTCATTGAAATACTTGTTTTTAATGAAAATGCTAATATTATTCCATAATGATGCCATTTTTGCTCTTTGTTTCAAGCGCTGCTGAATTATTTGCAATGCGGACGTTGTTTCTTAAAATCATTTTAAAATTTTGTTCTAGAAAACCCAGTCACAAAAATGATAGACAAAACAGCTAATTTAACCATATTTCGTTACAGCTACTTAATTATATTTTTTTGAACGAAACGCACAACAAAAATATTTCATGATTATATTCTTTCATAATAAATTAGACACTAAAACTCCTATTAGCATTATTAACAAGTACTTGTATTTTTTCACCATACCATTCTCAAAAAATTAGCATCCCAATAGCACCAGCCTCAAAAAGGAAAACTTGCACACGAAAATTCACTGGCCACACTAGCAGTCCATATCAGGACCGCGTCAAAAAAGTTCACGTCAAAAATAGAAAAGAAAATTATCGCGCCTAAAATTGAAAAAGGAACTCGAATCGCGCGCAATTCTTATTTTTTTAATCGATCGTTCGGCGAAGGCGGCATGTCGCGAGCGTGCTGCAGTGGAGGTGTGCTGCAGGTGACTGGACGAATCGACCGCGGACGTCGGCGCGCAGAATCGTGCACTGAACCGCACTAGTAGAATAGTGATGCGCTTTATCGAACCATGCCTGTCTGGCTTCTGTTGAAGAGAATTTTTCAGATAAAATCTCTTCGTAGTTGCCGAGATTTAAATCGAGAAGATGAATATCGGAGGACTCCTTTCAATCGAAGCTTCATGACTAGCATTGCAAATTGCAAACGTTTTATTTTACACCTGCGCAAGATTCTTGGTTTAACATTTTCTTTATTCATGTCACCAACGTGAGCCAAGAGCGGGTATTGTTTTTCGATCAGTTTCGTCTCAGTAGCTCCGCGAAAACAACATGAAAATCAAAACACGGCATTGTTATTTCAATTTCGGAACTCTACGAACAATAGTTTTGAAGTTTCCCCAGACTACGTTACGCTACTATCTCACGTGTAAATGTTTTTGAAAGGCAATTGGCATTTTGCTCCAGGCTCCCTATTTTTGACACGTGATAAGTTTCTAGGTCACTCTCACTCCTATGACTTTTGAAACAAGAGAGACAATGACAAAACATATTTATTGAGACAAAAACGAACACATTGGTTTAAATTTATCTCACACACATTGAATAAATTGTCAAAAAAAAATAAAAGCTTAAAAAACCGTATTTCCGTTAGGCCGTCATCCACGTAAAGCAACTTTTAGATTTTTGTTAATACCTACATATATTAAAAACTACTTAACCGATTTCAATAAAAAAATTATGGGACCATCTCTAAGGCATGATCTACCAAAAAAAAACATTAAAACTTATTCACAGTTGGCGGAGTAATCACGTATCATACATACAAAAAAAAAACATCCAGTCCAATTGAGAGCCTCATCTTTTCTGGAAGTCGGTTAAAAACTAAAATTAACCAAACTAAATTCCATGCTATGTCAAAGATTTAAAAAATAAACATTTTATATTTCTCGACTTGTAGGAATAGCCTTCCAACTGTACGTTCCATACACTGTCGGTGGGTCCCAAAGTAGGTAGCGATGTCACCAGAGAAAAAAGAAAACGGTGATCACTTACCGAGCCCAGTCGTCTTCGGCAATCTATTTTTATTTGCGTACGTGGTGCGAATGGTGATGTCGATGGCGGTCCACTGCTTACCTGCAACAATGGGACAAATCGGTCACTTGTGAAATTATAGTTATGTGCAGCGTTTACGGTTATAGAAACTGTTCCCGTTTTGGAACGTTCCTCTATTAAACTGTAGACGATCGTATTATACGAGGAAGAAATGCAATCAATATTAAATAGTTTATTTTATCGGATTTCTTTAACCTTTAACTGTAACGAGGCTGGCAGAGGTGTACAACACCCACACTTTGCCGGCCGATATTCAGTCCCAAATGTGACAGGGGGCGAGCCTGTCGCCATACACCGGGCTCCAGTCATGTAGCAGATAATATCCATTAAGCACATATGTTCACACAATGAACAAATTGGTGCGTGCCATCGGCTGGGTTTGTACCCGCTCCATCTGGCTTTAGAAAAGTCAAATAAGAATAAATCAATTTCATTTAAAAATTGTTTGACAGTGAACATAACAAACAGTTATCAAGTGTAAAATAACAAGTAAAAGTAATATACAGACCTACTAACGATGTACCAAGAACTAGTCACACCGCTAGTACACCATAAAACTGGTTCATAAAGTTAGAAATTCGCAAACTGATCATAAAACAATTACGGAAAAGTCTGAGAAGAGAGGTGAGAACAGTCAGGGACAAATAAGTACATAGCTAAAAAATTTAATACTACAGCTCAACGGAAATTTACATCTTTTGAGAAATAATGAATGATTGTTAGCGCCTGAACAGATTTACAGAGATGGCTTACAAACAACTGACAAGTGGAGGTAGCTTGCAAACTGTCGATGAGGGCATACAAAAAAAATTAAGAAAATTAAAAATGATGACAGCAACATTCGATTCAATTTGACGAATTTGGCTGATTTAGTAAGAAAAAATTGCCAATGATCCGTTAGCCATGACGAAATTTATGACCAAGGACCCTAGGTTCAGGAGAACTCTGATACGAAATGCAAGAAATATTATAATAATGCGAATAGCTTAAAGCTTTCATAGCAATAGTGATAATGAAAAAAATTTGTTTCTTGGGAAACAGCTGACGATCACTGTTTTAATAATAACCATTCTCTCAAATAACAAGAGTATACAAACAGTTGTGATAAGAGCGGAGAGGAGACTTTCAATCAAGATAGCCCGATAGCAGTGTGTTCTCACGTCAGATGACTACGATAGCGATCATGGCCACAAAATATGCAAACTGTCATGAAATTTAAAGAAAAAAAACATACATTGTTGTCTTAAACTTTGGCTCTTTTCATTATTCCGTTCCGTTATCGCATCTAAACTATTTTCGTATAGCCTATAGCGTAATCTTTAGTTTTCGATCGTTATTTCGATTTTTGGTTTCTTAGATGTAGTCGGCGTGATTATGATGTACAACATGTGCTAGTCCAGCATAAATTGCATTCATTTTCAACTATAATCCCATGTAGACGTAATTCATTTTTGAATGGTGGACTAATTAAGGGTCTTCAATTGTTTTACTTCAATTCAATGTAAATTTACCGAGTGAGAGTTGGCGAGCGAAGCGTCTATGCTTCAGGTTCGACAAAAATGCTTACGAATATGTCCGAATTCTGCCTTCCTCTACAGGTTGCATTTCTTTACCGATTCTCTTCAAAATTTTGTAAGTAGTTCAATAATTAAATATTTTTTTATCTTTAATATATTTAATATATTATAGAATTATAATCTGTATAATTATCGAACCTGTTCTCAAAATTTCACAAGAATCAGCTTAGGAATGCGACCTGTGGAAGAGGAGGAGGAGACAGACGCCGGTCGCGAAGTCTCCAACTAACAGAGCCAATAGTATTCAATAGAAGACATTTATCTAATTACATATTTCTGTTCGATACAGATTGCCTTTGGCCTCCCCTGTCCTCGTCACTCCCGTCAGATCAATCCAAAGTTAACCAATTTGTTACCACAAAACTTTTTACTTGTCTATCATTAAGCCCATTGAAACTTCCGACAAGGCAATAATATAAACGAAGCATATTACTCCATTGGCTCAAATTACAGGTTCTGCGGCTAAGAAACAAAAAAACAATTTGTTAGCGGATACGGCCTGTCGGTAGTGTTATTAGTGCTTAATACTTCAATGCGATTGAGTGATTGATTGAATTAGCATTCATATGATATCGATATTGAAGTCTCGTGCCTTATCAAGCTTGGGATGTGGTCTAAGATCAAATTAATTTAAACTCTATATGAATTTACTTAAAATGCTTACTAGGCTTGTTATAGTTTCTTGTCACTGTTTTAGGTCTGTCAAGACACCTTTTATTTTCTTGACAACTCGCCTGATGGTGCAGGGTTATTTGCTAAATATGGAGCATATTGATTTAGTAGAATCTCCTTGACCTAAAAACATTGTAAGATGTTTGGAACAAGAGAGTTTGATTCTGTGAAAGAGTTATATTATAAACCAATCTATTTCATGTGGCAATATCAAAGTACTGTGCTAATTTGACTAAAGCAATGTCAGGAATTAAGATAGTATCACGATTTAGCTATACCAGACCAAACAATTAGAATTGTTAAATATTCTTACTTTAAACCACAATTCAATAAAAACATGCACAGTGTGGATAACAATGATATAGTCAGAACTATTGATGGAATGATGAAGACATAAGTGCATGCGGATATAACATCTATTCACAATAATAATTGAGCTTCTATTAATTGAACAAGTTAACGTTAAGAAAAACCGCACGTGTATCGCTAGTCCTTGGACGACTGCAGGCATCTACGCAAATTCACTAGAAAAAAAGTAGTAGTACGTAGTAATCGATACCTAGTTGAAAAGCTCTTCCTAAAGGTTCCCAAACAATAATGACCAGAAAACAGAGACGTTAAACTATCAAATGGATATAAACCGTAGTATCTCTTGATACTAAAAATGCTTTTAGTGACCTAGATAAGAGAGATGAAGAATCCTTCCGATAATTTATTAGCTTTTCATGTTCAAAGGGGAATCTTAATTACAAAAAGTTAGAACATAAATCTTCATTTAAAAAAGATCCAACCCTAAATTAGAAATGTCTACTCGATCATAAACAGAAGAATGATATTTTAATGTTTGCATGAAATTTTAAACATTTTTAAATAGTCTCTTAAATCTAATGTTTAATGATGCACACAAAATTGATTAATAGATGATGTGCTATATAAATCTAGGCATTAAAAAAACATTAGAAGTTCCTAAACATTGTTTATTTACATTTACAGGTCAAGCAACTCATCTGCTTTTACAAATTGACTTGCATGACTAAAACAGGAGTTAAAGCAAACATTTCAAGAGTCTGTCAAAAAGAAACAAGCCGTTGTACGCGGCTGGCTCGAGACAAAAGACATTGTGAACAGATGCCTACCGTACTAGACTGCAGCGATAGAGCAAATGAAGCTTTCGAAATAAGAGATAAGAGACGTTACACTGCGCTTGTTTGTTTTTCATGATCCAATGTTTTACGGCACGTGGAGCCTGCTAAATATAGTACCCAAATATGCCGTCTTTTAAAAACTACATTTCAATTGTAAAAACTCTACTACTTATTAACATTTGTAAATGTAAACGAATTAATAACTACTTACTCCAGATGTTAATTTAAAAGATTTGGTTGATCATTGCGATCTTCTGAGCTTAGTTTTAGGTGATAACATACTATCTTCAATCTTCATCAACATTATACAGTCTACATTAATCCAGATTTACTCTCCTAAAGCCGCTACTCCTATCAGTAAATAAACTATCAGTGATATTTTTGGGAACAAACGCATGTGATTTTTTATTTGATTTTTTATTTTAATGCATGTAATAATTAGATGGGAAATAAATGGGCTTTATTTTTATTAAGTACTATTCAGATTGGTTTTTTCGCTTTTAGACACTTCCAACTTTCTTACCTATTTCGTTACTTCATCGTGTAGCACGCCGAACTTCATGCGTCCTACTAATAATTATACCTAGAATGATGGTCGGTCCTGTGGCAGACGGCAGATATGAACGACCAAGTGACCCCAAAGCAGTTTTTACAATATCCTGCAAAACCTAGATTTCTCATTCCCAGACTCAGTACATTTAAAAAGCACTATAACGATCAATCAAACAGACTGCAAATACTGATTAACAAAGTTTCAAAGCGGAAACCATCGTGAGAACTAAAGACAACACATCGTAATAACCTATTTGAATCATGATTACCGATTACTTTCTCTCGGTCACCCCGTTATCGATATCTAATCGATTTTTTCAATCAGCCTTCAAATGGATCAAAGTCGATGTGACGGATTGGATTGGATCATAAAATCGATTTAAAGTAGACGCCAATAAAAATATTACGCAGCCACTTAAATAAAGTTTGCTGAGTGTTCAACATAAATTTTGCTGTTATATTCTTAAATTGAATCTCATAAAATCGAGAAAGAGTTTTTTTTTTTTTTATGTAGAATAGGTCGGCGTTTGACCACCAACTCGCCTGATGTTAAGCGATGTTGTGGTCTAAGATAGAGCACGACGACCTATAAGGTACTTATTCACTCTATCCTTGAAGTTTTGTAGAGTGAAGAAATACAAAGACGGCAGTTGAGTGAGGCGCTCCAAGTGCGCTACTGCTCAGACCCGTCTTCGGAACGGTTACACCGGACTACATTCCGAAACACGACTAGGTCATTTCACGGCATGGCTTGGTCCGGTGGGTGGTAACTAGCCACGGCCAAAGCCTCCCACCAGAGTTTGCTACCCGGTTAGACTACCCGGGGACCACGTGTAGGAAATCAGAATCGAGTACACTCCTACGGACGTGGGTAGCTCAGCCCCCAATAAAGTAAAATAAAGTAGTATAATAGTTGTAAAAATAATCGTCAAACCAACTATTCTACTCCAAAAATATACTCGTCTAGATTAAAGATTATAAACATAAACACCCAGTTTCCTTTATAAGCTCTCCCATTGGTCACATTAACATGCCGTTTGTAATCCTTAACAACATCACGAATCGGTTGGCCGAATCCCCACAAAGTCCACAAACACATCAAAGCTTTGGATATACTTCCGTGTTCTATTTTAACCACGAATAGCTTTTCCAATATGGGGACAGCTGGTTCATCCAGAAACAAAACATTGCTCAGAACAAGATTAAATATTGAAAGAAGGGCTTCGAATCTGTTTCACTGCATCCTGATAAAATTTATCTGATGGATAAAATTATTACAGTTCTAGCTAAGGAGTACTTTATTATATTTTATTTACATTTCTTGACTTTTCATTTTATTTTTCATAATTAGATTTTTGAGTTTGATATGCTAATAAGCATGACGTATGTAATGCTTTTATACATACAAAATGCAAGTATGGAAATCATTTTTTTATAGATTTATTTAAAGCAAGAGTTAGATTTAGTTTATTTGTTTCTATATTATTGGTAAGTACGTAAGAATACTACGAATATACCATAGCAACATACAATTTACAAACAGATTAAGAAACATAGTTTGGCAAATTCATTGCACTTACTACTATTTATGGGAAGCTTATAGCCCGTAACTGCTGGTGGTGAAAGTCAACATAATGACAGCGATGAAAGATTTCCAGGACAAATAGTTTGAGTGATTTAACAGAAGTCATTATAGGAATTAGGATGTTGAAAAGCTAAGATTGATGCGAAACTGGGAAGCTCATTTTGAATCTGTTGACGAAATTGTGAACCGAAAAATGTTGTTGTCAGTAATAAATAAGTACCAACCGTTGAGTCTACAAAGATATATATATATATATATTTTACTGTTGCATATAAGGGTTGCAAACAGTTGATAAAGCACGAAATATTGTATTCATCGAAAAGAGCCTTTATGACGACCAATTACATAATTGAAATGAAGTGCACTCTTAAATAATCTGGCTCGCCCAAATAAATGGCAGCTTAGTAAAAATTTTACGCCCTACACGTAACAGTGGGCCTCGTTTTATTGTTCCAATAAACTTACTCGTGCACTCCCTTCACCGAAAAAGGTTTTTTTTACCCGGAAGCAGTAGCTAAAGAATTTTAATAACATATTAAGTAAATATGAATATATTAGCAGGGAAAAGGTTATATTATACAATTTCTGGGCGTCAAGTCGTTAGCATTTCGATTCAAGTGTATCAATGTGAATAAGATTTCGATGATGACATCGCGGTCTTTATTTGGAATGTTATAATGGCAGAAGTATTAATGCATGGTGTTGCTAATTAAGATTATATTCTTCTCAAGCTAATTGAGATTTAAAGGCTCAATTCCGTCTTCGGCAATGCAGGCAGCCATGCCCTATTCATTTCCTTGAATTGACGCGGCATCTTAGGATCTTATTGTTCACGAATTAATTAAGGCATAAAGGACATTAACCACTCAATTCGGTCAATGACAGAATTGAACTGTCAATGGCTTCACTGTCGCCGGCGAAACTGAAGCCGATGACGGAATGTTAGGCTAAATCTAAAATTCTTCATGTCGATTCCTAAATTACGAATAATTTTAAACTTGTTATGATTTTTGTCATTCTTAGCTAGTCGCATTACCTATCAGTCTCTTAAATTTCGGTATATTTCAACAACAACGACGCCTAGCGCTAGACGCGAGACAAAACAAAAAGAAGCACCTCATAAAAATGGGTGTGAAGTGATGATTTCATGCTTTAATATTATTCTACAATCACTTGCAAATAAAATGGGATCGAATACGAAAGTTGAATATATTTATTTTGCTATCATCGATTGAACCTTTTTATGCACTTTCTTCGTTTTAAATGAGCTTATTGTTGGGTGTTTTGTGAAAGTGCAGTTTGGGTTGGAGAGCACTAAAAATTTTAAATTTCTATTTTTATTAGGAAAGTTTATACAGGTGTTTTACTATGACATGTCAAGATGTCAAGTCATATTATTAACTCGCTGCGCCCCGCGGTTTTACCCGCGGTTAAAAAGTGTCCTATGTGCTATTCTAGACTATAATCTATCTCTGTGCCAAATTTCATCCAAATCTGTTCAGCCGTTCTGGCGTGAAAGAGTAACAAAAAAACATCCATCCATCTATTTTGTGTCTTGGTAGAATAAAAAACTAAAGCATACATCATACAACTTTTTAAAGATACATCTGCTGAGATTACGTAAATTGTTAGGAACTCTACCTACACATACAAATGTCGGCGATTGTTGGCGACTTTGGTAAAGACGCCAACAACCGCCGACATTATATCGTCGGCTTTGTTTCATGATGTCGGCGGCCATTGGGAGCCATATTTCAAAAGAATTGAGGCCGCACCTGTAATGTTAGCGAGCAGTGTCGGCGGGTTGGTGACTTTGGAGTGTAAACTCCTTTACAGTCCCATAAATCCCATTAGTCTGCAAGTAAGCCAATATAATCGTATCAGGGTCTCTATTAAAAAACTGAAACGGTATTAACTAACTACAAAGAGTACATCATTAAGAATTCAAACAAGATGCTGCTAAAGAGAATACAGTAAAGATAATACTAATATTGAGTTAGTAGGTATATACAAAAATATCCACAGACTTGGAAGTATCAGGTTCCAAAAGCTTATCAAAGCCAAAAGCGGAGGCGCATCGGAATGCTTGGGAAAGTTGACTATGCATTTCAGTTGCTATATTTGGAATAAACTTCATTGACTACATTTGTCCAGCTAAATTTCTCTATGACAGTCGCCAATAACTAGGCCAGCCAAATCATACAGAAAAATAATTTATCTTTTGTTTTTGAGACAAAAACAACATTTCCTTTCAACACAACCTCATGTGTACATAGAACTATAGACCACAATGAGCGGAGCGGATATCTCGAGCATTATGACGTACTAACTGCGCCCCGCGGTGTTACCCGCGATTATAAAGTGGTCATGTGCTATTCTAAACTCTATATTGTGTATTTATCTCTGTGCCAAATTTCATCCAGATCCGTTCAGCCGTTCTGGCCTGATTGAGTAACAAACATCCATCCATCGATCCAATACTTTCGCATTTATAATATGAATGCGATATAGGCATAAGGCGCCTCGACGTTTCATCCGAGATCCCACAGGAACCATTGCTTATTTCGGGATAAAAGATACTCCTTGTCTTTTTATATGCCCCTGACAACGTGTATACAAAATTTCATGATGATCAGTTGATTGTTTAAGGCGTGAAAGCATTACAAACAATCGAACAAACTCACTTTCGCATTTATAATATGAGTTAGGAGTTAGGATTAGGATATAAGTGTGATGTGATGTGATTGTGGTTGGTCAATGGTGGCAATAGCGCATACCATTGAGCTCCGCTCAGCTCAGCCCAGCTTCAATGAAAACGCACCTTTAGGCTAGGAATCTTTCACTAGTTAAACTCAGCGGAAGGACGTAACCACGAAAGGGGAAAGTTGATTTAGGAGTCAATTAATATCTCCTGTAGATACGACTAACGAGCCTTTCTTCAGCTTTCGATGCGGTAAAATAAAGAGCTTTTAGTGGCAATATATAGCATAAGCTGAGCCTAATGATGCGACGTGATTACCTAAGGTTTTCTGCTGAACATAGCAATAACATAAATAGTTTAATATGACGTGTATTAGTACTATTATAGACAAAACTAGCTGCGCCCCGCGTTTCCACCCGCGGTTAAAAAGTTCTATGTGCTATTCTAGACTATAATCTATCTCTGTGCCAAATTTCATTCAGATCTATTCAGCCGTTCTGGCGTGAAAGAGTAATAAACATCCACCCATTCTTACAAACTTTCGCGTTTATAATAATAAGTAGGAAGTAGGATACATCTCCGCATGTGCAACAAAAAACAATGTTTCAATATGCGAAAACTGCTAAATTATGTTTAGGTATTTAATATATTAGTAATCTTGTTTATTTAATAATATATTAGAAAGTGTCTTAAAATAAAATAAAATAATCTTTAAAACAAAATGTTGTAAACTTGCTGGGAAATTTGTTCACACACATTTCTATAACTGTAGACTGCATTATGACTGTCATATGATATTATAGGAGTATGCAGATGATAGGCATATTGCGACATACAGACGAACAGACAGGCGAACATGACCACTACAAGGTTTCCTTAGTTTACTTCGGAACCCTAAGAGTGGCTTTTCTTAGTATCGGAAGGGAGGCCAAAACTCATTTTGCGTCGTTGCATCCAACATTAATCCATCTAAAGGACGGCCTCATTAAAATAGATTATTCCTATTAAACATCGATGCGTTTACTCGTGAAGTGTCAGATTTATTAATTACGCCTGATTTAGCGACTAAAATATGCGCGTTGGTTAGCTTGTGAGCTTGTAACATGTGTCCGGAGCCGTGTCAGCTAATTATTTTCTGATTATTATGAATAACTAGTACAGGTAAAGACAAAGGTCTTTAGTGATTTTTATGAAGAAAAGTATGGACGTACACTGCAGGGCCGGTGACAAATTTTCTTTCCACTGTTTTTATGCCGCGAGAAAGAGACAAACATATCCGTATTCTAGCTCTGTCACGTCTAAAGGTACCGCGGACGGCAGCAGCAGATGACGACACTTCTCGTTTGTATGTGTATGCATAAGATGCTTTCCACAGTGAGCGACATGAAGCTAGCTGCAACTGCCGCTGGCTTCATGTCGCTCGCTTCGAAACGTATCTCATACAAATACATATAAACCAGGGGGCTATTCCTGCGCGTGAGATGAGATGAGATTTTATCTTGCTCACTCTCACACCTATGACGTTTAAAACGAGAGCAACAAAAAAAGGTGAGACGAAAATCTCAAATCTTCGAATAGGGCCACAGAAGTGTCGTCGTCTGCTGCTACCATTCCGCGTGGATCAAAACGGTGGAAAAACATTTTGCCTCTGGCCCGTGCTAGCCCTTGTGGACGTAGATCTCCTAATGAACGTCACATAAAACAATGTTCGTCACGAGTCCTCTCTCTCTTTCTTTCTCTAGCTCTTACTACTCTAGGTTTGCAACTTTATAAAAAGAAAAAACTTTTTTACAAAAAAGAACTAACAGAGTTCAAAACAACAAAACGGCACTCAAAGCGAAAACTAAGTATTTATTTGAAGTCTGTGGCAAGCCAAGTGCGCCATAGAACCTTTTACTTTTTGGAAGTCAGTTACAAAAAAGGAATAATTTTGTTGTTTGCCGTTAAGTAAGCGAAGTGATTAGTGACAAAAGTATGAGTTTTTTTTTTAATATTTTTAAACAAACAAACATGTTTAATAACGATTTAACGATCCACCCCGGCTTTGCACGGTGTCCTAACCTTCCGTTAAAAATCACCTAACTGCAGGTGAAAACCGCATTTAAATCCGTAGGTTTGGGAGGAGTTAACGGATATACAAAAAGAAAGAGGACTGGAAAGCAACTGTGTTTTAAACTATGTAGAGATGTAGAGAAGAGATATGCCTGTGTCTGTACTAAACAAATAATCGAGTGAATTATTGGACGTAGCCTTGATTATCGTACACAGATAATTGGTTTTAAACTACGATAAGTACTTGCGTATTAGTGATATTTATTTATGCGATATTTGATCAAACTCAAGTGACATGTTGAGATGACTGATACGATCGATTAAGACCAGCCTGACCACATTGTTTGGTATTAAAATAACGAGGAAAAGGTTCTCAACTCAAGGCTTGACCCATATTAAAGTTTCAGTACAAAAAGCTGATAAACAATGGAATATTTTGAAGTTAAGCTTGTAAATATTGCTGGTCAGCTTATAAACAATTTAAACTTGTATAAAACAAAGCAATGTGTGAATTACAACATTGTTATAGTCGGAACAATTACACACATTCGGATCATGACCTCTTCCTTCTAAGGCCTTTCTTTTACAAACATTACATTGTCACTTGAAAACTTAGTCCTGAGTCATACTGACAAAGTAACAGTTCATTAAATGGTTCCTCGTGGCGCGGCTACATTAGCGGCCTTCGATAACTGGCTATCATCGCGACAAGTGTAGCTGATTAGTTGTCAGTCACTCGGCGATGTATCGGGTGAAATATCGCACACGTCAACACCGCCGAAAGGCGACTAGTAAATTTATAAATATTCGGGACATTTGTACACACTGTCGTATGACCCCAAACTGAACAGAGTTTGTATAATGGCGGCCAAAGACTAATATACATACATTTATATTTTTTAAATACATACTTAAATAGATACCCAGACATAGAACAACCACAAACGTTCATCACATAATGTTTGCACTAATGCCCCTTTTGAATCGAACCCATGCCCCCAAGCTCAGAAGGCAGGTTCACCAACTGACCCACCGAGAGCAGTAGTAAACCGCTAATGTAGACAAGAACATTGCCGATAGCCGATAACAATGATTTCACCGCAACAACGCGACGCGAATTATCGCACGCTAATGTAGCCGCACCATCAGTATCACGCGTCTGCAATTTGAAAACAGTTCCTTGTTTTGCAGTGGCGATGTCAAACAGATAGGTGATGACGTCATAAAGTAGTATTTAGTAATGATAGAATGGCTATTATGCCTCTAATACAAAGTTGCTGACTTTATGAATGCACTTAAGAATATGCAACAGAGTAAAATTATTAGCGATGACTGCCTAGTTGGAGAAGGCCTGCTTCTCAAGCCAGAGGGAGCGGGTTCGAACCCAGCCAACGGCACGCACCAAATTGTTCATTGTGTGAACACGTTGTATGTCATTGTATCTGCTATATATACGACTGGAGTCCGGTGTATGGCGACAGGCTCGCCCCCTGTCACATTTGGGACTGAATATCGTCCGGCGAAGGGTGGGTGTTGTATTACACCTCGCCAGCCCCCTCGGGGGAAAGGCGTGACGATATGTTATGTTAAAATTATATACGTAAGTAATACAAGCCCATCATTATCTAACCAACTAAGCAACGTAAAAAATTACCACCGTACAAGGAAATAACAACGAACAGATGAAAGAGAATTAATTACATTTTCTCCAATCTCTGTGCTAATAAACCTAGATGCCCTTATGTTATAAAAGAACACAAACTACTACAAAAGTTACAAGCAATATGAACTGAAGCTTCCCGGAAAACGAGATGGAGATGTAACAATTATTTCCACCAACATAAACTATGTAAGTAAGTATAGTGGACTTACATGAATTCTTTTAATTAACATTTACCTACTCGTGTTTACAGCTCTATGTTATGTGTACATAGAGATCGGATATACATATATTGTAATTACCTAAAACCTAAGCTTCATGGACTGAGTAGTACGGAGAGCACTTTTTTCATCTAAAAATCCCGCGTTTCCGGGATCAATGGACTTATGTAGTATGCTACCTTTAAAAATCGGTTTGACCTTAAGATAGTGAAATGTTTTAAAATACTATAGCATAAATTTAAAAAATTAAAAGCCCCCGAGGCCTATTTTCATCAACACTGATTTTCATCAAACATAGCTTACAACTACCGACTATTTCATATTCAAACAAAAAAATATATACACATCGTCGTCGTTTTGCGGCGAGGGTTAAAAATAGAAGCCGCTTCCATACTTTCTTAGCTTCTGGCAGGAAAAAGTGAACTTTATAAAAAAACTAGCTGTCACCCCGCGACTTCGTTCGCGTTTATTATTTATATATATATATATTTATATATATGTGTGAGCTATCCTATCTGTTAAGTTAGATCGAACTGCACACGGTGTGCAAATTTGATTGAAATCGGTTAAGTAGTTTAGGAGTCAATAGCGGACAAACAGCGTGACACGTAATTTATATACATTAAGAAGATTTTGCACATCCGAATATTCGATTCTCTAGTATTAGAGTATAGTATAGTATACTATATATCTCTAGTATAGTAGTAGAGGAATTCTTCGTCTTTCCCGTTTATCTCTACAATGTGCCATTTGTAACAGAGAGACCACTTATCTGTAACAGTTTTACTGTATTCAACGACCACTAACCGGGCTCGGTTTGAGGAAATGATTAATATTTATAGGGCCATCGGCGCAAGCGCGGGTGTGAGTGAACATGCCGTTTTCCTTGCATGTAGGAACACTTGTCGTGTTATGTAGTATGTAATGTGTGCAGTCAATCACACTTCAGCAGGTCTTTGTCATGTTAATCGAATAATGGTAACATCAAGATTAAATCAAATTAACATACATAAGTAATAACATTCCTGCCTACGATTACGTAGAGTTCCGAAATTGTTCATAATTGTATCTATCGGGAATGAAGGCAACGGAAACTGGTACTTTGCTGGTCTATTTACAAGTGAGATTTTTTTCCTTATGAAAAAAGCTACAATAATTGAATATACTGGACTTTAATGGTTTTATTCCTATTGCAAATAAGTATAACGTCTTTTCGTCCGCATTTAGGGGGCATGACACACAGAAAGGACATAAGACGCGAAAGAGACACGAACGGGACGCAGATCCGACGTCCCTTCAATGTACTTTCATACAAAATTAATTGAAGAGACGCAACACATACAGAGAAGACGGGACTCGGATACGACTCGTTTTGTTTGAAGGAGACATGTCTCCGTTCCTTCCGTGTCTCGTCCGCGTTCTGTCTTTTCTGTCTGGCCAGCACTGAAGGAAACACAAAAGTAATGTCACTACGGTCGACATCCCTACACTACTACTAATTCCGAAGACGGGTCTGAGCAGTAGCGCACTTGTAGCGCCTCACTCAACTGCCGTCGTTGTACTTCTTCACTCTAAACTTCAAGGCTAGAGTGAATAAGTACCTTATAGGTCGTCGTGCTCCACCTTAGACCATAACGTCGCTTAACATCAGGCGAGTTGGTGGTCAAACGCCGACCTATTCTACATAAAAAAAAAAAAAAAAACTAATGTTGCAATTAAATAACAGTACCTACCTAACTTTCTATCCATATTCCGATGTGTAAAACCCCATTCTACTAATCCAAATGTTCCCAATATATCATCACTTCCGATCTGACACTCACAATTACATAACAAACAATATCAAATACACGGACAGCCTTTCACAACAGTCTCCATCAAGAAACAGATTAGGTTAACAGAGACAAGTGACGCTTAGAAAATAATTGTGATCTGTACAGAGCGCAGAGCGACCAACTTATCTGTGCAGTTGGTCAAATACAGAGCTACAAGTTTCCAGGCTAGGTTTGCTTTGGAAATACGATGCAGGCTCCTCTATCAACGGTAAAGAAACCCTGGTTGATTGAAAGTAAAACCTCGACGAGACACTGTCACAGCTTAATTTTATCAGACCGGTGTTGAATCTGGACCGACTGGTTTGCCAGTCGTGCCTAAATTATGTCATTAGTCTGTGACTGCTGTGATGTAGGTTCCGTATTGAATACTAATTTTAATTGCTAAGGAACTAGCAAGTTCTTCCAGTAGACGAAACGTTCTAATGACATTAGATAATAGATACTTAGGTGCGAACCTAGGTACTCGAAATCAACAAATAGTTGGTTAAGGCATAAATTTGTAAAGGCGCTTGTCCAAAGCAAAGAAATAGTGGTCATAGAACGTTGGTCTAAAGATATTCTAGACCTAGAAGATTCAAGAAGCCACCATCCTGACCAACCACCAAACTATAATGGTAAGAACCGCAACGTCAGCGTCGTCAGGGTCAAGGGGGAGACGCGTAAAGAAGATCAACGGTGAATCAGAACGATTAGCTAAGAAAGAAGAATAACTAAATTGAATTGAAGAACTGAATTATAAATGCGAGAGTTAGTTTGTTAGTTTGTTTGTTTGTCATCTGCTACATGACTGGAGCCCGGTGTATGGCGACAGGCTCGCCCCTGTCACGTTTGGGACTGAATATCGTCCGGCGAAGTGTGGGTGTTGTATTACACCTCTGCCAGCCCCCTCGGGGGAAAGGTGTGACGATGTTTTTTTTTTATTTTTGTTTGTTTGTAATGCTTTCACGCCCTAACAACTCAACGGATCGTCATGAAATTTTGCATAACGTGTAACATTTCACGTGTAAGGTTACACGTGACAGAAAAGGATATAGGGTGCTTTTTATCTCGAAAAAAAAATACGTTTTCTGTGGGACCGCGGGTGGAACCGCGGAGCGCAGCTAGTAATATTTTAAAAGCGAAAGTTTGTAAATGTGTAAGTAAATGTGTTAACGCTCAAACGGATGGATGGATTTTGATGAAATTTAGTATAGAGGTAGCTTATACTCGGTATTGACACATAGGCAATTTTTTAAGCGCGGATAACACCGCTTCCTAACTAATATCATAAATGCGAAAGTGAGTTTGTTCTTTTTTTTGTTTGTAACACTTTCATGTCTTAAATATTGAAACGATCATCATGATTTTTTGCATATGTAGATTGGCAGAGGTACAGAAAAGGACATAGGGTAATTTTTATTCTAGAGCCGCGGGTGAACCCGCTGGGTGCAGCTAGTTTGTTTCATAAAAGTTTAAACACGTTTCCACTTGTTACAGTTAAAGTATAAATAAATCAAAAGAGTTTCTCAATACACATTTGTAAGAAACACTTATTACGCTGATTAATTCTACTAATTATTTACCAAAAATCACGAAACGTGGTCACACTTACTCGGAAGCAGATTAACAATAATTGTTTAATTGCAGTCCCCGATGTGTTTTTCAACATTCGTATTATATTTTTGGAAGAGGTCGTGATTTCGACTGTATCACAAGGACTTAGAGGTCAAAATTGAAAGCATAGTTGTTAACATGGCTCAGTCAAAGAACGTCATCGTTGAGGCACTTTCACTGGTTGACATTTTAGGGTGTGTTTTGCACTGTCCAATTGTCCATGTCCAAGTGTCCACATTTAAACAGCGGCTTCACATTTTCTAGCTAGTTAGTAATATTTGCTGCAGACCCTTGCTGTTATGTCCATAGCAGCAAGGGTCAAATTTGTCCGACAGATATTCTTACTATACTTTGGGTAAATACATATTGTATTGCATTATTCTTATTAGAGAGCGGCTCCGCGATGCTTGTATCAATATCAAGGAATCCTTTCTTGATGTGAAGGAACATCTTGCTGCGCGTGGCTTTTGTAGTTTCAAATATTTTGTATCTCTTTACATTATACACAAGTATAAATTAAGAATTTAAAAAACCCCCGACACAGTTTTCATCATCACCAATTTTCGTCAAACATAGCTAAGAATATTCCCGACTAATTCACATTTCAAACAAAAAAAAACGAAATCGGTTCATCCGTTCGGGAGCTAATATGCCACAGACAGACACACACACACACACACCTACAGACACGTCAAACTTATAACACCCCATCGTTTTTGCGTCGGGAGTTAAAACGTAGATAACTTAATTACTTACATATAACTAACTAACTAACTATAACTAACTAGATGCACCCCGCGGTATTACCCCTATGTCCTTTTTTGTATCCCTGACAACGTGTATCCAAAAATCATGATGATCACTTTTGTAGTTAAGGCGTGAAAGCGTAAGAAACCAACTCACTTTCGCATTTATAACATTAGGATTTGGATTAGCATGTTATCAGCAAACAAAAAATAAAATGTTGTGAGAGTCATAAATTATATTACCCAGGAAAATAACCCAGACCTACATATCGTTTTCGTTTCGTGTACTTATACCTTATGCAAAAGCCATGTAAAGCTGTATTCGTCACATGGTCATGGCTAAGTGCTTTCTCATGTTCCCTGTTAACGGGGAAAGTACGACCTATGAGAAACAACCATGGGTAAGCAGTGAAACATGCAGGTGTGTATACCATAAGCTATTCTAGAAAATCTCTCTTCCCGTATCCCATGTCGGATCAACCTTACTTACATTTTTCCTCCACGTTGCTCTATCCTCGACATTGTCCTCTGTGACGTCACACTTTCTCAAGACCTTCAGCACTTCATCTTCCCACTTTGCCATGGGTCTGTCTCTGGATCTTCAATCGGGGATGGAAAGTTTTATTGCTAAAGTTCCCTACATAGACGGAAAGCTATTTTACAAAATAATTGCCGCAAAGTGATTAATATTCGTTTAATTTATTTTCTAGCCCTGCAAACTAAACGATCAAGTTCGTTAAGCCTACTTACAAATTAATTAACGTATTTGATTTTACAACTTACTTCATAATTATACATTGAAGGAAACGAAAGTGATCTAATCAGCTATAACTTTCAATTTTAAACTAACAAATCAATCGGTCCGCTAATTCGCAAAAATACAGGCAGCGCATTAAACCGAAATTGTATCAGAAGACATGCAATCATAAATCAAACCTTATAAACTTTAGATTGAGGACCAAATAACCGAAATTTACGATTTCAATAAAATCTAAAACTCAGCTAAGTATAGGTCAACATACACAACGACTTGATCACATTTATTCAGGAAATGAGGATTACGGCACGTCTCTGAGTCTGGATTTAAAAATACGTAAATGTGATAAGGAATGTATTATGATTATACATTCCTTATCACATTTACGTAAATGGACTCATAGCTTTTTGATAGATACGAATAAAGTGTAACGTAACAATGTCCATCGCAACAACTGAAAGCAGGATACCGGTATTTTATTTGAAACAGAGAGCTACTTAAATTTACCATTAAAGTATACCGTTTCCAGTCCTCACCTGAAATTAGCAGCAAACTTCTACGAAAACCACAACACGACCATAAAACTACTTGCAACAAAAAGAAAACAACTAATTAATTGCATAATCGCATTTTACACGCCATAAACCGAACTAACAATGTAACTAGACATAACTTATAGCAATCAATAACCGAACATGTTTATTACCCATTTAAATAAGACTATAATCTGCATTAGGAATGTCAGCAGTTAGTTATTGCAAAATGGCAGTGCCTGGACGAAATATTGCCGATAAAGGGCGCGATAAATTTGCCCAAATGATCAAGCTAGGAAAATTTCCATGTTTTATTGCCGATAATTGTAAACGCAACACGATTGAAGGGTGCCTGCCTTTGTATCAAATTAGTTAAATAGACTAGATCCTGCGTCTAATTGCTGTGTCTGGTCTGGAAGATTGTTAGAAACTTGATAATTGGTAGTGCCATTAAAAGCCCTTAGACATGAAGCTCTCCGAGAACTCAAAATTTACCGTAAGCTACGAAATAAATTGGATAAACGCAGCCCAATAGCATGGTCTGAGCAAACATCAACAAACTAGACGAGAAAATAAACTGAACGAAAATTTCTTACGCTAGCTAGCAAGGCTCAGGCAGCAAATTTCACTATCTACCGTAGAATTGAAAGCACCATGCATAATTCATGAATCGTGATCCTCAGTAGTGACTGATTTTTTCAAGGAGGAATTCAAACATTTGCTTAGAGGCTGGTTCACGCTTTTACCGACTAGAAATCTCCCAATAAGCAATCAAAGCGAACCATAAATAATTTTACAATTATTTTGGTTGCTCTCGTGTAATGATTGGTAATGAATAAACCAAAACATATTATAATTATAGTCCCGCGGAATATTCATTACTATCAGCTATTAATTACTAAAGGCGTACACGTAGGTGGTCGATGGCAAGGTGTGGTCGACTGCATTTGATGGCTATTGCATTACAATTAATTATTTGGTGATACATTGACGCAAATTAATGATTCTGCAATACATTTTGCAAAACAAATCAAATCAAATGTCTTTATTCAATTGGGTATCGTAGATCCACTCATGAACGTCAGTGTTATAAGAATGACTACCACCTTGTTTGGAAAAAGAGCCACTACCCAGAAGAACACGTAAAAAGGCATAGAAAGACAAGAGGCATAAAACACCTGCCTACTCATATCTTAGTATTTTATTTTTTATGATTTTATTAATTATCCATATAACTATTCAATTAATGTTAAAGAGTTGTCTTAAAACCTATATTAGGTTTAAGAGGGCCGCGACGCTCTGAAATTTCCATACAAACGCGCTACTCAAATTTCTTGAAAACCATTTGTCAAATTATGATGTCGTCAGTATCATTACTCGCTCTCTTCGCTCATCTTCTTTTTCTAGATGAAATGGCTATAGAATACCTTAAGCCAATGCGAAGTTAGTCTAGGTTGCCTAGGTGGAAGTTAGTTAGGTCGCCGGACTCTTAATGTTATAGTCAGAGTAGAGAAGAGCAAAAGAATTGGACCAAAATGTCCTCAGGGTTTGGTCTCAGGTGTAATTTCTTCGAAGATGCACGTTCATAAAGAATTATAAAATATCAATAAAAATTCAGAAAAGGGCCTATGTGCCATACCATAATGCCATAACATCACGACCCCTTTACTAATTAGTAAAGTCATATAGTAAATGATTTCTTATCATGATTTCTAATTATTTACTATAGCAGTAAAGTTAAATTGCCGATACACAGGTATTTCGCTAATTAACAACATCGTACGACAACGCAGATCTATCCATCTTAGACAACAGCAAGTACTACGACCAACTTACAACTTGGAGTGACGTGAGGGAGCCAGCACCGAATTTTCTATTTCTTTTCCCTTTGAAAAAATTTAGTTCCACCATTTAGGCACTGCGACAGATAAGTTGTTGAATCGAAATATTTAGGTATAGGTGGGTGTGCTACGGATTCCATTCAAAGCGGAGGTAGGGTACCGCAAGGCAAACTAGTGCTAACAAAAAACAAAGAATATTCTAATGATACGATCTGCTATCTAATCGCACCATCTACACTGCAGCTTAGGACAATTTGTCGCTTGGTTACCTCTGACTAAATTAGCATAAATAATACTTTTATATGGGAGTTATTTACATAATAATGTGTCAAGAACTCAAGACCCAAGATAATAAGGAAACGTTTTGAGAAGACAAAATTGTTTTATTCGAAATGGTTCAGTAACCTGGTCACGTCTATAAATCAATTTGTTTGCGTAAGAGATAGAAATGCAACCAGTTTTATGCACTCGTTTGATGTAGGTAATTAATTACTTTTCTAGTTCAGGTCAGCATTGGCGATTTTAGCAGTCGTTTTTACAGTCAACGCTCGCGTTCAATTCACTTGACATTTAAAATGATAGTAAAACATTTCTTCCTTATAAAAGCTTCCTGATGAAATCTTAAACTGGTACCCTGAAAACTACAAAAAATGATACAACTTATTCAATGGTTTAGAACTTGTTGCTGCGTGTCTATACTCTTCACTGTTTCCAGACAATTTCCATCTAGGATTAAAGCTATAGAAGAACATACCGAGAGGATACAGTCGGTAACTCTATCTCATGGTCGAGATACTGTTTTTATGAGGAAAAGGAAGTTAATTCAAAAATAGTTTGATTGCTAATTACTTGATTGATTTCGTTTGTTCTACCTATTTTCCTGTTCATGTTTTAGACAAACATGCTTCTCTTCTACGGCCAGTGGACACATTCTCCTAATATCATCTTAGACGCCCAACAATCAGTTCTGCGATAGCGTTGTCTTAAGGTTTTTTGTACATTCGGAACAATCCTATGCACGCCTTCGAATTGCAACACTTGCACCATAAAATTATCTCAGCTAATTACCATCTTGAACGGCTCCATCGTGTACCCAAGTCACATTCCCGAGAATTACACTCAAATTAGATCCCATTACAACTTCACTAGTCCGTATTTACGGCATCGTGATCGGGCCCACGTTGTTTTCATAATTCATTGTGTCAACGTTGCATATTCCTAATGAATATATTAGTTCTATTCACCGTTAGTACCGCAACTGACTGTGGGATATTTGGTATGAGCTTAATAAAAACTTCGTTAATTTTTTGAAGCACTTAAGTAATATTTGGCAGCTTGGATATTAAATCAATGCCGGCATACTTTTTTCTCCTATTCAAAGCGATGGCAGCCTAGTTGGGAGAAGGTCCGCCTCTCAAGCCAGAGGGAGCGGGTTCGAACCCAGCCGACAGCACGCACCAATATGTTCATTGTGTGAACATAATATGTGCGTATTGTATATCATCTGCTACATGACTGGAGCCCGGTGTATGGCGACAGGCTCGCTCCCTGTCACATTTGGGACTGAATATCGTCCGGCGAAATGTGGGTTTTGTATTACACCTCTGCCAGCCCCCTCGGGGGAAAGGCGGGACGATATGTTCAAATTTACATTTAGGCGAGGCACAGTAAATAACATCTAACCGATCGAAATACAGGGAGGTAACGCAAAGAAAACTAGGAATGCATAACCAAACAAAAGACGTGAATAATTCAGTAATCTAGGAGATAAATCTTCATATTCAGATCATTGACATCTCACGCACTTTACGTATTCGCCGCGCCCTCGCAAGCCTCCGAGTGAAGCCTACAAATGCCTTCTTACAGAACATAGATCTAATCTAATAGTCAAGACCAGAAGCCCGGCCCTACGCTGAGCTTCACGTCATCTGATAAAGATATCAAACATTGTATAAACCACGTATTCTCTGACTAAAGGCTGGCGCCAACGAAATGCAGTTGCAGTTCGTATATATATATGTGTTCCATTCCAGTTTGCGAAGACTTGTAATGTTTGAAGTTCTATGAAAGACGCCACACCGAATGCAGTCCGTTTCTAGATCGTGTGCAGTAGCTGTATGTCACACCGACAGCTTGTTGACAACGACCAGCTAAAAACACGCACGCAGGCGCGATACGCGCGTGCAGTGCAGTTAAAGTGCGACTGGCGTAGTATTCAACGGACTTTTTTACTGGATGTCACACCAAATCCGTGAGCAGTGCAGTCCGTGTGCGCAGTCCGTGTCCGCAGGTGCATGCGTTTGGACCTCACGGACGACACCCGTTCTGCAAACGTACTGCACGCACATGCACTGCACACGGATTTGGTGTGTTTTAGCCTTTAGAAGTAAAATACTTAGCTTTCTCATACACACTGGAATGTTAACTGTGGCTAGAACTCTGATCGAGTATAAAGATGCAGCGGCGAACGAATAAAAGTTATCAGATCAAAAGGAATTGAGCGAAAGCGATGGGAGATATCAAGAACTTCTGTGGACCGAGGCGGAAAATGTGCAATATTAGTCAACTTCGGCGAAAGTTAAAATAAAACGAATACAGCGAGAGTTTAAGTCCCTTCTTGAGTAAATGAAATATCAAATTAATCAAAAGTCAACGTTAAATTTTATCATGTTTTATTTTTATCTTGCTGGCAATGTTAAAGGTGTACTATCGACTTTCTTACTTATCCAAATCTTTTCATTTCATGATTTACATGGAGATTAAAATCAATAAATAATGTCTCATATTCTAATATACCTGCTGGTTAAATGTCTGGGTAAATCCTATGTGCTATTCCAGACTATAATCTATCTCTGTGCCAAATTTCACCCAGATCCGTCCAGCCGTTCTTGCATGATTGAGTAACAAACATCCATTCATCCACCCAAACTTTCGCATTTAAAATATTAGTGATGATAAATGTACAAAAAAACAACACAGATAAACCCATATGCTTATGTGTAGTTTAGTAGGTTACTGAAATAACATCCTTACTCAGATTAACCGTGATTAAACCACAACTAAATGGATTTGCTGGGAATCGCTGCTAAGAAGCTTAATGCAATAGTAGCTGACACCTATTAATACTCCTACTCGCAGTAGCTTCATATCAGTACTTGCTTAAATCTGTTAAAGTAACTGTGTGTCAACATAACGCAATCAAACAAGAGTCGACATTCAGAAAAGCTACCGCCGACAATAGAAAAGAGAAGAAAGAAAATATTCGGCCACCTCGTACGACGTGACAAATTCATCAAACCGATCTAGCAAAGGAAGCGTAACAGAAATTACCAAATCAAGAAAAATATAATATAACAAATATAAAATATAATGCCAAATGCCATGCTTTACTTACTTACATAGAAGAAAAAATGGTACATAGTGGAGACTGGAAGCTACTCCATCAATAACGAAGAACCAAAACAAAATGCTGTTGGCATTGACAGTAAAACAAAAGAAGCCCAGTGCTTTTCAAAACGAATGAACTAAAATAAGCTGCAGCAGGCTGGGTAGTGAACATCAGTGTACAATGGACATATGCATACGAACGAGTGGTCATTCTCATTACAGAAACGAAACATGCATCTATGAACATATCCACAATATTTGCTGCGCTCTACGGTACGGTTTCGCCCACAATGAACCGTTATTTTTTCAGGACAAAAAGTAGTCTACGTTAAGGTAGGTAAAGCTAGGTAAAGCTAGCTCCATACCAAATTTCATCGAATTTCTTTCAGCAGTTTCTGCGTGATAATCTAACAAACATACAGATTTTTTCACATTTATAATATTATAAATAATAGGAGGATAATAATAAAATAGTAGCGCTAACAGCGTAGCTTGACTAGGTGTTCGTAGCCGATCACCGATGTCAAGCAACGGACGACACGGTCAGTCTTAGGATGGGCGACCGCGGGTGGCATTTATAACTGAGCTATTCCGAGGCTCAAAGTCAAAGTCAAAATATTTATTCACTTAAATAGGGTAAGTACATATTCTTCAATAGATAATTTAGTTCTGCCTATTTGTCAGATAACCTGACATGTGAATATGTTACAATTAATATAATTACAATCGAAATAGTATAATAAATTATTTAAGTTATATCAGTCGATTCAAGTCAAATTTAAAAATTATATTATTTTATTAAATTTATTTAGTTTATCTATAATATTCTAAATTAAATCTTATATTAGGTACTTAACAACATTATTTTAAAAAGTCTAATACAATAGAAGCATTTGTCTAATAACCATGTTTTTAATTTTCTCCGGATGACACGTTGAATTGTAGGCCCCAGTTGTTTGTTCTATACCTAACAACAATCGTCAAGCCATGTCAGAGGCCTTCGGGCGGCCTAGAAACTCTGACATCAGGGCTAGCCGTTCGGCCTATACGAACTTTTTTTATGTACCTACAATAAGTCGGCGTTTGACCACCAACTCGCCTGACGTTAAGCGTCGTTGTGGTCTAAGATGGAGCACGACGACCTATAAGGTACTTATTCACTCTAGCCTCGAAGTTTTGTAGAGTGAAGAAGTACAAAGACGGCAGTTGAGTGAGGCGCTACAAGTGCGCTACTGCTCAGACCCGTCTTCGGAACAGTTACACCGGACTACATCCCGAAACACGACTAGGTCATTTCACGGCATGGCTAGGTCCGGTGGGTGGTAACTAGCCACGGCCGAAGCCTCCCACCAGAGAGAACTTGCTTGCTTATAATAACAATTATAATAAGTATTAGGATAGTAGGATCCAATACCAACAAGGAAGAGATTATCAACCAACCACACGAGCAATAATTACCAACTCCTAAATCCAGCCCTCATAATGAAATAGCGGTGACCTTCCTGTTAGCTGATAACGGCAACTAGCATACTTGCTAGTTACCTACTGCTAATAATGTCACTGCAAAATAAGTTAATTAGCGTACAGGAAAATTATAAACTAAGCGAAGTTGTGGTCAGAATGGAAATGGAACTGGATTTACCACTTATGGTATACCAATGGACATGTACTTACTAATATGGAGTTTATTTAGTAACGATTAAACGGTTTTAGTGGGAATTGGGAAGTGTTTCTAGTTTTTTTTTTTCATAGAAATGTAACACTGACTAACATGTACGTGACCTAACTATTAGTCAGTTTTTAAGGACATAGAACATAAGTTTCCCTCAAACTGGTTAATCTCTTTGTTTTAAAAATACATTATATCGAAACGTTACATTACTTTCCAAAGTCCGCTTTTTTGCTAAAGCTCTTTATGTCTGCTTTTCCTGAACATATGTACTTATATGGAACTGTAAGTTGGCATATAACTGAATAGAACTGTAATAAGGTATATCACGTACTAGCTATAATTTATTCCATGGTACAGGACGCAGGTACGTCAAAGTTGAACAAATTTGAAAGTGGGGAAGGCATTTCCGTCGCAGACATTCATTAATCTCCTCAGGCCCCTCGCGTTATCAAAGGTCCCCCAACCCTCGACCCTTGGCGTGCAGACAAGCCTTAGACATGAAAGCGGAGGTATACGTGCCTATAGTATAGCTGGTCTGAGGGGTAAGGTGAATGGCAAGTCGATGAAAAAAAGGTGCGAGTCGAGACTGAAAGGTTACGAGTTAGTAGATATTACAGTTAAATTTAGTTCAACAAACATCTTTTACTAAACCGTAACTATAATAATAATATAATAATAAATTCGGGACACTTTCACACACGGTCGCCTGACCCCAAACTAAGCAAAGCTTGTACTATGGCTGCCAGAGACTGATATACATACTTAGATATTTTCAAATACATACTTAAATAGATATTAACACCCAGACATAGAACAAACACTAATGTTCATCACATGAATGTTTGCCCTATGGGGAATCGAACCCACGCCCCCACGCTCAGAAGGAAGGTTCACTACCAACTGAGCCACCGAGGCAGTCTGCAACTACTTAACTCGGGAACTACTTTACTCATTAAAAAAAGTTATGCTAAAGCGTAGGCAAGTTACTTTAGTGTATTAGAAAGTGCCATCATACAGGTTACAGCTGAGGTCATCGGCAAAATTGGGAAAGGTCAGTAGATTTCCAAAAAAATATCCAAAAGGCTGAAGAAAGTGCAGAGTTGTGTTGTTTTTCACAGCAATCCAGAACTAGACCCCACAGATCACAGAACTATGCTAGAACCCCATAGTTTATGCTCCAAAAACCGCAAAACAAAATCATAAGTCGTATTGCAATAGCTTGTTTGCGGTGACAATAACAATACCCATTTTGCAACTTCACACTTGACACCTTTTATAGACAGGGAGGCGGAACATATCGTGAAATGGTATGAAATGGAGACATTTCTATCGCTGGTCCAAGTTAGAAGAAATAACTTGAATACTGCGACATCAGATATTACAGTATCATACTGCAATTAAGGCAAAAAGTATCGGAAATCTCTGGAGAGTGGCCTTCACAAAAATAATAGATGCATATTCGATGTAACCAATACTAAAGAAGACACACAATCAATGCTCATGGCGTCATGCCATCCCTATATCAGACAATAAAAAATCTTAGAAAACCCGAGCTTTCCTATTCAAGTGAAGATAACATGCTAAAATGATTGGTACATTCTTCGATCACGAACACTGATCGTAGAGGGAAATTTATGAAATACTAGCTGCGCCCCGCGGTTTCACCCTCGGTTAAAAAGTATCCTATTTGCTATTCTAGACTATAATCTATATCTGTGCCAAATTATCATCCAGATCTGTTTAGCCGTTCTGGCGTGAAAGAGTAACAAACATCCATCCATTCTTACAAACTTTCGCGTTTATAATATTAGTAGGATTTTCTATTTTGTAGCACCCTGCCCCAACTTTTAACATTCTCGCGAATTTATTATGTTCTAAACCAAACATTGCCATAAGTATGTGGGTGTCACAATGACCTTGGTGTGCAGATACCTAACAATGCCCTCAATAGCCATTGTTTCTGGCTAGACAACATTGCGATTTAACATTGTAGCTGCTGAATCAATTTAGAGGAAGTACTTCATTGATTATAAATGTACAGTTCCTAAATGCATACTATTAATTAAAACATAACATTCCTTATTGCGCAGTCGGGTAACTTAGTGCTAGTCAATATGCTACTAATTACTTGGTATAAAGAGGTTATCTATATTATTTTTAGCAAAAAATGGAAACTAATTAGGAAGGGGCCCAAGTCGACCTGGGACTGTACCGAGATTAGCAATGAGACAAACACAATATTGCATACGTAGGTAAGATGCTGCCGCAATTCTAAACCACGTTAGGCTAAATGAAAAAAGTCTACCGCAGTCTTGCCGCTGCTCTATTTTGAGAAACAAAGCAATTTCTACAACTCAGCGGCTTCAAATCACCGAATGGTGGGGTAGTGGGTTAGTTTGATTGTAGAACAACAAATCCCTGATTGCATGACAACGAATATCAAAGTCAATAACATCGGAACTTTCATATCGATCGACCGACGACCATTGTTCTGGCCATCAATCATATCACTGTACGCTTATCTGTTGTACTGATTATGAAAGCTCATTCGATGCTAATAAAAGAAAGGGAACATTCCTAAACAATAATTGAAGTCATTGGATTTAGTCTTCATGATTTCGTTTAGATTGTTTTCGTACGGGGATTATAGATTTTAAATACAGCGTTGTAGAGTTGAATTTGTGTTTCTGTTGCGTCTTTAACAATACATACTAAAAAACAGAATAAAATTAATACTTAAGGGGGCGCCCATACAACATATATTTTTTTTTTGCCGTTTTTATAGATTATGGTAAGGAACCCTTCGTGCGCGAGTCCCGACTCCCACTTGGCCGGTTTTTTAAATCCTACTATTGAGACAGTCTTTTTTAGCTCGTTTCAACGTCCAGACACGTGATTTCGCTGATCAACTTTTTCCTTTCATTCTCGATGCTTATTGCTTGCGTCTCACTTTTCTATCAATGAAGCACGTATAAACATTTCAATACACAATGCATAGCCAATTTCATTCGTAAAAGGGTCCACCGCTCCATTCAGTATTGGACCACGGACGTGTCAATAACTGTAGGTATTGCTATAGATAGTAGGTACCTACTTAGCTGAGGTGTGAGGTGCTAGAACTTTCTATCATTCCCGGCTTCGCCCGGGGCCGTCACAAGTAATTTCACTGTGTAGTATTAGTTCCACATAATAGTTCGCTTAGCATTGTGCATTTGCAGCAGCTGATTAGGTACTGTTACGCTTTGGTGACAAAAATCGATACGACCTAGTTAGCGTTCAGCTTTGTTGTTAGGATTTATGGGGGCTCCACTACAATAGGCAATTATACTTGCAGTACGTCATTATTATTTTTTTAACCTTTGTGGATTTAACCCTCGACAATGTCACACTCAGTGAACTGCGAAATAGTACCCTGTACCCCCTACTGAAAGACACACTACATTGAAAGAGCTAAGTCTCGAGGGTGCTTTTAGACTGGCAAAATTCTGGTAAAACATCTACCCCTAACTAATGAACGTTGTAACCTCGGAATAGATACAGTTTAATGTCTTTTTATTAATCTAATAAACGTTTTGTCTTTTTCGATCAAGAATGATCGAAAAAACGTTTATTAGTAAGAGCGATGATAGCCTAGTTGGAGAAGGCCCGCCTTTCTAGCCCGATGGAGCGGGTTCGATCCCAGGCGACGGCACGCACCAATTTGTTCATTTGTGAACATACGAGTTCATGCGTATTATAATATATCATCTGCTACATGACACCGGGATGTATGGCAAAAGGCTAGCCCCCTGTCAAATTTGGGACTGAATATCGTCCAGCGAAGTGTGGGTGTTGTATTACACCTCTGCCAGCCCCTTCGATAGAGATGCGTGACGATATGTTATGTTATTTGTTAATACGAGTAATAGTAAGTAAAGCATGTTTACTAACATTATTATGAAAAACCATCTCAATTAAAATATTTGTTTTAAGTTTTAGTGTGCATACTTACTTTGCATGCTGTATTCAAAACACGTAAGTTTTCGTCAACGACTCCAGAGTTCGGATAAATCTCGTGCTTTCTCCAATTGTTTTCAAAAACAAGGCATCTTCAAATCTTTAGAAAGGAGACCGTCGATGCGTGTTCGTGGAATATTAATCAATTTTATATCCTTGTACCATACTCCAATACGATACGAGAGCATTTTACTAGTGTGAGGTAGGATATCGATTTAGAGATGTTAACTAGTTATCGATATGCAAACACTATAATCGGCGTGTGGCAGAGTGGCAGATATCTACGATAAGATTAGAGTTATCCGTGATGTATTGTATTTATTTGCCTTGCTGAATGCAATACAGACAATCAACCAAAATAACTTTGTTTATGTACAGCTAATTGATACTAGTGAAAGTGAGTTTGACTTTTAACTATAATGCTGATATACTCATTATTTGTACGAGTATGTACATATATTACATAAAATCAAGTAAGTAAGTAAGTCTAAGTAGTTTTAAAGCCAGAATTCCTCTCAAACAGAGTAAATTAAAATAGGTATTACAGAAGACTTCAAATCTAACACGGAATGTCGGACAAGCGAAAATTATTTTAGTCATAATACTTATCAAATAAGTACTAGTTGCGTCCCACGGTTTGACCCGCAGTCTCACAGAAACCTTTTTCGGGATGAAAGGGCCTATGTCCTTTTCCGTACCCCGACAACGTGCATGCTAAACTTCACGATGATCAGTCAGTCAGTAGTTGAGGCATGAAAGCGCAACAAACAAACTCATTCTCGCATTTATGATATTAGTTAGGATTAAGTATTATAAATAGAATAAACATAACACATAACATATCGTCACGCCTTTCCCCCGAGGGAGCTGGCAGAGGTGTAATAATACCCCCCCCCCCCCCCCCTATTCAGTCCCAAATTTGACGAGGGACGAGCCTGTCGCATACACCGGGCTCCAGTCATGTAGCAGATGACATGCAATACGCACATAAATTCACACTATGAACAAATTGGTGCGTGCCGTCAGCTGGGTTTGAACCCGCTTCCACTGACTTAGGAGGCCCCTTCTCCAAGGCTATCATCGCTGATTTATGAATAAAAGTATCGATAATTTATATCGACAAGCTCCGCGTCACTAGCAGTCAAATGTCGCGTTGTGACTGCACAAATGCAGGCGCGAAGGCCGCGCGTGCTTGTCGGATGGGGGTCAGAGACGGACGGACACCGCGCACGCGGATATAGCTGCGCCTGCGACGACGCCAGTTCGTCTACTTATTTAATAATTTAACGTTAGCATAGCTTAATTATACGCGAAGAGCTGCAAACGTAACATGTACGCCGCGGCATAAAGTCGACTCTTTTTACCCGACTGCGCAAGAAGGGTGATGTTTTTCGAGTGTATAAATGTGTATACATACGTATGTATGTGTGAGGTTTCTTTGGCGCGCCATACAACCTAAACAGCTTGATGTATTTCAACATGTGAGGTGTCATTTGAATCGACCTGAAAGTGGAAGTGACATAGGGTACAACATTTAGCAGCCGGGTTTTTAGTTTTTATTTTAATAATGTTAATTGTTATAGAGACAAGTATAACGTATATAATACACGTAGCTTAAAGCTTTATCACGTACTCACACGACAATAAATATGAAAACATTTTGTCACGTAATGCATCCTAGGCATGCTGGTAAAAAAAAATCAGACTTGTCGCATTTTCAACAGTAGAAAGTAAAAACAGAAAGATGACTTGTGCTTATTATTATGCTTGAAACAGCTCGTTTTCTTGACTAATTTGTATGATTTAGAACCGATTTTGTTGGCCAACCAAACTACCTAGTTACTCCCAGAAATCCAGAACTGTTTTTTGTAATTGTAAACAATTAAGAGAGTCAATTAACAAAATAAAATATTGAAGGATTTGGACAAATAGACTGCGTTGGCTCGCCGGCTGTATTTTTGCATGATCCAAAAAAAACAAGATTTAGCATTCCAGGGGGGCGATTCAGTTAATCATAGCCGATGCTTAACTGAACCGTTGACGTTGCGTTTGTCAAAAAAAAAACGGCTGGTGAACGGCTCAGCATCACTAATGGTTCACAAGCGTGTGAGCTAGAGCTCGACCGCTGCTCTACCCGGCTGAAAACGACTGACGTCACTGTTACGTAGCTAGGATGTTTCTGCGGGGCGTTTAGATGGGGCCACCCCAATTCCATAAAATTGTATCTAGGTGGATGCATCTTATTACAATTGCAATATTACCTACACCAAAGATTTACTATATTATGATTTGCTGTTTAAATTATAAGATAAAAACGTAATCTCAAGGATGTAGGTAGTTAATAAAAGTATTAGTGTGGTGAAAACCTATTATTTTTACATTTAGTATCATCATGAGCATCGGCATATCTAATGTTGATCCATTTCAGAGCGTGAGCGTTCTACTGAACGATACATGACACGATCTTCTGCTTTAAGCGTCCACCTATGCAGCTGTTTGGCGCAGTTTGTCGCTCTACTCGATGGCAGGGTGCTCCAATCTACGTTTGGTGATTCTCGGTATCCACTCTTAAAATAATAACGGATATCGGTCGTTCTACGAGCACCACCATTTCATTTTCATATTTGCCACTTCAACTTGCTAAACCTTTGCTATGTTGGTTGTCTTAGTTCTACAACGGATAACCTCATTTTGGATTTTATCTTTAAAAAAAACAATGATCGCAGTGTTTTAAACCTATGAACTAGCTTTATTGGTTAGTGTCTTCGTTTCGGTGCTGTAATTTAATTAGCTCAACATTGATGTGGAGAACGAAGCAAGAACCTACTCATATCTCATAGAGAAAAAGCCCTCTCCCCCTAACTGTACCTAAATACACCACTGATTTATTTGGCACAACGTCATTCATTCCTATGGTTCCTTTGTCATTATCAAAGTGTCTGTCAATTTTGAGTGACAAAACCGAATTCCTTCTTCGAAAACAAAAAAAGAAACGAAAGCGCTGACCGTTCATATGCCGCTAAGATGTGCGGTAACGAAACGGCTCTCGTACCTACATAGTTTTCTGTGCCAGTAATTTTCTAAGCTACATAGGCTAGATCTAGACAGACTAGGAATCAGCTACTACTAGTAGTAATTTGTCTCATCGTAACTCCTGCATAGGTATTCACAATCATTCAGGAACGTTTCCGTTTGATACCAAAAATTTTAAACTCAAATTATTCGAATCCTAGTCTGTTTTCATAAGTTTTTAAACGCAATTCATTCTTCCGATCGCATTTATACTCGATTCCCTATTCCAAAATGTATAAAAATAGGCTGAGAGTCGCACAATTTGAGTTTAAAATTTGTGGGATCCGATCGGAAAAGTTTTCGAATCTGATTCTGAATAGCACCTCTGGACCAATTTTGTCTCACATTCGAACTTAAAAATTGTTTGCACGAACTACTTGCCTGCAAAATTTCATATAAAAATCGGATTGATCAACGGGACATACTCAAGTTGTCATCGATCAAACAGTTAATGCCAACTTTTGCTTTCGCTCGATCAATAAATAGACGGAAATATTACTTTTTCTATCTCAGGATCCTAGGACCTACTTACACGAATATAGAAGGTATATAGAAGGCTTTATATTATTTGGACACCTACCTACAAAATTAACACACACCAAAAATCTACATTTTAAATGGTTTAATACATTAAATAAATAAATCACAAAGCTCACTAGCTATAACAAAGTCCGAATAAAGCTTTCATTTAACAGTATAGGCTACTTTTTAACCGTGAGGAACACCGCAAGGTGCAGCAAGTAATATCAATCATTATATTATCGATAACACACTTATAGTCTTTTTTTTTATGTACTCGCTCTATTGTTGTGCTCTAGGCTTAGCAGAACTCGCATGCCTAAGCGACAGCCTTAGCGTTTTTTCATAGCTTCTGTTCCGTTTTTATTCAGTTTTGTCTGCTTTAAAAGCTTTAATAACATCGAAATCTATGGTATTTATTGAAGTCGCTCCGTATGTTATCACTTCTAGGGTAATTTTCGTGAAAGTCGTGTAATCATTTCATTTTAAATAAAACGAAAACGATCATCTGAAATATGAGAAAAAAATGGATTAGTTCATAAATGTACATAATTTTTTAGTTGGTTCCCTAGATGGTTTAAACATAGGTATACATAGGTCACTTTTTGAGCGCAAGTAATACCGCAAGGTGCAGCTCGTAACAAATAATAGTGATCATCATAGCATGGGAGCAACTCGCCTATCAGTCGATACTAAACTGAGCCATCGACGTTGAATTTGACTGCCTCGGTGGCTCAGTCAGTAGTGGACCTGCCTTCTGAGCTCGGGGGCGCGGGTTCGATTCCCACCTGGGGCAACCATTTATGTGATGAACTTTTGTGTTTGTTCTATGTCTGGGTGTTAATATCTATTTAAGTATGTATTTAAATTTTAGTAGTCATTTGTTTAAGTGTCCCATTAAAAAAAAATTAGGTTCGGGGTTATATCACTGTCTCTTAAACGTACCAGCTTGGTACCATCAATGCTTCACAAACATAACACGTTTGTGAAGCGTTGATGGCACCAAACAATCGATGTTGCATTAATCATAAAAAAGAGGACGATGATCGGCTCAGTATCACTGTCTCTTAAACGTATTAGCTTGGTACCATCAATGCTTCACAAACATGACACGTTTGTGAAGCGTTGATGGCACCAAGCAATCGACGTAAATAGGACAAGGATCGGCTCATTACCACTGTCTCTTAAACGTATCAGCTTGGTACCATCAATGCTTCACAAACATGACACGTTTGTGAAGCGTTGATGGCACCAAGCAATCGACGTAAATAGGACAAGGATCGGCTCATTACCACTGTCTCTTAAACGTATCAGCTTGGTACCATCAATGCTTCACAAACATGACACGTTTGTGAAGCGTTGATGGCACCAAGCTGTTGCCCGTCTGCTTCTTATGATAATAGGCACGTCAACGGTCCATTTAAGCATCAGCTCAGTTAATCATCGGACGAGCAACGGGTCAGTACCACTAGCGCTTCACACACGTGTCACCTGTAGTCTAGTTGGCCACGTTTATGAGTACTAAAACGTGGCCAACTAGACTACAGGTGAGGGTGATATTAATAGTTTACATTTTTATTGTAATTATCACAAGCTTTTATTTAATTTGCAATGTATGTATGTATGCATGTATGTATGTATGTGTGTATGTATATGTGTATGTAACTATGTTTGTTCGGGTGGAATCTGGCAACTCAATTTTGAAGCAGATATCTCGAACCGATTGAGCTGAAATTTTGTATAAGTACACGTTTAGTTTAGATGAAAATGCATGGTTAGCTATATGATGTCATTCTAAATCCCACATGGCGGAACACCCTCAATGGCGGACAAGTTATTTTCAATGCACTCGTATAACATACATACATTCATACATACATATCGTCACGCCTTTCCCCCGAGAGGGCTGGCAGAGGTGTAATACAACACCCACATTTCGCCGCATGATATTCAGTCCCAATGTGGCAAGCCTGTCACCAAACACCTGGCTTCAGTCATGTAGCAGATGACATACAATACGCACATTTGTTCACACAATGAACAAATTGGTGCGTGCCGTCGGCTGGGTTCCAACCCGCTCTCTCTGGGTTGAGAAGCGGGCCTTCTCCAACTAGGCTATCATCTCTTTCACTCTTGTAGTAACATGGGTATAAAATGAAAGGGCTTGCTGAATATTACTCGAAAAATAAAGTGACGTCACTCTAAATCCAATATGTAGGTCTTCTAAAGCTGGCGGACTAAGCTTTTGTAACTTTCATACAATATGGGTATCAAATCAAAGAATTTAATGAGAATACGAATGCGAGTTAAATTTGAATGTGACCGGCAAACAACCTTGCAACAATTTTGCGTTTAGTGAGATGAACAGACTAAGAGCGAAGCTAAAAGCAAAAAAAATAAAAAAAAAACAAGCTATTATTTAAATGCGTTTAAAGAATAAAACAACCTTTTGCTACTACTTATAACTTTTACTAGCAACTTATAATATAAATTGTGTAATGAAGTTCTAAGCTATTCTATTAGTAAAAGTTTTATAGGAAAAGAAAGATTATTTATTTCTTTTTAGAGCATTAAATAAAAAGCTTGTTTTTGAAAATGTATTTTTACTTTTAATTTATTCAAACTTTTAAAAAAAATATATTAAGCAAGATACTCGCCTCTGAGACCTCTCTTGGCTCGGTCAATAAGCACGTGCAGTATTAATGGAATATCCACCTGGACCACGTCCAGTATGAGGCTTATTCGCGCGTATGGTAACGGACCTACGTCATGGCACGGCCCATTATCTCGGCCAACCTGTCTTCCAGAGGAGTTACATTCCATTTACACCAAGTAGCCACTAGCACATAAATATAATATGGTATTACCTAGTTGTAAGTCAATATTTGTGAGACAGTTATCCAATTATATTTAAAAAAAAACTGCCCTTTAGTTTCTTGGCTGTTCTTCTGAGTAGTGGCTCTTATTCCGAATAAGGCGGTCGAACGCGAAAGTTTGTAAGAATGGATGTTTGTTACTCTTTCACGCCAGAACGGCTGAACAGATCTGGATGAAATTTGGCACAGAGATAGATTATAGTCTAGAATAGCACATAGGACATTTAAACCGCGGGTGAAACCGCGGGGAGCAGCTAGTTTTTCATAAAATATCTTTTGCCTCACTTCGCTTTTATAATCGGCTTAAGTCGCAAATATTATATTATCATTTTCATAATTTTCATGATAATATCATTACATAATTGATATTTTTAAAAGATAGGCAATGTAATGAAGTTGGCTGCGTACTGAGATCTTTTATCTTACGTAACTTCATAACACACACGACCCTTGTACGATTTGACTAAACACAACATCACGTAGCTGTCCCGGGAAAAGTTGACGTGCGGTGCTGAGGAGTGTGATGAGTTCCTCTGGAAAAGCCGGGACCCTCCATCAAGAACTAAGGCAAACTAGCGAGGGGTGGTTTTCTATCCAGCAGAAATGTGCTAAAAATTTGCGGTGCGAATGAGTGGTGTAGGTGAAGAAATGTATAGTTACTTATCATTTTGGTGGAGTTTTTCCTCGAAAATCTCCGGTGGTTCCCCTCGTGGGAACAAAGTGCCACACTTTTTTTTTTGGTTTCTGGTCTGTACTTAGCTATTCAAGCTGTCATGCATGTAGGTGTGCGAATGATGCCAGTCAATTTCCTTACTTTCACCCTGTAAAATAATTACGTACTACATTCTACGATTAGGAATAACTTTGTTAAGAACTATTAAATAATTATATAAATATTATTTTTTGTAAGTAATTAAATCTATTGGTGTTTTCTTCAGTTGTCATGAGTTGTCATTCAAATACAAAACAAAAATCTCGACAGCTGAGAAAAGCTGTGGGCTTTCCGCGAGTTTTGATGGTTGGCGAAAACTTTTTTGTTTTCGTTTGGCTCCATACATTTAACTTAGTTCCTTAGACAGACTTCGTCTACAAAATACTACCGTATTGGATGTCTGTGGTTCTATAACGATTCCGCCAGTAGCGCTCTATTGAAATGTTTAGAGCTAAAACTGAAAACAAAAAAAGTTTTCTTAACGATTAAAACTCAAGGTAAGGGCCAACTATAGTCCTGTTCCATTATTTAAATTCAAAATTGCAGACTCTCCTAATTGCTCTTGTGGTTTGGATATTGGTTCGGTAAATTATATATTTTTTAGCTGCCCTCTTCGTAGTAAATCATCCCTTTATTCTACCATCACTAAGTGTAAAGTTCCGCTTCCAACACACATTGCTTCTCTGCTTTCATTCACAAACAAAAAAATCATTTTTCATTAGCTAATGTTATTCAGTCCAATAACATTCGTCTATAGTTTTTCTTTCTTCTTCCTTTCATTTCTTCTATAGTTATATCTACCTCACCAGGATTATTTCTCTTCTTTTCTTTTTATATCACTTACTATCGCCTCCCTCACTGTTGATGGCAAAATTGCCCCAAAACCCTAAGGGGCAGAAGCCACTTAAAAAAAAAAAACTATAATCTACTTCAAAGAGTATTTACTTACTACGCTAATTTGCTTCTGTCCTTTTATCATTTCGGTCTTTCTACGAGCATGACCGTTTCATTTTCATATTTGCCACTTCAACTTGCTAAACCTTTGCTATTTTGGTTGTCTTAATTTTACGATGGATAACCTCATTTCGGATTTTATCTTTAAAAAATCTAGCATCATTGCTCGCAGTGTTTTAAACCTATGAACTAGCTTTATTGGTTAGTGTATTCGTTTCGGTTCCGTAATTTAATTAGCGTGTTCAAACACTGTTGGAACATCAATATGTAAGAGAATGAAGAAAGAACCTATATACTCATATCTCATAGAGAAAAAGCTCTCTCCCCCTAACTGTACCTAAATCCACTACTGATTTATTTGGCACAATGCCATTTATTCCTATAAGTATTCTGTCAGTAATTTTCTAAGCTACATAGGCTAGATCCAGATTGACTAAGAATCAGCTACTACTAGTAGTAGTTCGTCTCATCGTAACTTCTGCATAGGTATTCACAATCATTCGGGAACGTTTCCGTTCGAATACCTAAAATTTTAAACTCAAATTATTCGAATCTCAGTCCGTTTTCATAAGTTTTTAAACGCGATTCATTCTTCCGATCGCATTTACATATATTCGATTCCCTATTCCAAAATTTATAAAAGTAGACTGAGAGTCAAACAATTTGAGTTCAATGTTGGTATTCGAACGGAAAAGTTTTCGAATATGATTCTGAATAGCACCTCTGGACCAATTTGTCTCACATTCGAACTTTTTTTGCACGAACTACTTGCCTGCAAAATTTCGTATAAAAATCGGATTGATCAACGGGACCTACTCTAGTTGTCATCGATCAAACAGTTAATGCCAACTTTTGCTTTCGCTCGATCAACGGAAATATTACTTTTTCTATCTCAGGATAAGTACCTACTTAAATGAATATAGAAGGTATATAAAGGCTTTATATTATTTGAACACCTACCTACAAATTCACATACATCAAAAATTTACATTTTAAATTGTTTAAAACATACATTAAATTTACATTTTAAATTGTTTAATACATAAATAAAATTGTTTAATACATAAATTAAATAAGTCACAAAGCTCACTAGCTATAACAAAGTCCGAATAAAGCTTTAATTTAACATTCTATGCTACTTTTTAACCGTCAGCAACACCGCAAGGTGCAGCAAGTAAAATCATTTTCGATAACACACTTTTAGTCTTTTGTGATGTACTCGCTCTATTGTTGGGCTCTAGGCTTAGCAGAACTCGCATGCCTGCGACAGCCTAAGCGTTTTTCATAGTTTTTGCTCCGTTTTTAAGTTTTGTCTGCTTTAAAAGCTTTAATAACATCGAAATCTATGGTATTTATTGAAGTCTTTCCATTTGTTATCCCTTCTAGGATTTTTTTTCGTGAAAGTCGAGTAATCATTTCATTTTAAAAAAACGAAAACGTTAATCTGAAAAATGGGAAAAAATGGATTAGTTCGTAAATGTACATAAATTTTTAGTTGATTCCCTAGATACTTACTTAAAACATAGGTCACTTTTTGAGCGATAGTTATTACTTGCGGTATTCCGCAGGGTGCAGCTAGTAACAAATAAGAGTGATAAATCATAGCATGGGAGCAACTCTCCTATCAGTCGATACTAAACTGAGCCATCGACGTTGAATTTGACTGCCTCGGTGGCTCAGTCGGTAGTGAACCTGCCTTCTGAGCTAGGGGTCGTGGGTTCGATTCCCACCTAGGGCAAACATTCATGTGATGAACATTTGTGTTTGTTCTATGTCTGGGTGTTCATTATCTATTTAAGTATATATTTAAATTTTAGTAGTCATTTGCTTAAGTGTCCCGTTAAAAAAAAATGAGGATCGGTGCAATATCACTGTCTCATAAACGTACCAGCTTGGTACCATCAATGCTTCACAAACATGACACGTTTGTGAAGCGTTGATGGCACCCAGTAATCGACGTAAAAAGGACGAGGATCGGCTCATTACCACTGTCTCATAAACGTACCAGCTTGGTACCATCAATGCTTCACAAACATGACACGTTTGTGAAGCGTTGATGGCACCAAGCAATCGACGTAAAAAGGACGAGGATCGGCTCATTACCACTGTCTCATAAACGTACCAGCTTGGTACCATCAATGCTTCACAAACATGACACGTTTGTGAAGCGTTGATGGCACCAAGCTGTTGCCCGTCTGCTTCTTATGATAAACGCAACGTGAACGGTCCAGTTAAGCGTCAGCTCAGTTAATCATCGGACGAGCAACTGGTCAGAACCACTAGCGCTTCACAAACGTGTCACCTGTAGTCTAGCTGGCCACGTTTATGAGTACTATTATTAGCTGAAATGTTGTATACACGATGCATGGTTACCTATATGGCGTCATTCTAAATCTAACATGGCGGAACTCCCTAAATGGCGGAAAAGTTATTTTAATGCACTTTCTACAAAATTGGTTTCAAATGAAAGGCCTTGCTGAGAGTAACTCGGGAAAAAAAGCGACCTCTAGAGATGGCGGACTTAGTTTTTTTACTTTTTTTTTTTTGTCTGTTAATGTTTTATTGTGTATTTTGTTTGTTGTTGTTGTAGTGTTTTGTGCGGTGAAATAAATGGTTTCTTTCTTTCTTTCTTTCAACAAAAAAAGGCATCAAAGTCAATGTCGAATTATTTTAATTCCATCAAATGAAAGGACTTGTTCACATGCCAATGCAAGTTAAACCGTAAAGACCGGCAAACGACCTTGCAATAATGATGCGTAACATAGATGATGCAGTAACTATCGTATTAATCTGTGTAAATGTGTTTCTCTATTATCAAAATAAAAACGTTTGTAGTTGGTAGTGTGACATCATGTAGTGTTGGTAGATTGACATTTGACTGTTCCGTTTAGAAATTTGTTGTTAGTGTCCCATTGTAACCAAAAGAAAATGTTTTCTTCTAAATTGGTTTTTAACAACAAATTTTGGACAAGATTCAAAAAATTTGGACGAAAAAATTTCTAAACGAATTTACCAAAAGTAGCCAGATGTAAAAAATAAAGTGTAAAGCGTGTGTGTAAGTACCCAAAGCGGATTTAAACTTTATTGCTCGAACAATAGTAACATTTGTATAGCGCTTTTTACCATTTCTTTTCTTAGGTATACCGCTTAGCACTACTAGTAGATTGAAGGGAAATATTACTTTTCCGTGCCTCTACTATTCTGATTGACTAATTAAACATATGTTTAAAATCTCCTGTGGATTACCGCATTACCAATTGCACTACTCATACTAAGTAGCAAGATAAACAAAACATTTGACTTTATTCCAAAAATTTATTGAAAACAAAATTATATCTTCTTTTAAAATTAAGTAAAAATGTGAAACAGTGTTACTTAGACACTACAGCGCGTTAAAAACAAAACTTATCTCTTACTCTAAAAAAATATGTTAAAAATTTTACAAACAAACAGGATGTACGACCTTTTTGGTATGAAACCCTAAAATTATTATCGCAACTTCTCCAAGGCGTAACCAACCGATAATTCTCCTATGTTAAATTAAAGGTAAATGTTCATAATGTGATCATCATTGTCGATTGCAGTTTTAGTTCGCTTCGACCCTTTGTGTATTTTTTGTTTTTTTACACTTTCGTTTTTTGGAACTCCGTCAGAATTTTTAACAATAATTGTGGTAATATAACTGAACCCTTCGTCACCTTTTACTAATTTTAGAGTGCCAACCTTCCAAAACATTGTTGATTCTATGACGTAGACCAGAATTATTAATTAATTATTTAATTAATTATTAATTAAGTAATTGATGAACTTTTGCATGCCCAAATATTGACTATAAAGATTAATAGCCCTAAAGATAGCCCAGCCCACTCGTGCCACGGGAAATTTAATTTCCCGTGAAACTACTGGCAACAGTTTAGTGTCAGTGGAAATGTACTTTTACTCATAGCACTACCAGTAGTGGCACAAGAAAGTGAAATTCCCATTCGCTCTACTACGAGTAGTAGTGCCAAGCGGTAGTGCCCAAGAAAAGAAACGCTATTTACTTGCTACTCAATGTCTAACTGAACATTGGTTTAACAGATGTGTTTGCATTTTTTTATTTTTAAGGCAGTGTTTAACTAGCCAACACTTAATAACTAAGTGAGGTGGCAATTTAAGTGCCTGGTTAATGTCCGGATCAATAGAAATAATTTTCAACTAGGCCGACTCTGGTAATCGGCATTTGTTTTAAGGTCGATTTACATCAAACGAACATAGAGCTAGAACAAGAGCATTCTTTCGTAATCTTTTAGTGTAAACGAAAGCTAGACGTATCCATTTACATCAAACAAACACAGAGCTAGAGCTACAACAAGAGCATTCTTTCTTAATCTTATAGTATAAACACAAGCTAGATCGAATGTTCTTTGCTCATTTGAGTCAATTCTGTGGTTGATATTGGTAGTGCTTGGCTATGTCTGATTCTGACAGCGATATCAATAGTGCAAGTGCTGCATTTATTATTTAGAAGCAAAAACTCAAAAATAAAAGAAGAAAGAGACGTTGGTGGGTTACAAATTTAATGCAACGCAGAACACTGGATAATGTGGGTGAAACAATGACGGATATGCAAAAACAAGAAGAAAGTGGTCAATACCAAAACTTATGTAGAATGGCGGCGGAGGATTTTGATTATTTACTTTTTCTGATCAGCGACAATATTCGGAAATTCTATCATTAATAAACATTTTTCCTCAATTTTTAAATCCGTAAAACTTAGAACAGTTAAATATATTATGCATATTTAACGAAAACCAAAAATATTTTTAATTCGAAAAAACTTAAACTGACTTGACAAATCAGTTACACGTGGTAGACAACTAATTATTATGTGTAAGAATTAAGATAATGTTCAAAGACTATTAGGGTTTTTAATATGCCTAGTTTTAGCCTAAAAATCGAATAAGTCATGTTTTAGACAGCTTATGCCAATATTAATTGTTAGCAACACATACAAAAGAATGCAGTCTATGGTCTGCTGTGTGACGTTTTGCGAGCGAACTGTCAAAGGAATGTAGCGAATGAATGAATGAATGAATGAATGTATGTAGCGTAAGGAATGAAGGAGTAGCGCCTGAGTCGCCCGCCCCGTCCAGCCGGCACTTCTCGCTGGAGCACGGAAGAGGACGGATCTCGTTGTGTTTTTCATTGGTGTCCATTCGATTCATACAAAAATTGCCTACATATTGTACATGGTTTGGATTCTTAGAAGTATTAGTTGTTTACATTTACATTAAGGTGGTTTTGAATACCTTCCCTTCAGAACTAGTTTACATAATGTTTATCCCGAAAATTAGGTTTACTTTCACATCTCTTTAACTTCAATGGGAATGTACTGAATTTTTGATAGTGAGTGTCCCAGTCAATGCATTAATCATCAGTGTTTGTAATGTTTTATTTTAAATATTTAACATGAAAATCACCCCATACTTTCAAAGACTACGTAATTTTATCATGAGCATAGTCTCATAAATAATCTATCACTAAAATAACACTATTTCGTTTATTAATTACCATTTCTGCTCCGATACCTATTGCCCTAAGAAAAATTTGGTAGTTCAGTTAAGCAACTTACGATAAGCCAGAAATCAGAATTTATTGATGACTAATAGGTACACGTCACAGTTCGCAGTGCAAGTCTTTATATTGAAAGATATTATAAAAAACACCTTTGGAAGAAGGTAGGTAAAAGGTTAAAAAGAAGGAAGGAAGGTTAAAAAGAATGGGCGATGGTAGTTGCGAGCTACCATCTTTACTGTATGTGATAGTAGTGTACGCTGTCATCGCGAGTGTATCATCTCAGTGTTAAACATATTTAAAAATAGAAAGATACAGTTTTCAAAGTAATTTAGTGAACTAATTAGGTAATTTCAATAGTAAAATCATATAAACAGTTTTAACTTAACTAAAATTTATCCATTTCTCTTAATAAATCCATCGTAAAGTAAACAGCCTTCCGCTGTAGTTGAATGGTTGGTGTTCAAATGAGTGAAGTGGACTATTAGACTAATTGTATAGTGTTAATATTATAATAAAGTTAATGAGGGAACAGTGATAAATACTATGAAATTAAATCACAATCAATAAAATAGTAATAAAAATTAAGCCACCCTCATCTAGAGTAAAAGGTATGAACGAGTAAAACATATGAGTCACTTAGAACGGCTTTGTAGCCAGAACAAAAGTTTGTCTCAGGAATACTGTACGGTTATCTCGCCACAAAATACTTTCTTTATCACTACTAAATTTAGGAACTTAAGAGGGAAACTTAAGAGGAGTCAGCGTTCATCCTTGATGCCCACATACGTTGCACCAAATGATTTTGGTACGTGCGCCCATTTTCAAGATCTTGGTTGCCACTACGTCCACGAAACGTTGAAAGTTGTGTAGACGTAAACGTAGTGGCGACAAATGAACGCGGCTGCAAGCTATTTGTTTCACTGTCTGAGTATAGATTTTTCAGCGTGATATTATGCAGCACGCAACAGGCGTTTATGATCTTTGCTGCTTTGACTGGCCGATAATGCAGTTTCCGGTCGACTAATAGGCATCTGCAACATACAAAATTAAATTCTTAAATTTCAGTAGGTACTTACTTGGTTCCTAAAAACGTTACACACAGATACATATAAACTAACTTTTGTTTTATAATTTACTAGTCGCGCCCGGCGGTGCTACCCGCGGCTAAAAAGTAAACATTACACATGTATAAAACTTTAGTTAGAGTCAGTTAGTTTCTGCGTGTAACTTGGTCGGAGAGCTCAGGTAGATATGACACCGTAGCTTGCGTTTACTTCAGGGCGCTGACTTGCGTGATAGATGAAAGACACTGCCTAGGACCAGCCTCACTACGTTCAATTTATGCGTGCAGTTTGGTCCAAGAGCTCAATGACGACACCGAGCTTGCATTCTCTTCACATGGGCTGAATTGCGCGATGGACGGTCGTAGGCCTATGACCACCCTCACACAAACACAGACACGAAAACTTAAGTACACAATCTTTTATCTTTATAATAGTTTATTATTATTCAAAAATGCTTATGGGTAACGTTTGATTTGAACCTAAGTGTATGCGCGTATGAGATAGTTCAGCACCATCTCATCACTTCAGCACCGAACGTCAACTATAAAAAGCTTATGATAAATGATATTTAATCGAGAATCATGTTTGCGTATTGTATGGGGGTGCGTCATACTTGATCGAAAACTTTCGTCATACTTTCATTTCAATATTGCTCACTGCGATTATGAGGCATTTGATATACCAATCCGTGTAAATGATTTTATTTGAGTTAAGTTCTTTGGATAGAACATTTAAATGTTATACCAACTTTTGATATATTCTTCAGCTGAATTAACATCAGTTAATAGGTAACATTATTAGGACACACCGACAACCCTACATACCCCAGACAACGTGTATACAATTTAATGATGATCGATTGAGTAGCTAAGGCGTAAAAGCGTTACAAACAAACAATCACTCACTTTCGCATTTATAATATTAAGATAGGATATCAATAGAAAACCTTTAGCCAATACGAAGTTAGTCTAATCAAAAGTGTTCGTGGGAGTTTTAAATACTGCGCCTATGTGTTAATCCATGTTATAGACAAAAACTACAAATTACATCTTATTTCAAACACATATACATCCATTCGTTTAAGCGTAAAGAAGTAACAAACAGACACACACATACATGTATACTTTCCCTTTTGAAATAAATATATGTCGGATCTAGGATAAGTTAAGATAGTTAGGAAGCAAAATTATTTCGAATACTAGCCTGAAACGACCTTTCAAAATACCAAAGCATCGCTCTACAACGTTTCTCGCCGTCATGTGCTTTTCATTATAGTGTGCTTCAGGGGAGTTTGGTGCGGCGTCTAAAATCGGCGTCATCATAAGCCTACGTAGAGGAAAACCCGAGTCACCTAAAAATTAAATATAGTATAGATACTCGTAGTAGTATTAAGCCACTATCACTCCTCCGCCGCCGCTTAATGTGGCGGGAATATTTGCGAACCCAATGCGGCCATTCCGTTTCTGGATCCCTCCTCCGAGGTCAAGTGCTATACCCACTTCTGTTACGACAAACTAGGGCCCAAATAGTGGGTCGCAACCACCACCCAAGCTACCAAGCTAGCCGATGGGCGCCAGACGATCACGTGTCGTAACGTTCGAGGTCCTCTGTGGCGGATCCGGTGCCTCGCTATACCGTCATTTCCTTTCCTCTGCGGCTTCACAGCGTCCACCACTTCATTCTCCGTGGTCTCTCTCCCTCAGCTGCGGTACCGTCCGTTCAAAGACACCACAGCTCACCTCAGCAAGTGGGTTGGCTAGTTTTACCTTGCCAAGATTTTATCAAAGGCTATGGGTTTATCTAAAGTTTACCATGGAGCACAAGACAACGGTGAATGCACGGTTAATACACAGTGGAGGCGATGGTCTTTTTCTGCGAGGACGTGATGTCGCAGAGAGAGGCCGAGGAGCGTGAGAGAGAAAGGGATCCTCTTACTCTCCCGTCCGGCTGCGGGCAGCGGTGGGTGGGTTTGTGGAGAATGCGCAAGTGGTCCCGTGACCCCGCTTTTGCCGGGGACGAGGGATACCGTGGGGGTTAAGTCGGTATAGGTGCCCTTCTGGCACAGAGTCCGACATACCCGACAAACAATACAATATAATCTTTATTGCACACCAAAAACACAAAGAAAAAATTAAAATAAAATATCATTCGGCAGTACAAGGACGGCCTTATCGCCGAAAGCGATTTCTTCCAGGCAACCTTTGGATGGACAGGACAGAACGAAATATAACAAACGGTACATACATGTCCGATAAACCGCCTGTTCCGGGGCGGAGCGAGGATGTGTAAATGCATTCCCCCACCACAAAAAAAAAAAGTTAATACACAGTCCTACAAGCAACTATTGCGGGTACAACAACTACTCATTAACCTTTTTTCGATGTAACACTTATCTTACCCAGTAAAAAAAAATCTTCTCCCATATCAACTATTGCCGATAGCTTGCCTTGTAACGGGTTGTTGTTCCAAGCCGTACTATCGTGGGTGGATCCTGGGTTGCTGGGATCAACAGCCAAAATATACCCCTCCGAATCACAGATCTGAAATTCATACTAGTTAAAATTTATTTTTAAATCGAAAGTAACTCTGTTTGTAGACTTTTCACGGCTAAACGGCTGAACGAACATTGATGAAATTTGTAAGTTAGGTACAATATTTTACAAGGTTTTTGGATACTATTTTCTCAATAAGCGCGAACGAAGGGCGGGTACGCGTGCAGGACGTGAACGCGGGTAACAGCAAATAATATACATAATTTTATATGCCGAAAAGGCATTCTTGCAGCCATTCACGATTCGGAAATGTTTCCGATCGTATTCCAAAATCGTTCAATCACGTTTGCGGACTGAGATTCTGAAAAGCTGAACTTTCAATACCGAGATAAATCTAAAAATAAATAAACCTTTTTTTTTGCCTATCTTATATTATATCTTATTATATTTATATATATCGTCACGCCTTTCCCCTGAAGGGGCTGGCAGAGGTGTTATACAACACCCACACTTCGCCGAAAGATATTCAGTCCCAAATGTGACAGGGGGCCTGTCGCCATACACCGGGCTCCAGTCATGTAGCAGATGACATACAATACGCACATAATTATGTTCACACAATGAACAAATTGGTGTGTGCTGTCGGCTGGGTTCGAACCCGCTCCCTCTGGTTCGAGAGGCGGGCCTTCTCCCAACTAGGCTGATGTCGCATTTTTTGTTTATTATATTATATTAAAATAATTATATTTTATTATATAATACTAGCTTCTGCCCGCGGCTTCGCCCGCGTGGCTTACAGGAAATGAATGACGTTTTTATCTTCAGAAATATATATTATAAGCGGTCGCACTCGCTATCAATTGAATACATTAACTGACAATATCCCAAACAGAGCAATAAGGACGAAGTTATTTAGTTAACTAAACTATCTCTGGAATGAGAGTAATAGTAGTAGTAGTATGGTATCAACAGAACTTAAAGCTTGTGTAAAAAGATAAAATTAGGAGACAAACAAAAGTAGATAATTGATAATCAATATTGTTTACAGCGCAAATCTACTTCAGTATTTTTTTGTAAACCATATTTTTCTTTTTTAGAAACACCAGGCTGCTCCGTGAGCTTACTCTGGAGCAGACCACGTATAACTAACCGTGTGAAAAACATTTCAGTAAATTATGAGTTTGGCTTCAGATTTATTAATGGTCATGGCAAAGCAGACTTTGAGGGGAAACTGCACTCTTTTTAACTCGAAGGAGTAGTTCGGTGATGTTAAAGATATTAGAGGACTCCTCAGCATAAACACAGAATCATTCGGAAACCACACCAGTCAGTATGGTGGCAGACCTGTCGTTAAGACCTTTGAAGCAAAGGCAACCCGTATTGTAGTTTTTGTCTTTCTAATACTAAATCAGCTTCTTCTATTGACTTCGTCTAATTTTACTAATATACAGGGTGATTGGAAGTCGGGTGCAAAGCTTTAACGTGAGGCTAGCATAGACCATTTTGACCCTTTTGAGCCATGGTTATCTAAGATGAAGTGTGACTATTATTAGTATTATTATTATTTTGTGTTTTTTGCGAAAAACTCCGAAAATTTATCGTTAATTACTTATAATTTCAAGTTTGAATAGTAAGTAAATAGTTTTTTTATTTTATTTAATTAAAGTAATGTTTAAGCAATCTAACAAAACATGAACTAAGCACGAGTCCCATCAGATATTTTTTTCACAGTCACTTGAAGTTCACGACAATTATTACAAATTTAAGAAAACTGTTTTTTAACGGAGGTTAAAAAAATAACAAAAATGTCTTTTTTTGTTCAAACCTTTTTTTAAACATCCTTGGTTATTGTTCTTTCTTTTGATGTAGCATTTACGTGAATATCTTAAAAATTACCAAAATTAAGACCTAAAAACCAAATTAAGGGGGAAAAAAATAATTTTAGACTAATTAAAAATAATTTTAGGCAGACTATTTAAAACAACATTTCATTTGAAATAATTTATTTTTCGTGTTCGAAATGACTACCGCGATTTCTAACACAAGCACGGGCCCTTCTTCTCACTTCTGTTGTAGTAGTTTTCATCATCATCTCGAGCTTCATTGTTTCAAAAGCGGAATTTATTCTTTCTATCAATTCTTCTTTGGTGTTAATTTCTACACTCGTATACACTAGCGCCTTAGCACGACCCCACACGTAAAAGTCCAGCGGGGTCAGATCTGGTGAACGAGCGGGCCAAGGGATCGGTCCACCTCGGCCAATCCAGCTGTCAGGGAAGCAATTATCTAAATATTCCCTTACATTTAATGTCCAATGCGCTGGGCAGCCGTCTTGCTGGAAAATTATTTGTCGCTCTGATTCTAATATCGGGGCACCGGATTCCTCTACAAGCAAAGGAAGATCGTCTATCAGAAATTCTAAATAATTATCGCCATTCAAGGTATCTGGCAAGAAGTGGGGCCCAATCAACGTTTTGCCAATTACTCCGGCCCACACATTTACAGAAAATTTCTTCTGGAACGACACCTGCTTTTTCCAGTGTGGATTGTTACTCTTGTCGGCCCATTGATGGAGATTGTGAAAGTTAGTTATGCCCTCCTTAGAAAATTTGCTTTCGTCTGTCCACAAGATTGACTTCAAGAACCACGCATCTTCAATGTCTCTGTTGAGAAGGAAACGGCAAAATTGAATCCTTCTGAGGGGATCTTGCTCTTCCAGACCTTGCACACCCCTGCCGTGGAACGGATATTTGTCATTGTGGTGCATCGTACTCCACACCTTCCATTGTGAAATATTTAGATTTCGAGCTACTGCTCTGGTGCTGGTATGAGGATCTGTTTCAAATGCTGCTATAATGGCTTCCTCGGCGTCAGGATTGTGTCTACCTGGATTGACTCCTGGTTCCACACGGTGTATCCCAACTTCAGCTAGCCGACGAAATGTGTTGTAAAACACTGACATTCGGAACCCTGCGATTCGGATAGCGCTCTTGGTACATCCGCCGTGCCAACGATCCATTGCCTTCTGCTCTACCATACATAAAGACGATATCCGCATATTCTTCATTAGAAAAAGTGGCCATGGTCACTTCACAATTTAAAAAATGACATAGGAGCGCACTAAATGTCAACTCAACAAATCACTAGTCCAAAATCAACACGTGCAGGAGCGCTTAGGGCTACAACTGGACACGGTGAATTGTGAATAAACGCGATGAAAATTATGTCTAGACACAGGGGCAGTTGTTACTCGACTAAACTAAGATAAGATGTGATGAGTCCCTTGCTCCCTCAAAATAGTTCTTGATCCTCAATAAGGAAACACCTTGTTGCCTTAGTAATTAAGCCGATTTTGCTGTATGGCCTATTCTTTTACTGGGTGCGCTACCTGAAAAGGTAAATTTTATTGCCGGCGCGTCACACCACGCGCGGTGTCTTTTGTTTGGAGAGTCCTTTGTGCGTTTTATTCTTAGAATGGAACCCAGTCGTCATTTCGCATTCAAAATATTGTTTTTGAGCAAAAATGTTTTTTAATTAGTCTGCCTAAAAATTTAAATTTTCTTCCTCAATTTGGTTTCTAAGGTCTTAATTTTAGTAATTTTTGAGATATTGGCGTAAATGATACATCAAAATACAGAGCAATAACCAAGCATATTTTCAAAAAGGTATGAACATAAAAAGCATTTTTTGTTATTTATTTTTAAAGCTGTCAAAAAACAGTTTTATTTCATTTTTGAAAAATTTGGGTACTTCAAGTGATGGTAAAAAAAAGTCTGATGATACACATGCTTAATGCATATTTTATTAGATTGCTTACACGTTACTTTAATGAAATAAAATGAAAAAGAATTAACTTATTTCTCAAACTGGCCAAAATTGATTATTAACGGTAAATTTTCGGGATTTTCGCCAAAAACCATTAAATAATGGTTAAAAAAAAAATAGTTGCACTTCGTCTAAGACAATCATGGCTCAAAAGGTTCTTAATGGTCTATGCTAGCGTCACGTTAAAGCTTTGCACCCGACTTCCAATCACCCTGTATACTTCTTCTAAGACCAGAAAGACACTAATTATAAATTTCATATCTTGGTTACTTGATCTCTATTGACATATGTACATAAAATTTCTAAGATAATCAGCTCACAGACGTACAGACAGACATACTCCTTACACCATTTTAGTACGGAACCCTAAGAATAATAACAGCGTCGTTACTCGTTGGTAGTGGGTTAATAAATTTATCAGCAAAGTTTTCAGAGTTAAAAGAAGCGCTATTAGACTCTGTTGGTGGATGATGATGATGATGATTTTTCAAAAACTGTGATACACGTGTCTCATGATTTTAATTGAAGAGTATTTGTACCAATTTTTGAGTCAATCGATCCAGAGAATAAAAAGTTTCATACAAATTTGAACCCCCCATTTCCCCCCTTTAGGGGTGGAATTTCGAAAAACCCTTTCTTAGTGGATGCCTACACTGTACAAAGAACACACCCTCCAAATTTCATATTTCTAGGACCAGCAGTTTAGGCTATGCGTTGATATATCAGTCAGTCAGTCAGTCAGGACTTTGAATTTTATATATATAGATCTTAAATTTAAATATAAATCTGCCAAGTGCACACGCGGCGCCACCAAAACGCCATTGAAACCAGTGATATGACTAACGAGTTATATGACTGGTTTGTTGCTTATCAGTTACTATTTTTACAGAGCAGTCAGGTTATTTCACAAAGTAATTTAAATTAAGCTTTCCTACTTGTAATAAAACTTACCACAAGAGTATTCAAGGAATGGTAACCTTTCCGATTAAAAAATCGTTCTTCGTGATCAGGTGGGGTAACAATGGAAATTTGTGATCCGTCAATGCAACCCAGAACCCCTGGCACGCCGTACTTAGTAGAAAACCTGTGAAAATAATTAATTGTTCTAACTTAAAATATATTTTGTACAAAAAAAAAATTGTTTTGTAAAAAAGCGCATTTCAAGACGAGTGCGGCTGCTTCTCGCTCTTGAGTGCTAAGCGAGACGCAGCCGTTTGTGACGCAGACGTAATCGTTTGTGAATAATTCCTATATCCATAATGCGTGAAAGCCAAGTCAGTTGTCATTGTTAAAATATAAGAAATAAATGGTTCAATTTAATTTGAATAATATGTATTATGTAAGTTAGTCTGCAAAGTATTTTTAATACGGCGGGTCACGTGTTGTTATTTTATAAGAACATTTATTGTGCTAGAATTAAATGATTATTATTATTATTTTACGCCACCCATGACGTAAAACACTGATTTATCCCCTTGGAGCATTATCAACTATTACAAACCCGTTTATAACAGCTTGGCGCTCTTCCCGTGTAGCGGGGAACTTGATATGGTTTCGGAAAACCAAGCTATTATTTAGGTGATTCGTCACCTCGCCTATGAATCTTGACACAGTAGGTTGAGACATCGAGTGGCACTGGCCCACCATGGTTTGGTATGACCCACTGGCGTAGAATGCCAGTGCCACCATGATCTAACAGAAAAAAAGGAGGTTTAATAATGAAGGCAACATTGAATGGTTGTTTGATCTTCTTAGCAGTTATCCATAATCCTTCTTTTTAAGTAAAGAAAAATGTAATAAACATTAGATTAAGTTTACATCTGATTAGAAAAACAGTTAGCAATTGGTTTACCTTATTATATTCCTTTACTATTATATTCATTACAATTGCGCAACAAATCAAGTACCTACATAATAAGCAGGTACACAGAACAGCGATATTTATGGGTACGTTCCGAACGGCGCGCGAAGTACCATACATGGCATTTATTCTGTACCTGCCTTTAGGTACGCACCTAATGTACCTATAGGTAAGTAGGCATATTTAATAACATGTATACTTGGTGCACCCGTAGTGTTACATGCTGTTTTACGCATTCATTTCATTCATATACAAGTACTTATCTATGTAAAGTATTATTAGTTATACCAGAGTTTGAGCCCAGAACGGTGACTTCGCAACCACCATAGTAAATATATTATTTTATTGTCGTCGCAATCTCTCGAGCAATTGGTACTTTTACAAAATATTTTAGATAATGTTGGATACACATAAACACCTGATCGTCTCAGTATGCTGCGAGACCTAGCTTCACTCGATTACCTTTTAACTTATTAAGAGTTTTAAGTAATTTACATTAATACCTTTATTGATGACTCGAACCCGTCCGACCTCTGTGTTTTCATCAACGGACTTAATTCAGCTATCAGACTGGCTGCTTGATGTTTAGTGAGTCGGTAGATTTTGATAAAGTCACGGTCGCTTAAATCAAAACATGTGTTTGGCCACCGTGATTCTCCAACACCCACCGGCTCACTATCGGCATTCTGATTAAGATTTTGGGGGCCTGAGACATTATTAAATAAAAATATACAATATTATAAAGTACTCCATGGCCTAATGGTTCGAGACGCGAATGTCCTCGATAGTAATTTACTAAAACTCTACTAAACTACTGACTTACATTCAGACGGCCTAGGAGCAACAATTTGGTTTGCTGTAAAATAAAGACAATTCATAAAAACCGAAAGGAACCCAATTATATTCATACGACAGGTGCTCACTGACTTTTGCACATGTCTCGGCGCAACTCGAAACATAAATACATAATAAATAACTTCATCCCACTCACCTTCGGTTGAAGAAGTACTGTGTCGTGGACTAATATAATTTAGAAAAAACATGACTACAATTTTTGAAAAATATAAAATGAAATGATCTAAAAGGATTTTTCTTACAGTTTTTTAAAGAAAGGTAAACCGTACAGAGAATAGTAGAATAATTGTATAAGTTTTTATAATAAATTAGAGTTAAGTTAGAATTAAGATATATAAATTAAACTAGAACACAATTAGGCCAGGGAAAAAGGGAGTATTCTGTGATTAGCACCGATGTCAAAATGACAAGGCATAGCGGAATGAAGATGAATTTAGTGAAACTTAGAAAAATGAAAGAAGTATGGATCATAGAGAAATTTAATAAAGAGACCAAAAGTAGACATGCCATAAATTACTTACAATATATTAATTTTCAGAGCGCTTCGCACTTTTAAATCCTGAAACCATGTCAGTTCGAAGGAGTAGTACTAGTAACGTGGGTTGTCCTTACCCTCGCATGATAAATAATTATGCAAATGCAACTAGCGCCTCATTATGCACTCACAAGTAAATAACACGATCGTCGAAAAAAAAGATGCGATCACGACGACGTCACGAGTAAACGAAAAGCAAATGAAGAAAAAATCATAATCCTAACCAATATTAAAAATGCGAAATTATGTTTGTTCGTTTGTTTGTTTGTGACGCTTTCACGCTTCAACTACTCGACTGTACTACTCGACTCGACTACTACTATCATCACGAAATTTTGCACACAAATTGTCAGGGGGTAACAATGGGGGGTAAAAGGAAATAAGAGCTATGTTATCCTGGATGAAAAACAGATAGGTACCTCAAAAACAAATTTGTTTCTTTAAATTAAAGCGAGCAAAGCCGCGGGTAAAAGCTAGTCACTATCATTACATAGAATAACACAAAGTCGCTTTCTGTGTCCCTATGTCCCTTTGTATGGTTAAATCTTTAAAACTACGCAATGGATTTTGATGGGGTTTTTTTAATAGATAGAGTGATTCAAGAGGAAGGTTCATAAGTGTAATAACGTCTATTAAATAGTAAAAAAAAACTGCAGTATTTTTCTACTATTTAATAGATGTTATTATACATATGAACATTGCGTATATTGCGTAGTTTTAAAGATTAAACTATACAAAGGGACATAGGGACACAGAAATAGACTTTGTTTTATACTATGTATGTAAATAAATATGTATATATACATACTACAACGTTAACAGTTTTTCTGTAGTGTATTTAGTATTAGCATTGCACCCGTGCGAAGCCGGGGTGGGTCGCCAGTTAAATTATAAAAAGCAAAGCCGATTTCCCGTCATCCGAATTGAATATTGTAAACAATTTTTAGAATTTTGTTGAAATTTTAAAAGCCACTGGTCAGATTTTGATACAATTAATTAGGACCACCTCTAAAGTATGATCTACAGAACAAAATCAAAAATGTTAATCGATTCACAATTGGCGAAATAATTTGCGTAATATACATAAAGGCTAGAGTGAATAAGTGCTATAAAGGTCGTCGTGCTCCATCTTAGACCATAACGTCGCTTAACATCAGGCAAGTTGGTGGTCAAAGGCCGACATATTCTACATTAAAAAAAAATGTACCTACAGACGAATTGAAAACCTCCGTCCATTAAAAAAATAAATAAAAAACTGAAATGGTAAAAGGAATTGTAAATGTAATATAAATCAATAAAAATAAACTAAAGGTACATTTAAAAATTTGATTTGATTTAAAAATTATGAAAGGGTTAGAAAAACCAAAGGGGGAAAAAATTAATTCGCAGAGAAAAAAGCTCATTGGAGCCACTCGGGATCGCTTCCACAGATCGACGCCGCGTGATCAACGTGTGAACTTCGCGCGGACCACGAATTTCCGAGTCAGCGATTGTCACTTGTCCTCGCGTGCATGACTTGCGGGCGGTGGACGGTCACCTAGTGGCCACTCGCCGTCCACGCGTTTACAGAGACGTAATTGTGGTAACTCTGTGTCCGAGCGTAACTCTTGGTTTATTCCTGAAATTTTTTTTAGTCTTAATAACAGTGGTGCATCGACATTCCATGTTGAGCAACTTTGCGCAGCGTTATGTTGCATTTTTTGGCAAATGTTGCGTAAGGGGTCTTCCAGATAGATGCGGCCTGCGGTGGCGCCCAATGGCCTTTTGCGGTCGCTGATCTATATGTATATATCTGATATAGTCCTTTGGTCGCCAACACAAGCCGCATCTGTCTGGAAGACGTCGTGCAACTTTTGGCAACATGCGGTAACAATAGACAACATGTTGCAGAATGTTGTCAAATGTTGCCCAGCACCGATGTGTGTGCACCATAATGATAACAGGAGGGCAATATACGAGCTAAATAAAGCTCGTAGCTAAATAAAGCCGATGCTTAACTGATTTTGTATTACAAACGCAACGTCAACGGTTCTATTACGTATCGACCATGGTTAGCTGAATTGCCTAAGATCTTAGACCTTCTAACCACGGGACGCGCTTGAGGTTGATTTCTGCCTAAAAAACAATTTCGCCATTTCTTGCGGGGGGTAGATAAAGAAAGTGATTCCATATAATAGTTAAATTTTACCTAATGGTTTGTCATTAATAACTCATAGTTTTCAAAGTATTTAAAAAAAAGTTTTATTTCTTTATAAAAAATTAAAAAAGAAAATGTGTGATGTGATTGTGAAATACTTATCATAAGAATAAATGTTTAAAACTGTAAAAATGAAATAGTATACCACATTGATGGCTTGGTATAAACTACCACTGACGGTTGGTCTAAGACTAAAATAATGTAAATTTTTACAACCTCGGTTGATACTTACATTTTCTCTCGGACAAACACTGTTTGCCAGCTTTTCTAATGAATGTGCCATTTTGGTCAGTATTTCTAGTTTTTTTTTACTGGCTTGCTCCCACTTTTCATTTATATCACGAGCGCCTAAAACAGTGTTAATAGGGTTTGGTGGTTAATTAACTAAGAAACACAAACACAAACTTTCTTCAGATTCATTCAAACAGTAGACATCTCACATCACGTTTCATTCAGTAAACAGATTGTTGAGGGTCGTACTTCTACGTGTCTCCCTACTATTTTAGCATGCTAACGTACCTAATAATATTATTGGTAGATATACTTTTTTTATTACTAGCCGCACTCCGCAGTTTCACATGCGGTCTCACAAGAAACGGTTTTTTTTTAGTTTAAGTTACTCCGTGTTCTTTTTTATAGCCCTGAGGAAAGTGTGTTTCTTTGATTGTTTATTGTTAATTTTTCACGACCTAATTACTAAACCGATTATCGTGAAATTTTGCACAGGTACACGTTACCTATGCAAAATTTCACGATGCAAATTTTGCAAATTTTGCAAACTCACAAAAATGTTATAATCTTGTTTAAAATATTAGTATGGATTTATAGATGAAGATGTGCACATATGCACATAAATAAATTAAATAATACTAATCCACACTAGTATTATTTAACGAACAAAGTAACTTTGTCTGTCTGTCTGTTTGTAAACTTTTCACGGCTGAACGGATCTTGATGAAATTTGATAATTTACGAGGATCGTTTTTGGAAACTATTTTCTCAATAGACGCGAATGATGTTGCGGATAACAGCTAGTAATAATTTAAAAATGAGGTTACGAGCATACCCAGATCGACCGTGTCCTGCCTTTCTTGGGTGGCCTGAGCTTGTTGTACCGGAACTGGCTCAGGAGTTCGGGCCTGCGCTTCAAGGCTGACCTGGGCTTCACATGACGCCGGTCTGTGCTCACTATGAATGAGACGTCGAGGGACTCTAAGTAACAATGAATTTCTATTAAGATTAATTTAGACATGAACATACTTAAACCATTTAAGTAGTGAAACATACAATATGGGTGAATCCAAAATAGGCGTGCTCGGTTGCGTTTCCTTTTTGTACATGAAAAAAAAAAACATTAATTTAAACACAGTGTTAAAAAAGTTCTACTAGGTTAAGCCAATCAATAAAAGACATCAAGATCCTACTGTGACCTTTAAAAATTGTCTTCAAATCAATTGAAATACATAGGTATTTCGATGTTTATGAAGAACGGTAGAGTACCTACCTAAGCAGATACTTCCTTCTTAAACCAAACAGTCATGGTGTGTCGCTTAACAACAAATTGTTAACATTTTTATTTTAACAACAAATTAGCATTAGAAAACGAACAATAGCAGTTAGAACTTTATAGATATGGTATGCTATGTAGTGTAGGTACAGTGCAGGATTAGCCATGTAGTAGGACGTGGCAAATGCCACAGGCGCGCACTTGAAGGGGTAATCGAAATAAATACGTGCCACGTGACAAAATAATATATTTTACTAGCCTATATAAGCAGTTGCCGTATAAATGATAAATTATGTACCTGGTCCACGTCCATTATGGGGTCTATCCTTACATTTAGTAAGGGGCCTACGTCACGCCCAATTATTTCGGCCACTCTATCCTCCAGGGGAGACAAATTAATATTGGCACTGGGACCGCCACCAGTGCCTCTCTGACTCCTGTTTTGGATAAATATTTTTTGCCTCACCCTGCCCTTATAATCGTTCCACACCTTAAAAACCAGACACTTTTTACTAGACACTAACAACTATTTGCATACAAAATTTTGTTCAACAATATTGGATCAATATAGGTTCAAAGAGGTCTAGGTAATCGAATCGCATTCAGCATGCTAGCATCCTAAATTCAGGAGTAAGGATGGGTTCGGACTAGCTGAATCACTTAGAAGCCTCTGAATTTACATGACTAAATAAATTAAGCCAAATAGCCAATAATGTAAGACCGTCATGAGCTGTAAGTTTATCTGTAACTTTATTTTATGTTTTATTGAGAGCTGTGGATTTTGTTCAATAAAATAAAATAAAAATAAAATAAGCGCTGACTCTGAAGTGAGTACGATTCACACCGAGCGAGACGCGCCAGAGCGATCGCGCATTTCTTACTCGCAGCGATTTATGCAAATATGACATTGTAACCACTTCGCCAGCGCTTAAGATTTAATTATTATTAACACATTGCAAAATGTGCTGCGTTGACGCGGCCCTGTCGGTGTAAATCGTAACTACCGATAATCTCACTTCGGTCGGTCAAATTATACTTGGTAGCACACACACTCTGGTTAACCAAATGTCACGCTTGTAAGAACTCACTTTCGCCCATTCTTTTGATGTTCTTGAGCAAGGTCCTTCTTCATTTAACAAATCCGCTAGTTGGGCCCATAAGCGGCTGGCTGTTGCTCGTGCTTCTATGGAGCGCACACGTCCCAGCCCTAAGCTCCTGTGGCCCTCCATAAAAGACACGAGAATTTCTAGTTGACCGACTGATGTGACGCGTCGCACAGCTGCAGCTCGTGGCAGTGATAATGTATCGTCCATCTTCGATATGCTTGAATAAGAGTTGACATTCAGGATTGTTAACTAAGACCATAGGTACCTACTATTTCTATGAAAATTATAGTAAGTATAGCTTGATAGCTTGACACAGTTTTTTCATTACAGGTTTTTTCTACTTACTCTCGCCCGTAGGGCAATAGAATACGACATCAGTATCTCTCTGCCCGTTGTCAAAGCATTGAAAGCATAGGTAGGTACTAAAATAAGAGCTCGGGATGGTAGGACGTGGAAAGTAGGTGTTACAACGTCAGGCGAGCCAACATTATCGTAGGCAGTGTTATGTACCTTGCAAATCTCCGGTAGATACACTTACCTTCGCAGGCGAAAACATACAAACCTTGAGGAAGCGTGGCACTGATATTTTGAGACGTTACATAAAAAAATATATAAATAGGTATGTACTTACGTATCTTTAGCCCTTTTTTATTTATTCTAAATTATTAATGTCTAAATTTAAATTATTTATTACTAAGCCTGTTATTAAAATACGAATTAATACGATTTCAATTCAATTTTAATTAATACGAATCATACAACACAATAAATCTTGACAGACTTTGATAAAATTGTATTGTGAATATTGTGATTAAAAATTCTAATTTTAAAAATAGGCGGGATCAATTATCTATAAGTAACGTAGCGACACGCCGTACTTAAACGGTGAAAATAGTAAAACGCGCATGCAACCTCCATTGAACTATCGAAGAAGGTTGCATGCGCAGTTGTACAAGAATATAGCGTACCTACATACGTAATTGAGCTGACCTATGAAGAAAATGCTTATTATGAGACGAATAAATTATAATCTACTAGCGACCCGCCCCAGCTTCACACGGGTGCAATGCTGATACTAAATATTATACTTCAGCATTCTGTAGTATAATATTATACTTACCTACTACAGCATTTTCTGTAGTATACAATTTAGTTCGTACCCAGCACGCACCAATTTCTTCATTGTGTGAGTTTAGTTTACAGTTTAGTTTTTTTATATTTAATTATCACGGATTACCCCTTTTACCTATTATGTATACCTAGTGTATACGGAACCCAAAAAACCCTGAAAACTGCAGTCTATCAAGTTGCGGTCTTAGAAATGTTATAAATTAAACATACGCGCGTTTTAAAACATCAATTAATATAAATTTAAATTAGAATAGAACATATTTTATTAATTGTTGTTTTCATGAGCATTTATTCGCAAACGAAAAGTTTTTTCTTTGTTTATTCTGAACGACACTATACAGTTGAGAGATGCAAATACAATATCCTATCCAACTAATATTATAAACGCGAAAGTTTGTAAGAATGGATGGATGGATGGATGGATGTTTATTACTCTTTTACGCCAGAACGGCTGACCAGATCTGGATGAAATTTCGCACAGAGATAGATTATAGTCTAGAATAGCACATAGGATACTTTTAGCCGCGGGTGAAACCGCGGGGCGCAGCTTGTGGGAAATAATTTATTGAAAGTAACGTAAAAACTTTTAGTACTCCGGAATTTATTTACATCACCATAAACAATACATTGTTTCCATGGTCATGATAGCTTTAAAAAAAAAATTGAGTATTTTTGCCGGGAATCAGAAAAAAAGCAATTTTTGTATATGTATTTTATTAAACTGGTGTTTCTTTGAGTATTCAACCAAAATAATGGTGGTGTAATAACCTTTATCGGTTTGTTAAAATGCACTAGTGTCCGCAATTGATACAAAATTAGTAATGCAACTTTTACTTTTTTGCCAAACAAAGTAGTGATTTTGTTGAATGTGTGGTCTTCTAATTTTTCTGCAGAAAACAAGTGATTCTATTGCATATTGAACAAAAATACAAGCCATACAAGAGGACAAACATCGACGCGAAAATCCAGAACCCGATAAGTAATCCAGCGAATCCAGTAAAGAAATTTTCATAGTAAATTACTGAAGTGCACATGTGTCAGCCTAGAGAGTTTGTTATAATCAGTCGGCCCGGTCGGATTAGCGCCGCGTAGGTATAAGGAATGGTAAAGGTAAAGTGGTAAAGAGATAGTACGTTAACTGGGGGGCACAACTGTGAATACTTTGTTCCTACTCTCACTAGACCTTGGAGAATGCTAATGCATAGACATATACGTATGTAATAGGGCATATTCTGTGTGCTAATGGTAAATGATGATATCAAATAGGACTGTTTATTCCCAAGAAACTGTGCCAGTGCCTACTCTCATCTCTCCTTGTTACATTCTTTTATTCTATGCCAAACATATATCTACTTTCGTTCATATTTTTGCATTTTGTCAGTATCATAGAAGATAGAAGTAAATCAATTAAATTTGCATGTTGGTATTATGTATCTATATTACATACTCTTTGGTAATTTATTTTAACAATTTGACTTGATTACATTTATGTCAAGTAGGCAAGGAAAATTTGTTCATAGAAAAATAGCATACGTCCATGGAAAATAGTAATAGATTTCTAATTATCTATTTAATTTACAGGTTTTCAGGTTATATAGGAAAAAAAAAACAGAAAAGGAAGAAATAAATAAAGTACTAGTTTTATTTTTAGCAAGAAAAACGAAACGTACAATGAGCAAAAGAAAGAAGCATAAATAGGTTTTTACATGGTTTTTCCAAATAAAATATAAGTTGATGTAGAGCTATTTATTAAACATAAGACATAATTTAAAGCTATTAAACTATGTAGGTATTGTTTTAAGACAATGTCGAAGATAGAACCAAGTGAAGGAGAAAAGTAAGTATGCAGGGTACCTATTCCTACTATTCGAGATATTTTCTGGTCTTTGTCTATCTCGCTTGAATAGTGGGAGAGTGAAGGTGACCAAATCTCATCTCACGCGTCAAGAATAGGAGACTAAGCTGACGTCACCATGAGAGAGTGGGACATATAATGGGGAAGAGAGAGGGTAAGAGAGAGAGAGAATATTAGATTTATTTCTGTATGTTGGTGTAGGTGACACGTTGGTGACACGTTGGTGACACGTTGGTGACACGTTAGTGACACGTTGCTGAAGCGTTTGAATCTATGGGTAGGTTTTATTTTTATAGAAACTAGAGTAGCTTTTTTTTTTGTTCTCCCGCATAAGGGAATTTGGCGTCGCACGTCTTGTGCATTTGCCAGTACCTATCAAGTTAAAAGAGGAACGTTCAAACTCTACTTTATCATTCCTACAACATTGATTCCATAAATATTTAAATACCTGCATTACAGTTTTAAAGTCTGTGGTTGCAATGCCGTAGCCGCTGCAATATTGGCTTCTGACATGGCTTTAGTATTATTGTTGTTACTTTATCTACTAGAGCAAACAATCGAGACCTACGGTTTAACGTGCCATCCGAGCCACAGTAGCACTCAGTTGTAAATGCCACTTGCGGTCACCCATCTGAACTCATGATGTCGTCTGTTGCATAAGATCGGTGATCGGTTATGAGCGCCCGGTACCTAGTAAAATTACGCTGTAAGCAGTACAACACTTTACTGTAATATTAGTTTTGTTACATTGAGATCCCATTTGGCTAGAAGGTCTATACATTTTCTCGTAACCGGCCGTCCCAATAACTCATCGTTGCCGGTTCCGGTAGCGGATAGCGTGATAATAGCCTGATAGCTAAACGTCTTTGAAACTTCATGATTGATTGACTTGATCAATGACCAGTCCATCCTTGTTATCTATATTTACATGTTTACAAAATGTTGCCGGATTAACTAATAAATTCCTTGTAAATTCTCAAGATGCGGTGTCATAAAACGTAGCAGAAACGGACCAGAAGCGATGCAAACATACGACAGCGAAACACGAACTGCTTCATGTTCTAACAGACTCACGCTTGCAGAAAAAATAGCTTTTGCTATACCGGTGGAGCCTGGCGGTGGATCTAATGGACTAAGAGATAACGTAACATGTCGTCAGTAAAAAAAAAAATTATCTGTGATATCGCCACACCCTGCCCTCTGATTAGGAAAGAGGACGTCACGTCTTTTTCTCGAAGGGATTGGCAGTGGTCATATCGTGGTCATACTTCCGAAACTTATGGCTAGGTACATGTTTTACTAAGTTTGACTGCATTTTCAGTGAGTTCATTGTGTAAATTTTTATTTTTAATGTACTTACTCGTACCTTTTTAATAATAATCGTAATATTAAAATACTGTTTGTGCATTTTATTTAACTTGTAAGCCTTTAAAAGACATATTTATGTCACTGTTGAATTTGTTATTGACAATGAAAAAAAGCAGAGTACTTACTTATTTTAAACATGCTATTAATTTTTAGTAGTAAATACTCTACCTAGGTCTAGGTCTACCAAAGTCTAGCCATGGTGTAATAATATGCTCCGGCAGGAATAGCATTTCGTGAGCACCACGTGAGACGTGATGAGACGTGAATCGATGCCCGAAATAAGTAATTTACAAATAGTATGAATGAGACGGATGACGATGACGAGTGACGTCATACGTGTTTGCGCCTGGAATGGATTGATGGACTTTTTTGGATCATAGGTCTAGCATTCCGGGCAAACACGTAATGACGTCACTCGTCATCGTCATCCATCTCTTTCGAACTATTTGTTAATAACATATTTTGGTCTTGCTTAAGCATCGATTGACGACACTACGTGTTGCCCGCGTGACCATGGTGTACGTAAGCCGTTCCGTAGCTGCACAAGAAGAATGTGCCATATAAGTGCAGCGTTTAGCTCTTTCGATGTAATTCGAAAAAGTTCGGGTTTATCAGTCAAAATTGACAGCATACTTGAAAATGACATTAGAAATGAAAAGTAAGTAGCTATAACATAAGTGCCAGCGCAAATGCACAGCTTGCGTGGGCACGTATCTTGTCGCTGCGACTAGACGCATAGCTGTCGTTTGGATCTAATCGTCTTGCATGGGCGTGTCTTCGCATATACACCGTATGTCCACGCACCATGTCCGTGGCCAATGACCAACTACTCTGTTCTTTCCACTCTGCGACTCAAGTGTCAACTGCGTAGAATTTTGAACAAAAAGTAAGAATATTGTTGGCTGCAGCCCATTATCGCGTTTAGTCTTCAAGCTGTCGCATAGTGTGCGCTTTCGCTTAGGCAAAGAAGTTTTTGTGTCAAATAAATCAGTGATGTATTCAGGTAAAGATAGGGGTAGGGGGCCTCTACCTTGCAATATGAGTCTGCTTTATTAAGTCAGATAAAAATGTCTGAAAAAAGTGGTTGAATCAAGCCATTTTAATTCGCGGACCTGAAACCAGGCCTAGCTCACTCTGCGTTGTACACAGCGCCAATAGGTAACATAGGTTGGCCCTCTGGATGGAATTCAGCTAAGAGTTACTGGCGCGTAGGACCTGTGGCCCTATTCGGAGATTTGAGATTTTCATCTCACTTTCTTTCGTCCTTGTTGCTCTCGTTTGAAACGTCATAGGTGTGAGAGTGACCAAGATAAAATCTCATCTCATCTCACGCGTAGGAATAGCCCCACTGGCGTGCGACTAACGCTAGCAAAAATGTTATTCTGTTTGCAGATTTTATCGAGTTTTAATAAAGAATAGTCACTGGAAAAGCCAAAAAGTGCTGCATAGCACAAAAATAACGAAATAAAGAATAAATAGGTAGTTTACTTACCTGAAATGTACCTCCATATTAAACAACAACGTACACACTAATGTAATGCTTCACACAACACCTTTAGGGCATTCTACTACCCATAACATTTTGCTTTCTAACAATTCCTTACCCGATAATACAGACTTGAGTGATTTGTCACTGACAACTTTAACATTTATAATTTAAATTTCTGGCATTGCTAATGTTTTCGAAATGTTTGATAGGTTGAAATCCTTTCCAAGCGATTCTGTTTATTGAATCAGTCTAGCTAATTCACCAGCAGACCTTGCATGCGCAACGCAACAACGGTATGTTGACTCTTTTTTTTTATCGAAGTCAGACGTATGTTTAGACATAGCCTTGTCACGTTCTCACATGACAAAATGACGAGAAGAATTTACCCGCGCACGTATGCTAGAGATGCTGGTGATCGGACGAAATACGAGTTTTAAAAATGTCATGTTAACTCGTCCAATCAACAACAAGCCTTGTAGCGTTAGCGATTCTAGAAAGAGAATCAGTAAATGAGTAAAAATGAGTAGGTTTAAATTCGCATGCTTATATACTGTGACATCATAATTCTTCTGTACCTACCTACTTGTACTGTTGTTTATTCTGAGCCGAAACGAAGACACAGTAGGGTTTTAAAATACTTATCGAGTCATAGAGTAAGTTAGTTACTATCCCTATGGTTAGGATAGAAGTGCCCTGCATGCAGTCAAGTGGAATGGACAAACATTAGATAGGCTGATGATACCTAATGATGATATAAAATGTAAAAATAAGTTTTCCAGTAAGTATACAAATAAAATAAGTAAGTTCTTTTGCTAAATACATGTTTAAACCTATTAATTTTTCATTTAAGCTTCAAACAGGTTGACTCGAGATGCTGTAATTGTTGCGACTCTGTTCGTCCATACAAGACGAATACAGACGCAACTATTGCGCGACGATTTGCGTCAGTGTGCTCGAAGCCTTAAACTAAGTAATTACTTAGCACATAAAATAGTAAATCTTTGGTGTAGGTAATATGGCAACTTTAATAAGATGCACCCATCTTGATGCAATTTACGTACTTAATCAATATATTAATTTAAGTGGCCTCAGTGAATCGCCCCGCAGAAACATCCTAGCTACGTAGCAGTGACGTCAGTCGTTTTTAACCGGGTGGAGCAGCGGCCGAGCTTTAGCTCACACGCTTGTGAACCATTAGTGATGCTGAGCCGTTCCCCAGCCGTCTTATTTTTGACAAACGCAACGTCAACGGTTCAGTTAAGCATCGGCTATGATTAACTGAATCGCCCCCCAGGATCAAACACGTGTGACGTCACTCGTCATCGTCATCCGTCTCTTTCGCACTACTTGTAAATGACTTATTTCGGTCTTGCTTAAGCATTGATTGACGTCACTGGGTATTGCCCACGTGACCGGAATGCTGTACCTGGCGGAGTATATTATTATACCATGTACTTTTGTGATTTGTTCGCTAATTTTTTATAAACTATGTATAGGTACATTGTTTGTTTCAAGTAGGTATATCTGTTTTAAGAATGGAAAACAAAATGTTGCTTTAAACTCATTGTCATTTTATGAGAATACAACTGAATCATACATGGATTAGTAGAAATGTAGAAAGTAAAATCACGTTGGAATTTACGTGCTACACCTTCCTACTAGTGGAGTAATGGCTAAATGTAGGAAATAGCACAGACCGTTTTTATGCAAGCTAGTGATGCATTGGAATGCGGTCTAGGAAGCAATTTTCTCTGCAACGTCATAGTATGTGTAAAAGAAAATTATTCCAAGAAGAGTTATCGTGCATTGACCTGCTAATACCAAAACTCTAAACCTAAGAACGTTCTTGATTTAATGATTGAAATAGGTATTCAAACCTTTGGAATTCAAGTCGATTTATAGTGAGATGGGTCGATGTCGGAAAGACGGCAAAAAAGAGATAAATGCGACTGAAGAGAATAAGAGAGATAGATAAGGAGGGTTTTTAAGAAAGAGAGGAAAATAGAAGAAAGACAATTTAGAAGAAGCATACATGTCGAAAAGGGTTCACGATAATTATTATGATCAAACCAAACCTAGTCGCCGATATTTCAAAACAATACCAACATCTTGCAACTTAAAATTGTAAAACCTACCTTTCAAAAAGCTTTTAAAAGTATTTGCCCTTTAAAAATGTATACCTTTTAAGCCATTGGCCTAATCAACTAGAGCTAAGTACTGCTACTGGCTGACCCAAATAGCGTTCTGATACTTCTGATACAGTGTCATTAAACAAATATGCCAGACCGGGCATGCAAGGTAAGCCTCTCAAAACTTGGTACGAGTTGACGCCAAAAGCTGACCTTTGACTTGCTCTGCAAACTTAAACCTATGCGAAAGGTTATCAACTTTAGGACAAGTTAAAAATAATGTTGAATTATTTGACCTACTTTTCTACTAAAATCTTTATTTACTTGTCTAGGCGGCTAATTTTGAAACAATCGATGTCATCAATGAGAACTGATTAAATAAGTCAACAATAATGTGCGATGTCGCCAAAGAACACTAGACCATTCAAGACACTAGACGCCGTTCTCGTCCACTAGATGTTCTAGTACTCTGGACAATTTCGAACACTATGAAGCACTAGCTTTTGGGCTGGAAGTAATAAGACATTGGACGTTGTCAGCCTGAAATATTGTACCTAGTCTTTAGATACCTATGTAATTAATATAATTAATTAATTAGAGTAATTTACATATAATATTTACACCTGATCTTCAATCTCTACTTTTTAAACGCGCTTCTCCGAGTAAAAGTGTTAAGAAAGTCCGAATATCCGCTTCCCGCAACAATGGCTAATAACAACCTGTTAGTAATTAATAGATAATCACTCGTAATTAAGCTCATTTATGTCGTTATGCAATGTGTTGCATAATAAGATTAATAAGAAGCCAACATCCGTGGCGAGAAGTCGGATCATAGATCAAATGGTTAATTTGCCCTGAGCTATATTACATGGAATTTGTTTCCGATATTAGGCAAGAGTATGTTTTCGCAGAAGTTCATTCAAAAAACGTCTTTAGAAATTTATTGTTTGTGTGTGTCTATTTCACTATACTTCAATATACTTTTAGTAAGTAAGAAGTTTAAGGGCAACCTCCCGAAAGCTACGAAATGGCATAGTAACGAACGATATCGGTTCAAAGAATGGTTACTTCCTCTACCATCTGACTAATGAATGTAATAGCTGCTTGGTTTCGTTTAAACAGCTTAATTCTGCTTAGCTACTCAAAGTCATTCGAGCATGGTAACGCCTGTTGCTTTTCTTATCCGATTGCAAGTCTCCGGTCACCGCATCTTAGGCGCTACGAGTAAACTCCTTACCTTTATCACCTCAACATCTTCATCCACAATTTATCATTCAATACACAAGAATTAGGCAAGCTATTTTTTCAGGCATTCAGAACATTTTATAAAATAATCATTGCAATGATGTAATGCTAAGAAAGTTGATAGACACCAAAGGACAGGCAGCTAATAAGCCATGTTACAGCTAAACCACCAAACTCCGGTATTACGTGAAGTGGCTCTCATTAACGCCTGACCTCTCAGCCTCTCACGTTTAGGAATACCTATCACTATCACATAACATCGGTGATCGAAAAGAAAGTATTACCAACGAAACTAGAAAGTGTGTAATAACTGACCTTTACACTCATAAAATACATCTATAACACTTCAAACGACGAGATCCCAATGATTAAAAATTAGTAAAAGTTATAACTCTACTTAAAAAAAGATTGCAAGGATGGGGGCTGAGCTACCCACGTCCGTAGGAGTGTACTCCATTAGATTCCCTACACGTGGTCCCCGGGTAGTGCTAACCGGGTAGCAAACTCTGGTGGGAGGCTTCGGCCGTGGCTAGTTACCACCCACCGGACCAAGCCATGCCGTGAAATGACCTAGTCGTGTTTCGGGATGTAGTCCGATGTAACCGTTCCGAAGACGGGTCTGAGCAGTGGCGCACTTGTAGCGCCTCACTCAACTGCCGTCTTTGTACTTCTTCACTCTACAAAACTCGAGGCGGGTGTTCTGCGAAGTTTTGACTATGTCGGTCACCATTTATTATTTCACCCAGACAACTTGTGAGATACGGATACGGAGCGACGTTCATACTTTAATTTTTCCTGAGCATTCTAAACTGCACAACGAGTAAATACCCGCCCTAGTGGCATACCAGTGATATTTATATTTATATAGTTATACCTACTTACACGAATACCTATCTTACAGTTTTGTTTTTTTTTTTCAGAAGAGTACTACAACTAAATGTAATAAACTCCGATGACATTGGAATTGACGAAACGTAAGTACCTACCTACCTTTTGTAACATGCAGGGCGGCGGATCTTCGCTAAGTTTTAACTATACAGGATGTTAGGTAAGATACGGGACGACGTTCATACTTTCATTTTTACTGAGCAATCTGAACTGCACAACGAGTAAATACCCGGCCTAGTGGTATATCTAGTAGTGATATTTACGTAGTTATACTTACCTACATGAATACTTATCTTCGTTTTTTTTTTGCAGAAGAGTACTTCAAGAGAATGAAATAAACTCTGATGACATTGCAATTGACGAAACGTAAGTACCTACCTTCTTTTTGTAACATGCAAGGTGGCGGATCTTCGCTAAGTTTTGACTTTACTGTATGTATGTAAATTATATAGGGTGTTAGGTGAGATAGGGGACGTCGTTCATACTTTCATTTTTGACTGAACAATCTGTACTACACGAGTGTTTGGTAGCGTTTGAGTTATAGCCGTATGATTTGAACACATCTAGGCCTGATTAGTACTGCAACGTGATTTTGGCTGTTTTGAAGAAAACTCGTAAAGTTGTATATTCGTTTTTAACGATTAGCGAAAATCGAGCTTTTCGGTAAATCTTGTAAGTACGGCTTTTATAAACCTACGACTGGTATGGATGTGTTCGTCGTTGCCTTTGAAATTCGAAACTGCCGGTTGTAAGAAGCGATAGCGGGGACAGGCGAAGCTATGTATATACGTCACAAAGATGGCCGCCGACCGTTGTAGATTATTGCTTATATCTCGAGTTCTATCTCATCAAATCAGTTGTTTGAGGTGTCATTTGAAAGCTCATTTATTTATAATGTAGTTGTTATATTATGTACATACATATCAACAAGCTTGAACGACAGCTTCCGTGCGCGAGTCCGACTCGAAACTGGTCGGTTTTTTAGAATTTTTATATTTTGAACTTTTGGACATCATACTTATAAATATTTATTTTTATTTTGTTTTAGCGTGGTATCACTAAGCGTGGTCATCATCCTGCGTCAGTCATGGTTTGGTGGGGGGTATCCTATCACGGCGTCACAAAGCTTAGTTTTTGTGAAAAGGGGGTTAAAACTTCTGCCAAAGTGTATCAAGAGACCGTCTTATATGGTGTTGTACAACCCCTTAGCAATACACTTTTTAAAAATCTACCGTGGAGTTTCCAACTAGACTCTGCACATGGTCACAAGGCGCGAACTACCCAAGCCTGGCTGGAAGCCAATGTTCCGGACTTTATAAGGGCTGAAGACTGGCCCTCCTCTAGCCCAGATCAAAACCCCCTGGACTACAAATTATGGTCAGGTTTAGAGGGCATGGCCTGCTCTAAACGACACGCCGACATAGAGTCACTTAAGAAATCTTTGAAGCAAGCAGTGGCTAAATTTCCCATGGAAACAGTCCGTAAATCCATAGATTCTTGGCCAGACCGACTAAAGGCCTCTATCAAGGCCAAATGTGGTAATTTTGAATAAAATAATAGTTATATTTTTGTTAAGACTTCAATACATATGTAAATATAACTTTTATTAACATTACATTACTGTATAAAAAAATAAATGCATTTTCATTTGTAACAGAACTTATGGCTAGACATGCATACATATCGTCACGCTTTTCCCCGAGGGGGCTGGCAGAGGTGTAATACAACACCCACATTTCGCCGGACGATATTCAGTCTCAAATGTGACAGGGGGCGAGCCTGTCGCCATACACCGGGCTCCAGTTATGTAGCAGATGACACACAATACGCACATATGTTCACACAATGAACAAATTGGTGCGTGCCGTCGGCTGGGTTCGAACCCAGCAGAGCAAAATTGCCACTCCCAACTAGGCTGCCATCGATTCTACAACTATATCACAGAACAAATAATAATACTACGTACCTATAACTCAATTGTATATATAAATGTAAATATTGTGAATGTATATTTTTGTATTGGATGTTTTGTTAGTACTAGCAGAATGTCCGCCACTTCGTACCCAGGGTATGTATACCTATACAGGGAGTTAGTGGACCCCTCTCGAAAACGAAAACTGGGAATAGTGGTGGGGATTACTAATACAAAGCGACTAAATAAAACGCGAAAAAAAGGTTTTTTTTTAAATCTTAAAATCTGATATTTTAACATCGACACAAGTTATACAAGCTTTAAAGAGCTAGTTTAAACATCAATTACAAAAAAAAAAAAAAATTTACCTTAACTGCAATCTAATACAAATGACTACCAGCTGACGCTAGAGGTGAACGCCCGCACACAGCTGCGCGCGGTCGCGACCTTGCAAGGAGCCGCGCCGCCCCCGCCCCCCACCCCCCGCCGCGCGCCCGCCGCTGTCCCGGCGCGCGCGCGGGCCGCGGCGGCGCGGTACGAGACGTCCTCCCGCCATTCGTACAGATCTAACTACCTACGTGGCTATTGCATTCTCTTCGGTAATTGCCTAAATCACGTTCGGTTCAAACCACAGATCTAGGATGTAAAAGATCGACAGTGACAATTCGATAGTGATACAAAAAAACATTTGCGCATGCGTGAGTAAATTAGTGTTGTGAAAAGTACTTATTAATTTATCGATTGACCAAAAATGGTCCTCCGGGTGCTTGTCGATAAATATTATCTTTCGCATACCAATTGAGTTGTTTTTTGTTCCAAGTATAACACCGCTGCTGAGCTAAAATGAATATTAATCACTAAACGGGTGTTAAGCTAGGCGGAAGAGTTAGATATCAGTGTCACCATGTATCTAAATTAACATAAGAAAAGTAAATAATAAGATCAACATAATACTATCCTAGTAATTCGCTTCGAATTGTGACCCTTGACCAAATTTACTCGTATTCGGATTAGGATAAGTAATAATACTTATATCATTGGTTTTGTACATTTATTTATAATTTACATATATATTATTTAATTTAATTAAATTAGACTTGGATGTAAGACACCCAAAATGTGTAAATTGAATTAAAAATGATGATCAGAAATTGAAGGTACATACTTATATATAATACAAAAATGTAAAACATTTTTGTATTATATATAAGTATATAATACAAAATCCTCGCCTCATCATTCAGTACAAACTCGGAAGAATGTCAATTTACTTTTGATGGCATTGATTAAAAAATGTATGCTTTGTTTATGTATTGCACCCATCGCCTACCTAATGAACTTTGATAAAAACTATCGATAATAATGACGTCATCTTTTTATCCATCTCTAGTGAAAATCGAGCGTAAACTAACTAATATTTTAATGCTGAATTTCATCACCAATTCTGCTTTCATCTAGGAAATATAGATGTTACGAAGAAACGACAACAACATACCGCTGGTAAATCGGTTTTTGGAACCAATTTATGTTATGTTTTAGACAAAATTTAGACAAAAGCATCACAATGGAATTTTCATATTTACCCATGAAACGACAAATTTTGTGGGTTACATCTTGGATTCACATCACAATTGCTAAACTCACAATATGACATAACTGCATTTAGTTACAATTGCTCTCTTTTGAGTCTATTTATAATTATTTTAGTAAAAATATAAATCATAGGAATTTTCGCGTGTTCCCAGGTGGCGCGCTGTCATTAATGACAAAAGAAAAATTGACTAACATTTTATTTGTAGGCGACCTCTTTCTCTCTTGTGGAGTTTACATTTCGATGGAGACTTCTCTGTCCCACGCTTCGTTGGTCTTTTGCGAAGCAAAAAAAATCTTAGGTCTGTGGTTCAAACTGTCCTACGGCTGGAGATGGGCCATGAGATATGAGCCATCTTCTCATTGTGAGAAGCTTAAGGCACACAAGTCATAAGTGTCCACAACGCTGGTCCAATGAGTTGTTCGTTGGTAAACTTCACAAAGAACTCTCAGGCATCCCATTTTCGCACAATGTTTTTCTTCAGCGTTTACAGCTGTCAGCAATCAACAATACGCACTAACTTCGAAATGATTCAAACCTTGGGACCTGCGGATTAAAAATCCAATGGTCTCAACTTCCAACCCAACCCAACTAGGTCCGCCTGCGCCGTCACTTACAAAATGTTTCACTTTGAAATTTAAAAAGACATAGCTTCAATACTTTCTCATAACATGAATTTGTAGGCTTGTGAATTGTGATCTTATTGCCTCGGATTCAAAATCACGACGACACGCACGCACAGTACATTCACCTTTTCGCTCGCGCTATACTCGTACCTACGAAGCCAAAGCTGCTGCCGCGCGCCGGCCGGCGGCGCCGAAAGATTGCACTGTCCTTCGGCGCGCGCGGCTTTCTTTGTCGGTCGCGATAGACACGCGCTTGTGTGCGTAATAGACATAAACACATTTAGGGTGCGTTTTCACTGTTTTCACAAGTTAAAATGTACTGTCTTTACCTTTACAATTTCAATTTTATTTCTTTACCTACTAAAAATGTAGCTAACTTTTTAGGATTCCGTACTGTCATGTATTAAACAGATCTACAATATCTTGAAGCTGTAAAAATCAAGCTTCTAAATTATTGCATTAAAAAGGCAAAAGCAGAACACCGCAGAGTGTAACTCTAGGGTGTGTTGGAGTCCCACACACTGCCCGACTCCCCTCGAGATTGTGAGAGATGCTAATGCATTTTCTCTACATAAGACTACTCTGTAAGAAGCGTGATGTGACGTCCCTGGTATTAAAGGTATCCTTAGGCAACGGTGAACACTTACCATCAGGCAACCTGTTAGTTTGTTTGCCAATTATGGCACAAAAAAATGTAGTGTGGCAGCAGTTACCCGGGCTCATCGCCACGCCGCGCCACCGCACGTAACACCTTGCTTCCACATTTTATCAACGATTTCAATTAGGTAACCTAATGTGATTAGTCTAAACGCACCTTAATTTGCGGGACCGCTTCCGAAATCCGACTTCCGACCCAGCAGGGCTATTCACAACCATTCGGAAGCGTTTCCGTTCGGATTTCAAAAATTGTAAACCTAAATTATTCGAATTTCAGTCTATATTCATAAGTTTTTAGACGTGATTAATTCTTCAGATCGGATTGATACTTGATTTTCTATTCCAAAATGTAAATAAGGAGACTGAGATTCGAACAATTTGAGTTTGAAATTTGTGGGATCCGATCGGAAACGTTTCCGAATGATTGTGAATAGCACCGCAGAAGGCGAATGAAAACACAGACTAGGTAAGTGATTTTGTAAGATCGGGAGTGCGAGTTTGAGCCCTATCTCACACATCTGCGATTAGGTAAAGCATTTTAAACCGATTGATTGAATTGAACCTAGCTATTACCTACCTACCTAGTAGATAATAACTTCTACCGATTTGAATCACGCGTCGCACACCGCGCGCCGCGCGGTGCGTTGTCGCACTTTCGGTAGATACTGGCGCCGACCATTGACCCCCGCGATATAAACGCGTTACATTGCTGGTTTGCAAATTTCTAAAAGTTTAAAATAACAGTTATATGGCTAATAGTTAGTGGTTTCGGGTTGTGTATAGATAGTATAATAACGGCGTTTCGGCTTCGAGAACGGTCTCCTTACACCCTGTATATCCAGTATAAGTTGACTCGATTCTTTCATAATTATTGTTCAAAATTATATCTGAATCGTGTAGTTTTTTAACTTTGTAACATTTAACAAACCATACAATATTATTAGTACGCACCTAATGGTAAAGTAAGGTAATTAAAATTGTTATTACCATTGTTATACAATATACCCAAAAATAATGAAATTTACTATGTTGTATTATTTAATGAATACCGGTAGTTACACAATCATTCCAACACCCTGTATAAATATTTGTCCTAATAAGGATAACAAGTAACCTATGTGTCAATCCAGGGCATAAGCTAACTCCGTTCCAAATATGATCCTCATCCGTCTAGCCGTTTAGGTGTGAATAAGTGAAATACGAGTAAGTACCTAACTTCCACACACAATCGCAATCTTTTGTATTTATGAGTGTGAAGTGTGATAAAATGGAAATATGACACTACCGGTAACATGAAACTAATGCCACGACTGCTCACACATCAAAAATACAACAACTCGTGGACATGAGATTGGTTGTCCTATATTGGCTTGAACGGCATTTTTTAGATTTTTTTTTGTTTGGCATCAAATAAAAAATGTTCATAAAATGGATGAGTACAATGACGGACGGATTATTTTATCGATTTCCTAAAAATGGGTGTTTAGGTACTCGATACCATTACGTGACTGACGGGTGAAAGACGTGCGCGCGGCGCATCGCACACAACTTTTGTGTCGCGTGAATGAATACGTCGCGCTCCCAAAAAGTGCGGCCTGAGGTAGAGTAAAATACCTAAAGTTCTGGGAAAGCCTCGCCTTAACATCAGGCGAGTTGGTGGTCAAACGCCGACCTATTCTACATAAAAAAAAAAAAAAAAAAAAAAGGAAAGTAGTCTCAAATCAATTAAAGCTCAGTACGTACACGCACGTAAAATTAATCATTCCAGTTGTATTGCAAATAAGTACTGAGAATTAATAGCGGCAATAAAAATCGTGAAGCAATAAAAAATTTTTACAAGTCCGCAAAACAAGAAATGTCTAGTAAACCAAAAGATTCATGCAACCCTAGCATAATTACATGATTGATATCGAACATAATAAAATGACTGATTTCGAAACAATTTATCAACAACACCTTAAAATTGGTAAATCCACATGATTAAAGATGACAGATGAATGATTAAAACATTTCAAAAATTTAGTAAATTAAGCCTAACACACGACACACCGGATTCAATTTAGTTAATTAAGTAGTGTTCTGTTTTCTATCTAGATGACCTATTTTGTCTGACCGATGTTTTCAAATTTCCAAAGGATTGTTGAACTTTAATTTATAGGCTTACTTTTACCGCGGACTGGACACAGAAAAACGTCTTCGGTTACTCGTGTTCCAATTTGTTCTCTGCTTATTGATGTTTTCTTACAACGTCTCATGAATAATCTTTACAACTCAATAGAATCTCGAATTCTTAATAAAAATTATAGTGGGCGGTGAGAGCATGTCGGACATCCGTCAGGGACTCTTCCTGCCGGTAAAAAAACAACTCGCGAGTGCGCTGCGCGTGACTCATATGCAAGCACGGGACCTACTCGGAAAGCGAAGCTCGTTTAGCTATCGCAGACTCCATCTGGAGGGCTATTCCTACGCGTGAGATGAGATTAGATTTTATCTTGGTCACTCTCACACCTATAACGTTTCAAACGAGAGCAACAAGGACGAAAAAAGGTGAGATGAAAATCTCAAATCTCTGAATAGGGCCCCCGAAGTCTGAAGTCAATCTTGATTGCTCATACTACACAACAAGTGCTTGGCAAATTATACAACAGTTACACAGATACCGCATGAGGTACCTACAGAACCCATAGACTCGACCCCAAAAAACAAGGTCGACCCCTCTCGACCCAATCCTAAAATTATTTTTTTAATTATTGGATTTTGATTTTATTCATAGAATAGAATAGAATAGAACGTTACGAGCTGAAAAATAACAACATCTTTTGTCACAAGCATCTGGCTGAACATCAATTATTGTGTTTGACTAAATATTTTACAAAGAAAAGTAGCAGGTCGTTGACAGAGCCACACATAATACATACATAATTATATAGCTATATATTTATATATTACCAATATTTTCATATTAACCAATATTTACATCACTGATGGTAGCAGTTTTGGGATCTATTTACAATAAAATAAAAATTAGGCATTCTATTTTGATAATACAAATTATTTGAACAATTGCAGCAAAATTTTAAGAGCGATAAGACGGTAATTACAGCTTCTTCAGTAGCCCCAGTGGCGCTAAACCTTCTACAACCACGTCTTAAGATACACAATGCTAAATCAAACTTTACGCCCAAGAAATAAAGACCATTTCCAATCCGAAGAACACTTTCATAACAATGATTCATGCAGATAAATGTGGCTATTACTGCAAAAGGAATAAGGTCTGCTATCAAAACCAGTTCAGTTGCATTCGGCACGTGTTCAATCAACAATTGTATGGGAACTGCTTCCTCGCTTCAGATATAGCACGTACGAGCAATTCACGTGTTCACAGATGCTTTAGACTAGTTTTATTTATATGCAAAGTATAAACAGAGGGGTAGGCTCATGTGGAATCATCACTTAAGAGTCCGGCGACCACTTTAGACTAACTTCGCATTGGCTTAAGGTATTCTATAGCCATTTCGTCTAGAAGAAGACGAACGAAGAGAGCGAGTAATGATACTGACGAGCCTCTAAAGTTACCTACAGAGTGACAAAGTGCAATTTCAATTTTTTTTTTACGACTTTTGCACTTCTGTAATCATTCTTAAATAACTAAGAATTTCCCTTGTATTATGGATTCATTTAAGAGCGAATGATATAGACAACCTCCCTATGTAATGAAATTTTGGATTTGCTTTGTCTACCTATTGAATAAATCAGTCAAAAGTGACCCCTTAAAAATGCGGATATTTTTCATAGCTCTATTTACGCTTGAGAATGTTTTTTAAAAAAACCAAGAACATAGGGGCGGAGATATTGTTAATTTAATTGTACATGCTAAATTTCATCATAATCTGACAAATGGTTTTCAATAAATCTGAGAAGCGCGTTTGTATGGAAATTTCAGAGCGTCGCGGCCCTCTTAAGAACTTCTTCCTTTTTTGAAGTCGGTTAAAAAAGGCGGCATGAAACAAGAAAGATAGGCGTGATTTTGCAAGCTTATAGTTATCGTTTAGAAATTAGTCATGTTGGAGTGAGTGATGTTCTAAATACGTACGTAATGCTATTTCTGTCGAGATCATTGAAAACCTTAGTCACTACTATTTATTCTGTGGTTAAGTTTAACAAGGGTTAGGTACTAATTTTAGAAAGGAAATCACTGATGTTTACGATTATTTCTCTCTGTTTTCCTTCAAAAGCATGACAAATATGTCGATCACAAACACCCAATCTATTCATTTAGTTACTCTATAGACTATACAATTAGGTTTATAATCTTTTATTTCCTCCCAGTTAGGGGAAGAAAGTGGACCAACTCTAGTAGGCTCCTATAACCCACTTCAAAACGTTTAATAGCGCAGCCGGCACTAATTCATTGTGAACTATGGCACAAACATACCTCTATCGATCGACGACAAACGGCTAGCATGGCAGCTGCATTAGTACAATAGGCACGATGTTATGACTGTGTTATGGATTTGTGTAAGCTACACTTTGATTTGAATAAGTATAACAGACTAGCTGCGCCACGCGGTTTGAACCGCGGTTAAAAAGTAATCCGTTCAGTCGTTCTAGAGCGATTGAGTTACTAACATCCACCCAAACTTTCGCATCCTAATCCTAACTAATTTTATAAATGCGAAAGTGAGTTTGTTTGTTTATACTCTTTCACGCCCTAACTACTCAGCCGATCGTCATGAAATTTTGCATACACGTTGTCTGAGTTACAGAGAAGGGAAGTACATAGGGTACTTTTTATCCCGAAAAATTTAACGGTTCCGGTAGGACCGCGGGTGAAACCGCGGGGCGCAGCTACTTTATAATATTAGTGAGATTCGTATAGGCTGAGTCTTCTGACGAGAATTTTAGAGTGTCAGCGGATTGCCTCAAATTATAGGCCGCCTGAAGGCCTCTAGACATAGTAGAAAATACAAATACTGGTCTGTCTTTGATTGCATATCAAATATTACTTATTATTAATTTGTATTCCTACATAGCAATAGAGTTGCTGCAATTACTACACTCCATGTTCAGAACGAGTCTAAAAAGGCGCGCATGGGCAAAATTTTGGACCATAAACGCCGGAAACTACGACAGGACGCGCTGCCGACGTGAATAGATTGAAAAAATTTAATGAAATCACTATACCACCGCCCAGAAACTTGAAAATTATTAGTAGAGCCAAATCAATTGTAAAGTGAGCATTTGTAAAATCAATTTGAATTTAACTTGTACTTGTGTACTTACACGTGACGAGTCATCGACTTAAGGAAATCAATCAACTAGCAGCACGAGTTCAGTGATACATCTAAACCAATATAGTCTCACAATATGATCTACTATCCCTTTCAATACCATGGGTGTGATAAAGATGGATTATGACAGGTAAGTCGATCCGTCTGTTGACGTTGAAAGGAGACACTGTCGCGTGTTTTCGAATCCCAGTTTCATATTACCCCGCGTAATGGGGAGAGACAATACGTCATCCAGACTCCTGTAGGGTTTCTAACAATGTCTAGAGCAGCTTTGTGTAGCTTTGCCTTGCTTTTATGAAGACCGAGTCATTTGTGATGAAAGCTTTGGAAGTACACGACTATGTTTACCTGAAGCTATGCTTCAATTGCTTCGTGCTGTTCTTTATCTCATCATCAATTGCAAAAATATTAATCTAGGAAGTTACTATTTCTATTCTACGAAGAACAAAGTATGAATAACTGTCCTACCCAATCATGTCTGAAATAAGTTCAATTAAGTACATTAAATACGTCGAATCACTCCAGCTTTTTTTTAATGACAAAGTTACTGTACTAGCGTGCTTCAATTCCTTTCACGAAGCATGATCACGCGAAATAAACTCGCGTCCAGGCAAATCGAATAAAAAGATAATCAAATCCGATCACGAACCATTCTATACAATACCGCAAGAAAAATGCTCTCATAAAAACTAGATCGCAGGAGCCTGAGCTTAAGGAATTATGGTGGCTATTATATTTATGAGTCTAGAGTCTAGAATTCACAATTAGCTTCAGAAGGTAAAGACTCGTCACAGCGGTAGCGAACTTCAAACTAAAAGATCGTATTAGCAATCTCACGACCAATGCAAAACAAAACACACGATAATAGCCAGAACCACAGCCCCCAGCAACGCCAAAATCAGATCAAACAACACGTGCAAACTAGCAGCAGATTAGTAGTTTTTAACCAAACATCCGCCACCCCGAGAACAAATGTGCAGTTCTAAATATAGAGAGTTAAACATCTGAGGGGAATTTGGGAGGTTCAAAGACCTCGCGAACCGGCCCGTGCCGCGATAATATTCCATTTTTATGGGGGAAGGCGACTTAATGGCACCGAGTGAAGTTCACGGGCGTGTGGTTGCTATCGATAATACGGATACATAAAGCTATTTGGATTATGGCGACGGAAATTTGAATATGTACCACTATATAGAATTTGTAGATTTTGAACAGACGGTGGTTGGGTGTGTGTAGGGTGATTTTTACAAGCGTATGGTTTCAAATATAAAGACAGATGTACAAAGCCGTGGGAGTTAATTGAACAGGTTCGTGCGATCTTAAACGAATGCGTCGATAAAACAACCCCACTTCTTAGCTGCAAGATGTGTAACTGTAATCGCAGTTCAGTCTTTAGATCTGTGAATTGCTTCCAGCAAAAAACGACACTCGTCTGCCGAAAACGTAAGCCAAATTGACCTATTACCCACTTAAGAACGTTTCACAGGAAAATAGTATTCAGCGTTAATCTATCTTATCTAAGGACCCTGGAAAATCAGAAAATATTTGTCAGAGGAAATGATTCAATGTTTGCAAGAATGTGGGACAAATTTCAAATTTACTCATCACTGAGTCACTTTACTTACGACTTTTCAGAAACGAGTACAATAACCTAAGTCGTAGACTACGAGTAAGTCCATGAAAAGCATCACGCTTGGACACTTATGTAAGTTCTGGTGCGTATTGGCATTCAGCCAGGCCTATAAACGTACTGTGCGGCTTAATCTTCCTGCAGCTTCCTTATAGAGCTGTGCAGCTTCTAGAATTAAGATGTAAGGTTTTATTTTTATCGTTGCATATTCTCAAGGCTCAATTACCGCGAGGGTTAAGGAACGTAATAAAGTTCATGGTCAGAAGTCAATTAACCTAATTTAATATGACGTGTTGTATTCAAATTGTCTACTAGCTGGATCTATGTAATGAGGAGTTTAAGAATTAAAGCTATTAAGTACCACCGTCTAGTAAATTTTTATCGCCATAAAAGGGATAAATGGTATAATCTTGAACTTTTTTCTCTGCGGACCTTCTTTGGTGGTCCTAGATTTGGACAAGTTGTTGAGATAAGTATCTAGTCACGGAATGACGTAAGATTTGTTGATTCCGTTTGAACACATTAAACTGCTGGAGCCCTATTCCTATAATTCGAGATATTTTCTGGTCTTGTCTCTCTCGTTTGAAAAGTCATAGGAGTGAAAATGACAAGATCTCAACTCACGCGTCAAAAATAGGGGGGGCCTGTAACTAATTCTATTCAAAATTCAAAGTCAAAATTCAAAATCAGAATGCCACTCATTTCTATTACACTTTTTTTTAAGAAATGTGTGGCAAAGAAAACTATGCTCTGCGAGTTCTACAATTTGAAAAATGTGGAAATTAGTTTCTATGGTCTATTATTATGGACAAAGGTCTAGATTTCGTACATTGTAGATTCGTATTAATTAATTAATTAATTAAATGTGAATTTCAGTATAAATATACAAATTTTGTATTGCAATAATTTCATTTACTTAATTCAATTCATGTTTAATACTTTTTTTAATATTAGCTTTTTACTGTTTTACGATTTATGGTGTGTGACTCTGACTATGGACTGGTTCCGAAATAAATGATTTTAAATTTTAATTAATTGTCAACTATGTATGTACTTATGATAATTTATTTGAGAACCTCTTCATCGCAAGATGTAAAGTAGAATTTTAATTTAATGGTGTAATACATTTCGGGGTTTGTTCAAGAGTCTTTAATATAATAGGTATCTTCTAGGCAAGCGTGTTACACCTTCGATGCCGTCGACGCTTCCAATCAGGCGAGTCAGTGGTCAGCATTCCAGAAGCATCACAGACATGAGCAACATAAAGAACGTATCATCAGAAAATATATAAATTAGTGAGTTTACAATTACACGGCCGTTAAGACAATGACGCCGGGCCGAACACGAATCGTAAATTATACTGTGCTGGTGAAGTTATGGGAAACGATTCGTTTATAGTTTTGTTTGGAGGCTGGGGAATCGTGTCCTGTTTTGACTCTAGTACCTATGATGGGTCGAAGACGACTGCGGAAAACATTTCTAGATCACATAACATACCGTCACGCCTTTCCCCCGAAGGAGATGGCAGAGGTGTACAACACCCACACTTCGCAGGACGATATTTAGTCCCAAATGTGACAGGGCCAGCTTGTCGTCATATACCGAGCTTCAGTTACGTAGCAGGTAACATTAAATACGCACATATGATGACAAGAAAAGCATTATCTGGGTGACTTCAAGTCTCGAGTGAATCGGTTTCTTCTAGGTGCTTCATCGTAGGCCACGTCATGCTTTACAATAGGCGAGATGGCAGCCAAATGCAGGCTTTTATGGAATAAAAGAAGGCGATTTAATGTCGTACAAGGAGTTGAAAACACAAGGGAAAGACCGTCAAGCCTTGGCTATTACTCCACCGACAAGAGCATGTATGAATGAGACAGAAATGGCTTCTGGTCTAAAGATAGGGCGGTTAGGGTTGGGGTTGGGGTTGAGAGGACATACATACAAAACACAATCTGTTAGAGGGTACGTGTGTATGTGTGTTATCATTTCCTGAGGAACTGTTAACATTCCTGGATCTATTATCTTATTTGACTTGTTCTGCTTGAATTGTAACAGTTTTTAAATCAAATTAATTGAATTGATTGAAAAGTAGGTATCGATCTATTTTGACTTTCGTTATCGGACTTTTAATTTGTGTTTACATTTTAGACTTGCTACGAGTATTATTACAATCAGCAAATTTTAAATGGCAAAATACGTGAACAGATTTGCATAGTTTGGTCATTAACTTTAGGCTTAAAGGTATTGATTTCTTTGTGTACGTTTTACGTTATTTGCTTGTTGCCGAGTACATTATTATCTTTGTATTGGACTATGCCAAGTTCTTTGCTGTGTAATGGAATCATGAATGTGCAATTAGAGCCGGCGCATACTAAATTGGGTATAGGTTAGTAGGTACTTAGTACTGTTGTTGTATGTATTTACCTATGTACCTAAATACAAAGGTGTACTAAAAATGCAGTTCATGTTAATTGTAAATATTTTTAATGACAGATCAATAAAGTTTTGCTTTCCTTGCAAAAATAGACTGCAATGCAATGACAAAGAGCAATATTCATAGACATCTTTATTAATTTTGTCATGTCACAAAAAAAATATCGAAATAGGTTGATACTTACTAGAAATGTTTTTGGAAGCATTTCCGGTAGGTACCTACATAACATAAATGTTATCTCACTCCTGGGCAAAGGTTTGAAACCAATTAGAATACATTTACCTGTTGAACGAAACTTAGGTAGCACATTTTAGTCGTTCTACATTAGTTGAGTTTATAATTATGGAGAATGGTGCATATAGCAAAATCGACAACAGAGTTTTCAAAATTGATAATGAAAGACGAATTGACATCTAAAGAACGAATTTACTTAATTAGGTCCAAACTACAGGTTCAACCATCCTGGAGATTAATTACGGTTCACCTTCAAGACCCAAGAGGGACATATTGACCTTGTCTTTCGAAGTGGCAAGGTCAACCATAAAATCGACAAACGTCCAGCCAGATAGATGCTTCCACTTTGTACCCTTAGCAATAAACGTTGTATAGCCTCGGAATACCTAGTTATAAAAGTATTTCGTCTTTTTCCTTCTTTTACATTTTTGAACTCAATCAAAAAATACAAAACACTGTCTATTGTTAGTATTTCTCTGTTGGCTGTTATAGCTGTTATAGCGGCAACAGAAAAACATCACCTGTGTAAATGTCAACTGTCTTACCTACCTAGGTATCATGGTTCATGTGATACATCCTGGTGACAGACAGACGGACATGCAGACGGACGGACAATGGAGTCTTAGTAGGTAATAGGGTCTCGTTTTAACCTTTGGGTACGGAAGCCAAAAAATCAAATGACAGGCTGGTTAAAATCAAGGATAAAAAAACCTAACTAGGTACCTATACCTAGAAGGTATGTGGGTAGACGTAGCCAAGATCCCATTAGGATCTCTTTAGTATTCCACTTGGATAGGCGCCTCCGCGTTTAAACTCTTATTTATACCGTGGTCAAAGCTATTAGGTAGGACCTATTCTGTGTATCAGCTCAGCTGTAGGTAGATTATTCCTTGCTTGAGCAACTCGGATCAAATCACGACTTGCATGACGTTAGGGCAACCGTAATAGATTCTGTCGCGAACAGCTAAGTTCGCATTTCTTTGGATATAGGAAGAGTGTGATTTGTGGCTTTGGTTACGTTTTGTTTCAAACGCTGCGCGACCATGGACCTTATTGCGCGGTGATACGACTCGCGGTTGCGCAGCGTCGACAACAATCCGTAAAAATCATGGCAATAAGATGTGATGGTAGGCTCCCTGGAGCAGGGGTTAGGTCTTAAGTCCGAAATATTCGTTTTTCAAAATGTGCGCCACGTTCAAAATGCTGTTTTTTTGGCGCTACGGAAATCGTGCAGTTTTCTTCGTTTCCTAAATAGATTCCTACCTACAAAGTGGAAAAAGTGTCACTAATGTTCATTTTGAACCTTCTTGCACATCTTACAAAGTGCACATTTTAAACTCCTAGCCCCGGGACTATTAATTTTTTTTTTCTATAGGTACCTACTACCTACCCTGTATAGACAGAAGCAACAGTGAGTAGGTAGGTATTCTATGGTACCCTGGTAGGTAGATCGGTAGCCGGATTAGATTAGTGGTTTTTAAATGATTAATATCACCGTATTCTCAAAGCTCTAGGCCGGTAGGGCGTCTCTCCAGAACGCCACGAGCGATCGCAATTGAGATTGGCAGTTGACGTGGTCAGGGTGCTAAGAAATTTACCTACCTAATGTTGACACTGGAAAAGCTAAATAGGGATTAGAAACTGTTGGCAAAAAAAGGGAAGGATTTTGTCCTGCAGTGGGTTCTTTAACAATTATGATGATAAAAAACATCTTCCCCTTTTATTGTCTTACCTACCTACCTACTTATTAAATGAATGGCTAGGTATACCAAAATAGAGAAAAGAGAAATAGGTATGTCGTGGATATTTACGCTAATAGGTACCTAGATTATGTATCTATACGACTAGTCCAGCAGTTGACGACCATCCTAGCCTAGTCGGAGGTCCTGAGTTCGATTCTCGGTCAGGCAGATATTTGAATGATGAATTAAAATATCTGATATGGTCTGAGTGTTAGTTGTCCATGTCATCCCCAACACAGGGAAACCTAGTGGGGAGCTACTAGTGTAAAACGTAATCAAAGAACGTGCAAACCTACTGCAAGTTATCTCATTCATATTTTTTTATGTTGGCATATTTTTTAGTTATGTTATGACCCAAAAAGGCTCAACGATATACCTACTGACACCCACGACCCTGCTGCGCGAGAACCACCTACCCATCAAAAGAAACAAAAAATCATTTGTTATTGTTTTGCACATACCTTAAAGAAACAGTCGTGTCGAACGCCGGTATTCCGTAAACACGCACTCACTCAATTCACTGTTGCACTTTGATAATACACAAACACTCGCACGGTACTTATTATAATTTTTGTTTGATTGTAACAACAGCTGGCGGGGTTGTATTGTCAGATTCAGATGCGTCCTTGGGGAACGCACGCCATGTTGGCGGGACGGGCGCGTGGCGACTGCGCGCGCAGCGCATCAGCGCACCCGGCGGCACCCGCCCTGGCGCGGCACATGCGCGCCGTGCGTCACCCTCCGTCCGAGCACCACCCATTATAATGCACAAGCAGGAGGCGAGTAGGCAGCCCTTTCCTTCCTTGTTTTGAACTAATATCTGCAGCAGGCATTAAATACAGGTTGGATTGTAATCTAACGACACCTTGACGAGTCCTTATCATCAGCCTGTTGGACATAAGACTTTCCTAAACCTCACCACAAGGCACGATCTTTGGCTTTACGTAGGTACCTATTCACTTGATAACACGCTTCTCAAACTCGAAAATAGGTTCGTCACTCCATCTGGCTACTGGGCGCCTTACTATCGTACCTATCCTATTCTATGTTCCTTGGTCTATGCGACGGAGTCGCCGCGGCGTTTGAAATCTTCCAGTGGTCCAATCACTTAATTTTCTGCAACAAAGTAGAGATCAGTCATTAGACGGCAAACTTAGTTATTTACTGGTAGATAAGACCTTGAAAAGACCTAGAAGAAAAAAAGATTACCTACCTGAGTTATAGGTACGAGTATACCTAGGGAGAATTCTGTGATCTTACGCACCACGCTGAGGAGACCTGCGTTGCTTGCTACCTGCCATTTTTAAATGGTACAACTTACCTAAGTACCTGGGCTGGGGACCCTTCGATCTTGTAGGTACATAATTTCATACATTTTTACTCTATACCAAAGATTTAATTTTAGATACTAAGATCAACATTAATGCTTATACTATGACTAGGGAAAGAACAATACTACTGTGCTAATACTTAGTATGTAGGTATGTAATGCAAAAGTTAGATGGGTACCTAGTAGGTATAGGTTCAATCTTATGATGGAAAAAAATATCGCTGACATCATCGACGACGGCCGCCGCTGCGGCGCCGCACGTACGTCGTACATCTTAGGTAGGTAGGTACCTTCCTTCTATTCTAGCCATTAAAAAAACACAACTGCAGTCGAATTAAGAACCGCCTCTTTTTTTAAAGTCGGTTAATAAATTAATTATAACTTTACACTTAGCCAGCACAGGAATAATGACCACCGCTAGTTACGGCGTTGGGCAGTATTGCTAAAAATTCTACCCACAGATCATTAAAACATTCTACCCCTCCGTTTTGCTGTATTACTATCCCACGTCTAAGTATCAACAAGAGAGCACGTAATTTTTACATTTCTAATGCGGCCATTGCACTTGCCAATATGCAGTATGCTAACTTAGCGTGGCCAAGCCCGTCCAATATTAAAAAAAAATTAATTGCTGTCAAACAACCATTACACCATTACAATATCCAATTTTAACGCGCTAGCCCAGCTAGCGTACTGCAAAATAGAAAGTGTAATGACCAAAAGCGTACTGCAAATTGGAGAATGTAATGACCGCCTAAGAGTTTTTACGGTGTTGTGGAGAGTAATGTATATCCCACGAATGGCCATAAATAAATACGCGAAAACGACATCGCGAGGAACAGCTAGTAACAGTAGTGGACATAAATAGACTTAAAATTAATACTTAATTATTATTTAAAACAAACAGGATAAATAAACTATGCACGCATTTACACGTAAAGCCACAGGGGGGCTATTCCTGCGCGTGAGATGAGATGAGATTTTATCTTGGTCACTCTCACACCTATGACGTTTCAAATGAGAGCAACAAGGACGATAAAATGTGAGATGAGAATCTTAAATCTCCGAATAGGGTCCCGTTACCTGACAATTTATCACTGACACACAGATTTCCAATACAGTAGGTTTACACCCTTTATTTATTTTCTTAGAGGTTTTGGCGGGAACCAAAAAGATGATGTCGTTATTTTGCACTTATTCTAAAACTTGTAATTCTTCGAGTGTATTAAGTAGATTATACACCTTTGCCGGTTCGATAACGTGAACGAGTGTGGGCAAATGATACAAACATTAAGAAATGTCGTGTTCATGATACTTCGTAACACAAAATGAAATTTCATGTTCTCTACGGCTTTAGTGAAATGGGAAAAGGAGAGGGATTCATCTCATCTATCATCGCACTCTCTTCCAACATCTATAACTACAAATTTAACGATTAAAAACACGGATGACTAGGTGGTATGGCCATGTTGGCTTTAGGCTGTCCTATGGGGCAAAAAAATATTCTTTGAACATGACAAATTACACTTCAAGAATCAAAACAAATGTCAGTCAGTTGCACGGTTTGGTACGCGTTTGCAGAAAATTGGAATTATGATATATTTATTTTGATTTGATTTAGATAAAATCTGGTGAATTATTTATTTTGTAACTCTCTGTCAGTACGTACATGAGAAAATAATGCCTGAAGATTTGAAAAAAACCCAGTAAGTTTACATCCACACTGAATTCTACTGATAGTCCATCTGTTACAATACAACCATATTGTTGGTACCTAGGTCCTGTCTAAGATTCATTATAGTTCTGTAAGGCGTTTTTATCTCATTTTCAGAGACAAGAAAAGAAATGATCCGAAAGAGCAAAGGAAACCAAGAAATTCACGAAATCAGGCGAGTAAAGCGGATAAAAAACCAGAGAAGGTTGAGGAATCTAGATCTGTCCCTAAAGGTAACTAGATATAGAAGAATCACAGCATATAATTATGTAGATATAATTAGTAGTTTGCCTTAAACTAATACCTTAAATAATTTTGCTGATATTATAATTTTAAAAAGCTATTTACATTAGCTATTTTCTGCAAAAAATCCTAAGGATTGGATCAACCCAAGACCCAAGTTACTGACGGACAAACAAATGCCAATTTGTGACGGTAGAGTCTGGAGACCTTGCTTGAGTTTGTCAATTACTAGATCAGGCTACTGTAATGTAAAGACTAAGAGGGAGTAGGCAGCCACCTACCTGCAGCTATGTTCAGCTTATTTTCTTTGCTATTATAAAACCTATTAGTATCTAATATAATGCAATGATATTCTGTACACACTTAATTCTTCCAATTTTATTGCCCAATAAGCTGGAAATCTTCCTTGTTACATAGTCTAATAAATTCTCATAAATTCTTTTATTATTCCTAAAAAAATGTTTGTATCTGATAGTTTTTATCTTTACCATGTAGTTATTGAAATAAAAAAATATTATTATTAAAGTAAACAGTATGTATGTACTATGTAAAAAACTCATATTAATTAAGTACTATTTGCAAATTTTCCGGTTTTCATAGCTACTTTTCATTACTACTACTAAATTTGGCAATGAATGATCACTCATTCATTGCCAAATTTAGTGAAATGGATTCCTTATTTTTGGAAGAAGATTATTTCTTAAAATACCCAAAACTGTGCATATTTATTTAATTAAAAGTACCTACCTAAACACTTACAATTATCAGTTACAGTTCCACAAAAGCCACCAGTATACCAAGACCCAGGTCCAGAATTCTACAAGAACTTGAAAAGGGAAACAGAAGAAATCCTCAAGATTACTGAAGAAGAAAACATGAAATATAAGAAAAAGGAGATCCAAAGCAACTGGTCCAAGTATGAGATGCCAATAGAAAGTTATGAAGATATTGAAGAGCATGATGTTGGGGCTGATTATGAGGTTAGTTAACTTTTTCTTGAGGCAACTAAAGTTACTACCTAAAACTCAATACCTGCGGGACCATAGACGTTGAAAAAGGTCTGTCCATGTGTGTGTTGACTGCCTCGGTGGCTCACTTGGTAGTGAACCTGCCTTCTGAGCTTGGGGGGTGTGGGAACAATATCCACGTAGAGCAAACATTTATGTGATAAATATTTTTGTTTGTTAATATCTATATAGGTATGTATTTAAATGGCTTGCTCCCGACAACCACCACCAAAACAGCCATCAGTGGTGGTTGTTAGGACAAAGTTTTAATCTTTGTCTCAACTGCCGCCAGTGGGGCTCGTTGGGTAATAAAAAATAAAACTATTCAATAAAAAATAATATATATTTTTAGTGTTTTGTTTTTAAGAGGGCCGCGACGTATTGAAATTTCCATACAAACGCACTACTGAAATTTCTTGAAAACCGTTTGTCAGATTATGATGAAATTTAGCACGTACAATTAAATTAACAATATCTTCGCCCCTATGTATTTGGTTTTTTTTAAAAACGTTCTCAAGCGAAAATAAAGCTATGAAAAATATCCGCATTTTAAGGGGTCACTTTTGTCTGATTTATTCAATAGGTAGACAAAGCAAATCGAAAATTCCATTACATAGGGAGGTTGTCTACATCATTAGCTGTTAAATGAACCAATAATATTAGGGAAATTCTTAGTTACTTAAGAATGATTATAGTAGTGCAAAAGTCCTAAAAAAAAATTAATTGCACTTTGTCACTCTGTAGGTAAGTTTAGAGGCTTGTCAGGTATCATTACTCGCTCTCTTCACTCGTCTTCTTTTTCTAGACGAAATGGCGATAGAATACCTTAAGCCAATGCGAAGTTAGTCTAGGACGCCTAGGTCGAAATTAGTTAGGTCGCCGGACTCTTAAGGATAATTATACATATAGTTATACTGTGTTACTATTTAAAAAATCATCAAAAACTGGATTTCCATGTTATATCGGTTTGATTTTAGTTAGTGGTGGTAGTTTGGTGGTGGCTGTTGGCACAAAAAATAAATGTATGTCCCAACGAGCCCCACTAGCTACAGTTAGGACAAAAATTAAAATATTGTTCTAATGACTGAGACTGCCTCGGTGGCTCAGTTGGTAGTGAACCTGCCTTCTGAGCTTGGGGGCGTGGGTTCGATTCCCACCTAGAGCAAACATTCATGTGATGAACATTTGTGTTTGTTCTATGTCTGGGTGTTAATATGTATTTAAGTATGTATTTAAAAATATCTAAGTATGTATATCAGTCTCTGGCAGCCATAGTACAAGCTTTGCTTAGTTTGGGGTCAGGCGACCGTGTGTGGAAGTGTCCCGAATTTATTTATTATTATTTATATTATTATTAATGACAATCACTGGTAACCATTTTGGTGGTGGTTGTTGGGAGGAAGCCACTCCTATGGTAAATCAGTCTCTGGCTGCCATAGTACAAACTTTGCTTAGTTAGGGGTCAACAACCGTGTCTGTGAAAATGTCGGAATTTATTTATATGGAAATCTTTTTACTATCCTCGAACTATTTTGGTCTTTGTTTTGTTAATTTGCTTGAAATTTCCTTTTCAGAAACTCATTCAAGCACCACTATCCATCGGTGCTCACTTCCAATTCAAACATGAAAAATCATGGGATGCCAATACAGGACCTTCGTTGTATGACAAATATTTCGATATAAATATGGACAGTCTCTACCTTGCAGTATCCACCATACCATTCTATGAAAGGAATGCTGTTGACGAAACTTTGTTCAGCGAAACTGATATGCTAAGTATGAATAATAGAGGTACAAAGTACAAACAGAAATACTATGATGATAAATCATATTCCACCCCCGAAACTGAAGCTCAAGATAAGATACTGAATAGCTTGAAAGAGAGCTTGAGTAACAATCATATAGACAACGAAAAGGTAGACACCAGTCCAGTGGAAAAAATTGTTGAAGGCTCTGAAGTTCCAGAAAATGATGAGGAAAATAGATCTAGAACAAAAGATGATATTGACTTAGATTTTAGACTTGCAAAGACTGATATTACTAGTCCCATGTATAGTAATATAAAAATTAAGGAGAATGAAAAAAAACCTTTAGAAAGCAAAGTATTGAGTGCCCAATCAACGGAAGACATTGACAGTCTAGTATTAGACAATACAACTAAAGTAAAACAAGAAGTGTTCGATGAAAAAATTATTGTTCCACCAATAGTCGTTAAAGAAATAGAATCTACTAAGAAAATTAATGAGCCTATAAAGAGTCCAACTTCATCAAAAAGAACTGAAAGTAAAGTAAAAGGTATGTATGGCAATAACAATCAAATAATACTAGTAGTCTGTGAGCTGGAGACCTCGCGCCCGGCGTCTCTTCTCTACAGGTAGCATTCTTCAACCGATTCTCGTGAAAATTTTCAGCAGGTTCATAAATTAAATTGTTTTTTGCCATAATCAGGTTTTGAAAACTTTTCAAAATTGCGGAGATATGATTTTAAAAAATCATAACTCCATTATTCTGAAAATTTTCCTGTCTGTTTCATAGATTGTCCTGGCTTTTCACAGCTAAATGGCTGACATGATCTTGATAAAATTTGATAGTTAGTTACACGGTATACACGTGGAAGGTTTTTGTAAACTATTTTCTAAATAAACGCGAACGGAGTCGCGGTTAACAGCTAGTATTATTATATAGTAAGGATACTTATAGAAAACATTTTTCATTTACACTGTTATATTTCATTTTGAAAAATGCTGAATTGTGTAAGCGAGATAAGCAATAATGCTCTTTTATAGTAGGAAGGATTGGATCATTTGAGAAGACCTAAAAAAAAATGGGTTCAGTGGGTATTTATGATAATAATAGCCTTTATTAACAATCTTGTTACTAACATTTTCTCTTATTTCTACACAATATTGCCAATAACATTGGTTTACACTCATACTATAAATGTAACAAATATAAATTATATTAAAGACTGGTTTCGTAATTGTCTTGCTTTCCTCGTCCAAGCTGTGCCTGCTACATTTTTAATATCGCCTTCCCATACATTATACTGTCTTCCTTTATTTCTCTTTTTATATCTAGAGCACCATCCGTCACTTCATTAGCCCACTTTTCTATCTTCTTAATGACCAAACTAATAAATCCCATTTTAGTGGTTTGATTTGATATTCTACATCTATTATCTTGGTTTGTTTTCTTATTGTTAGCCAAATATTTTATTTTTATCTTCAATTGTTATGGCAGAATTTTTCATGACATCTTTTAGTGCTCAGTAGCTCTTCCATCCCATGTTTATTTTTTTTTAATTTCCTAACTCGGTTAGAATACGTAGAAACAGGTACGTAACAGTACGAAACAGTTAGTTTAGTTACGTTGTTGGGTTTAACAGGAATTTTAGTGTAGTTTGTCATCAGCTTTATTTTAAGTACTAATATTCATCGACAATCCTACATTCTCACTTTCTTACACAAGTTGGTACTTAACATCCAAACAAATAGGCGGTATCACACTGCGGCCGCATCAAAAGCAAACAAATCGCAGCAAATTGGCTTGCTGTTCTTTACACGGAGTCATGATGTTAGTGTGTTATGCATACATACATATCGTCACGCCTTTCCCCCGAGGGGGCTGGCAGAGGTGTAATACAGCACCCACATTTCGCCAGACGATATTCAGTCCCAAATGTGACAGGGGGCGAGCCTGTCGCCAAAAACCGGGCTCCAGTCATGTAGCAGATGACATACAATACGCACATATGTTCATACAATGAACAAATTGGTGCGTGCCGTCGGCTGGGTTCGAACCCGCTGCCTCTGGCTTGAGAGGTGGACCTTATCCCAACTAGGCTGCCATCGCTTGTGTGCGTATGCCCTACGATTTTTGCATACAATTCAAGATTTTACAGTCTGAATTAAATTCCGCATCGCCAGCAGTGTCTATTGCAGCGTGTTTTACGCATAAGCCAGGATTTTATTTAATAGAAAATCTATGCATTATAGCCTACAAGTGGTTTAAACTAAATTAGATTTTTAATAACTTCAAATTTAATTTTCGGTTTTTCTACCTACATCCTAGGTACCTATCATAATTATGTAGGTCATACATTGGTAGCTAGGGTCAACTGGGGCGTCTTTCGAGAATTACTAACAAACCCTTCACAAATTAGGCAACTAACGCCATCTTGTACAGATTATTGCAACTAGAGATAGAAAAGAAATGTAGGTGGCGCCTAATTTGTGAAGGGTTTGTCAGTAATTCTCCAAAGACGCATTTGCCCCAGATAGTATTTGTCATTTCAAATTTCATTTGTGTTAACTAATTTTTAAGGATATCGGATAGCTGAAAAATGTTTGGTGCGCTACCTAGATAGGTAGTTTGGAAGTATAAATAAAAATAAATATTCCATCATTTTCTTTATTTCAGATATTCCAGATGAGACAAAGAAGAATCCAGTGATTGAATCCCCGGAAGACCTGGAAAAGTGGCTTGACGACTTCTTGGATGGTTAAAACACCTTAATTTAATTTATAAGTACATTGTGAACGTGGTTGATTCTGCTAAGCTTGATGTTTACCTCTTAGATGATGGCTCTCCCTTAGAAATTAGAGCTTTTGCAGTGACATTTTATACAAGCCTGTGCCTATTTGTTACGTTTATTATTATCATAATTATTGTTATTTATTTATTTATCGATTAGAGCCTTACATTTTTTACATGATTATTAAAAAACTTACAAAATAATAAATTTAATGATGACCATTTGATTTTTTTTCTCGTCTAAATAGTTGTACGTATGTATGTTTTGCGAACGAAGTACTTACTTACAAATATCCAAGAAAAGTTGCGAATGCATTTGGGAGACGCATCATATTCTCTGCATTGTTTTTGTGACAATTTGATAATGCACTGAGATTTTTATACAAAAAAATGCTGCATTTTTACAAACTCACTCGCTCAGAAACCGCACTCAACGCCACTTGTAAAAGCTCGGGTTATCTAAAAAATAAAATATCTAGTATCTAATATATAAATCCTCCAATGGCACCAAACATTAGAAGCTAACGTTGAGAAACAATACAGTGACATTCTAACAACCCGCGTTTAAGAATCTCCGTCTCTTTTGCAAGTGGGCGTTATGGATGTCCACAGAAATAAAGGCAAAGAGCCAAGCTGATTTAAAATATCAAGTATAGGAAAGTTTCCCAAAGCCACATTAATGCGAGTACAGAGATTGTAGTGGGTCTAAGAAGAAACTTTGCTATTTTACAATGTCTGTTAACCAATGATTTTTCTCAGTGATTGCACAGGAAACCATTTAATAAGCTCACTTAAAATTAACCTTAATAGAAAAAAATGGAACTTTTTTACACTATAAATGTCTTTTTTTTTAACTTATTTTAGTAGATAATTTTTGAATCCAGTTGAGGTGCCGTGCTGAGGTTCCCAGGATTGCAACTGCATTCCAGCGTAATCCTCGCTTGGGTCGTGGCAGGTCTGCTCCACCGTCCATCCAGTCAGAAATCGCTATTCATTACAAATATTAGGATAACTAAAATTAAACGAGATGTACTCATCCCATTTTATTCAACCAAATTTATTCAAAATCTAAACAATACATAATCAGTAGTTATTATTTTAACGCCGACATTTAAATCATGAAACATACAATACATTTACTTCTACTAAGAAAATAATAATTGCATGCAATTTATATTAGGATTTAATAACGGTAATTGCTGTAATTTTGATACTGTTGACCACCCCTATCGTCATAATCATAGCTGTTCGAGGGATTTCTCTGGTATTGATTGGAAGTTGGGAAGTCCGTCTGCTTGAGTGTTTTGGCCCGAGCTGCGAGTTGCGACACCAGCTGCGCCGGCGTGAGATGAGCGATGGACATCTGGGCCCCGTCGCCGACGCTCCCGCTTGGGGTGAACACCGACTTGGAGTTGATCAGATCCTGTTCCATAACTTGAGTGTGAACCGTGGCACAGAAGTGTCCTGCATCGATGGAAGTGGACGCTTCGTAGAACTTCGTATTCTCCCTGATTATACAAACGTCGCAAAACGGCTTGGAGGTCTGTACGGCTGCATCCTTCATATTTTTGGGAGTCTTCTTCTTGGATCGGGTGATAACTTTCTGCAGGTCCGGCAGGCACGCGATGATGCTGTCCACCAGGTGCTTGTTTTGCTGCGCCGTCGCAGACACGTTGGCCTTCGTGAAGAGGAACTCAATGGGCGCCTGTCTCTTCAGCGGAGAGCAGTACTGAGGCGCGATGTACTTGGTGTCTGCTTGCCCGCTCAACATGTTGTTCATCACCAAATGATTTGGAAGATGCAACTGGTGCAATTTATGCACAGCTGTATTGCATCGCTGCAGAACTGAAAATATAAAATTACAGTCACAAATATGCCTCATTTACATGCCCAGCTCCTGGCATAATCAAATCACTTCACAATATTCCGCTTCCAATTCTATACACTTTAAAAAAATAATTCTATGGCCTCAAAAACAAATAAGAAGCAGCTAACAAATAAATAGATAAATCTGTTTGAAAATACCCACCCAAAACCCTTTGGTTGTTATCTGCAGTAGTACTTGCACCTGGAGAACACAATTATTTAGTTATAATTTGATTACATTTGAAAATATATTTAGGTTAAAGAGTTAAGTTAAAATTCTGGTATTTGAAGCCATGTTATGAATTTATACCTTTGTTGGGTGCCAGCTTCAAATAATCGGCTTGGGAAATCTTTCCTTCGGCAACTAACTGAAACATTGGAAGTCAAATGTTGGTTAAAAATATTGTAGACAAAATTATTAATATAATAGAAAAATATAATTACTCTTGCCAGTGCGTCATAAGGAGTCTTAGTATCAACTGGATGTACTGATGGAGGTGGTTTAGGTAAATTCGGTGAAATCAAATTAGGTGCAGGAACCATCACGGGAGCAGGAACTGGATTTGGTGGTAATGGAATTTGTAATGCAGGCACTGAGTGAGTTAATGGCCCAGGAGCTAAAGGCTGAATGCCTGGAACTACAGAGGGCATAGTGTTCCTAGGTAGTGGTGCCTGACTTCCATACTCATATGAACTGTTGCTATTATTATAGGTGTAACCAGGTCCATATGAATAGCTAGGACCCCCAGGAAATTCACCAGACACAGAACCAGGATATGGGCTGGGTGGAACATATGGCATACCAGTCGGACTATGATGATAGCTTGGGGGTATATCTGAGTCTGTAGGATAAAGGAATCTGTCTTTGGTATTTTTCAGCAATGGTGATCTTGATCTTGAACGTCGAGACCGCTTGTAGGGCGACCGTGACCGACTGCGGCGCGAGCGGCGTGGACTGCGACGAGGACTCCTGCGCGGGCTGCGGCGAGGGCTGATGCGGCGAGGGCTGCAGCGGCGAGGGCTGCTGCGACGAGGGCTCGAGCGCCGAGGACTGCGATTGCGATTGGGGCTCCACTGACGTCGGTGCACATTGCCTAACCTAAAATTTTGAGGGCTGTGAGGATGCCACTGTTGATAGGGCCCACCCCGTCGGACTGGGCTACGGCGCCGAGGACTTCGTTTAGGACTAAAATGGGGACTCCAGTGACGTCTGGAAAATTGTTTCAATGGTGAATCTCGCGCACGATACGTTCTCACAGGCGAATCTCGAGGGCGACGCTCACTGGATCGGGACCGAGGCTGCGACACGGAATCACTTTCTTTTTCTAGAGCAGGCATCTTGTCTTTTTTTGGAGGTTTAGCATCATCGAAGTACCCGTCGAGCTCGGTGCCTGGCGGCCGCAAGTCTTCCGACGATTCGAGAGATTTTGCTAAGTACTCCTTCAGTTTTACTTCTTTATCTTTCTTGATGGCTTCGTTAGTTTTGGAGGGATCTCGCCGACTGCCGGGCTTAATTAACTCGTCGAGCTGGCTGCTCGGAGATCGTGAATGTTCTACCTTTTCCCTTTGAACACTTTTATCTTTAGCAGAAAAAACATCACCAGCATCCTTGTCACTATCAGATATTTTAGAACTTTTACGCACACGTTCACCATCTGGAATTCCGTCGACCCAGCTATCGATAATGCTAAGGCCTTCAATGAATTCCTCTTTATTAAACTCATCAAAAAAATCACTAGGTATGTCCTCTGCTTCGATATTGCCACCGTCCGCTACCTCCGGCTCCTGTTGCGGTTCGACCGGCTCCACGGTGTCCATGACAATTATGAAAATTAAAACTACAAAATGCCAACCATCGAAAAACTACAGATATCGGCTACCTTTACAGGCTACACTATTATATACAATTATGTAAATACAAAATACGTATTGGGTATATCTTCAGATCACAATATACTCTTAGGCTTCAGATTCACTTTCGACCGTTTTACGAATAGATGTAAACAATGAAAATTGAGATTGCATTGCTATAAAACACCAACAGATCAACACCTTACTTGAGTACAAACAAAAAGCTTATGGCTATGGCCTTGGATAATATTATTGCACGAATATCAAGCGAAGAAAATCGATCGACCCTAGTTTAAAAAAAACTACAATCAAAATACTCTAAAAGATGGCGATAAAATTTCCATTTTACAGTACTACTCAAGGCGGATGCTACACGCTCGATAAATACCGCGATATTTGCAAGATAACGATATTTATCGACTGTGAAGTATAGTGTATCGAAGGATTGGAATACTGATCGTCGGATTTAAATGAATACGGAACTCGAACGATTTTTATCTTGTATTGCACGATTATTATAGCGTCTCGTCGTCGAGTCGATATTTTTCGTGATGCTGAGTAATGACCAGTACTGCCATTTCAACTATTACTGCGCTAGATTTAGCGCTTCTTTGTCACGCTGATTTTATAAAATCTAGCTTTTTTTTAAATCGTTTTAGACGCTGAATGGGTATTTTGATCTATCAGCACAGTGGCCCTATTCGGAGATTTGAGATTTTCATCTCACTTATTTTCGTCCTTGTTGCTCTCGTTTGAAACGGTCATATGTGTGAGAGTGACCAAGATAAAATCTCGTCTCATCTCACGCGTAGGAATAGCCCCCCTGGGACCCAATTCGGAGATTTGAGATTCTCATCTCACCATTTTGCGTCCTTGTTGCTCTAGTTTGAAACGTCATAGGTGTGAGAGTGACCAATGGCCCTATTCGGAGATTTGATATTTTCATCTCACCTTTTTTCGTCCTTGTTGCTCTTGTTTGAAATGTCATAGGTGTGAGAGTGACCAAGATAAAATCTCATCTCATCTCACGCGCAGGAATAGCCCCCCCAAGATAAAATCTCATCTCATCTCACGTGCAGGAATAGCCCCCATTGTCAGTGTCACTGGCGATTTTTATCGAGTATAGAGCATCCCTCTATTTCACTCAATAAATATCGCAATATTTATTGTGATATTTATCGAAATCCATAGCGTGTAACATTTTCCAATGGATAAATTGTTAAAATGGCGTCAGACTGCAGCCTTTTTTACAATTGATTTCATTAATTCTAAGGATATCAGATACATTAATTTAGGTTCCCTAGTCTAAAATCGATTTCATCATCACTATCATTCTATCTGAGAAATACGAACATATAATTCATAAATAATTATAATTTAAATTTTCCGACTGAAAGACTTTTTTCCGTGGTCATGATTTATTTAGGCGAAAAAATAGATTTGGTTAATTCGTAGACGGAGAATTGGTTTCTCCGTCTACGGGTTAATTCTACGTCACTGTCAATGCAAATTTGCAAATGTTGACATTGACATTTAGTTTTTTGAATTAAAAAAAAATAATGGCCCTAAGAAAAATAGTTTTGGCGGGAAACCGAAAAGGTGGCGTCTCGTGATTTCGGGGGAACGTTTTCAACGACATCAATTATGTCCGCCACAGCGTAAATACTCTAAGCTTTGTATAGTCCAGGGGGGCTATTCCTGCGCATGAGATGAGATGAGATTTTATCTTGGTCACTCTCACAACTATGACGTTTCAAGCGAGAGTAACAAGGGTGGAAAAAGATGAGATGAAAATCTCAAATCTCCGAATAGGGTCCAGCCATGTATAGCACGTTTTACGTGACATGGCTTCGTATGCTCGTGCTGTACATGATCTGACTGTACAAAGTTGAGCCCGAAAAAAAAGTACAGTGGCCCTATTCGGAGATTTGAAATTCTCATCTCATCTTTTTTCATCCTTCTTGCTCTCGTTTGAAACGTCATAGGTGTGAGAGTGACCAAGATAAAATCTCATCTCATCTCACGCGCAGGAATAGCCCCCCAGGTGATTATGCACAGCAACGATATAGACAGCACAATTTTACTCGTACATTATGCCGGCATTATGATGAGTTGGAACCGGTTTGTGGCAAAAAACATTGTTTGTATAGTTTTTTTTTTGTTATTAGTCGTTATATTTTTTTTTTTACTTCAGACAAGGCATACGTTAGACCACAAACTCGCCTGGGAGGCTATTCCTACGAGATGAAATGAGATTTTATCTTGGTCAGTCCCACACCCATGACTATTCAAACAAGAGCAACAAGGACGAAAAATGGTGAGATTGAATCTCACTCCGTAAGAATAGCCCTCCTGATGGAAAGTGATGTCGTGATCGAAGGTGGAACACGTTTGCCTATACCTATGAGATACCTATTTACTTTTCTCTTGAACATCCCAGGATTGTAATAAGGTGGAAAAATAGACGGCGCGCCGTCAAGGAGTTCCACACCTCTGCAATTCTCATAAGAAAAGTGGATTTGGAACGCTTAGTGCACTTAGACGGAATTTCCACCATGAGAGGGTGTCTCTGATTGGTGCGCCTGGTGCAATTGTAGAAGAACGGTGATGGGTGGATAAAGGCATGCAGTGGCCCTATTCGGAGATTTGAGATTTTTATCTCACCATTTTTCGTCTTTGTTGCTCTCGTTCGAAACGTCGTAGGTGTAAGAGTGACGAAGACAAAATCTAATCTCATCTCACTCGCAGGAATAGCCCCCCAGTTGTTGTTAGCACTCGCCAGTGTACTCTGTAAAATACTGACAAACTGGCCACCTCTCGCTCTCGAAGTTCAAGTTCGACGTAAGTGTGGCCTACATTTTGAGGTTCTTTTTAAAAACTGTGCAGTTTATTTTACAAGCACAGAATATGCCCTATTACTCTATGTCTATGTTTACAAGTCAATTTTGAAAAAGCCGTAACATTAAACGCTTTTAAAAGAATTAAACATTTAGTTTAACTACAACTACTAAAATGGTCCTTTGTTCTATTCGGAACTGTAACAGCAAAAGTGTAAAAGGTGATTAGATTTTTTTCATTTCCTTAAAAAATAAATTTATTATTTAAGTATCACACTATATTATATTGTTATTATATTATATAAATATAAATATATAATTTAATAATATTATAAAGGCGAAAGTTTGTGAGTGTATGTGTATAAGTGTGTATATGTTTGTTAGTTCTTCACGCTCAAACGGCTGGACCAATTTAAATTAAATTTGGTATGGAGATAGCTCACACCCTGGATTAACACATAGGCTTTTTATCCCTTAAAAATGTATTCTTTCAGTGGGATGAGCAAAAATCTCAACCTAACCTAGCCACAGTTTTTTTATGATAGGTAATTACTCATTAGTAACTGTCTCTCGCAGTTCTGACTCAACATAACCTAGACACAGACATTTATGCTGGTCGCTCTCATTGAAATAATTATCAAAACGATCAATAAAGTTACATTACAATCAAAATTATTGCAAAAGTATGATACTTAAGTTAAATAATTGTTATTTCAAACAATTGTAATCTAAACGGTTTGTCATAATAATGGTACTTTTAAACTGATGTTATTTCAGCTGAAGAATATATCAAAAGTTGGTATAATTTCAATACAATACATACAATACTAAAACTCTTTATTAACACCAAATACAAAACAAATCTAAACTAAACATTCAAAAATATAGTCGCAATGGGCGGTCTTATCGCTTAAGAGCGATCTCTTCCAGACAACCTTTGGATGGAATGAAAACATTATGATACCTATTATTTATAATAATATATTCAATATTATTTCATTAGTTCGATACACAGAACTTTACGCAAATAAAATAATTTACACGGATTGGTATGTCACATGTCTCATTCGCAGTGAGCAATATTGAAATGAAAGTATGACAAAAATATTTCGTTCGATCAAGTATGGGTGCATCCCTGACTTTCGATTTAATGACATTTATTTTAAACTTCATAAAGTTTACGTTCGGCGAAAGGGAGCCAATAATGTACGACACAGATAATGTACAGCATGATATTGTACAACCCAATAATGTACGACATGATAATTGGTGTACATGTACATCAAATATTAGGCTGTACATTATCATGCCGTGCATTATCATGCTGTACAATATCGTCTCGTACCAATAATGTACAGACTGATAATGTACAGCATGATAATTGATGTACATGTACACAAATTATCATGTTGTACATTATTATGTTGTACAATATCATGTCGTACATTATTGGCGCGGTTCAATAATGCACAGCCCGATACTGTACAGCATGATAATTGGTGACCATATCTAAATTCAAACTGAAGCTTTGTTTAGACGACGACATTCCACTTGCATGCTAGTGGTACCACAGATATTTTCAGATTGTTCTACCATTCATTGGTAACATTCGTTCAAATGTTATGTTATTTTGAAATGGCAATGAGTCAATGTCACGTGCTACTCCTGTTGGATCCTCCTGTTACAGAAACTCGTGGAAGAGCATAGTGCATCGTGTGCACTCAATCAAACTGGGCACGACCTTCAGCAATGAAGATGCCGACTAAGAAGAAGAAGAAGACTCCTGTTGGATAGTTCGTGTATTTTTCTAATAAATGGATGCTGATCTGGGGGGCTATTCCTGCGCGTGAGATGAGATTAGATTTTGTCTTGGTCACTCTCACACCTATGACGTTTCAAACGAGAGCAACTAGGACGGAAAAAGGTGAGATGTAAATCTCAAATCTCCGAATAGGGTCACTGATTATCAACTAAATATCCAGTCCTAGGTTTTTCAAATTCCGTTCCATCGATAAATTTACGACCTCAATTTCTTTTAGGTCGTCTCTGATTAGGTCACGCGTGCTCTCCGGTCCATGATACATACAACTCGGGATCAGGGATCACTCAATGTGTAAATTATGCTAATATAAGTTTCTCTTTGGATATCTCCCGTTCTACTTTATTTAAAAACCTCTTATCCTTTGCCTCCTACCCAGAGTCGTATAATATTCTTCGTAAATGTGTATCAATAATAATAAACTACATAATCAATAAGTATGTGTTATGTTAAATGAATATTTCAATTAAGTACACATAGTACTCGTATCTCTATGTGTTCTAATATTACTTAGTTACAAACTGTGTTGTTTTTTTTGTTTTAGTGTAATCATTTTATGGCCGCTCTAAGTCTCTGGGATTCTCCCTCCGAGATACCCTACATATAGGTACCTACTAGAAAATGCATGCTCCAAGGTGTTTATGAAACTGGCATGAAATGGACATTGGCAAAATTGTGGCTAAGTACCTATTACCCATAGAAGCCATCAAACCAAATCTTATCATAAAAGAAATGTTAAAAACTTAGCTATCAAATACTAAAATCCAATTAGCCTTATTTTTTATTTGATATCATTTCTCATACAAAGATTTTGATTTAGTTGCTAGTCAAAACTACAAGACTTGGAGATCAAAGGGCCATGACATACAGAGGAAGTAATCAAAACACACCCTTTCACACTCCAACTGCTACGCTGAACAACTGATAATTATTACGAAGTGCAAAGCACACCACGGGATTCACCAGTCTAGTCTGCACCTTTACAAAACGAGTATCTCAACAGACTGTTCCAGTGCCGAGTGCACAATTTTTGCACATGACAGCTAGACTTCGGAGAACTAACACTAGGCCTATTTAGTGGCCTTTGGTGAATGGAGAGAAAAGCCACTTAAATGTACATAGACTTACATCATGGGCCCTATTCGGAGATTTGAGATTTTCATCTCACCTTTTTTCGTCCTTGTTGCTCTCGTTTGAAGCGTCATAGGCGTGAGCGTGACGAAGATAAAATCTCATCTCATCTCACGCGCAGGAATAGCCCCCCAAGTGTTCAACCTTTGTGATGTTTTAATCATTTCAAATTTGTCATCAATTATATAGTTTTCCAACTAAGTTTCTAACTAAGTTTAATTATAATTACAGTTATAATTATTACTACAAGTATAAATGTTTTATTCAACCCAATATAGTGTTAGTTCCTGCTGGGGGGCTATTCCTGCGCGTGAGATGAGATGAGATTTTATCTTGGTCACTCTCACATCTATGACGTTTTAAATGAGAGCAACAAGGACGAAAGAAGGTGAGATGAGAATTTCAAATCTCCGAATAGGGTCACTGGTGTACTACATACTCTTTATGCTGTCAAATGAGGACCAAAGTACGAATTTACAAAACTAGCCCCGTGGTATGTTTGTATTTTTGCCAAAGATTAGTTAGGTAGTCTATTTTAGCTCAATCAGGCGCTGGGAAGTGGGGTGGATGTACTGGTCCCATCTAAGGCTAAATTTTCACATCCTACTTCCTACTAATATTATAAACGCGAAAGTTTGTAAGTATGTAGGAAATTCAAGAAGTAAGTAGAAAAAAAATCTACCATCCACGAGGTATTCTGACGTGCGCCGCAAAAACCGTTTTAGTTACACGTTTATTATAATGTTCCAAGGAAATATTTATCCTAAATAGGTAGTCCTACAAAAAAGGCCGCGATAGTATTATATTTATCTGTATTTTATGTATAAAGCCAATATCACCAAAATAGCGAACCTTAAATAAAATAAAAATTAATAAATTAATTTCTAACGCACATTTGATAGTAACAAATTGATCCTTTTATCAAAAATAAATACTTAAATCGCATCTGGTATTTGAAGTAGTTTAACTTTGTCTTTTACACTACATCATTTGGATAAATATTTAAATAGATGACAACCAAGTGCGCGATATTAAACTAGTGGTGCGGTCCGGCGCCGGGCGTCGTCAATCACGCCAGAATGGCTAAACGGATCTAGATGAAATTTAGCTTAAAGATAGCTTTGCCCTGGATTAATACCTAAGCTCCTTTTTATCTCTTAAAATGTAATGTTCCCGTGGGATGAGCAAATAATCTAAGTATATTCATTTGTTACTCTTAAAACTCGAACGACCATGCTGATTAAAGATGAAATTACGTATAGACGTTAGCCACACTTTATTCCTTTAAAATGTAGTGTTCCCGTGGGATAAAAAAGAAATCTTACGTGTATATTTTAAGTAAAAAGTTCGGATGGATGCCTGGCTAGATGGATATTTGTTACCCAATCACGCCAGAATACTGAACGGTTCTGGATGAAGTTTGGCACAGAGATAGCTTATGCCTGGATTAATACATACTTAGGTTACTCTTCATTCAAGGCTGAAAAGCTCTCACGCTCAAAATCCATAATTCGCACTCCACAATGGTCGAAAATGTCTGTTTTAATTGGTGATTTTGTGTTTACCTAGCTTGATACATTACTAAGTCAAGGCCCCCTCTCCAATAAATCTTTAATCTATCGCGCCAGTTAGCCTCCGTGAAGTAAATGCGAGCTGCGGTGTCGTAACTGAACTCTTTGAGAAAACCACCGACGGCCCCGGGGGTAGGCTGGGTGGATATGTGGGAAGCCCGCCACTGGCAGCATACCCACAATGAACCCTCGGGTATTCTACCTCGGCGCAAAATATCGGGGCTACGGGAACGCTCTCTCATACGACCACGGCCCCCACTGCGCTAGCCCCATTGCGCACCTCCCTGAGACTGTGCTCTTCCTCTCTATGACGATGTGTCGAACACCAGGCACATCGTTATCCTCATCCAGGCCAGACATACCTTTATCATGGAGTGTTAGTGTATTAGTTTGTTGCTGTTTCAACCTGGATGCACCAATACTGTGCAACGTCATCAGATTACGCATTACAGATTTGAAAAGTCGCGAACATGAACGAGTCCAGTGGCCCTATTCGGAGATTTGAGATGAGATTTTATCTTGGTCACTCTCAAACCTATGATGTTTCAAACGAGAGAAACAAGGACGAAAAAAGGTGAGGTGAAAATTTCAAATCTCCGAATAGGGCCAATGGTCGTGGATTCGGTGTTGCTAATTTATCACGCAAATTACCCCCCATGAAGTAATCGCAAGATAACATAACTGAGCTCCAAATCGCACGCGTAAATTATAGTTAGCTAATTAACTAACATTCTATACAACTGCTATAAATACTTTTTAACTGCGGGTAACACCGCGGGGCGCAGCTACTGTCTTAAGGCGAGCCTGGCCAGAAAACGTCTAGCAAGAATCAACTTTCCTCTAAGATAAACCATGGTTTTTACTGTGTAAAAAAAAATATGTTATTTTTAAGCATGTTTTTAAGTGGAATCATAAATCTGATACATGTAATGAATAACTTCACTCGATAGAAAAAAAATCCAAAGTCACCTCTATTTGGTATTTTAAACACGTTTTGCGACTTAATTTTTACAAATCATATTGCTTTTTTATTTTTTTTACGAATTACAATGCAATAAAAAAATGGAATCATAAATAAAAATGTTAAAAAGTTAACATGGTAATTTTATATGATTTTTTTATCACGAATTCATGGTAAAAAGGCACGTTTGCGTGACCGCCAGTCCGCCCGCAGACCCCGTCGACGCCGGACGTGTGCCAAATTTTTGTGATCTCCGCAGTGCCGCACACACCAACACCAACCAAGCATTTAGTTTTGCCATAATGGGTAACAAACATAATAAACGAAAAAAATGCTCAAGTCTGGCTTTTAGAAAATCGTACGAGTCAAGGAGCAAACGTCGGTAAGTAGATAAACTTCTACTAGATTAAATTGGTAATCATTGTTTTTATTTACTAGAATCGACATTTCTTGCATTGCTTTTTGTAGTCAGATGATGTATCAACAAATCTATTAGTACCTAGTTTTCAAATATCATACTCATCATCATAGATACTTTTTTGTCTCGTTACGTGTATTCACGATGTAAATACCCGGCCTAGTGGTATACCTACTAGTGATATTTATGTAGTTATACCTACCTACAGTTACAGTTTTTTTTGCAGAAGACTACTACGTAACAAACTCCAATGACTTTGGAATTGACGAAACGTAAGTACCTACCTACCTTTTGTACCACGCAGGGAGGCGGGTGTTCTGCGAAGTTTTGACTATGTCGGTCACCATTTATTATTTCACCCAGACAACTTGTGAGATACGGATACGGAGCGACGTTCATACTTTCATTTTTACTGAGCAATCTGAACTGCACAACGAGTAAATACCCGTCCTAGTGGCATACCAGTGATATTTATATTTATATAGTTATACCTACTTACACGAATACCTATCTTACAGTTTTGTTTTTTTTTTTCAGAAGAGTACTACAACTAAATGTAATAAACTCCGATGACATTGGAATTGACGAAACGTAAGTACCTACCTACCTTTTGTAACATGCAGGGCGGCGGATCTTCGCTAAGTTTTAACTATACAGGATGTTAGGTAAGATACGGGACGACGTTCATACTTTCATTTTTACTGAGCAATTTGAACTGCACAACGAGTAAATACCCGGCCTAGTGGTATATCTAGTAGTGATATTTACGTAGTTATACTTACCTACATGAATACTTATCTTCGTTTTTTTTTTGCAGAAGAGTACTTCAAGAGAATGTAATAAACTCTGATGACATTGCAATTGACGAAACGTAAGTACCCACCTTCTTTTTGTAACATGCAAGGTGGCGGATCTTCGCTAAGTTTTGACTGTACTGTATGTATGTAAATTATATAGGTTGTTAGGTGAGATAGGGGACGTCGTTCATACTTTCATTTTTGACTGAACAATCTGTACTACACGAGTGTTTGGTAGCGTTTGAGTTATAGCCGTATGATTTGAACACATCTAGGCCTGATTAGTACTGCAACGTGATTTTGGCTGTTTTGAAGAAAACTCGTAAAGTTGTATATTCGTTTTTAACGATTAGCGAAAATCGAGCATTTCGGTAAATCTTGTAAGTACGGCTTTTATAAACCTACGACTGGTATGGATGTGTTCGTCGTTGCCTTTGAAATTCGAAACTGCCGGTTGTAAGAAGCGATAGCGGGGACAGGCGAAGCTATGTATATACGTCACAAAGATGGCCGCCGACCGTTGTAGATTATTGCTTATATCTCGAGTTCTATCTCATCAAATCAGTTGTTTGAGGTGTCATTTGAAAGCTCGTTTATTTATAATAGAGCTATTCCTAGCATGTTTGACACAGAAGGTAATCTGGAGCAAGAGGCCAGAGTACCTCTTTGAAAAGCTAACTTGGATTAAAGGCACTCATAATTTCAATACGCGTAGCAAGTCTATACTCGCCCTAAGTTTTCCAAAACACAAGACCGTTGGCTTTAAAGGTTGCTTCAAATACAGTGCCTCAAAAATTTGGAACAACATCCCACCACCAATGAGAAATAAATTAAGTGCGGAACTATTTAAAATCAAATATAAATATTTATTACATCAACGATATAGAAACCTTTTCGAAGCAACCTTTAAAAACTAGGTATCTACTTTGACACACGATCTAACACACATCACCCAACACCACCGCGACACGTCAACATAAACACACACACACACACACATACACACACACACACATACACATCTCAACACTCACACGCCATATCCTGCATGCACACACCTCTATTAAAATTCATGCTACTTTATCTCTTTTGTTAGCAAGCGCAAGTTGTTGTCTCGCTCTCGGTATAGACTTCTATCTCTCTTGATATTTGTTTTTTGATACACGTAACTTAAAACAGTCAACGAAGCTGTGTAGTGTCTGTTTGCTGATATTTGTGTTAGGTCCACGCTCTGTGTACTGGGAATTGGACCCGTGCTGCTTCTCCTGTATAGTATTTAGATGCTCTGTACTCCTATCTGTTGTATCTAGATTGTTAAATCCGTTTGTTTACTGGATAAACTCGAAGACCATCTCAGTTCGAGCATTGGGATATTCTGAAAACCAGCTCTGCGTAGGCTTCAGCTTACTCAGTACATAGCTGAGAATATCCCAATTGCCTAACTAAAAATATTGTACCCAGCATTAATTTGTAACTTGTTTTTTTTAATTTTAGGCAATAAATACTTTTTTATTTATTTATTTATTTATTTATTTATTTATAATGTAGTTGTTATATAATTATGTACATACATATCAACAAACTTGAACGACAGCTTCCGTGCGCGAGTCCGACTCGAACTTGGTCGGTTTTTTAGAATTTTTATATTTTGAACTTTTGGACATCATACTTATAAATATTTATTTTTATTTTGTTTTAGGCACGTGGATGACATTGACCCTGTTTCACTCAGCGTGGTCATCATCCTGCGTCAGTCATGGTTTGGTGGGGGGTATCCTATCACGGCGTCACAAAGCTTAGTTTTTGTGAAAAGGGGGTTAAAACTTCTGCCAAAGTGTATCAAGAGACCGTCTTATATGGTGTTGTACAACCCCTTAGCAATACACTTTTTAAAAATCTACCGTGGAGTTTCCAAACTAGACTCTGCACATGGTCACAAGGCGCGAACTACCCAAGCCTGGCTGGAAGCCAATGTTCCGGACTTTATAAGAGCTGAAGACTGGCCCTCCTCTAGCCCAGATCAAAACCCCCTGGACTACAAATTATGGTCAGGTTTAGAGGGCATGGCCTGCTCTAAACGACACGCCGACATAGAGTCACTTAAGAAATCTTTGAAGCAAGCAGTGGCTAAATTTCCCATGGAAACAGTCCGTAAATCCGTAAATGTAGTGTGGCAGTTACCCGGGCTCATCGCCACGCCGCGCCACCGCACGTAACACCTTGCTTCCACATTTTATCAACGATTTCAATTAGGTAACCTAATGTGATTAGTCTAAACGCACCTTAATTTGCGGGACCGCTTCCGAAATCCGACTTCCGACCCAGCAGGGCTATTCACAACCATTCGGAAGCGTTTCCGTTCGGATTTCAAAAATTGTAAACCTAAATTATTCGAATTTCAGTCTATATTCATAAGTTTTTAGACGTGATTAATTCTTCAGATCGGATTGATACTTGATTTCCTACTCCAAAATGTATATAAGGAGACTGAGATTCGAACAATTTGAGTTTGAAATTTGTGGGATCCGATCGGAAACGTTTCCGAATGATTGTGAATAGCACCGCAGAAGGCGAATGAAAACACAGACTAGGTAAGTGATTTTGTAAGATCGGGACTGCGAGTTTGAGCCCTATCTCACACATCTGCGATTAGGTAAAGCATTTAAAACCGATTGATTGAATTCAACCTACCTATTACCTACCTACCTAGTAGATAATAACTTCTACCGATTTGAATCACGCGTCGCACACCGCGCGCCGCGCGGTGCGTCGTCGCACTTTCGGTAGGTACTGGCGCCGACCATTGACCCCCGCGATATAAACGCGTTACATTGCTGGTTTGCAAATTTCTAAAAGTTTAAAATAACAGTTATATGGCTAATAGTTAGTGGTTTCGGGTTGTGTATAGATAGTATAATAACGGCGTTTCGGCTTCGAGAACGGTCTCCTTACACCCTGTATATCCGGTATAAGTTTACTCAATTCTTTCATAATTATTGTTCAAAATTATATCTGAATCGTGTAGTTTTTTAACTTTGTAACATTTAACAAACCATACAATATTATTAGTACGCACCTAATGGTAAAGTAAGGTAATTAAAATTGTTATTACCATTGTTATACAATATACCCAAAAATAATGAAATTTACTATGTTGTATTATTTAATGAATACCGGTAGTTACACAATCATTCCAACACCCTGTATAAATATTTGTCCTAATAAGGATAACAAGTTGCCTATGTGTCAATCCAGGGCATAAGCTAACTCCGTTCCAAATATGATCCTCATCCGTCTAGCCGTTTAGGTGTGAATAAGTGAAATACGAGTAAGTACCTAACTTACACACAATCGCAATCTTTTGTATTTATGAGTGTGAAGTGTGATAAAATGGAAATATGACACTACCGGTAAAATGAAACTAATGCCACGACTGCTCACACATCAAAAATACAACAACTCGTGGACATGAGATTGGTTGTACCTATATTGGCTTGTACGGCATTTAGATTTGATTTTTTTTTGTTTGGCATCAAATAAAAAATGTTCATAAAATGGATGAGTACAATGACGGACGGATTATTTTATCGATTTCCTAAAAATGGGTGTTTAGGTACTCGATACCATAACGTGACTGACGGGTGAAAGACGTGCGCGCGGCGCATCGCACACAACTTTTGTGTCGCGTGAATGAATACGTCGCGCTCCCAAAAAGTGCGGCCTGAGGTAGAGTAAAATACCTAAAGTTCTGGGAAAGCCTCGCCTTAAAATCATTTCGATATTTACTGTTAGTTTATTTTTTAATTTCCACATTGATTAGTAAAAAGCTTAGGTTCTAAGAGAAAAAAAAAACTTAATTCCTTTAGTTTCTTTTTTACATTTCCAAAAAGTGGAATGTACCCTAATTTGACCATCATGCCCCAGTTGTTAACTAGTTACATACGTACCAGAGGCCGCCCATATTTTGAAACAAAGTAATTTAGATTGTTTACGCCTACACTGCTTTTCATAGCAACGCACGCGTTTTCGTCGTCTCATCATAATATATAAGCAACTGTCAAAATGATTGTTTTTATAAGGCACCCTCAGTGCGCATTCGACCATGACTTGATTAACATCTATTCCTCAACCCGCATCCAAGATATTTTGTACAAGTAAAATAAATACTGTGAAAGTATTAGGAATTTTATTGATGTCCATCCGGGCATATTCATAGATTTAGGACGTGAAAACCCTAATAAATGAGTAGAATAATAGCAAATATATATTTACCCTGCAGACCCTGCTTATAAAAACGTTAAAAAATAAAAAGAGCTTTTAATTAAAACCAGTTTTATACTTTATGTATGACTTACTTAATCGCATGATCCTAAAAAACAAGGTCTAGCATTCCCGGAGCAAACACGTATGACGTCACTCGTTATCGTCACACGTCTCTTTCACGCTATTTCTAAAATGACATAATTCGGTCTTGCTTGAGCATCGATTGACGTCACTATGTGTTGCCCATGTGACCGGAATGCTATACCTGGCGGAGTATATTATTATGCCATGCTAACCGATTAAAAATTATCATTATGCAGTCTTAGCAACGAGATAAGTACATTGAAAATAAACAAAGACTTTTAATTATTTTTTTGGTCATACACCGCATTGTTAACATACTAGCAAAACTACTACTCTAAAAGCTGATTCTCTACATCATAACAAACAACATTTACTAACCGTCAAATCGCAAAACAAAATTCAGCTACTTTGCAGTTTGGCTCCAGATTTTGTCAATCCTAAGTCGTCCTTTTTACGTCGACAAATGAAGCTTTAGAAGCAGACGAGCTCTGCAAATGTACTAAAAAAAAGATACATCTCCAGGAAGTGATGGAGTTACCTACTCCATGATTCACCATTTACCTAAAAATGCTTTAAAAATGAGATTATGTAAAATATTATATAATCTCATTTTAACTACTGGAGAAATTCCCCAGCAATGGCGTAACGTTACTGTTGTTCCCTTAACTAAATATAATAAATCATCAAAGTCAATACCTAAATTAAGACCGATTTCGTTAATCTCGTGTATTTGTAAGATCCTACATAATATGAAATATGAAACGTTTGGAATGGTTCGTGGAAAGGAACAACTTGTTATCGCCGCTTACAACGGGCTTCTGCAGCGGCCAGGCGTGTCTAGACTGTTTGGTGCGAATTGTGACGCAGATTCAATTATGACTCACAAACAACATGCCTACCGTTGCATGCTTTCTGGATAGGTATTGAAAATTTATAAAATAATGTACTTAAAGACAAAGCAACTGAAATCCTTGATGAACTAGGAGTAGGTAAACTATTGTGTAGGTATTTGTGGAATTTTCTAAGTCGGAGATGTCTCCAAATCAAAGAATCAAAGATGACTCTGGTACGATGATAGATGCCTATATAATAGGGATACAAGTACCTAAGGGACTTATGCAAGGATGTCCGAGTTCGCCTATCATTTTCAGCATAACAACAGAAAAAAAATTTAAGGTCATCAACTGTTTACATCTGTCAATATGCAACGATTTGGTTCAAAGTGCAAATAAAATACAAAACGCATTGCAGATTTTTGTAGGTAAGTACCTATTCTAAATTATTTGGGATTGGAACTATCTACTTCCAAGTCTAAATTCTATGTTTTTAGTAGGGGTCGGAGAAAACAGACTGTAGGTATAAAGGTAAATAATATACAGATTGAACGTGTGGAAATATACAAATACCTAGGAATGTGACTAGATTGTTTATTACTGTGGCGGAAACATATAAATGAAACAGAAAGTAAAACACAAAAACATATTAATGAAAGTAATTAAAGTTCTAGTTGGTTCCAATTGGGGTAGGTATTCATCCATTACATTTACGTTGATTATACATAGGTACATAGCTTTAGTTAGAAGCAGGTTAGATTATGGCTCAGTTTTCAGTAATATATTTCAAAAATGTCACGTGCAGTGCAGTTTTACCACGAGATGGTAATGGTAACAATGCCAGAGGTGCCACAGATAGAACGATCATCATACCTTGGTTCTATATGCTAGGATAACTTAGTCAGAAATGAAAATATGTATCTACTTTATTCTATGTATAAGATCATTGTATGATTCAGTGAATCTAGGCAGCTTTATGGGATGGAGTATCAAGGTGTGGCATTCTCTTAATTTTCTGTAGCACGTTCCCCGGTCTGGATCCATTGTTTTGATTGCTCCTTGGTCTCTGGTGTGTACCAGTGGATCCAGGTTTCATCGACGGTCACAAAACGACGCAAAAAATCCGCTGGATTCCGCTTAAACAGCGCCAAACACGTCTCCGATGTGGTCTCACGGTTGCGCTTGTTTTCTGGTGTGAGTAAACGCGGCACCCATCGCGCCGACAACTTTCTCATGCCGAGTTCCTCGTGAAAAATATGATGCACTGTTCCTTCTGAAATGCCTACAGTCTCAGCTAGCTCCCGAACCTTCAATCGGCGATCTGCCAATACGAAATCATGGATTTTTTTAATGTTTTCCTCCGTAGCAGCTGTTTTCGGTGCACCTGGACGTGGTTCATCAAAAACCGACGTACGGCCACGTGCAAACTCGTTGAACCAATTCTTGACGGTGGCCATCGATGGAGAAGAGTCAGCGTACACAGCATCCAAGCGCTCTTTGATTTCGATGCGCGTTTTCCCTTCCAAAAATAGGAATCGAATCACCGAACGATATTGCTCTTTTTCCGTTTTTGTAAAACCGATCGACACGTTCGCTTCCATAAGCGAACACACATAAGCGACACATGTTCATCACGCTTGACAAACATCTTAGCTCAAGCTATGGGGTAGGCTGAAAAGCAGCTCTGCGTGGACCTCGTCTACTCAGAACAGTGCTGAGCCTACTCCAATTGCCAAAACAATTTATTTAAATTTTTAAATTATACTTAGTTTAGGTGTAATGACATACTCGTAAGTACTTTTCTTTAATGTGTTTTTAACTCATAGGTTTTGGCAATAAATACATTTTTTATTTTATTTATTTATTTATAAGTTGTCAAATTAAAACAAATGAAGGGATTGGAATGAAAATTTGAAAAAAGAATTAAAAAAGAATGTGCTACACTGTGGTAAAACTCTTTTGAAAAAACTACAGCGCCCTCTGGCGATGAGGCTAGGTACTTATTGAATGCACCTCGTAAGATTGGGCACCAAAACCCCTCTATGAACAGCCAGAAGTGCTCTTTTAGAAACTTTCTCACTGCTCATATACTTATGTAAGGCCCCATTTACTCGATTACCTGCCAAAACTCGACGCTCAATATCACAGTCACACTGACCATCTCTCGTAAACTTTGATCCTAAGTACACTTGTTCCACTCTTTCCCTTTCAATCAGAACTGAACAGTCTGTCATGCTTTACTCTCTTTCAAAAACCATTACTTTCGTCTTACTTACATTAACTTTCATTCCCTTGCTTTCTAAAGTGCCATGCACAATGTTAACCATTGCCTGCAATTCCTTCTATGATGATGCTAAAATAACTTGATCATCAGCATAGAGGAAACATTTGACGGTCAGCTTAATCATTCATAATCCATACATACTCTTTCAAACAGTTGTCTATGAAGAGAATGAATAGCATGGAGAAGCTACACACATCCTTGTCTAACACCCTTTTCAATATCAAACCAGTCTGTGTAAGCCCCATTTATCCTTACACAAGCACTGGAACTCTTTTAGAGAGATTTCAGTGGTTGTATCAAGACACCGTTGCACTCCATACGTAGCCAATATATAAAACACAGTAGGTAATAATAACAGTGTCATATTATGAGTATAATGATGTAAATAATTGCATTTTCTGCATAATAAAACGGTTTATTTAATTTTTTACATGTTAATATTTAATTTGCAGCACAAGAACTTTAACTGGGTTGTCATTTCTACTTTTAAATAGGTACACAATTATAATTTTGTTTCGGGGATCCACAAATTCCAGAATCAGTGGGTAAATTTAATTCATTAATGGAAACTGGTCCCAGGGTCCGTGGGTACAAATCCATAATAAAAGGCAATCTATTACATTATGGTAGGCTGCCCCGAGGTAATCATTACAATATCTTCAGAGTTGTCAGTTCTCATGGTGTAGAATTTATGGTTCTGTAACAAACAAAATTATAAATAGGCAAATTACTTTTATGGATTACTCTACAGATTACAAAGTTTTTAAAACTGTTTATTAGGCTCGCGTTTGACAGCCACCTCGCCATACTTTGCTAGAAAAAACCAATTCCTATCATGGCAGAATCATTTCATCATACAAAACTATTATGGCGGCATATTTCAGAGTCTAGCAGTATACACAATAGATGTGGAATCAAATTGCTTTGTACGAGGTTTCAGATTATCAATCATGAAATTTTGTCTGATATGAAAGGATTTCGCAACAGGGTTTAAAAATAAGAGAAGCAAGGAGGGCTTGGAAGTTAATATGAAAGTTGCTTAGATATGTGTATTATTTTGTGTATTTCTCTTTACAGCAACAGATTGATGCGATTTGTCACATAGAAACTGTTGGTGAGCTGCAGGTAGATATAACAATGTAGAATACTTGTTATCTCAGTTATAGGTATTTAATATAGGTATTTTTGGCTCATGAAGGGAATGTCTACAAGGGTGGAACTGCTATGGCGGCTAGTAACACTAATAAATGTCAGTAACTATAACCTACCTCTTCACGACTTAACCTCAGAAAAGCTCTTCCATTCCTTGCGGTCGAGTGCTTTTCTGATCCAGCTCCTGCAGTGGGAAGTAAAGCTCATATCACTACCTCTTTTTGGACCTGCTGTGAGGCCTCACCACATTCTGTGCTCACTTTATTGTGGTTTTATGCCCTTTATAGATCTTTAGGCTGCATGCGGCAGATATGTCCAGCCGAATTCCACTGTAGACACAGCGGGAGTATAAACAACTTTCGCGGCGATTCACAATGAAGAAACATAGCCTCGGCAACATCAGCACAGCACAGTCAAACAGCACAAGCTAAAATAAAACAAAAAATTACAAAACAGAGGAATACAAAATAGTCTGTCTCTCACTAAAACTTGTTTCAACCTTTCGTAAAAGTTAACGTCGATTTCTTTACTTTCTACTTTGGCATGTTTCGTACTTGGGTAGTGACGAGAAATAAATATCAAGAATTTTTGTTCAATAAAACTATAGAATTAACGTAAGAGTTCAATATTTTATCTGTGATTATTACACTATCTCGTTCAAACGAAGCATAGAAACGACAAAGTTCATGAACGCGAACAGCCAATCGGATCAGAGATTTTTTTAGCAGGGTTAGCCAATAGGGGGATGCCACCAATTATCATGTTGTACATTATAGGGTTGTACATTCTCGGCTCGTGCCGATAAAGCACAGCCCAATATTGCACGACATGATAAAGGACGGCATAATAATGTACAGCCCGATAAAAGGCATACTTTTCTCATGTACATGGATTATCAGGCTGTACAATACTGGCTGTGCTTTCCTGGCTGTACATTATCAGCACGTGCCAATAATTGCCGGCCAGTATTGTACAACATGGAATGTACAACATGATAATTGATGTACATGTACACGAATTATCATGCTGTACATTACTGCCTGTACATTATCGTGTTGGACAATATCATGTTGTACATTATAGTGACCCCGGCGAAACATTAAAAAAAGGTTGAAGTCGTTGGAACTTGACGTTGACATATTTGTTTTTTTTTTTATTAATTTATTCATGACCATGGATACTCGTCCTTCAGTCGGATTCTTAGTAATAATTTTATTTTTCCTTCAATAACAGATGATGGGATGATGATGATGAGGTGATGATGAAGACGATGAATCCCTCCCCTTTTCCCATTCCAGTAAAGTTTTGGATACTTTACTGAAACTTTAAGTGAAGTTTTGTAGAGAACACGAAAAATCGCGTTTCGCGATGTTTGTATCATTTGCCCACACTCGTGCACGTTGACGAACCGGTAAACGTTAATAATCCACCATTATTACAATTTAACACTCGAAGAATCACAAGTTTTAGAAAATAATACAAAAACACGACACCATCTTTTCGGTTCCCGCCAAAACTTCCTTGACATATTTGTTTTTTTTTTTTATAATTTATTCATGACCATGGATACTCGTCCTTCAGTCGGATTCTTAGTAATAATTTTTCCTTCAGTAACAGATGATGGGATGATGATGATGAGGTGATGATGAAGACGATGAATCCCTCCCCTTTTCCCATTCCAGTAAAGTTATGGATACTTTACTGAAACTTTAAGTGAAGTTTTGTAGAGAACACGAAAAATCGCGTTTCGCGATGTTTGTATCATTTGCCCACACTCGTGCACGTTGACGAACCGGTAAACGTTAATAATCCACCATTATTACAATTTAACACTCGAAGAATCACAAGTTTTAGAAAATAATACAAAAACACGACACCATCTTTTCGGTTCCCGCCAAAACTCCTTGACATATTTGTTGTTGTTAGTGTGACCAGATTAATCCTGTATCCTGCGATTTTAGCAGGATTGGACTGTCATTTTAGGTCCTAGTAGGAAGTTAAGCAATTTTTGAAATGTAGCGTTTTTAGTACTACTCGGTAAAGAGAACCTACTACTAGTTAGGGCATGCAAAACCCGACAGTTTTTAAAACCCGGGTTTTTCGGGTTTTCAATTTTGAAAACTGGTTTTTTCGAGTTATTCGTGTTTTTCGTGTTTTTTTGTTTTAGGGCCTTAAAAATATTGTATTAGTGTGAGTATTATGGTGGTGATGAGTTGCATGAAGTACTGTGGAAGTTCTTTAAGCGAATGTGGGTGGAAGAACACGTACTTCAGGCGTTCGTGACATCAAACATTAACTCGTACAGGGGTACCTATCGCCAAAGTTCTCTTGAATCGCCTTGTCGAGCTCTCTGAGACAATACTGCCTGAGATTCAATTTGGGTTTCGACCCGGTAGAGGAACCTGCGAAGCCATTTTATCTGTCCGGCAACTGCAGGAAAAAAAGCTGAGAGCAAAATCAACCGCTCTTTCTTTGTTTTTTGGACTTGGAAAAGGCTTTTGACAGTGTTCCTCGTGAGGCTCTATGGATCATTCTGCAAAAATTGGGTTGTACAAACAAGTTTGTCAGAGTTCTGAGGCTTTTGCACGTTGGTATGGACTACTGTGTTTCCAATGGGAAACAATCGCGCTTTTTCTCTGTAAGTTGCGGGGTAAAGCTGGGATGTGTTGTGGTCTGTGTCACATATTTAACTTGGCTCTGACAAATGGAACGTATCCGACGCAATGGAAGTTATCCAGGGTGACGTATCCTAAAAGCTCTGACAAATCATCTGTCGAAGAGTATAAGACCTGTTGTTAACTTTCTTCACCTGCAAAAGTCTTTGAAAAAATTGTTCATAGACAAATTTATAGGCAAGTGGAACAGCTAATGTGCAATGAAAAACATGGCTTTAGGAAAAAAACATCTGTTGATACAAATCTGTTGAAGACTGTCGATTTTATTTCAGCCAGCTTGAGTCGTGGTAGCTAGGTCGACTTTCTTTATTTCGACTTTCGTAAGGCATTCGTCAGGGTAAATGACGATCACCTGTTAATGAAGCTGAGTAGACTGGATATTGCTCCGGGGCTCTTAAGATTTACTGCTGATTTTCTCAAGGATCGATAACATTTGTCAGGTTGGGCATGTATGATTCTAAATCATATCACAGACGACCTGTTGTGAGCCAGGGGTCTATTCTCGAACCCCACCTTTCTGCCGTCCTTAAGTCTAAGTGTCTACTGTACACTGTACTGTACTGACTTGAAGTTAATCATGAAAAATAGTCCGAGGAAGATTGCTTTAAACTCCTGTGTTTGCTTCAAACTTGTGTGTGGCCAACAAAATGGAGTTTCATTCAGCCAAATGCAGTGTCATGACTTTTACGCGAAAGCGGCATCCAATTAAATTTCAATATAAGTTGTATTGTATTTTGAAGTTAGAAGATCCTCTTTTATTAAGAACTTGGGTGTCATTTTCGATTGTAAGTTGACTTTTAATGATCATATTACCACAATAGCTAAAGATTCATACAGAAGACTAGGATTTGTTATGCGAAATTACATGGATTTCCAAGGGACCCATCCTATGTCTTAAGACTAATCTTTGAAGCTCTCGTCCGTAGCAAGCTCGACGCCAGCTCTTGTGCATAGAACCCACATGAAGATGCGCATGCACTGGATCGCCTTTTCAAGGCGCAGAAAACATTCTTGCGTTCTTTGTACAAGCGGTTATATGGTTACGATCCCTACAAGTACTCAACCAACTTTCTCTTAGGCTGCCTCGATTACAACTCTCTTAAAGTGCGCCGAGAGAAAACCAAATGTTGGTGATGTGCAAGATACTCAGAGGGAAAATTGATGCACCTAACCTAAGCAACGAGCTGGCGCGGTTGGATGTCCCCGACCTCAGCAAATGTCCCCGTCGTAAATGCTTTCGGCTGTTCTCGGTTCCGCCCTGCCGGACTATTGCACGCGCTAACTCCTATCCCGCACGTTCTCACCGCGTTTAACTGTCTGTATTTAAATACTTCATTTTATTATTGATTTTGACATTTAATTTATTTTTACATAGGTATAAATAATTTTGACATTTGATTTGTTTTTCATTTTTAATATAATATCGTAATAATAATAAGGACATGTTACTTTGCAATTCCATGTTGAATTATTTTCAAATTAACTAATAAAACTGACATGTTGCCGTTTTAGTTTTTAAACAATTAAATTAAACAAAAGTTTGGACATTTGGTTTATCACTATAAAGAGGATTTTCCAAAAAAAAAGTAATAAAAAGATGAGTGAGTTCTGTTTGAAATTAAATTAAAATGACTATTAGTACAAATTGGCATTTTATTCAAAATGTTTAACAAATTCTTTGTTCGATGTAAATTAAAAAAATATATATTTGAAAATCTGTGTTTTTAATAATTTTGCATGTTTTGTAAAACATCTAGCAGGTTCAAGCAGTTTTTGTCCTTCAGACTAGCAGGATTGTATATTTAAATCTGGCCACACTGGTACAAGTGCAATTGAGTGTTTTTTTTCGAAAATTGACCGGAATTGCTTGAACAGGCGGGATAAACCATTATTGTACTTAAAGAATTATGAGATTGATAAATTAATTTAATTCCTGAAAATGGAGTGCACACAACGCTTAGAACTTACGCAAGATTTGTGTGACACCCAGGTCGAAAGAATTTGCCCTGAGCAGGTAGGAAACTCAAAAACATTTTTCTTAATCAAATCGCAATTCGTAATTATCTAAGTGTTCTAGGAAACTACATACCTAAGCCCGTAACTCTTATCTGCGTAAATGAACTTGAAAGCCATTCAGGTTAGGTAAAGGCTTTAGCTAAAAGCTAGTTTATTGATTAGAATTTTGTGGTGTGCCACAGAATAGATGATGCAGATAGACTACACTTTGAAATCATTGTTTTGACGAAAATGCTGTAGTTAGTGGCAAACGCCAGTTACGGAGGTGCATGTTATGGCGTAGCAGCTGTCTTGCTCGCTCGCGACAGTAATTTATGAGATGTAAAATTATAACATGTATTTTTGAGGAAAATGGGAAAATTGGTTAAAAAATATACAAGCTTGCCCGCAGGGTAGGCACATGGAAAATTCGGTAGAATATTTGTATGCATAAAAAAAAAGTATGGCATTACTAAACCCACAGAAATTGATATATTATTTTTAAGAATAGTAAAATATAAATATCTACTGAATATTATGTAAATGGCTTCGATTTTTCTCTTGATTTTCATAAAACTTTAACTTTAAACATAAAATATGTAATAAGTTACTGAAGCATTTCTTTGACAAGGTTTATTAAATCACAACTACAATACCAAATATCTTCAAAACTGTGGGTTCGAACTCAGAAAGAATTGCTATGCGAAAACTTATAAACTTGACCTACAAATTGGCTACAGTATGAACCCTGCGGGTGTTCGGACCAACTTATTTTATTTATTTTTTATTACCATTTATTTTTGCCCATTGTCCTTTGCCCTCATCAATGTTTTGAAAGCAGTATCACAAATTCAGAATAATTTAAGTAAACACAAAAAAAAATGACATGTTAATGTTTCTCTGAACACCCACTATAAATTTCAATGTAATCACAACATTTTGCAGTTGGTAAAACACACATGCCATACTATCACACATACTTTACTTAGTTGATTAACAGCAAATAAATGTGTGTTAGAACTCGCAATAATGCACTTCTAACATGAGAATTGTTCTGAATACTTTGTAATACAGTTTTCAAAGTATTGGCAAAGGCAGATTTACCAAAAATTCATACTACTAAAAATAGTGATTGCAAGCGAGTGAGACAGCTTACCGCAGCTATGCCTGACCATGTACCTAAATCGAAACATTGGAATTCCACAAAAGCAAGCAAGCAAGTTTGAATAGGCCGACTGGCAAGCCCTGATGTCAAAGCTTTCAGGCACCCTTTCCACGCCAGGGCCTCTGATATGGCTTGAAAATTGTTTTTATAGAACAAACAACTGGGGCCTACAATTTAACTTTGTTTAATCCATGTCAGTGTAGTTATTAATAAGGTTGATTTAGGATACTGTTTTTTTAATGTATTTTGTACTGCAATCCAAATGGTAAGACTTTAAGCAGTAGGTAGGAATTTGTTGTCAGACTTGTGTGGCCCATTGGCAACTTACGTTTTGATTTAGTCTATATTAATAGATCCTGAGGGTATTTTCTTTTCAGTTTAAGTTTTTTTGCAAATATGTTAGGATGGTGCACAATTCTGGCCTTATACATATGTATTAATTTTGTCCTTTATTTCTTGCTTAACAGTTTTTTTATTAAGGTCATGATGTAAAATGTCATTTGTTGTATACCATAGTGCCTTTGTTATCATAATTATGTAGCATTATAGATTGAAATCTTTGCATGATTTGAATATTTGAATTTGTTGGAGTACCCCATAGTTGCAGTCCATAGCACCAAACAGGTGTGATTATGCACTAATATAGCAATAGTTTGTTCTCTAATGATAGTTGGGACTTTTTGTTTAACATCCAGTCATTTTTTCTGACCCACTGTCCCATTGCCAATCATTTGGTGAAGATATTCTTCAAGGTAGATTCCTAGATACTTGGTCTCATCAGTTTAAAGGATTTGATCTCCATTCAATGTGACTGGGGTCAGGTATTATGTTGATTGGTGAAAGTCAGTTGAAGGTTGGACAGATTTGGATCATTTGCTTTAAAACACCAGTTTGCTTAGAGTCATCACGAGTTGTGATGTCATCAAGGCTGTTTTGGAGTTTTTGGGTAGCTTTTTCTGAAAGTTCATCTGATGACAGGATTGCTGTATCATCAGCAAAAATTCCTGCTGTAGTCGCCTCAGAGCTGGGAAGATCTGCAGTATAAATCAGATATAGGACGGGACCCATAGCACTGCCAACAAATAACAATAATCTAAGAATGCAGCTGTGCAATATTGTTTGCATTCAAAAGCTGTATTAATGTTACTAACAGGCTTATGGACTTGTTCTATAGTTTCATGATGTTGCCTGAAGCCAAATTGGTGATCATTGATCATATTATGTATTTTCTAAAATGATGTGCTACTTAAAAATAGGATTTCCATCACTTTGGACAGTAATGGTAGTAGGTTGATAGGTTTGTATGATTTAACATCTTCGGGAATTTTACAGGGTTTAGGGACCATTATGATTTGTGCTACTTTCCATTGTCTTGGTATCACTGATTTTCTCAAGGTTAAATTGTATAGATAAGTTAAGAAAAGTACACCTTCATGAGGCAACTCCCTTAGGATTTTTGCAGGTATTAAATCATATGACTTCCAGACAACCTTTGGATGGAATAAAAACATTACGATTAAGCATGGATGGTGGTGTGTGCTTCATGTTTAGAGAATTCATCTATTGGCAGATGTAATTGATGAGTTTCATTGAGGAATTTGACTCTGAGTAGAACTTGATCAGGGTTAGAAAGGAATATGTTTCCAAGATGGTCGGCAAATGCCAGTGCTTTGTCAGAGATTTTGGTTGCCCAGCTATTGTCTGCTTTGTGTATGAGGGCTTGAGTTATTATCTCGCCCTTCAATTTATTTGTCGCCTCGAACAGTGAGTAGTCTGACGCAGCGCTAGCGTCTAGATCTCAAAATTAGTTTATAACACTCTGATTTTGGTTATCTCTTAATAGCTGTTTCAGCTGTGATGCCAGTGAATTTAAAATTGTTTTTCTGCCGAATGTCTCGTTTTCTGCTTTACGTTTTCTACCTTTTTCTGCCTTACGCCTTACGTTTTTCTGCCTTACGTTTTCAACCATTTCTCTAAACTGTACATTGGGGGTATTTAAGGTTTCAGGTGTAACAATCCAAGCAGATTGCTGGATGCAATTATTAAAGTGCTCGAGATTTTTCTATGATTTCATCCGTTTTCAGTGGTAATTTCATGCTTAGAGATGCCGATACTGAGTCTCGGAAGCGATCCCACTTTGTTTATTATTATGAACTCGGCAGGCATTTACTGTTGGTGCTATCTTTCTCTTTAACCAGTATTTCGACGTGAGAGTGGTCAGAAGAAAGTTAAGACATACCTAGGTTACTGTACGTGGACCCCAGTATGTATGCTTAGCATTGTAATCACCACCAGCTACAAATCGGTGTCCTAAGCAGTTGAAGAATTTTTCATAGTTGTCTGTTTTTATATTTATGTCGTTAAGGTCGCACATTGCTTTTTCTGTCGGGGTGGTCTCCCCTTGCTAGATGTTCGGTTTTAAGGCGCCGAATGTTCGCCTTCTCCCTCTTACTTCCCTAGCAAGACCACGAGGTAGATTTTTTGTACAAAGCTCGTTATAGGTCAGGACATCGCCCTGGGAATGGGACGACCCACGTGTGTTTACCTCCTTACTGTAGCAGCAGCCTGGTGACTGGGTCGTGTAAGATAGGGCTTTAAGGTGCATGTCGAATTGCCCAGCTTTGTACACCCAGGCGTACGCTTACAGTAGATATGTCTCGGCTTGTATAGGTCCAACCTACTAGCATTAGTATGTACCATCGAGGCCAATACACCTTCTTTCCACCCTGAGCATACTGATGAAAATTAAATAATTGTTGTACTGTATTTTTTCAGGTCGGTTTCTTAGGAATATGTGGTAAAAAATATCCAGTAAAGAAAGGCCCTAACAAGGTTGGCAGAGACCCGACAACATGCCAAATTATTTTGAATTTAAATGTAAGTTTATAGATTTATAACTAGCTGTTACCTGCGACTTTGTTCACGTTTATTCAGGAAATAGTATCCAAAAACATTTCTTGTGAAATGCTGTAACTGATTATCAAATTTCATCTAGATCCATTGAGCGGTTTAGCTTTGAAAAACGGCTTATTCCCAACGACCACCACGAAAACGGCCACTATTGGGTCGTTAGAATAATATTTTAATTTTTGTCCCAACCGCCAGCGGGGCTCATCGGGATATTTTTTTTTGTGTGCCTACAATCAGCACCAAACTGCCACTACTGGTGAAAACTACAGTCAAACCGATAGAACTCTAACAAGGAAAACGAATTTTCAAAAATTTTTACACTGTAACACAGGTTAAGGCCCCGTATTACACGTATTATTTTGCGCTTAGTTTGATATGAAGAATTATGATGATCAGGAGTAAAAAAATACAGCTGGTAGAAAAAACAACCAATTAAAGTTTAACCGAAGTACAATTTTCAAAATCACTCTCATTTTGGTAAAAAAAATAATCACAAAAATTATGCTTTAAAAAAAAGTATCGGAACGGAGTTCTCAAAATTTTCAGCGATTACACCACATTTTTTTCGATTATTAAAAAGCCAGAATAGTTCTCTAAAGTTTAACCGAGTAACTTATTCTTATTTGTGTTCTTATTATGATTAATACCAATAAAAACGTCTAAAAATGTATTTCAAGGAGCCGATCTCATTTTATTATCAAATATTAATTGCGATTTTCAACTCTAAATAAATACTCTAAATAAGCGAATTACGTAAACGTATGTGTGGGTTACGATTATTATCTATCGTGGAATGACCGAGCCTTAACAATATATTTACTTACATTATAATGAAAAAGCATAAATATAAATAATAATTACTTTTTATGACGCAACGAGTCCTTTTGGCGGCAGCTGGAACAAAAACTTAAACTGTGTTCTAATGACCACTGCTGGTGGCTGTTTTGGTGGTGGTCATTGGGTGCAAGTCTGAAAAACCTACAAATAGACAGAGTCACTTTCGGTTTCATATTAGAATGGATATTATGTTTAGCTTCATTTTACCTGATAAATGTCCAATTGGATACAGATTGCTGTAAAACAGGAGATAAAATATTTGAAAATTTTTGACCACTTTTCTTACCATCACATGACGTGTTAGTTCTATTGTTGTATACATACATACTATTTATGAATGTGACCATGTACACACTTAGGTTAAAGTGACTAGTTTTCGAAGACTACTTAAAGTGCAGATAGTTTTAATTGTGACTAACAGTACAAGTACAGTTCTTGTCCTAGAATATTTAATTTCATGTCAATCAACAAACTGACATATAAAATCGACATAGCGGACAATTTGGTTCAGAACAATACCAAATCCACAATTTTGTACCATTAAAATGTCGGTTTATGAATTGAAAAACTTTTATTGCACTTCTTAAGTTTAAGTTAAGTTATACTTGTGCTGCTGAGCATTAGAACCAATTGATGGATTTAGCTGCAAGAAGCTCATTGTATTTATTCTTAATAAACTTTACTTTATATTAACCTTTGCTAATCTACTGTTTTTTTATTAGGATGAGTACTATCAACTTAGGGATATCCTATCCTGTTACTATACAATCATACATTACAAAATAACTAGTAACGAGATCAATTTTGTATGAAGAATTTAATTCTTTTTCCTCGAATTTTGCAAACTGATGTTCTAAAAGTTGTTCACTTTGACGGATAGAACAATACCCTTAAGTATTACTACACCCAAAACCAGCACCCTGTATATATATAGTATGTTTTAGTAATAAGTTCAAAAGAGTCCGGCGACCAATTTAGACTAACTTCGCATTGGCTTAAGGTATTCTATAGCCATTTCGTCTAGAAAAAGAAGACGAGCGAAGAGAGCGCGTAATGATACTGACGAGCCTCTAAACTTACCTACAGAGTGACAAAGTGCAATTTCAATTTATTTAATGACTTTTGCACTTCTGTTATCATTCTGAAATAACTACCTAAGAATTTAATAATAACAAGAACATAGGGGCGGAAATATTGTTAATTTAATTGTACATGGTAAATTACATCATAATCTGACAAATGGTTTTCAAGAAAATTGAGAAGCGCGTTTGTATGGAAATTTCAGAGCGTCGCGGCCCTCTTAACTTGGAGAAGCCACTGGCCGACACACAGTCTCTGACTAGTTTGGGAGCCTCTGGAATCAAATTTGAAATTGTCACATGTTTTTTATACCCAAATAAATGATTTGTATTTGTATTTGTAGTACAACAGTAACACAACAGTAATACAAGTAACTAATACAACAGTAGAGTATACCTACTGTATTATTTAATTTGAAAATAAGCTTTACACATGCCCACCATCCTGCCTGATGTTAAGAATGATGTTGTTGCCTGCTTATTGCAAGAAATGGAACGATATTTAACAATTTGTCTTTCAATGTTTCAGTCCATATCGAGACAACATGCTGTTATCAATATTTTAAACACAGAAAACTTCATGCTCATGGATTTGGACTCGGCGAACAAAACAAAGTTATCAGGAGTAAGGGATTTCTTTATAGTTATAACTTGTATATTTTTACTATATAAATTGCTGTGCTATCTAAATTATATTGAGAAGTAGAGCATAAGATAAGCAAAGGATGATCCAGTCGATCTTCTACTGCGTGACCATCAGTGCCAAGCTGATACTGAAGTGTGTAGTATTATTCAAACAATGGCTGACAGAAACCACAAAACCAACTTTAACAAAGCACATAACAATTTTCTGCCCATGACAACTATTATTTATATCTATCTACTCGTATATGTATCTACCGTAAATCAATCATAACTGTATCACAATACATAACTATTTTTTATTGATAAATGTATAGTGTACATTACAGCCTTACATACCACAGCCTCTCCAGAAAAAGCACAAAACCAGCTTTAACAAAGCACACAACAATTTTCTACCCATGACAACTATTATTTATATCTACCTTGACTATATGTATCTACCGTAACCCAATCATAACTGTAGCACAATACATAACAATTTTTCATTCATATATTTTCAGCATACATTACAGCCATACATACCACAGCGTCTCCACAACGGTGATACCATCCAGTTTGGGGATATATTCGGTATTTTCAGACTGCTAAAAGAGGAGGTCGATCTTCCAATGACGCAAGCAATAGATATACTGGACACGCCGGTCCCAACGAAGCATGTATCAAGGATAAATGCTATGAGAACTGTACCTGAATCACCGGATGTTAGTGACAAGGTTAGTAACTTTAAAGTAGTAAAAAAAAAGTAGTTACTTAAAAAGTAGTAAAGTAGAAAATAAGCATTCTGTAAAAAGTCGACATTGCATACAGCTGGATAAATTCACATCCTCATCAATATCAATTCACATTTATGTATCTTTTGTTTGCATTTATGTGTTATTAATAAATAAAATAAATATTGCTCTACCACATAATAATATGAATGTGAAAGTTTTTAAGTATGTATACATGCAACCATTCTTGCAGAATATCTTTATCCATCTTTTTCATATTCGAGATGGGGGCGATAAGCCCTGCACTGACGTTCCGCTTGGGGTGTATTGTGCATTTCCCCCTATCAGCACCACCCGAGCCAACCCAACTCCTTGAAATACCGGAGTGAGGCATCCAGAGCCTAACGCCGGCATAGTTGCTCCAGTGGTGTAGTAGTTAATTCAACCATAAAGTCTGATGTATCACAGACTTTGTAATATTCTACTAATTACAACCTAATATTTCAGGATGATTCGTTCATTGTTCCATCACAACCAAAAGGTGCCCAGTACCCAAGCCCCAAGACATATAACTTTATAAAACCTGGCAAAACAATATCCATACAACCTATTGGGTCCAACAAAATTGATAACATTTACTGGAATTCGTCCAAAAAGTCAACTTCATTGAACCTCGATGATTCAAACGAAAGCTACAATGACTCAATACCAGCTGTGAAGTTAGAAAGTAAAATGTCTGATGATATTCACGAATTAGAAACACAGATGTTTCCAGGGCCCAAATTGGATGAAGATGCAGGTTCCATCTACTCGGTCAACACACAATTACCTAATTTTGATAATCCGGCTTCCATTCATACAGTAAACACTCAAATGCCGGCTGCCACGACTTCCCCTTCCATACATAGTTTGAACACACAACTACCCTGTGGGAGTAGCCCGCCAATACACAATGTAAATACTCAACTGCCTGATGCCTTAGGGTCGCTATGTATTCATACTGTAGATACACAACTACCTGGCGATAATTTACCTGAAGTTTGCAAAATAAACGAACAGCAAGACATGCAGTTTGATCTTCATGTCGACGAAAGTGATGGTTGTATTAGCAAAGCTGAAACAGAATTGCATCCTGCAGGAAAAGAAAATGTTCCTCGAAATTCTAGGAATAAAGATTCTCCTGCAAGTATAAAATCAAACAAACACGATAAATCAAATGATGACATTTTATTTGATGAGGTAGAACAGCCATATAACGAAATTGAATCTCAAGCGATATTGACTGAAGATATCGAGCTACCATTTAATGGGTTCGTTGAATCAGACTTTGAACCTCTTTCTCAAATAGTAAAGTCCAAATCTGCCAAGAGAAATATGCGAATTAAATCTGATGATTCCACTGGTTTTACGGATGATAACATTATAGCGTCTCAAAAAATTCTTGATAATAAAGTTGATGACGACGATGCAACTGATTGTGAAGAAGATAATATGATTGAATTACAAACCGAGACATCGAAAATTGATGTACAAACAGCTGAAAATTTTGAAGATATGGCCACGCAAGTGATTGTACACAAGGAGTCATCGCCAGTCGTTACTAATGACATAGACTTCGAAGATATGCCGACTCAAGTTCTTGATGTTGATGTTACCAAAAAAGATGCAATAATGGAACGAGGCTGTACAAAAATTGATCTTGATTTCGAAGACTTACCAACGCAAGTATTAGACGACGATTTGCCAATAACGAAACAACCATTACACACTAAACAGATAGTTATGAAAGAAAGAAATAGCCCTTTTAAGATCCCATTAAACTCTCCGTTAAAAGCTAAAAAGAAAGAAGGCTCGAGAACCCCGAAAATCAGACCGATTCCATTTATTACTCAAATTATTAAAAATAATGAAGATAGTAATTATTATCAAGCTACACAAGATATTTATGAAGACCTATGCACTCAAAGATTATTAGATTATAAACAAACAAAACCTATAAATAAAGCCGGTATTGATCAAGAAAAATCATTTGATAAGTCGATATCAAACAAACCATTCGTCGTTGATGCCGAAAAAAAGCCTGAAAATATAGTTGCAAATCAAAAAAGCTTAGAAATGATCGATTTTGATAACCAAGTGACTCAAGTAAAGAAAGGACCCAGTAATGGTTCGAATACGTCTCATACGTCAGATGTGGAAAACACACCAACGAAACAGGGACCGTTTAAATTTATGGAAATAGATTTGCCAAACAGTCAAGAAATTAAGGCCAGTGTTTCCCTGAGCTCAAGAGCGGTCATTACTGAATCGTCGAGTGAGTCAGAACCAGAAAATTTCGAGGATCAGTGCACACCTATTGTATTCCGTAAGAAAAGGAAGCAAAAACCTGTTGTTAAATTGGATCTCACAAGAAAACTTGATTTTGATGCTCTACCTACGAGAGTCATAACAAGGCTTAGAAAGCCAACAGAAAAGTTAAGAGACGACCAGAACAAAACAAATATGTCCGATATATTAAAGTTCAAGTACATGACGGAACAAGATTGTGAAATCGATAAAGAAATAATCGCTGAAAACATTTCAAGGTTAAAGAGTAAAAATGGTAAATCAAAAACAGCTAAAAGTGATCCATCCAATACAAAAAATATAGTACCTGAAAACATAGAAATTAGTGCTGCTGAAACTGTAAAAAAGCGTGGTTGTAGGAAGAAAGCCGAAGATATTGTTTTAAAATCAGACGCTGTGATTGAAAAAGGAGAAAAAACAGTTAAGGAATCACAGATTGATAAGAAACGAAAACGAGAACCAAGAAATACCAAAAAGAATCTCGATTCTGAAAGCCAATCATCAATTACCGACATAACTACAAATCAATCTGTTTCTAAAGTTAAATCACAGGACAAACAAGACAAAATACTAAATAACAAAAACCAAAACGAAATCCACGAATCTACACAATCACCAGTCGAAACTAAAAGAAGCACACGCGCTAGAAACGCTAAAACCGCAAAAACTAAAGAGAAAACTCCAGACAAAGACAGCCAAACAGAGAAACCAAAACGTAAATACACTCGTAAAGCAACAAAAAAAGATCTTAAAAAAGAAAACATGAAAGATCTGTCACCAGAAAAAGAAATAGAAGGTCCGAAATCGATATTAAAGAAGAGTGTATCATTGCTCTCTGAAGTCAGTGCGGTGTATAATACGTCAAGTTCTAATTTGGACAGTCTCAAAAGGCCTTCTTCGGGCGACAGCGAGGCTCCTAGCGCTAAACGCACAAGGTCTAGGGCTAACAACAGCACATCCAGGTCAACACCAACTCCAGCAACGAACACTCAATACGTGCTGTTCACAGCGTTTCCGTTTGAAAGTGTCAAAAGCCAATTGGAAGGTTTGGGTAAGGATATTTTTTTTTCATATTGTAAATTCTATTGAAAAGGGTGTTTGAAGACTGCCTGAAGTTACCACCTCTCCATTCACTGAATATAAGGATCATAAGGCCATCTGCACTGAATATAAGGATTGCTAAAGTCCTTGCTTAACTAGTTAATCTACTCCTAGCGAAATATTCGCTCAGCGGGCACATAAAATTAAGAGTCTCAGGAATGGCATAAGGTTCGTGTAAGAAAATAAATGTAGCTAAGAGGAGTTTAAACTAGTTAAGCAAGGACTTAGGAGAATCTTATATTCAGTGCGGGTGGCCATTCTATTTACACTTGTGAAAGCAAATTCTTGTATTCATCACGATTTGTATCTGCCAATTTTCGACATTTTTGGGGTTCCACACCAAAGTGGTAAAACGAGACCTAATGGCGTGACTTCACTGTCTGTTTGACACAGCGGGTTATTTTACAATCCACATCAATATTATAAATGCGATAGTGAGTTTATTCATTTCTTTGTGTTATTACGCTTTCACACTTTAACTACTCAACCGATCAACACCGAGCATACACGTTGTCAGGGGTACAGAAAAAGTCAAAAGGACTTACTCTTAAGGTTTCCTCCGAACGCGCTGGCAGAGGTGTATATTACAACACCCACACTCGCCGGACAAAATTCAGTTCCAGATGTGACAGGGGGTGTTGAATATCCAGAACCGCTAAACTGATTTCGCTAATTCTTTTTTAAAATGATTCCTTAAGTACGAGGATGGTTCTTACGCAGAGAATTAAAAAAAGGTATGCCTGAAAATAATATTAAAGAATCGACTGTTAGGCGGTACGAAGTTCAGTGAGTCAGTGACAAGGGTCAGTGTGTAATATAACTATTAGTTTATTTGTACAATTTTCAGGTGCGGTGGTGGTAGCAGATGTGATGAAAAGCACCGTAATTTTAACGATGAAGATAAAGCGTACGTTCAAGTTGCTCTGCGCAGTGGGGCTGGGCAAGCCGATCGTGGGTCCCGACTGGGTGCAGGCTTGCGTTGATAACAAACAGATTGTTGGTATGTTTTTTCTGTTAATTTTTCTATATTCTAACAACCTCTAACTTGACCTCTTTTTAAAGTAAACTAGCGACCTGCCTCGGCGTCGCACGGGTGTTATTTAGAAAAAAATTAGGGTTTGTTATTACAATACAATACATCTTTATTGCACACCAAACACTACATGAAAATTTCAAAAACTAAAATACATTTTTCGGCATTTTTATAATTAATATATTAATATGGTATAGGTACCTATAAACCTTCCGTGAATAACTGACAATCTAACTGATGGTGGAAACCACATCAAAATCCGTTGCGTGGTATAGGAAGAGTTAGCGGATATACAGACAGAAAAAACAGACTTTGTTTTATACTATGTAAAGAGACGATTGTCGGTCGAGACGGTGTCCCAACAGTACTGACGTGAAAAAAAATATTCAGGACATTTTACCCAAACTAAGCTTGTGATATTGCAGCTAGACACTAATATACATACATATGTTTTTTTTTAAAGATATAGTTATATATAAATTAACAGCAAGACATAGAACAAACACAATTTTTTATCACATGAATGTTTAAAAACTGATACTACAATAAATAAAATAATAATAAAAATAAATAATATAACGAAGAAATAATACAATAAAATACCATGAAACAGTTATACAATAAAAAAGCAATATTCTTCGAGTACTTCGTGGACACGTGTTTCGCCTCTCCACGACGCATCCTCAGGATGTTGACTCTCCGAGCGCGTGGGTGCCACTTATAATTTTTTCATTGTATTAAATTTTTGATCAAATTTTGTTGTAAATGTTGTGTTAAATTAGCTTCAAATATTAAATTATATAAAGTTTAATAATTTGATTACATTAATTCTGTTAAATTATTAAATCAGCTTTAAATATCAAATTGTTAAAAGTTTTCTAGTCAATTTCATAAATCAGTTCAAACTATTCCAAATTAAAATAAAAAAAATACTCAGGTTAAGTTAATAGTCCTTGGCGCACTTTATGCGACGTTAAAGGGGGAAAACGACATTAAAGTATCAGTTTTGAAGGTGAACTTCCGCGAAGTAACGCGTGATTCAATCAACTACATGAATGTTTGCCCATCGAATCCACGCTCAAGCTCAAAAGGCAGGTTCACTCCCAACTGAGCCACCGAGGCAGTCAAACATGTAAGACTAAAGACTTGTTTGTGCAATTTCCCAGATCCCTGGCTATACCTCATTAAGGACAAAGTAGCAGAAAAGCGGTTGTACTTCAATCTGGAGCGCACTCTGAAAGGGAAGCGCAATTTTCTGAAAGGATACAACTTGTCTTCGACGCCCAACGTCATGCCGCAAGCTCATGAGATGAAAAGTGAGTTCACCTTGACCACCAGATTTAAATTATCTACCGAGCGGTAGCGAACGAAGCATCCATGCTTTGACTTTGGCAATGCTTTCGTATCTCTGGCTGTCTTCCTCTACAGGTCGCGTTTCTCAACCGACTCACATCTCCGCCATTTTGAAAAAATCGACAAAAAAAACTGGAAGTATAGTTATTGAGCCTGCTCACAAAAAATCACGAGAATCTGTTGAGAAATGCGACCTGTGTAAGTTGACAGCCAGACAGATGCCGGCCGCGACGTTTTCAGCTCACTGAATCACTAGTATTTTATAGTTACACCATAGTTAATAATGGCTCCCTCTGTTTCCAATACATAGACGCAGTCTTCTAGTGTTTATAAAATTTTACTACCTGGAAGATTATTTGCAAAGCCATTTCGTTCGTAAACCCTATGAACGATCTTATATTTTAATACCTTAATAGAAAACTAAGCGAAAGTAGTAGTTTTTCATATAGACTGCACGCGAAGTGTGTTGGCGTTTTTTTTTAAATGTCAATCAAAGAGAACTATTTAGTCTTAATTTTTTTTCGATGTTTCCGATATTTGTTATCTGTTGAGGATACCTAGTGTAGAAACACGCACACACAAACAATAGTTATTTATAATGCGAGGCAGCAAAGTTGTTTTTTGGCGCGAGTATTTGTATTGAATCCTGAGCAAGTGCATGATTCGTGGTTCCACGAGTGAAGTGAGTGATTAAATTATTTTAATCACTATCCTAATTTTTTAAATTTATTAATTATTTTAATCCTAATAGTAAGAGAATCAGCAGCAATAGAATCCTGAGCGTAGCAAAGGTTTCAAAAGTACGAGAAGCCGAATAACTTTGTCGTCGAGCGAAACTGGGGAGGGGGAATAGAAAGACAGAGCGAGAGTTAATGCGTAGCACTCGAACGCTTGCGCGTAGTAAGGAAAATACACAGAAGTTTCACTTCTTCTGCACGGAGGGGCTCCACGCACAATTTTTATACAAACAGTCGTGCTGGCCATTTCGATTATTCTGAGGCGAATTTCAAAAACTCCTTCCACGCTAGCAGATAAAATGCACTTTTGCACTCAGATCAGCATAGCAATTCTCAATTAAATCGGACGCTTCTGATTCGGAAGCCTTTCTGTTTTCGAGGGACGGATTGGTTTCCGACGGAACTATAATTTGGTATTCACAACTTCAATCGGAAAGATCTTCGGCAATCGTCGGGACTTTCCGACTGGTAGGTTATAGATAGTAGATCATTGTATGTTTACAGAGGAAGCTTGATAATGGTAGAATTAAAACCCGCGTGGTAGAAATGTATAACTGAAAATTGTGTTGATATGTTATTGAATTTTAAAATATAAGACATTTAATGAAGCACGCTATAAATTTCAATAATACGCTATTGTGTAGTGCGCACAATCAACACTTTAAAATTATACAGCCTTAGAAATAAAGTTTTAAAACATGTGTACACACATTGTGTAACACAAAAGCTGAAAAATAAAAATATTTTTGACTTAAACGTTGTGTACAGTTCGTGTACAGATGTAACAAAATCAAAGGAAAATAAACATTCGTTACACGGCCGGGTACCCTTGTTTAGCGGGTGTGTACGGAGTCAAGATTGCGGATTTCACTATAACAGCTGATCTAGACTCAGTAACTATGATAGAAACTGTGTAATGTTTCTTTTGTCAAAATAAAAACGTTTGTAGTTGGTAGTGTGACATTAGACACATTGTAGTGTTGACATTGATTGTTCCGTTCAGAAATTTGTTTTTAGCCTCCCACTATAACCAAAAGAAAATGTTTTCCTCTAAAATAGTTTATATCGACGAATTTTGGACAAGAGATTCAAAAAACAACATAGTTTGATTAATATTCCATTCCTAAAACGTAAATTGTACGTATGTACGTGCAATGTTAAAAATTAGGAAGCTTTCTTAAAAAATAAAAAAATAAAAAAAACTATTTGGACGAAAAAGTTTCTAAACGGATTTACCAAAAGTTGCCAAACGAAAAAGAAAAAAGTGTTGCATGTGTGTAAATACTCTATGCCGATTCACACTTTATTGCTCAAACAATAGTTACACGTTTGTGTAGCACTATTTACTGGCTACTCAATGTCTAACTGAACATTGGTTTAGCAGATGTTTATGCATTTTTTTATTTCTAAGGCTGATAATGTTTAGTTTGTAACCTTAAGAGGGCCGCGACGCTCTGAAATTTTCATACAAACGCACTACTTAAATTTCTTGAAAACCATTTGTCAGATTATGATGAAATTTTGTATTTACAATTAAATTAACAATATCTCCGCCCCTATGTTCTTGGTTTTTTTAAAACGATCTCAAGCAAAAAAAGAGCTATGAAAAATATTCACATTTTAAGGGGTCACTTTTGACCGATTTATTCAATAGGTAGACAAAGCAAATCAAGAATTCCATTACATAGGGAGGTTGTCTACATCATTAGCTGTTAAATGAATCCATAATACGAGGGAAATTCTTAGTTACTTAAGAATGATTACAGAAGTGCAAAAGTCATTAAAAAATGAAATTGCACTTTGTAGGTAACTTTAGAGGCTTGTCGGTATCATTACTCGCTCTCTTCGCTCGTCTTCTTCTTCTAGACGAAATGACTATGGAATCCCTTAAGCCAATGCGTAGTTAGTCTAGGTCGCATAGGTCGAAGTTAGTTAGGTCGCCCGACTCTTAACATACTTCGTAAACACGTTTTTTTGTGCCGTAATGTTGTTGATTTTAAGTCGAATTTGCATCAGTTGTCAGTTACAACTTTTTTATTGTCCCGTAGGGCATGCTAAAGCCAACATGGTCATACCGCCTAGTCATCCTTGTGATATCCAAACATTATACTTGTTAAATCTATGATGAAGATAATAGAGTAGAGGGTCATGATAGATGAGATGAGTCTCTCCCCTTTTCCCATTTCAGTAAAGCCGTGGATACTTCACTGAAACTTTGAGTCTAATTTTGTAGAGAATACGAACATTGTCTTCCATAGGTAGTTGCCCTATTGATAGGTAGTTGAACTTTAAAATAGGTTATCCTATCGATATCGATAGCTATTGATAGTATCGAAACTTTGAAAACATAATGGCAATTCAATCGAATTTTCGATATATGTATAAATATCCGAGAATAGATAAATATAAATATCCGAAATATAAATATCAGACAGAGGGTGTACTTCGAATAAAAATATTGAATTACAACACATTACAGCGATTTTGATGAGAATAAGAATAAAACTCGCACGTAATTTCCGTTTAAATTTAGGAATTATCCTTGAAAGGACTTGAAATATTGAATTAAAATAACTACGAAAAGGCTTCCGACAGCAATAATCTGTCGAAAGGATTTCCATGAAAAATTAGTTGTGATTCCAATTTGAAATGTCAAAACTTTCCGACTGGACAGATGTGAATTGCGATTAGACGATTCGAATCGATCCGAAGGCAGTTAACGATCGAAAGCTGCCTTCCGACCAATTTGAATAGTCCTGCAGAAATAAATCAGAATCAGAGACGAATCAAAATAGAGATAGAAGATAAAAATAACCTTTCCGAGCATGTCAGGTGTTAAGAAGGAACGTTCCCGCTTATATAATATGCGCTTTTGATGATCTTGTCAGTGATAGTAGAGTCGTCGGGCGGGTCGTGGCGCGAGGGCGGGCCGCGCTGGGTGTGCGTGTCGTGTCCCGAAGACAAGGCGCTGTGGGCCGGCCTGCGCGCGCGCGGCGCCGCGCTCGTCGGCTCCGAGTTCATACTGGGCGGCGCGCTGCGCCAGCAGCTGGACTTGCAGGTCAACGCCCTCAAGTGATTCTACTTTGTGTTATGAGATATGCTATGTCTACAATGAAGTGTCGACGACAGTTCATACTGGGCGGCGCGCTGCGCCAGCAGCTGGACTTGCAGGTCAACGCCCTCAAGTAATTCTACTTTGTGTTATGAGATATGCTATGTCTACAATGAAGTGTCGACGACAGTTCATACTGGGCGGCGCGCTGCGCCAGCAGCTGGACTTGCAGGTCAACGCCTTCAAGTGATTATACTTTGTGTTATGAGATATGCTATGTCCACAATGAAGTGTCGACGACAGTTCATACTGGGCGGCGCACTCCGCCAGCAGCTGGACTTGCAGGTCAACGCCCTCAAGTGATTCTACTTTGTGTTATGAGACATGCTATGTCCACAATGAAGTGTCGACGACAGTTCATACTGGGCGGTGCGCTGCGCCAGCAGCTGGACTTGCAGGTCAACGCCCTCAAGTGATTATACTTTGTGATATGAGATGTGTTGTGTCCACAATGAAGTGTCGACGACAGTTCATACTGGGCGGCGCGCTGCGCCAGCAGCTGGACTTGCAGGTCAACCCCCTCAAGTGATTCTACTTTGTGTTATGAGATATGCTATGTCCACAATGAAGTGGCGACGACAGTTCATACTGGGCGGCGCGCTGCGCCAGCAGCTGGACTTGCAGGTCAACGCCCTCAAGTGATTATACTTTGTGATATGAGATGTGTTGTGTCCACAATGAACTGTCGTCGACAGTTCATTCTGGGCGGCGCGCTGCGCCAGCAGCTGGACTTGCGGGTCAACCCCCTCAAGTGATTCTACTATGTAATATGAGATATGCGACGTCCACAATGAAGTGTCGACGACAGTTCGTACTGTGCGGTGGTTCGCCAGTGGTTGGACTTGCAGGTCAACACCTTCAAATGATTCTACTTTGGAATATGAGATATGTTGTGTCCACAATGAAGTGTCAACGACAGTTCATACTGGTCGGCGTGCTCCGGCAGAGGCTGGACTTGCAGACAACACCTCCAAGTGATTCTACTTTGTGATATGAGATATGTTGTGTCCATAATGAGGTGTCAACGACAATTCATACTGGGCGGCTTGCTCCTGCAGAGGCTGGACTTGCAGGTCAACGCCATCAAGTGATTGTACTGATTTGTACCTGATTGTGCTTTGTGATATCAGGTGAACGTTGATAGTGAAGTGTCAGCGACATTCGGTGGAATTTTTCGAAGTAGACTATCAAACGTGGTTCTTAACAAAGCCATAATGATCAGTCTCCCACATTTTTGGACTCTTCTCGAGACCATTCGGTGGGCTATTTGAACTAAATGAGTTGTTTCTTGTCGAAATTGACGACCATCAAAACTGTGGCCGAAACGATTTGAACGTGTAAAATTTAAGCTGCCTTATAATAATGTATTGGTTTGTAATGTCAAAGAATGAGATATTTTTGTAGATCTTTAAAATTAGACCACCGCGTTTATTTACAAAAAGAGCTGCTATTAAAAAAAAGGAACAAATTACTCACGAAGTGTTTAACAAACGTACCTCATAGTCTATACTTTTATGTTATTGTACCTGCATTTTTATTTAATTTTATAATTTCATAGCTTGCGCCTGCGCACATGAGATACTTGCGGTTTTTTGACCTATCGGGTATTTTTGATATATTCTGGGGCCTGATTATTGTGCTTGCGATATTATTAGTGAGAAAGACTGGCCGACGAAATGTCGCATGCCAGAATACGTCTAATGGAATGACCGTTGCACGATTGCAATACAGCTCGTGTGCGTAGGCCAATAATTTCCTTTATTAGTTTATACTTTTTAATATGTGGGTTAGAGTACAGAAAAATAATAAGGTCTACGATATTATGTGTAGGAGCTTAGACTACTTCGGACTAAGCTAGTCCAAGAAGCTAGTCTATCAGTAGAGTGGCGAGTAATTTAGTAACTAAAGTATGCCAACGCCAAAGTTTTATAGTCGAGTGCTTTGTAAATAAATGAGTCGAGTCGATTCTTTTTCCGATCCGAATTTTGTTCCATTTATTTTAGTCGAGTAGCCCCAACACGCATCCAGGCCTACTGTGGTGCGAGCACGGATATATAAACTGATATTGCAAATCGACTGAATCGGTAATTTCCGAACAAATTTGTCGATTTGAAACGTTAGTTTAAATACCCATGCGCGCACCACTGGTTCGTTGGCTAAACATATCGTCACGCATTTCCCCCGATGAGGCTGGCAGATGTGAACGAACGAACGATTATTGGCCAGTAACGAGAATGTTAGTTACTAAATTATCACCACTCGGTTTAATTACTAACGTAGTCCGAACAAGACTTTAAAGTTTCTTGGACATAAATTGTTATTTTAGTACTATAGTAATTTGTTTACTTTTGTTTAGAAATATAGATTTGCCAAAGTAGATCTGTTTAAGTATTGTTGTACGACGTTCTTGTTGTCTTTGTATGTAATAATAATAATAATAATCATAATAATAACAATATGAGTCATTTATTGAATGACGACGTATCTACATGTAAATTGTCAAAACTGGTTTTTGTGCAAATAAATGATTATCATGTATTTGGTATTTTCATGAATTAACTAACAATGTACTGTAAACTATTTCTGAAGGGACGGCATTCAAATCCACCCTAATGCAAATGTAAACAACTAATACCTCCAATAATCCAAACCATGTACAATTTGTAGGCAATTTCAGTATGAATCGAATGTACACCAATGAAAAACACAACGAGATCCGTCCTCTTCCGTGGTCTAGCCAAAACTGCCGCTTGGACGGGGCGGGCGACTCAGGCGCTACTTCTTCATTCCTTACGCTACATTCATTCATTTGTTACATTCCTTTGACAGTTCGCTCGCAAAACGTCACACAGCAGACCATAGACTGCATTCGTTTGTATGTGTTGCTAACAGTACAGGTATATGCCAGGCCAAAACTAACATGCTAATGTATGAGCTTTCAACACCCTTAGCACGCGCTCGCGACAAAATTTGTGTATTCACTTGTCATGAAGAACGTGACAAGGCTATGTGTAAACATACGTCTGTCTCGATAAAAACATTCTAAACCTTTGTCGCCTTGCGTATGCTAGGTCTGCGGGTAGAAGCGTATTCAAGCGCGTACTAATATATTTTTTGGGAAAAAAATTATATCTCCGCAAATTTGAAAAAATTCGAAAAACTGACTCGGCAAACAAAATCTGTATTATTTCCGAGCCTGCTCACAATATTTCAAGAGGTTCGGTTGAGGAATGCGACTTAGAGGAGGACAGTCGTCGGCCGCGAGGTCTACAGCTCGCAAAACCACTAGAGTTTAATTTATATTGCCCGGAAGTCGAGGGGAATTAAACGATATTAGTTAGCCAAAGGAAGCGGGTTCCGGCCCAGCCGTAGGCGTAGGGCACGCTGCTATTTGTTCATTGTGTGAATAAATAAATGTGCGTATTGAGAGAGTTACATTGTAGCAGATGACATTATCTGCTACAATGTAACTCTCTCTCTCTCTACTCAATCAAGCACATTTACCATTTCAGATAGAAGCTGTCCTTGTTCATCTTCAACTGCACAGGTTCTCGGAGATTTCTTGCGTGTCAAATCACGGACTTTCCTAATTAGGTCTCTAGTCTTGTTTTTATCTGCATGCCTCTCAAGTTCTGAGCAGATCTTATCTATAAATGTAGTTTTGTCCTTGCGACAGAGTCTCTGCACTTCCTTGCTCAGGTTTGAGTACTGCTTAACTGCAGCTCCCCTTTTACATTTTGGGACTTAATGTCATCCGACGAAGTGTGGGTGTTGTACACCTCTGCCAGACCCTCCGGGGGAAAAGCGTTACGGTATCGTTGTACTTATGTTCATAGTAAAATAAGCCTTATGTATGTAAGCTGTAAGTGCAACGCACAAAACACGAGGCCTTCCCCGTGGGCACACGGCTTAAGGTCGAAGGACTTCTGATTTTGGCCGTGTTTTGTGTGTTGCACAATTTGACGTGAGGTTCATTTTACTATGTACAATATAGTTAAATTCTACTCTACTTGCCGGCAATATGAATTGATCCTAAAAACCTGTTAATCTATGGATCGAACTATCTCTTCATCAAATTTTATTACAACTCGTTTATAGTCCAGTCAAAACAGACATAAAAAGTTACAATAATTTGAATGGAGCTGAAAATTGTTACGAATGTTCGGTGCTTCCTCGTGGTCAAACTGGATAGTCTAACTGCTTTGTCCAACAGGAAAAACAGCCTTGTGGTCAAACTGCTCGTATTCAAAATTATTTCCGAAATACTTTTTGTCATTCCGTACAGCTATGAATAAATTAGTTGTCAATTATTAAGGCAAAGTTTCCTGTTTTATTCCTTTAATGCACTTTTACATGATAAGATGGTTTTGAAATTAGTTAATCAGAAAGGAGGAACAGTGCTATTGCACGATAATATTATAAGCAAAATTATAAACTTCGAAACTATAAAAATGGAATGGAAAGTGTCGTGGCTCTTTTACTTTAGACACCAGCCTTAGAAATAAAAAAATGCATAAACATCTGCTAAACCAATGTTCAGTTAGACATTGAGTAGCCAGTAAATAGCGCTACACAAACGTGTAACTATTGTTTGAGCAATAAAGTGTGAATCGGCATAGGGTATTTACACACATGCTTAACACTTTTTTCTTTTTCGTCTGGCAACTTTTGGTAAATCCGTTTAGAAACTTTTTCGTCCAAATAGTTTTTTTATATTTATTTTTTAAGAAAGCTTCCTAATTTTTAACATTGCACGTACAATTTACGTTTTAGGAAAGGAATATTAATCAAACTATGTTGTTTTTTGAATCTCTTGTCCAAAATTCGTCGATATAAACTATTTTAGAGGAAAACATTTTCTTTTGGTATATTGGGAGGCTAACGACAAATTTCTGAACGGAACAATCAATGTCAACACTACAATGTGTCTAATGTCACACTACCAACTACAAACGTTTTTATTTTGACATTAAAGAAACATTACACAGTTTCTATCATAGTTACTGAGTCTAGATCAGCTGTTATAGTGAAATCCGCCATCTTGACCCCGTACACACCCGATAAACAAGGGTACCCGGCCGTGTAACGAATGTTTATTTTCCTTTGATTTTGTTACATCTGTACACGAACTGTACACAACGTTTAAGTCAAAAATATTTTTATTTTTCAGCTTTTGTTTTACACAATCTGTGTACAAATGTTTTAAAACTTTATTTCTAAGGCTGTTACTTTTTTACTTTTACTTTAGTAAGTAAATACTACTAGGTACGTGCACGTATTATTTTTATCAGGATTAAAGTTAAAAGCTGCTCGGCTGTCACTACACCTTTGAAATCTTTTGACTCGTTAGAGATATCTGCAGGGCTAACACGGGCAGGAGACAAATTGTCTTTCCACATTCGATCCAATATAAAATGTGTACTAGAAATTAGACTTGTGTCGCTTCTTCCTTATATTATTTCGATGCTTTCCACCATTTTATCCCGCAAAAAACAGACAAACATTTCCGTATTCTAGCTGTGTCATATCTACGTGTGGACAAAAACTGTGGCAAGATAATTTGTCTCCAACCCGTGCTAGCCCTGCTGGTCGAAAGTTTTACTTGCATTATATTCTGACAAGTACAAACGTTCTTTCCCGAGTCTGAGGTGAAAAGTGAAAGGTAGGCTCAAGTAAAAACGTCTGTGGGGCAATTGTGTCCTTCGAGAATTAATGTCAAACTCGTCACAAATAAGACAACTACCTCCATCTATTTTTTTTTTATTTATTTAATTCAATACAAGTTCTAAACAGTCTAGACACCAAAACACCATATTGTCATACAATAGTTACATGTAAGTATAAATAATTATACATTGATATCAAAATGTAATATTAAATACTTATGTAGAGTAAAAATCCTAGTAAAATAGGTTTAAGTATGCGTACGCATTATTATTTATAATGAAATTAAATTTGTCAGCAAAAATGTCAATATTTCTACACTCAACGAGCATGTCACTGAGGAAAATGCGAGCACGTACAGTCGGAGCATTGCGGATTGCAATCTAGTACATATTGTTGTTACTTATATGTTTGCAATATTGTCATATTATAATTTAATTATTTTATTAAAATATATGGTCGCTATTTCCCTGGGGCAAATGCGTCGAAAAATAGATCTCTCGAAAAAAACAAATTTATTGTTTTAGTGACTGTACCATGTGTCAAAGAAAACAATTTGACCACAAGGATTTTTTTCCTGTTGGACTAATCAGTTAGACTATCCAGTTTGACCACGAGGAAGCAAGAAATGGAACAATATTTAACAATGTATCTTTCAATGTTTCAGTCTATTTCGAGACAACATGCTGTTATAATTATTTTTAACACAGAAAACTTCACGCTCATGAATTTATACTCGGCTTACAAAACAAAGTTATCAGGAGTAATGGATTTCTTTATAGTTATAACTTGTAAATATTTTGATTACCGAAACTGCTGTGCTGTGTAAATTATATTGAGAAGTAGAGTATAAGATAAGCAAAGATCGACCCAGTCGATTTTCTGCTGCGTGACTATCAGTGCCAAGCTGATACTGAAGTGTGTGGTATTATGTATTTTAAAGATGGTTGAGAAAAACCACAACAATTTTCTACCCATGATAACCATTATTTACATCTATCTACCTTAACACTATGTATCTACCGTAACCCAATCATAACTGTATCACAACGTCATAACGGTTTTTTAATTCATATATTTTCAGCGTACATTACAGCCTTACATACCACAGCCTATCCACAACGGTGATACCATCCAGTTTGAGGATATATACCGTATTATCCAACTGCTAAAAGAAGAGATAGATCTGCCAATGACGCAAGCAATAGATGCACTGAACACGCTGGTCCCAACGAAGCATGTATCAAGGATAAATGCTATGAGAACTGTACCTAAGTTACCGGATGTTCGTGACAAGGTTAGTTACTTTGATAGTAGTAAAATAAGTAGTTAAAAGAAGTAAAGTTGAAAACAAGCATTTTGTAAAAAGTCGATATTGCATACAGCTGGACAAATTCACATCCTCATCATTACCAATTCATATTTTTTGTTTGTATATATGTGTGTAAATGATTCATAAATAAAATAAATATTGCACTACCACATTATATTATGAATGTAAAAGTTTGTAAGTATGTGTACATGTCTGTTATTTCTTCGTGCTGAAACAGTTCCACCTGATTTGTGAATAAGGCTACTTCAAAACCTAGTAAGAATAACCATTCTTGCAGAATAGGGGGTGCATTTGCAGGCTATTACTATTTTTATTACTGTTGGGTTGGCTCGGGTAGGTGCTGGTAGCACCAACCTACCAGCACAATACACCCCGTATTGTGCAGTTCCCCCTACCAGCACCTACCCGAGCCAACCCAATTTCTTGAATTACCGGAGTGAGGCTATGGGGTGCCGACATAGTTGCTCCAGTGATGTAGTACTTAATTCAACCATAAAGTCTGATGTATTGCAGACTTTGTAATATTCTACTAATTACAACCTAATATTTCAGGATGATTCGTTCATTGTTCCATCACAGCTAAAAGGTGCCCAGTACCCAAGCCCCAAAACATATTATAACTTTATAAAACCCGGCAAAACAATATCCACACAATGTATTGAGCCCAACAAAATTGATAACATTTACTGGAATTCGTCCAAAAAGTCAACTTCATTGAACCTTGAAGGTTCTAACGAAAGCCACAATGACTCAATACCAGCTGTGAAGTTAGAAAATAAAATCTCAGATGATACTCACGAATTAGAAATACAGATGTTTCCAGGACCCAAGTTGGATGAAGATGCAGGTTCCATCTACTCGGCTGACACACAATTACCTAATTTCGATAGTCCGGCTTTCATCCAGACAGTAAACACTCAAATGCCGGCTGCCACGACTTCCCCTTCTATACATAGTTTGAACACACAACTACCCTGTGGGAGAGTCCCGCCAATACACAGTGTTAATCCTCAACTGCCTGAGGCCTTAGGGTCGCTATCTATTCATACTGTAGAAACACAATTACCTGGCGATAATTTACCTGCAGTTTGCAAAATAAACGAACAGCAAGACATGCAGTTTGATCTTGGTGAAAGTGATGGTAGTATTAGCAAAGCTAAAACACAAATGCATCTTGCAGGAAAAAAATATGTTCCTAGAAATGATTCTCCTGCAAGTATAAAATCAAACAAACACGATAAATTAAATAACGAGATTTTATTTGATGTGGTAGAACAGCCATGCATCGGAATTGAATCTCAAGCGATATTGACTGAAGATATCAAGCTACCAATTAAGGGGATCGTTGAATCGAACTTTGAACCTATTTCTCAAATAGTAAAGTCAAAATCTGCCAACAGGAATATGCGAATTAAATCTGATGATTCCACTGGTTGTACGGATGATGATATTATAGCGTATCAAAAGATTCTTAACAATAAAGTTGATGACGACGATGATATGATTGAATTACAAACAGAGCCATCGAAAATTGATGTACAAACAGGTGATCATTTTGAAGATATGGCCACGCAAGTGATTGTAAACAAGGAATCATCGCCAGTCGTTACTAATGACATAGACTTCGAAGATATTCCGACTCAAGTTCTTGATATTGATGTTACTAAAAAAGATGCAATTATAGAACAAGGCTGCACAAATATTGATCTTGATTTCGAAGACTTACCAACGCAAGTATTAGACGACGTTTTCCTAATTACGAAACAACCATTACACATTAAACAGATAGTTATGAAAGAAAGAAAAAGCCCTTTCAAGATCCCATCAAACACTTCGTTAAAAGCTAAAAAGAAAGAAGACTTGAGAACCCGTAAAATCAGACCGATTCCATTTATTACTCAAATTATTAAAAATAATGAAGATAGTAATTATTTTCAAGCTACACAAGATATTTACGAAGACCTATGCACTCAAAGATTATTAGATTATAAACAAACAAAACCTATAAATAAAGCCGGTATTGATCAAGAAAAATCATTTCATAAGTCGATATCGGACAAACCATTCGTCGCTGTTGATGCCGAAAAAAAGCCTGAAAATATAGTTACAAATCAAGAAACCTTAGAAATGATCGATTTTGATAACCAAGTGACTCAAGTAAAGAAAGGACCCAGTAATGGTTCGAATACGTCTCATACTTCAGATATGGAAAACACACCAAAGAAACAGGGACCGCTTAAATTTATGAAAATAGATTTGCCATGGTTTATTTCTAATGTTAAATCACAGGATAAACAAAACAAAATACTAAATAATAAAAACCAAACCGAAACACACGAAACTACACATTCACCAGTCGAAACTAAAAGCAGCACAATCACTAGAAACAGTGAAACCGCAAAAACTAAAGAGAAAACTCCAGACAAAGACACCCAAACAGAGGAACTGAAATGTAAATATACTCGTAAAGCAACAAAAACAGATCTTGAAAAAGAAAACACGGAAGATCCGTCACCAGAAAAAGAAATAGAAGGTTCGAACTCGGTATTAAAGAAGAGTGTCTCTGAAGTTAGTGCGATGTATAATACGTCAAGTTCTAATTTGGACAATCACAAAAGCCTGTCATCGGGTGACAGCCAGGCTCCTAGCGCTAAACGCACAAAGTCTGCGGCTAACAACAGTACATACAGGTTAACAGCAACTCCAGCAACGAACACTCAATACGTGCTGTTCACGGCGTTCCCGTTTGAAAGAGTCAAGAACCAATTGGAAAGTTTGGGTAACAATTTGTTTTTCTACCTTTGGTAAATTAGATTGAAAAGGGTGTTTGAAGACTACCTGAAGTTATTAATTATGGACACTTGGAATGAATATAACGATCGCCAAAGTCCTTGCTTAACTAGTTAATCTACTCCTAGCGAAATATTCGCTCAGCGGGCACATAAAATTGTCTCAGTAATAATCATAAAACAGTCTCAGGTAATGGCATAAGGTTCGTGTAAGAAAATATATGTAGCTAAGAGTAGTTTAAACTAGTTAAGCAAGGACTTAGGAGTTTAGGAGGACCTTATATTCAGTGCGGGTGGCCATTATACTTACACTTGTGGAGGCAAATTCTTGTTGCAAATTCACCAAAGTGGTAAGACGAGACATAATGGCGAGACTTCACTTGTTTGAAACAGCAGGTTATTTTACAATCCTCATCAATATTATAAATACGAAAGTGTGTTTATTCAGTTCTTTGTGTTATTGCGGTTGCACACGTTAACTACTCAACCGATCAACACCAAGCATACACGTTGTCAGGGGTACAGAAAAGGTAAAAGGACTTACTCTTAAGACGAGTACATTATTTTTTTTTACATGTTATGTTGTTACCTTTTATAACATAACCTATTGTCACGCGTTTCCCCCGAACGCGCTGGCAGAGGTGTACAACACCGACACTTTGTCGGACGATATTCGGTCCCAAAAGTGAACGGAAGCAAACCTGCTGCCATACACCGACCTTTCATCCCCCAAAAATTAACGGCTCTTGTGGGACCGCGGCTCACAGCTAGTGAAAGTACAATTTATTTCATTAAACTTACTCATAATATAAGCGATGATAGCTTAGTTGGAGAAGGCCTGCCTCTCAAGCTAGAAGAAACGGGTTCGATCCCAGACGACACACACTAATTTATTCATTGTGTGAACATACATATGTGCGTATTGTGTGTCATCTGCTATATGACTGGAGCCCGGTGTATGGGCACCACACGCTCGCCCACTGTCACATTTGGGACTGAATATCGTCCAGCGAAGTGTTGTATTACACCTCTGCCAATCCTTTCGGGGGATAGGCGCGACGATATGTATATATCTTCTAATATTTAAAAATTAATCTCTGAATGTGTTGATAAGCGCAAATCTCCAGAACAGCTGAACTGATTTCGCTAATTATTCTTTAAAATATTCCTTTAAGTACGAGGATGGTTTTCACGCAAAGAAAAATTTAAAAAATGCCTGAAAAAAATATTAAAGAATCGACTGTTAGGCGGCGCGAAGTTCGCAGGGTCAGCTAGTGTATAATATATCTATTCGTTTATTTGTATAATCTTCAGGTGCGGTGGTGGTAACAGATGTGATGAAAAGCACCGTAATTTTAACGATTAGGATAAAGCGTACCTTCAAGTTGCTCTGCGCAGTGGGACTGGGCAAGCCGATCGTGGGCCCCGACTGGGTGCAGGCTTGCCTTGATAACAAACAGATTGTTGGTATGTTTTTCTTTGTTATTTTTTCCATATTCTAACAACCTCTAACTTGACTTTTTTTTAAAATAAACTAGCGACCGCCTTGGCGTCGCACGTGTGTTATGTAGAAAAAAATAGGGTTTGTTATTAATATTTTAGTACAGTATAGGTATAAACCTTTCGTGAATAATGATCTAACTGATGGTGGAAACCACATCAAAATCCGTTGAGTGGTATAGGGATAGTTAGCTGATATAAAGACAGAAAAACAGACTTTGTTTTATACTATGTAGAGAAGAGACGATGTTTGACATACTCTTACGGTGAAAGAAAACATCTTGACGAAACCGACATGTCCTAGAATCAATAATTCGTAACCAAGTGACATCTACCAACCCGCACCGAGCCAGCTTGGTGGAAAACGGATCCATCACCTTCGATTGAGGGTAGACCGGTGTCCCAACAGTTTTGACGTGATAAAAAAAAATCGGGACATTTTACCCAAGTTAAGCTTGTAATATTGCAGCTAGAGCTTGATATAAATACATATACGTTTTTTGTAATATATAGTTAAATAGATATTAACACCAAGACATAGAACGAACACAAATGTTTATCACAATATGTTTAAAATCTGAGCCTACAATTAATAAAATAATAATACAACGAAAAAAAAAAAAATACAATGAAACAATTATACAATAAAAAACCCTTAATCCTCGAGCACTTCGTGGACACGTGTTTCGCCTCTGCACGAGGCATCCTCAGGATGTTGACTCTCTGAGCGCGTGGATGCCCCTCGGTTATACTTTTTTTATCATATTTAATTTTTGATCAAATTTTGGTGTAAATGTCAATTAGTGTTAAATTAGCTTCAAATATCAAATTGTACAAAATTTAAATTAGCTTCAAATATCAAACTGTGCAAAGTTTTCTAGTAAATTTTATAAAATTAGTTAAAAAATATTCCAAATAAAAATAAAAATCACTCAGGTTAACTTAATAGTAATTGGAACCCCATATTACTTGTCGCACTTAATGCGACATTAAAGCTGAAATACACTAGAGATTGATTAAATTAGATTTGAAGATGAACTTCTGCAAAGTAACGTCTGATTCAATTAACTACATGAATGTTTGTCCATCGAACCCACGCCCCAATTTCAAAAATCAGGTTTACTACCAACTGAGCCACCGAGGCAGTCAAACGTGTAAGACTAAAGACTTATTTGTGCAATTTCCCAGATCCCTGGCTATACCTCATTAAGGACAAGGTAGCGGAGAAGCGGTTGTTCTTCAATCTGGAGCGCACCCTGAAAGGAAAGCGCAATTATCTGAAAGGATACAATGTGTCTTCGACGCCCAGCATCCTGCTGCAAGCTCATAAGATGAAACGTGAGTTCACCTTGCTAGTCAGCTGGGCTCAGTAGGCGTGTTAAACACAGATTTAAATTATGGACTAACTGTGCGTTAGCGAACGAAGCGTCTATGCTTCAACTTTGGCAAAAATACTTTCGTATCTCGAAGGCTGTCTTCCTCTGCAGGTCGCGTTTTGGAAAAATTCGACAAAAAAAGTGTAAGTATTTAGATATTGAGCCTGCTTAAAAAAAACACGAGAATCTGTTGAGAAATATGTAGAAGAGGACAGCCAGACAGATGCCGGCCGCGAGGTTTTCACCTCACTGAATCATTAGTATTTTATTTTATTTTATTTTATTTGTTAAACAAAATCCACAGCCCTTAGTTAAATACAATAATTCTTAAAAATATGACTTAAGGCCAATTACGGATTTACATTATTTAAGTTTTTGGTAAAACAAACAGTCGCTCATGTGAATAAAAATAACATGACATAATTATTTAAGTGTGTGTGTGTGTGTGTGTGTGTATGTGTGTGTGTGCGCCTTATTGTATGTGTATGAGTATTGGACAGATATAAAATAAAATAAATAAATAAATGTATAATTTCTACGATATTGCTGAATGAAATTAATGCTGAATAAATTTCTACGATATTTTATAGTTAAACCATAGTTAATAATGGCTCCCTCTGTTTCTAATACATAGACGCAGTCTTCCAGTTTCTATCAAATTGTATTACCTGGAAGATTATTTGTAAAGCCATTTTGTTCGTAAACCCTATGATCGATGTTAAGTTTTAATACCTCATTAAAAAGCTAAATGTCTGTAGTCGTTTTTAATAACATTTACGCCAAGTGTGTTGGCGTTTTTTTTGTGAACTGCAATCAAAGAGAACCAATTAGTTTTTTTTTTTTTTGATGTGTCAGCTTGGTATTATCTGTTGAGGATACCTAGTGCTAGAAACACGCACACACATACAATAGTTATTTATAATGCTAGGCAGCAAAGTTGTTTTTTGGCGCGAGTATTTGTATTGAATCCTGAGCAAGAGCAGGATTCTAGGATGGGAGCACTAGCGAAGCGAGTGATTCAAATAATCCTATTAGTAAGAGAATCAGTAGCAATAGAATCCTGAGCTCAAAGGTTTTAAAAGTAGGTACGAGACGCCGAATAACTTTGCTGTCGAGCGAAACACACAACTTTTCACCTCACTACAGCGAACTATTTCCTAAACCTTCTAATGCGATTTCCAACAAGGTTGTGTTAAACGTTTAACGCTCCTGGGGAGGGGGAATAGAAAGAGATAGAGTGAGAGTGAATGCGTGGCACTCGAACGCTTGCGCGTAGTAAAAAAAATACACAAAAGTTTCATTGTTTCCGCACGGAGGGACTCCACGCACAATTTTTATGCAGTCGTGCTGGCCATAGCGATTATTCTAAGGTCGAATTTCAAAAACTCCTTCCACGCTAGCAGATAAAATGCACTTTTGCACTCAAATCAGTTTCCGAGGGACGGATTGGTTTCCGATGGAATTATAATTTGGTATTCACAACTTCAATCGGAAATAACTTCAGCAATCGTCGGGACTTTCCGACTGGTAGGTCATAGATTGTAGACCATTCATAAATGTATATAGGGGAAGCTTGATAATGGTAGAATTAAAACCCGCGTGGTAGAAATGTATAACAATGAAAATTGTGTTGATATGTTATTGAATTTAAAAATATATGACATTTTTACAGTAAGCTATAAAATTCAATAATGTACTATTGTGTAGTGCGCATAAATAACACTTTTAAAATTATAATGCTTAGTTTGTAACCATAACATACTTCGTAAACACACAATTTTGTTTTTTTTTTTTTTTTTTTTTTTTTATGTAAAATAGGTCGGCGTTTGACCACCAACTCGCCTGATGTTAAGCGACGTTGTGGTCTAAGATGGAGCACGACGACCTATAGGGTACTTATTCACTCTAGCATTGAAGTTTTGTAAAGTGAAGAAGTACAAAGACGGCAGTTGAGTGAGGAGCTACAAGCGCGCTACTGCTCAGACCCGTCTTCAGAACGGAACATTTGTGCCATAATGTTGTTGATTCCATGTCGGATTTGCATCAATTGTCAGATAAAACATTTTTATTGTCCCGTAGGGCATGCTAAAGCTAACATGGGCATAACGCTTAGTCATCCGTATGATATCCAAACATTATAGTTGTTAAATCTATGATGAAGATAATAGAGTAGAGGGTGATGATAGATGAGATGAATCTTCCCATTTCAGTAAAGCCGTAAATACTTTACTGAAACTGAGTCTAATTTTGTAGAGAATACGAACATTGTCTTCCATAGGTAGTTGCCCTATTGATAGGTAGTTGAACTTGAAAATAGGTTATCCTATCGATATCGATCGCTATTGATAGTATCGAAACTTTGAAAACATAATGGAAATTCAATCGAATTTTCGATATTAAAGACCAAAGGTATACTTCGAATGAAAATATCGAATTACAACACATTACGCAAACGTTACAGCGATTTTGATGAGAATAAGGATAAAACTCGCTCGTAATTTACGTTTTACTTTTGGAATTATCCTTGAATGGCTTGAAATATTAAATTAAAATAACTACGAAAAGGCTACCGACAGCAATTATCTGTCGGAAGGATATCCATGAAAAGTCAGCTCAATCCTTTTCAGTCGGGCTTTCGTTCGGGGCACAGCACGGTTACAGCACTGGTCAAAATCACTGACTATATTCGTCTAGAGATGGACACAGCGGTCACTTAACTGTTCTGACACTTTTGGACTTTAGCAATGCTTTTAACTCTGTTGACTTTGACATTCTCCGAGCTGTTCTTCGCTCCATTAACATATCAGCAACGGTAATTGACTGGTTTCATAGTTACCTGTGCGGTCGGCGGCAGAGAGTTCGCTTTGAAGGTTCCTTTTCTTCTTGGTGTGACACATCTGCTGGTGTACCTCAAGGTGGCGTCTTATCTCCACTGCTATTCGCAATCTTTATAAATTCTATCTCTGACAATCTCGTTTCTGCTTACCACCTCTACGCAGACCTTTTGCAGCTATATTGCCAGGCTCCCTTGGGTTGTTTGGCCAAAGCAGTGTAAGAAATGAACCGGGACCTGCGTAACATCTCTTAGTGGAGTAAATCTTACGGCCTTTGAAAACCCAGGTAATTATTATGGGAAGTTCTCGTCAAATATGCCAAACAAATCGGGACTCCCTTCCGCAAGTGGTTTTTAACGGAGTTGAAATCCTTTAAAGTGACACTGTCAAGAATCTGGGCATAACATTCGATCGATGTTTTACTTGGGGTCCCCAGATTACAGAAACTAGCTGAAAGATTTTTGCCTCTGCGGGATCTTTGCGTAGATTACGTAATTTTCTTCCGATTACCACTAAAATTGCGTTAGCACAATCCCTCTTACTCCCTATCCTTGACTACGGTGATGTCTGCTATTTTGATCTCACACAGGACCAGTTCAACAAACTTGAACGCCTTCAAAACCTCTGCATTAGGTTCATATTTGGCTTGCGCAAGTATGACCATGTTTCCGAGTTTCGAGCTAAACTCAAGTGGCTACCCATTCGTCGTTGGCGTGATGTTCATATTGTGTGTCATCTCTACAATGTGCTATTTTACCCTTCCTCCCCCATTACCTCCAGGAACGTTTCAAGTACCTCAACAGCACTCACCCTTTTTCCTTAAAATCAGCAGAGAATCTTAAGTTAACCATTCCTTCACACAGAACCAAGTTTTATTTTTTTACAATTGAAGCAGTTATTTTGTGAAATGACCTACCTTATCGTCTTCAATTTCGCCTTATACGCCAGTTTTACGCTATTTTTTTTAAAACTGACGAAGAAGGCGATATTGAAGACGATCATGACATCGACTGGGCGAGTAGTGACGAAGAAAATGAAAATATCGACAACGAAAAAATATATTTTTTACATGTCATAATGATTTTTTGTATTTTATAATTACAATTTTTTACTTTATATAACATGGCTCTAAACGTAATAAAATATTTTTTTTTTATTGGATATCTTTAAAGATCGCAATCGACTAAGCGTTCGCTCTCGCACCTAGAGCGGAATTTCAATGTGTCTGGCAAGGTGTAAAAACCATTAAAACTGTCCGGCTTTTGAGGTAACATTTCTTTATAGGTCCCCAAGTAACATATATATCGGAGAAAGTAGGAAAAGGAGCCGTGTTATCACATCCCACTTCTGATGTCGGAGAAAGGAGGAAAGGCCGCCGCGCTGTGTGTGACCTTCCACTTTTGATGACGGGGAAAATCTAGTAGGCCGAGGTGTTGTATCTGATTAGCGATCCGTGAACTCGCTATCACGGGCATCTATGGTCGGCGTCAAACTTCAGGAACGTTGAAATAAGGGGACAGCAGTGTAGACTTTTCACTATTTTAATTATACAGTCACTTAGACTACTTATTTAGTGAATTATCACAAAGATAATTAGCGATATAGAGTAATGGGTTTACGAATGACCATTGCGAGCGACCGCTTTCAGCCCAGTCCTGTCAACCACTCACTGACAGACATTACGTTCGCCCGAAATCCCAAACGCAACTCCATTCGGTGTTAACCGCTTTAAATTACCATAAACAAATCGATTCATCGTCAAAAATAACAGAACAATAATACCATCGATTAACAACTCTCAAAATAAACTGATTTTCTTTTATCCAATGATATCTCGCGCCGTCATAAACAAAATTTAGCGTTTATACTGTAACGAAAGTATAATTATAGTTTATTAAAATTTAGGGGTGTCTGGCAGGGGGTAGAAACTGTCATAAGTGTCTGGCAATGAATGACGAGATTTCTAAAGTTATCCCTAATAAAATATAAAACAATTGAGCTTTATACTTTAACGAATTTAAGGTACTACTTTATACACCTTTACTACCTGTTACCTGCCCAAGTAACCACTACCTAAACTCTTTAGTCCCTGGTCGTTCTTACCTGTGTAGGGGACACGCATAGAAGAACTTTCAGCTTTTATTAAATAACGAAGGTCTGGCCGTCGTGGGCTCTTAGGCTATAAAGGAACGTTCCCGCTTATATAATATGCGCTTTTAATGATCTCGTTAGTAATAGTGGAGTCGTCGGGCGGGTCGTGGCGCGAGGGCGGGCCGCGCTGGGTGTGCGTGTCGTGTCCCGAAGACAAGGCGCTGTGGGCCGGCCTGCGCGCGCGCGGCGCCGCGCTCGTCGGCTCCGAGTTCATACTGGGCGGCGCGCTGCGCCAGCAGCTGGACTTGCAGGTCAACGCTCTCAAGTGATTCTACTTTGTGTTATGAGACATGCTATGTCCACAATGAAGTGTCGACGACAGTTCATACAGGGCGGCGCGCTGCGCCAGCAGCTGGACTTGCAGGTCAACGCCCTCAAGTGATTCTACTTTGTGTTATGAGACATGCTATGTCCACAATGAAGTGTCGACGACAGTTCATACTGGGCGGCGCGCTGCGCCAGCAGCTGGACTTGAAGGTCAACGCCCTCAAGTGATTCTACTTTGTGTTATGAGAAATGCTATGTCCACAATGAAGTGTCGACGACAGTTCATACTGGGCGGCGCGCTGCGCCAACAGCTGGACTTGCAGGTCAACACCTTAAAATGATTCTACTTTGTAATATGAGATATGTTGAGTCAACCACGAAGTGTCAACGACAGTTCATACTGGTCGGCGTGCTCCTGCAGAGGCTCCCTCCGGAGGAAAAGCGTTACGGTACTGTAGTATGTTCATAGTTAAATAAGCCTTATTACAGCTGTGTGTGCAACGCACAAAGTATGGGGCCTTCCCCATGGGCACACGGCTTAAGGTCGAAGGCCTTCTGAATTTGACCGTGTTTTGTGTGTTGCACAAATTGACGTGAGGTTCATTTTACTATGTACAATATCCTAAAAGCCTGTTAATCTAGGGATCGAACTATTCATTCATCAAATTTTATTACAATTTGTTTGTAGTCCAGTCAAAATAGACATAAAAAGTTACAATAATTTGAATAGAGCTAAAAATTGTTACGAATATTCGGTGCTTCCTCGTAGTCAAACTGGATAGTTTAACTGATTTGTCTAACAAGAAAAAGATCCTTGTGGTCAAACTGTTCGTATTCAAAATTATTTCCGAAGTACTTTGTGCCATTCCGTACAGTTATGAATAAATTAGTTGTCAATTTTTATGGCACAGTTTGCTCTTTTATTCGTATAATGCACTTTTACATGATAAAATGGTTTTGAAATTAGTTATTAACAAAGGGGGAACAGTGCTATTGAACGATAATATTATTAACTAAGAAGAAACTAAGTAATAAAAGTGGAGTGGAAAGTGTCGTGACACTTTTACTTTAGACGGAAGTAAATAATGTGTGCACGTATTATTTTTATCCATTTTTATCAGGATTAAAGTTAAAAGCTGCTCGGCTGTCACTACGACTTTGATATCTTTTGAGGCTAGGCTAGCACGGGCAGGAGACAAATTGTTTTTCCACCTTTGATCCAATTTAAAGTGTGTACTAGAAATTAGACTTGTGCCGCTTCTTCCTTATATTATTTCGATGCTTTCCACCATTTTATCCCGCAAAAAAGAGAAACATTTCCGTATTCTAGCTGTGTCACATCTACGTGTGGACAAAAACTGTGGAAAGATAATTTGTCTCCAGCCCGTGCTAGCCCTGCTGGTCGAAAGTTTTACTTGCATTATATTCTGACAAGTACAAACGTTCTTACCCTAGTCTGAGGTGAAAAGTGAAAAGCATGGTAGGCTCAACTGGTAAAAACGTCTGTGGGGCAATTGTGTCCTTCGAGAATTAATGCCAAACTCGTCAGAAATTACAGATTATTGTAACTAAAGATAGATAAAAGATGTAGGTGGCGTCACACAATGCAACAGGAGCTAGGCAATCCGCCATATTAGTAGCCGACTTTTAAAATTTTTGTAAAATATTTACCCACCTACTTGATACTGGTTAAATACAAATATTTTAGATACAGATGTGTGAAGCCAAACACGGGAAAAGAAACACACAACCCTCTTTTTTTGACTTCGCCGCTGTCTGGTAAATAGTAAAAAAAAAGATATTCAGCAAATATGTTTTTTTTTTAAAAAAGGAGAAAGGTCCATAAATTAATTCGATTGTTAGCGGAATGTGGGTTCAAGTGGCATAGAAAAATGTTATTATTTTGGAATCCACTTGTATCCTATTTTGGAATCCTCCATGGACACTGGAAAGAAGTGTCCATGGATCCACCACCGGTGGATTCAAGAGCAAAAAGAAGTATCCATGGATCCACCGGTGGATTCAAGAGGCGAAAAAAGTATCCGTGGATCCACATGTGGAGGCTAGCTGTAGATCCAAGTGGAAGGAGGGAGTTAGACTATCAAGTTTGACCATGAGGAAGCAAGAAATGAAACAATATTTAACAGTTTATCTTTCAAATCTATCAATGTTTTGTAAACTATTTCTGAAGGGACGGTATTCAAAACCACCTTAATGTACATAAATGTAAACAACTAATACTTCTAATAATCCAAACCATGTACAATTTGTAGGCAATTTCAGTATGAATCGAATGGACACCAATGAAAAACACAACGAGACCCGTCCTCTTCCGTGGTCCAGCCAAAAGTGCCGGTTGGGCGGAGCGGGCGACTCAGGCGCTATTCCTTCATTCCTTACGCTACATTCACTCATTCGTTCATTCATTCGCTACATTCCTTTGACAGTTCGCTCGCAAAACGTCACACAGCAGACCATAGACTGTATTCTTTTGTATGTGTTGCTAACACGGCCCTCCTGCGCCGTGCATGCCCTCAGGCACGCTTCTTATATTGGTTCCAACTCTGCACATGAATTACGTATCTGTCAACACACACATGATTTTAAAGGCTGTTAAAATCTTTAAGCTAGGCCTATCATGACTCATGATGTCGTAAATAGATAGAACTTCAGTTGCAACCTTTTCATTATTTGATTCCTTTACACTTGGGAATTTCTACCACTTTGTAACTAGTTACGAGATTCATTAACTTCATCATTAATCATAACACCGAAAAAAAGGTCTTTTAGGTTTCTCAATAGTTCTGCAATGTATCTTTTTTTTTATTACAGTACTGACCATCTAAACCAAAGCTGATATATTTAGGCTTAGAAATTCCCTATACGACTGCTATTTTAGCTCACTCCCTTAATCCGAAGTAGTGCCTGGTCCAGATCATTCCTTTAGTCTTAGGAAATCACTGCTTCAGCTCACTACCACTATTCTGGCGAGTGCCTATAGCAACCTTTCAGGTCATCTATCAGCTACTAATTCACTTACTGTTCAGCTATTTAAGCTCACTCCCTTAATCCGAAGTAGTGCCTGGTCCAGATCATTCCTTTAGTCTTAGGAAGTCACTGCTTCAACTCACTACTTCTATTCTGGCGAGTGCCTATAGCCGTCTTTCAGGTCATCTACATACATTTAGTCACAGACCTAAGATTTTTTTTGCTATTTAGTCACGCCCGTTTCCCATAGGGGTAGGCAGATATCACTTCTCTCCACTTGCTACGATCCTGGCATACATCTTTCGCTTCTTCTACTTCCATGAGTCTTTTCATACACGCTCGTCGTTTTTATCTAGTACTGCTAATCTAATGAAGTTAGTTGCCAGACATAAAAACATTACACGATTTGCTAAAAATAATTCCGGTATCTTTTGCCTTGATACCTTTATCGATGTATTTCTATTTCTTTTATGGCGCGAGAAAACTACATCTCACTTCTGATGTAAACTATTTCTGAAGGGACGGCATTCAAAACCACCTTAATGTAAATGTAAACAACTAATACCTCCATTAATCCAAACCATGTACAATTTGTAGGCAATTTCAGTATGAATCGAATGGACACCAATGAAAAACACAACGAGACCCGTCCTCTACCGTGGTCCAGCCAAAACAAAAGTGCCGGTTGGGCGGGGCGGGTGACTCAGGCGCTACTCCTTCATTCCTTACGCTACATTCACTCATTCGTTCATTCATTCGCTACATTCCTTTGACAGTTCGCTCGCAAAACGTCACACAGCAGACCATAGACTGTATTCTTTTGTATGTGTTGCTAACAGTTTCAGTCCATTTCGAGACAACATGCTGTTATAAATATTTTAAACACAGAAAACTTCACGCTCATGGATTTGGACTCAGCTTACAAAACAAAGTTACCAGGAGTAATGGATTTCTTTATAGTTATAACTTGTATATATTTTGATTACCGAAACTGCTGTGCTGTGTAAATTATATTGAGAAGTAGAGTATAAGATAAGCAAAGTTCGACCCAGTCGATCTTTTGTTGCGTGACCGTCAGTGCCAAGCTGATACTGAAGTGTGTGGTTAAAAATATAATTATATAAAAGATGGTTGAGAAAACCACAAAACCAACTCACAGCACACAACAACTTTCTACCCATGATAACCATTAATTACATCTATCTTAACACTATGTACCTACCGTAACCCAATCATAATTGTATCACAACGTCATAACGGTTTTTTAATTCATAAATTTTCAGCATACATTACAGCCTTACATAACACAGCCTCTCCACAACGGTGATACCATCCAGTTTGGGGATACATTCAGTATTTTCCGACTGCCAATGACGCAAGCAATAGATGTACTGGACACGCCGGTCCCAACAACGCATGTATCAAGGATAAATGCTATGAGGACTGTACCTAAGTCACCGGATGTTCGTGACAAGGTTAGTTATTTTGATAGTAGTAAAATAAGTAGTTACTTAAAAAGTAGTAAAGTCGAAAACAAGCATTTTGTAAAAAGTCGACATTGCATACAGCTGGACAAATTCACATCCTCATCATTACCAATTCATATTTTTTGTATCTGTTGTTTGTATTTATGTGTGTAAATGATTCATAAATAAAATAAATATTGCACTACCACATTTTATTATGAATGTGAAAGTTTGTAAGTATGTATACATCTTTGTTACTTCTTGGCGCTGAAACAGTTTCACCTGATTTGTGAATAAGGCTACTTCAAAACCTAGTAAGAATAACCATTCTTGCAGAATAGGGGGTGCATTTGCAGGAAGTAGTTAATTATTGTTATTCGAAATGGGGGCGATAAGTCCTGCACTGACGTCCCGCTTGGGGTGTATTGTGCATTTCCCCCTGCCAGCACCTAAACGAGCCAACCCAACTTCTTGAATTACCGGAGTGAGGCTGTGGGGCGCCGACATAGTTGCTCTAGTGGTGTAGTAGTTAATTCAACCATAAAGTCTGATGTATATTCTGTACTTAGACTTTGTAATATTCTACTAATTACAACCTAATATTTCAGGATGATTCGTTCATTGTTCAGTACCCAAGCCCCAAGACATATAACTTTATAAAACCCGGCAAAACAATATCCACACAATGTATTGGGCCCAACAAAATTGATAACATTTACTGGAATTCGTCCAAAAAGTCAACTTCATTGAACCTTGAAGGTTCTAACCAAAGCCACAATGACTCAATACCAGCTGTGAAGTTAGAAAATAAAATTTCAGATGATATTCACGAATTAGAAACAGAGATGTTTCCAGGACCATTCGATGAAGATGCAGATTCCATCTACTCGGCCGACACACAATTACCTAATTTCGATAGTCCGGCTTCCATCCATACTGTAAACACTCAAATGCCGGCTGCCACGACTTCCCCTTCCATACATAGTTTGAACACACAACTACCATGTGGGAGAAGCCCGCCAATACATAGTGTAAATCCTCAACTGCCTGATGCTTTAGGGTCGCTATCTATTCATATTGTAGATAGACAGACACAACTACCAGGCGATGATTTACCTGAAGTTTGCAAAATAAACGAACAGCAAGACATGCCATTTGATCTTCATGTCGACGAAAGTGATGGTAGTATTAGCAATGCTGAAACACAATTGCATCCTGCAGGAAAAGAAAATGTTCCTCGAAATTCTAGCAATAATGATTCTCCTGCAAGTATAAAATCAAACAAACACGATAAATCAAATGTCGAGATTTTATTTGATGTGGTAGAACAGCCATGCATTGGAATTGAATCTCAAGCGATATTGACTGAAGATATCGAGCTACCAATTAATGGATTCGTTAAATCTGACTTTGAACCTCTTTCTCAAATAGTAAAGTCCAAATCTGCCGAGAGAAATTTGAGGATTAAATCTGATGATAAAGATCCTGACAGATCTGATGAACTTTTATCCCAAATTGTGAAATGCAAATCAGCCAAGAGGAATATGAGAATTAAATCTGATGATTCCACTGGTTGTAATATTATGGCGTCTCAAAAGATTTTTGACAATAAAGTTGATGACGACGATGCAACTGATTGTGAAGAAGATGATATGATTGAATTACAAACAGAGACATCGAAAATTGATGTACAAACAGCTCATAATTTTGAAGATATGGCTATACAAGTGATTGTAAGCAAGGAGTCATCGCAAGTCATTACTAATGAGGCATACTTCGCAGATATGCCGATATCGGACAAACCATTCGTCGCTGTTGATGCCGAAAAAAAGTCGGAAAATATAGTTACAAATCAAGGAACCTTAGAAATGATCGATTTGTATAACCAAGTGACTCAAGTAGCGAACGTGCCTAGTAATGGTTCTAATTCGTCTTATACGTCAGATCTGGAAGACATACCAAAGAAACAGGGACCGTTTAAATTTCTAGAAATAGATTTGCCAAACAGTCAAGAAATTAAAGACAGTGTTTCTCTAAGTTTAAGAGCGGTCGTCACTGAATCGTCGAGTGAGTCAGAACCAGAAAATTTCGAGGATCAGTACACACCTATTGTATTCCGTAAGAAAAGGAAGCAAAAACCTGTTGTTAAATTGGATCTCATAAGAAAACTTGATCTTGATACCCTACCTACGATAGTCATAACAAGGGTTAGAAAGCCAACAGAAAAGTTAAGAGACGAACAGAACAAAAAAATAATGTCCGATATATTAAAGTCTAAGTACATGACGGAACAAGATTGTGAAATCGATAAAGAAATAATCGCTGAAAACATTTCAAGGTTAAAGATTAAAAATAGTAAATCAAAAAAAGCTAAAAGTAATCCATCCAATAAAAAAAATACAGTACTTGAAAACAAAGAAATGAGTGCTGCTGAAACTGTAAAAATGCATGGTTGTAGGAAGAAAGTCGAAGATATCGTTTTAAAATCAGACGCTGTGATTAAAAAAGGAAAAAAAACGGTCCAGGAATTACAGATTAATAAGAAACGAAAACAAAAACCAAGAAATACCAAAAAAGATCTTGATTCTGAAAGCCAATTATTAATTACCGACATAACTAAAAACCAATCTGTTTCTAAAGCTAAATCACAGGCCAAACAAGACAAAATACTAAATTATAAAAACCAAACCGAAACACACGAATCTACACATTCACCAGTCGAAACTAAAAGAAGCACAAGCACTAGAAACGCTAAAACCGCAAAAACTAAAGACAAAACTACAGACAAAGATAGTCAGACAGAGGAACCTAAACGTAAATACACATGTAAAGCAACAAAAACTGATCTTAAAAAAACTAAAAATCCGTCACCAGAAAAAGAAATAGAAGGTCCGAAATCGATATTAAAGAAGAGTGTATCATTGCTCTCTGAAGTCAGTGCGGTGTATAATACGTCAAATTCTAATATGGCCAGTCTCAAAAGGCCTTCTTCGGGCGACAGCGAGGCTCCTAGCGCTAAACGCACAAGGTCTAGGGCTAACAACAGCACATCCAGGTCAACATCAACTCCAGCAACGAACACTCAATACGTGCTGTTCACAGCGTTTCCGTTTGAAAGTGTCAAGAGCCAATTGGAAAGTTTGGGTAAGGATGTTTTTTCTTCATATTGTAAATTAGATTGAAAAGAGTGTTTGAAGACTTGAAGAAATGGTCAGAACTGGTAACTTCATTACCAGTTCTGACCATTTGCACTGAATATAAGGATTGCTTAAGTCATTGCTTAACTAGTTAATCTACTCCTAGCGAAATATTCGCTCAGCGGGCACATAAAATTAAGAGTCTCAGGAATGGCATAAGGTTCGTGTAAGAAAATAAATGTAGCTAAGAGGAGTTTAAACTAGTTAAGCAAGGACTTAGGAGGATCTTATATCAGTGCGGGTGGCCATTATATTTACACATGTGAAGGCAAATTCTTGTATTCATCTGCCAATGTTTGCCATTTTTGGGGTTCCACACCAAAGTGGTAAAACGAGATCTAATGGCGAGACTTCACTGTCTGTTTGACACAGCGGGTTTTTTTTACAATCCACATCAATATTATAAATGCGAAAGTGAGTTTATTAATTTCTTTGTGTTATTACGCTTTCACACTTTAACTACTCAACCGATCAACACCGAGCATACACGTTGTCAGGGGTACAGAAAAAGTCAAAAGGACTTACTCTCAAGGTTTCCCCCGAACGCGCTGGCAGAGGTGTATATTACAACACCCACACTCCCCGTACAAAATTCAGTTCCAAATGTGATAGGGGGTGTTGAATATCCAGAACCGCTAAACTGATTTCGCTAATTCTTTTTTAAAATGATTCCTTGACTACGAGGATGGTTCTTACGCAGAGAATAAAAAAAAAATGCCTGAAAATAAAACTAAAGAATCGACTGTTAGGCGGTACGAAGTTCAGTGAGTCAGTGACAAGGGTCAGTGTAAAATATAGCTATTAGTTTATTTGTATAATCTTCAGGTGCGGTGGTGGTAACAGATGTGATGAAGAGCACCGTAATTTTAACGAGGAAGATAAAGCGTACCTTCAAGTTGCTCTGCGCAGTGGGGCTGGGCAAGCCGATCGTGGGCCCCGACTGGGTGCAGGCTTGCGTTGATAACAAACAAATTATTGGTATGTTTTTTTTTGTTAATTTTTCTATATTTAAATAACCTCTAACTTAAACTCGTAGAGTTGGTGTTATTTAGAAAAAAATAGGGTTTGTTATTAATATATTATTATGGTATAGGTACCTATGAACCTTCCGTGAATAACTGACAATCTAACTGATGGTTGAAACCATCGGTATAGGAAGAGTTAACGGAAATACAGACTTTGTTTTATACTATGTAGAGAGAAAACTATGTTTGACATACTCTTACGGTGAACGAAAACATCTAAACGAAACCGACCAATAATTCGAAAGCAAGTGACATCTCCCAACCCGCACCGAACCAGCGTTGTGGAAAACGGATCCATCACTTTCGATTGAGGGTAGACAGGTGTCCCAACAGTATTGACAAAAAATTAGGGCATTTTACCCAAACTAATCTTGTGATATTGCAGCTAGACACATAATACATACATATATGTATTTTTTTATAAATAGTAAAATAGATATTAATATCTATTGGTGTTAACACCAATTTCCCAGATCCCTGGCTATACCTCATCAAGGACAAAGTAGCAGAAAAGCAGTTGTACTTCAATCTGGAGCGCACCCTGAAAGGGAAGCGCAATTTTCTGAAAGGATACAACTTGTCTTCGACGCCCAGCGTCCTGCCGCGAGCTCATAAGATGAAACGTGAGTTCACCTTGACCACCAGATTTAAATTATCTACCGAGCGTTAGCGAACGAAGCATCCATGCTTTGACTTTGGCAATGCTTTCGTATCTCTGGCTGTCTTCCTCTCCAGGTCGCGTTTCTCAACCGACTCATATCTCCGCCATTATGAAAAATTCGACAAAAAAAACTGTAAGTATAGTTATTGAGCCTGCTTACAAAAAAATCACGAGAATCTGTTGAGAAATGCGACCTGTAGAAGTTGACAGCCAACAGATGCCGGCCGCGACGTTTTCAGCTCACTGAATCACTAGTATTTTATAGTTGCACCATAGTTAATAATGGCTCCCTCTGTTTCCAATACATAGACGTGTTTATAAAATTTTACTACTTGGAAGATTATTTGCAAAGCCATTTTGTTAGTAAACCCTATGACCGATCTTATATTTTAAAAAACCTCAATAGAAAACTAAATGTAAGTAGTCGTTTTTCATATAGACTGCACGCCAAGTGTGTTAGCGTTTTTTGTTAAATGTCAATCATAGAGAACCGTTTAGTCTTATTTTTTTCAATGTTTCCGATATTTGTTATCTGATGAGGATACCTAGTGTAGAAACACGCACACACCAACAATAGTTATTTGTAATGCACGGCAGCATAGTTGTTATTTGGCGCGAGTACTTGTATTGAAACCTGAGCAAGTGCATGATTCTAGGATGGAACCACGAGTGAAGTGATTGATTCAAATAATCCTATTAGTATGAGAATCAGCAGCAATAGAATTCATGCGTAGCAAAGGTTTCAAAAATACGAGACGCCGAATAATTTTGCTGTCGAGCGAAACACACAAACTTTTCACCTCACTACAGCGATGTTTTTTAATGTGACTTCTGACAAGGTTGCGATAAACGATTAACGCTCCTGGGGAGGGGGCATAGAAAGAGACAGAGCGAGAGTGAATGCGTGGCACTCGAACGCATGCGCGTAGTAAGAAAGATACACAGTAGCTTCACTTCTCCCGCACTATTTTTGCAGTCGTGCTGGCCATTGTGATTATTCTAAGGTCGAATTTCAAAAACTCCTTCCACGCTAGCAGATAAAATGCACTTTTGCACTCAGGTCAGCATAGCAGTTCTCAATTAAATCGGATGCTTCCGATTCGGAAGCCTATCCGTTTCCGAGGGACGGATTGGTTTTGCGACGGAACTATAATTTGGTATTCACAATTTCAATCGGAAAGAACTTTGGCAATCGTCGGGACTTTCCGACTGGTAGGTCATAGATTGTAGACTGTTCATTACATGTTTACAGAGGAAATACTTACTTGATAATGGTAGAATTAAAACCCGCGTGGTAGAAATGTGTAACTGGAAATTGTGCTGATATGTTATTGAACTTAAAAATATGACATTTAATAAAATAAGCTATAAATTTCAATAATATGCTGTTGTGTAGTGCGCACAAATAACGTTTTAAATTATAATGCTTAGTTTTTGACACCTTAACATACTTCGTAAACACGTTTTTTTGTGCTATAATGTTGTTGATTCCATGTCGGATTTGCATGAATTATCAGTTACAACTTTTTATTGTACCGTAGGGCATGCTAAAGCCAACATGGTTATACCGCCTAGTCATCCGCGTGATACATTATACTTGTTAAATCTATAATGAAGATAATAGAGTAGAGAGTGATGATAGATGAGATGAATCTCTCCCCTTTTCCCATTTCAGTAAACCTTCTACTTCTAAAAATAACTACGAAAAGGCTTCCGACAGCAATTATCTGTCGGAAGGATTTCCATGAAAATCGGCTGTGGTTCCGATAAGAAAAGTCAAAACTTTCCGACTAGACAGATGTGAATTGCAATAAGATGATTCGAATCGATCCGAAGGAAGTTTCCGATCTGAAGCTGCCTTCCGACCAATTAGAATAGCGCTGTAGAAATAAATCAGAATCAGAAAGGAATCAAAATTGAGATAGATGATAAAAATAACCTTTCCGGGCTTGTGAAGTGAAAAGGAATGTTCCCACTTATAAAATATGCGCTTTTGATGATCTTGTCAGTGATAGTGGAGTCGTCGGGCGGGTCGTGGCGCGAGGGCGGGCCGCGCTGGGTGTGCGTGTCGTGTCCCGAAGACAAGGCGCTGTGGGCCGGCCTGCGCGCGCGCGGCGCCGCGCTCGTCGGCTCCGAGTTCATACTGGGCGGCGCGCTGCGCCAGCAGCTGGACTTGCAGGTCAACGCCCTCAAGTGATTCTACTTTGTGTTATGAGACATGCTATGTCCACAATGAAGTGTCGACGACAGTTCATACTGGGCGGCGCGCTGCGCCAGCAGCTGGACTTGCAGGTCAACGCCCTCAAGTGATTCTACTTTGTGTTATGAGATATGCTATGTCCACAATGAAGTGTCGACGACAGTTCATACTGGGCGGCGCGCTGCGCCAGCAGCTGGACTTGCAGGTCAACCCCCTCAAGTGATTCTACTTTGTGTTATGAGATATGCTATGTCCACAATGAAGTGTCGACGACAGTTCATACTGGGCGGTGCGCTGCGCCAGCAGCTGGACTTGCAGGTCAACGCCCTCAAGTGATTATACTTTGTGATATGAGATATGCTATGTCTACAATGAAGTGTCGACGACAGTTCATACTGGGCGGCGCACTCCGCCAGCAGCTGGACTTGCAGGTCAACGCCCTCAAGTGATTCTACTTTGTGTTATGAGATATGCTATGTCCACAATGAAGTGTCGACGACAGTTCATACTGGGCGGCGCGCTGCGCCAGCAGCTGGACTTGCAGGTCAACCCCCTCAAGTGATTCTACTTTGTGTTATGAGATATGCTATGTCCACAATGAAGTGTCGACGACAGTTCATACTGGGCGGTGCGCTGCGCCAGCAGCTGGACTTGCAGGTCAACGCCCTCAAGTGATTCTACTTTGTGTTATGAGATATGCTATGTCTACAATGAAGTGTCGACGACAGTTCATACTGGGCGGCGCGCTGCGCCAGCAGCTGGACTTGCAGGTCAACGCCCTCAAGTGATTGTACTGATATGTACCTGATTGTACTTTGTGATATCAGGTGAACGTTCATAGTGAAGTTTCAGCGACATTCGGTGGACTTTTTCGAAGTAGACTACCAAACGTGGTTCTTAACAAAGCCATGATGATCCGCCTCCCACATTTTTGGACTCTTCTCCAGACCATTCGGTGGGCTATTTGAACTAGGTGCATGACTTGTTTCTTGTTAAAATCGACGACCATCAAAACTGTGGTCGAAACGATTTCAACGTGTAAATTTAAGCTGCCTTATAATAATGTATTGATTTGTAATGTCAAAGAATGAGGTATTTTTGTAGTTCTTTAAAATTAGATCAAACTGAGTTTATTTTCAAAAAGAGCTGCTATTTATAAAAAAAAAAAACAAATTACTTACCAAATGTCTACCAAACGTACCTCATAGTCTGTAATTTTATGTTATTGTACCTTCATTTTTATTTAGTTTTATAATTTTATAACTTGCGCCTGCGTACATGAGATACTTACGGTTTTTTGACCTATCGGCGGCGATATGAAACAATGAATGATTAATATTCTGGGACCTGATTATTGTGCTTGCGATATTTTTAGTGAGAATGACTGGCCGACGTAATGTTGCATGCCGGAATAGGTCTAATGGAATTACCGTTGTCACGATTGCAATATAGCTCGTGTGCGTAGGCCATTCATTTCTTTTATTAGTTTACTTTTTAAGATGTGGTTTAGGCATGCGAAGTACAGAAAAATAATTAGCTCAACGATATTATGTGTAGGAGCTTAGACTAGTTCAGAGTAAGCTAGTCTAAACAGCTAGTCTATCAGCAGAGCGGCGAGTAATTTAGTAACTAAAGTATGCCAACGCCAAAGTTTTATAGTCGAGTGCTTTGTGAATGAACGAGTCGAGTCGATTCATTTTCCGATCCGAATTTTATTCCATTTATTTTAGTCGAGTAGCCCCACCACGCATCTGGATGCGTGTAGTACTACACACCACCACCACAGTAGGTATTTAAATTGATGTTTCAAATCGACTAAATCGGTAATTTCCAAACAAATTTGTCGATTTAGTCGATTTAAAACGTTGGTTTAAATGTCTATGCGCGCACCACTGGTTCGTTGGCTAAACATATCGTCACGCATTTCCCCCGATGAGGCTGGCAGATGTGAACGAACGAACGATTATTGGCCAGTAACGAGAATGTTAGTTACTAAATGATTACTACCCTGTTAAATTACCAACGTAGTCCGAACAAGACTTTAAATATTCTTGGACATATTTTGTTATTTTAGTACTAAATAATTTGTTCTGTCAAATTACTAACGTAGTCCGAACAAGACTTTAAAGTTTCTTGGACATATTTTGTTTTTTTTGTACTATAGTAATTTGTTCTGTTAAATTACTAACGTAGTCCGAACAAGACTTTAAAGTTTCTTGGACATATTTTGTTATTTTAGTACTATAGTAATTTGTTCTGTTAAATTACTAACGTAGTCCGAACAAGACTTTAAAGTTTCTTGGACATATTTTGTTATTTTAGTACTATAGTAATTTGTTCTGTTAAATTACTAACGTAGTCCGAAAAAGACTTTAAAGTTTCTTGGACATAATTTGTTATTTTAGTAAGTACTATAGTAATTTGTTTATAAATATAGGTATATATGTAGGAATATATAGATTGACAAAGTTGATCTGTTTAAGTATTGTTATATGACGTTCTTGTTGTCTACATATGTACATATGTAATAATAATAATAATCAAAATAATAATATGAGCCATTCATTGAATGACGACGTACATGTAAATTGTCAAAACTGGTGTTTGTGCAAATAAATGATAATCATATGTTTGGTAGTTTCATTAATTAACTGACAGCGTTCCGCGGTATTCTCCGATGGCTTCATTCAGGTAGATGCCAGGGCAAAAAAACATGCTGATTTATGAGCTTTCAACACCCATAGCATGCGCTCTATTCACTTGTCACGGAGAACGTGACAAGGCTATGTGTAAACATACGTCTGTCTCGATAAAAACAGTCGACATACCTTTGTCGCATTGCGTATGCTAGGTCTGCGGTTAGAAGCGTGTTCACGCCTACTATTTTGATTTTTGGGAAAAAAAATATTTCTCTGCAAATTTGAAAAATTCTAAAAACTGACTCGACCGATACAATCTGTACAACTATCGAGATAGATAGATCATGCTGTTATCTAAAAAAATGTTTTCACACTCTTTCCCTTAGGAATCCCCATTTCTGAGGTTTTTTTGAGATTCAGAAGTTTTTAACGTGGTGATGTTAAAAGGTCCTCAAAAGTTCTTTTATAATGCGCCAAGTCACACACTACCTCACAGGTGGCGTGGAAAAGTGGATATTATGAGAAACCTTTTTTTTACATCATGATTCGCTATCTCTCAGAAATTAGGATTCTTTGGGGAAAGAGTGTAACAACAATTTTTGTAGACAATAACATAAGCTACCACTTACAAATCCTAACAAATATTATAAATGCAAAAATGAGTTTGTTCGTTCGTTTGTAACGCTTTCACGCCTTAACTACTCAACCGATCATCATGAAATTTTGCATACATGTTAGAACAGAAAAGGGACAGGCATTTTTTTAATTGTATCACATAAATCCGTTCATAAATGTGATTTTACCGTCAACTTTATTATAGTCATCTAGAGCATTAGAAATTATGTAGAGCTTGAATCGAACGCAAACAGTTAATTCAAATGAGCATTCATATTCAATAACGCCCTTACAAAAAGTTGATACAAAATGCAGTATTTAGCTACCTACTTAGTTTGTATAGATAAATATTGTCAACGCATGGCACATCCTATATTATGAACCAATATTTGACTGGCCATCAACGCCATCTAGTTTTGTTTCCGAGCAACTACAATAGGCATGATGACTCATTTTCAAAATCTCTTCTATGATATTCAGAAGTATCTATTATGTCTAAAATATATCATATTTCTGTAGAAAATTAAGGTTTTTGTGCATTAAAAGTACATTTAAATTTGAAGTTTAAAATTCACGCCAAAACACTCGCCGGTGTCATGGCGTCGGTCATTACGTCACGGCTCAGTAAACAACAGTGAACATTATGTGCATAAATACATAATCAAGTTATTTTGTGTAATAACTATGAATTCAAACGTATATAAGTGGTGTGTGGTCCCTCAGTGCAACAATACATCTATAAAAAGCCGAATAAGCCATTAGTTTACGTCCCAAATAAAAAAACAATGCGAAATAAGTGGTTGATCCTTGCACGGCGAGATCCAACAGCTTTAAGTCTAAATACTTCAATTTATATCTGTGAAGACCATTTTGACGTAAGTTTGTACTTATTTCGTAAATTCTATAATGGTGTGTGACCTTAATTGTGGTCTAAAATTACTAAGTTCAATATTTTTTGAGGTTAGATTTTATCTCTTGAAAAACCAGCAATATCTAACTTAATGAGTATTTTATTCATTTTCCAGTTGCCAAATGATATGGACAATTATATGGAATATCATGTAATGGGATCAGTGTCACAGGTCCGTATGAAACCAGGGTGTATTCCCAAAAAATTTGAATGTCAGGTAAATAGAAGAAAACGAACTGCTGATACGACAGAACGACCATATATTGTCAAGAAACAAAGACAGGCACTAATTAAAGAATCTGAAAAAGATTTAGAGGAAAAAAGTATTACTAGAAAACATTTAGAGCTTGGAGAAGCTTCATCTAGTAGTTCAGGTAACTATGTTTATTATTTCAATCATAATAGGTATTGGAAGGACTTTAGAAACGCACCAATCGATTTAAGGGGGGGGAGGGGTGGGGGGGGAGAGGGGTAGACCCCTCCTGTAAAGGGGGGAGTTGCGGAAACCCCCCCTTCCAGAGATATGAGCATTTTTGTGTTGCAACATAACCTCACTTTTTTCGATTCTTTTTGTTGTATTTGATGTTTATTAATTTAATTACAATAATATTATTTAACAGAATATTTCAGAGCACTTCGCCGGCCGCTGCCGCGGCACGCTCGCTTCGCTCGCTCGGCTCGTGCGTTGCTTTTCATGTTCTAACATAACCTAACCTAACCAAATTGTTTCTAGAAGCAATTTCGACATTAGCTAGTTTAGGTCTATAAAATATTATATATCAGAATATTTCAAAGCACTTCGCCGGCCGCTGCCGCGGCACAATGATGATAACAAAAGAACTAACCTAACATTAGCTAGTTTAGGTTTGCTATAAAATAAAACATAATTAATATTTTTGAGAGGCATTCGATTTTGTAAACAAACGATGACTGTCTTTGACGTGACAGCACAGAAACTCAAGATGGCGTCGATTACGTTCCTTTTTTATAAGTTTGTTAAGTCATAATTAAAAAGAAAAAAATTAAAAACTTGGTTATTTTAAATTAAAAAAGGTTTTTCGATAAAGAAAACGTTATTTATAATGAATAAAACGATATACCATATAAATAAATAAAAAATAGCCGAATTTCAAATTTTTATGTCGTGCAACATGTTTTTCAACTTTCGTAGAACGTAGAACGGAACGCTCAGTTTCGAAACAAGTTATAAACTGTGAAAATGTAAGGTTAATTTTTCGATTTTCAATAATTAATATCTCGAAAAGTATAAGTTTCCGCAAGTTTTCCTTTTACAGGAAGCCTTCTTATAATAAGACCTATCTGTGAAAAAAACATGAACCGTGAAATCGATTGGTGCGATTCTAAAGTTGAGCCTAGGTATTAAAGCAAACATTAATTTAGTTTACTATTTACCTAACTTTATCAATTTAAACAATAACCATGAAATACATACACTGTCTGTTATCATATCTAATCAAACTCAAAACATTTATTATGGAAATAGTAAATTTAAAAATATGTATTAAGTACTTTGTCAATTGATTCCTTGTTTGTAAAAAAGTGCAGATTGTATTAACCTACATATATACAGGTATGTTATTTATGTCCTTTTTATTTTTGTCTAATAATGTGCTATATTTTTACTTTTAGTTTTGTGTGGCAACATAGAAGAAAATGTTGCAGAAGAATTTGCTCCAAGAACTATGGACAAATCCGTTCAAGTATTAATTACTCACAAGTTCAGAAGTAAAGCCATTCAAACAGAAAAAATAATAATAAACCAGATGACATCACTCTTGAAACCCTATACCCAATCTGTTTCTACATCACCATTTAAAGTTACAAGTTACAAGAGGTGTAAAGTTTTCTAAAGCCGAAGCAAGGGAAACCAAACAAATTGCTAGTTTGAGGATCCATATAGAGCGAGTAATTCGGCGCTTGAGAGAATTTAACATGTTAAAGCCAGATGGATGTGTAAATCATGATCTGATCAAAGTACTTGATGATGTTATTACCATTGCCTGTGGTTTGATTAATTTGCAAGATTCTTTGATTAAATAAAACTTCAGAGTTTTACCTAATGTGTTTTATTTGAAAAACCTAATCATTAAATTGCACTTTGATATAGTGTAGGGTACATAGGTATAGTCTTTCCATGAAGAAATTAACAGTTTGATAAAATCAGATACATACTGTTCATTGAATTTCACTTCTATTATAACTACATGTTTATTTTCACTGTAGTTGCAATCAGCTACACAATAGTAGCCATTTTGATAGCCAGTCAGAAACATTTGTACCTGCATCTGCGCATAATATTTCTTTGTAGGTTTAGTACCATATTTACATAATTTTTATGAGTTTTCACACTTGTTGGGCACTTAATTTCAATTATGTTATCATCACAGATCCCATCATGTTATACTACTATAATGGGATAGTTTTTACAAAGCATTAGGCCACATTTTTTTATTTTTTCTCTTAGTATGTTACTTACTGTTTGCCTCACTTCATCCTCCAACATTCTACCATGCTTCATGGCCTGAGTATCTAGAATTTTCCCTCCCATTATCAGAGAAATAAGGGTGCCATCTCTGGTTTTGCACCTACTGAATTCAAAAGCTCGTGAGGCTGTCACTCGACCATACCTCAATTCGTAGCACTCCACAGATGTACAGGAAGGTTCCTCACTTCTGCGATGGACCCACATTAGAAATGCTACAGCATGTTTGCAGCCTCCTTGTGATGCAACACAATCATGGCATTGTACACATTTGACTGCCTCATCCTCTTCATCGACTATTAATGACACTTCATACAACTGGACTTTATGCTCAGGACAAATTTTTGCCTTGACTGTACATAGATTCTCTTCACGTTTGAGCTGTACATAGCTTACAGCGTCATCGCCATAAGATGGCCTCGAAGATCTGAAACAACGAAATGTATATGTAAGCAATAATCATTACAATACTTAGGGCAGAGTTGAATATAACTAAATATTTATAACATAACCTAACACCTGTAGAAAACGTAGATAGTAAACATTTTAAACGATGAAATTATTGGATATAATATGAAGATTTAATGTACTTACATAGAAGTTTTGACGCTTCTAAATTCTGCTGAACAGAAGTCTTTGTTTGAAGCCAGGAACTCTCCCACCATTAACAAATCAACTGTAGGCAAATTAGCGGAATTTGCCTTGGTAAATCCTTGTTCCATGGCTGATGTCTGTTGTGGTAATCGATAACAACGACTTTAAGATATATTTTAGGGACAGGTAAGGCAAAAACAATCTTTTTTTGTAGAAAATGCAGAGATCGCATAGACGCTTGAACGAAAACAAATGATGTTTACTGAGACGTGACGTAATTCGCTCTGATTGGTGTTTAAGCTATCATGGCGGATTGTTGTATTTTGTAGATTTATTTTAGCAAATAAATTATTAATCTCGACATTATTAAGAGAATAAATACATTTTTCAAAATCTTTGAATCCTATTTCATTAGATCAGATAAATATTTTGGCGATACTTGATTACTGTCATCATGCCTATTCACAAGTTTTTTTTTTCATTTCGTGTTGCAATATTCTGAAGTCCAAAAAAGGAAATGAGACCTGTGGACCCGGAAGAACTCATATCCCGAAATTAAATCGGTTATCTTCTTTGATAATACTTAATATTTTGTCATTCGGCTAATTTTGCTCTCTTCGTTCAACCAACCTCACGTTTCAAATAACAACTAAAAATCTAGATAATATTGAATAAATTGATCATCATACATTTTTGCACACACGTTGTCAAGGGTAACGATGCCTGGAGTACCTACCGAAAGAGGAAATGAGACCTACCTATGTTATCCCGGAAGAAAAACAGGAGGGCTAATTACGACAGGCGAAGAGAGCAAGATACAGATGATAATTACCCTCTCTAATTTTTACCCATTGCTTTGCTTACGCGAATCAATTTATAAAGCCAATGATCACAATAGCAGCGATCTACAATAATGCTCTATTCTATGCCCATGATTAAAATAGTTAAGGACAAGTGGAGTTATTAGGAATTTTAATATTATTAACTGCAGGTTATATTCAAATGAAGTGAGATAATTAATTATCATCAAACTAGAACCTATGACTGTACTGACACAAACTCCTTAACACATTTCTTAAATTTATGTATAAAAAATTACGATAGCGAAGCCGCGGGTTAAATCTAGTTTTTATGATAAAACTTACCGTTTAGCTGCTGAACGCAAAATACCCATATTTTTTAATTTTGATATCGTTTTTTTTGCAGATGTTGGTTCGCTGGGGACTTTTCACATTATATTTTAAAATGGTGATCCTAACATTCGTACCAATTTTCAGCTCTATGCGAATTATTGTAACCTTGACCCTCCATTTTGGGCTAACTTGATTAGCTTTTAGCCTATACTAAATTGATTGGAACAAACATACAAGACACTACGGCTTTTCGACGAAAGTAGGTATACAAAATGTAAAGAAATTTAGAGCGAGTTCATGAATGAAAACTATCATAACTATTAGCCATTTTTACGTCCCGCTGCAGGGACACTGACCTACCCTACGTCAAGGGTGATTTAGCCGTTCACACTGGCTCAGTGCGGGTTGGTGGAAAAGTATCGAGTGCTACAAATAATAAGAAAAATGCCATTTAATTACATAATTATTTGTATTTATAATTTAATACAAGGCAGTCGCGCCAAATCAATTCATAGTTACATTTTTTAAAATCCATATTAATAACCAAAAAATCTGATAATTATGGCCAAGGTTCTCCAAAATTTGCTAAGATTTAAGCATAATTTTCTTGATACTCCAAGATAAAAATGCAATAATAAATTTAAAATTCAGTCTTACAAAATATTGGAGAACTTCTGCTTTAAACAAAAGAGACATAAGATTATTACTGATATTTAATAAAAATCGAAATAAAATATGGAATATAAACGAGGTAGTGGCCTTAGGCGCATTGCGTTATTACGATATTCAGTTTATAAAAAAAAAATATCCATAAGTACATATTGTAAAACTCGGTATTGCCAGCTCCAAATTACTCAAAATAAAAATAAGTTTATTCAGTTACAGCGTGGAATGTGAACAAATACTAAAAAAAAATACTAAACAACATTACGTTAACATAAATTATAATACATACTCAGCCTTAGAAATAAAGTTTTAAAACATGTGTACACACATTGTGTAACACAAAAGCTGAAAAATAAAAATATTTTTGACTTAAACGTTGTGTACAGTTTGTGTACAGATGTAACAAATTCAAAGAAAAATAAACATTCGTTAAACGGCCGGGTACCCTTGTTTAGCGGGTGTGTACGGGGTCAAGATGGCGGATTTCACTATAACAGCTGATCTACACTCAGTAACTATGATAGAAACTGTGTAATGTTTCTTATAATGTCAAAACGTTTTTAATTGGTAGTGTGACACATTGTAGTGTTGACATTGATTGTTCCGTTCAGAAATTTGTTGTTAGTCTCCCACTATATCCAAAAGAAAATGTTTTCTTCTAAAATAGTTTATATCGACGAATTTTGGACAAGAGATTCAAAAAACAACATAGTTTATTAATATTCCTTTCCTAAAACGTAAATTGTACGTGCAATATTAAAAATTAGGGAGCTTTCTTAAAAAAATAATTACTAAAAAACTATTTGGACGAAAAAGTTTCTAAACGAATTTACCAAAAGTTGCCACACGAAAAAGAAAAAAGTGTTAAGCATGTGTGTAAATACCCAATGCCGATTCACACTTTATTGCTCAAACAATAGTTACACGTTTGTGTAGCGCTATTTACTGACTACTCTATGTCTAACTGAACATTGGTTTAGCAGATGTTTATGCATTTTTTTATTTCTAAGGCTGACTGTGTATATGGCAATAAAATATAAATAACTGTTTATAAAACATTTACATGATTATACCTAGCTATACTAATATAAATATTACACATAATTATCACTTTATACGAACAGTGCAAAATAATAATATAAAATAACAATTAACGACTTCAAAATTATCCTGCGACAGTGTGTTTTCAAGCATTTTAACTATGTCAGCAATTTGCACACAGTTCTCCAAGTAGTGTTTTACAAGTTGCGTCTGCTTGCAAATATTTTTTAATACGTTTCACACGATGAACATTAAAGCCTTACACCATAAGGGTTCCTTTTATACCATTTTGGTACGAAACCCTAAAACGGTATACGTAGCACGTACGCAATATCGATCGTAGTAATATTATTCAAGGCCCGCACTGTGTCAGTTTTTGCTATGGTTGTTAGGTTTGGCCGAGACGCTGCGATCATGAACCTTATTTCGCGGCGATACGATTTGCGGTCGAGCAGCGTCAGCGGCTGCACCCAGAGTCGGACTGAGCTGGAAGGACCCGGGTGGCTTCCCAAAAGCCAAGGGCCCGAGACCGGGTGTAGCCCCCAACCTACCTACCGTCTGGCTTGCGGCAAGCCCCGCTAGCCAAGTTCGAGGGAGCCCCGCGCCGGCTGGGGCCCGGCTGGCAAATACCACCCTGACTATATGCCCAGTCCGACCCTGGCTGCACCTAAAAATCATCGCAATAAGATATCACGGGCAGATATGTAGTGTGATGTAGTAGATGTAGGGTGTAGTAGCTCTATAGGCAACAAATAGGTGACCAGTAAGTACGAATCTTCAAATCAACTTCCTATCTTATCCATTGTTAGTAATTACAACAATAAAAGCGAATACATAACATTAAAATATATGAGCTAAATCAGGGTCGGACTGGCCATATAGTCAGAGTGGCATTTGCCAGCCGGGCCCTAGCCGGTGCGGCCCCCCCTCGGACTGTAGGTAGATTGGAAGCTTCACCCCGTATCGGGCCCCTGGCTTGCGGGGAGCCACCCGGGCCCTTCCCGCTCAGTCCGACCCTGAGCTAAATAAATCAAACAATACAATTACAATAATAAACAATGTAACAATACTTAACAGTAAGTCAATACGCTCTTTGTGCAAGTAAATTCATTTTTCATTTATACTATAAAATACACACAGTACACACTTTTGGTTTTGAGACTAATTTTAAACGCGTTAACATGTTAAACGCCACCAACACGTCTTCAAAATGATTTTGCGGATGCCGCCAACAAAACATAACACTTGCAATTTATTATTATTCATTGCTGATATTACATAATCTTCACTTAAACTAGTAAGTTACATTATGTAATATACCCTGTGCATAGGGCGTTGCAAGTGTGGCGTGCTAGTGTGTACTCGTAACTAGACACAGTCAAGTTTACATATCATCATAGGCATATTATAAATGTTGAAAGAAATTTGCCAGTACTGCAATCTTTACGAGAGCAAGACGATCGCTGAACTCGGGTGAAAAGTTGTGTTTCAATCGGCAGCAAAGTTTTTCGGCGTCGCGTACTTTGAAAACCCTCGCTACGCTCAGGATTCTGTATTTGAACATATAAACCTTTTACCTATTTAAATCCTAGAATCCTTTGCTTGCCCAGGTTTCAATACAAGTACTCTCGCCAAAAAACAACTTGGCTTACATAACAAGTAACTAATGTCAGTCGATCACCAGAATATCCACAAAATACAGGAAATGCAGGTAACAGCATACAGGCTTGTGTGTGCTGTCCGGCTTGTGTTTAATAGCTAAATAAGCACCTGATTTTTTTACAACACTTATCTGTATTTTTTTTTGCAAATAGTCTACCTACTTAAATACTTCATACTGATCAATAGTGTATAAAAACTAGGCATAAATGCATACGATGGCGTCGATTCGGTTAAGTCCTTATCTGCATAGATAGTAAAATAATTTGGGACACTTTCACACACGGTCGCCTGACCCCAAACTAAGTAAAGCTTGTACTATGGCTGCCAGAGACTGATATACATACTTAAATTTTTTTTATACATTTACATCCAGACAGAACAAACACAAGTGTTCATCACATAAATGATTGATCAAGGTGGGAATCGAACCCACGCCCCCAAGCTCAGAAGGCAGGTTCACTACCAACTGAGCCACCGAGGCAGTCAAAAAAGTAGTATTTTAAACTATCTGCGTCTCTAACTTTTTCTATATGTGAGAAAAAGATGGCAACAGTTTTATAGTTGTCTTAATTTAGCTTGGAAAATTGTACAAAAATCGACACCAATATCTTACATTGAAGTGGTTTACAAAAATTAAAATGTCAGTTTAAAAATCCTGCGTTTCTATCACTCTTCATCACAGCCATAATTTCTGAAACAAAAAATATATGTATTCAGTTTTTGTACTATTTAATTTTTTTAGGGGAATTCAGTGCTTTATTTTCGTACATTTTAGTTGTCGAATTTAATCAAAGAAGATTTCAGTAGTTTGTCGAGATCTTTGTGCAATTAAAAAGCTTAATAATTAATAACTGTCCTCGTTTCTTCTAAGTTGCTGTGGCAGACAAACCGTTGAACTAAATACCTAAATATTGCAATGTTGTGTTTTGAAACTTCATGTGTACTGTACGGCTTATGGCAATTAATAATCTGAATCTGAGACACATATATTATAAGGTTCCATAGACAATTTCCCAATATTAACTTTGAAATTTAGCTCAATTTTCAAAAAGTGAGACACATATATTATAAGGTTCCATAGACAATTTCCCAATATTAACTTTGAAATTTAGCTCAATTTTCAAAAAGTGAGACACATATATTATAAGGTTCCATAGACAATTTCCCAATATTAACTTTGAAATTTAGCTCAATTTTCAAAGAGTGATATACCTCATTCATAGAGAAGTAATACTAAAGAGTTAAGTGTCGAGTTAAGTGAGTACAAACGTGCTACAAAAATGTCCACACCGAAACTCGGCGCACGCCACGCATTGCGCCGACTTTTTGGTTAGTAGTCAGCCAACCGCAGTCCGATTACAACGCCGCGAGATGGCAAAGTGCTCGGTAAACAAACTACCCGAATAATACAGCGACATAACGTCTAAATTGGAGCAAATGTTGTATTGCGATTATACAAATGGTGTCTAGGGGACGTTTTGAATCGTATCGCCGCGCAATAAGGTCCAAAGTAGCGCAGCGTCGAAAACATAAGGTACCATCATTGCAATAAGATGTCATAGTAGGCCCCTAGGTACGTATAACGACCCTCGGACGATTTTTTGAGTCTATCAGACTACTATCTACTCAGATCAACCTAGAGAATAAGATGGCGCATGGCGCATGACTTAGGTGAAGCCAAAACCATCCAAAAACTATGCTACTGTCGTATACATATGTACACAACACGCACACATTGCCGCAAAAAAACTACGCTACTCGCTTCGTCATTCTTACCTCGACACTATGTGCATTGGTTTATGGTATAATTTCGTGTACATAAATATACAAAGTGCATTATAAAAGTGTGGTCAGGACTACATTTTGAGGTTCTTTTTAAAAACTGTGCAGTTTTTTTACAAGTCAATTTTGAAAAAGCTGTAACAATAAACTCTTACAAATATATTCAGTTTTAGAATATTAAATCTACTAAGGTTGTATATTCGAACAGAAATGGCTAACGTAAAGTTTGGGAATTAATATCAGTTTTCGTGCAATTGTAAATGTTTTACATGGCAACATTACCACGGCACACGTTTAAAAAGAAGTGGCTTAGGCGAGATATAATGCAGTGTTCCATCTTTTCCTCTAGGTTGATCTGAGGTTTGTACTTAGAATTTGTGACTCTTTAAGTGTTATTTCACAATGATCCCATTGTATAAAAATCAAGCACTTCGAATCACTATAATACTTCGACCACGTCGTCGCTTGCCCCATCAGGCGAGTCAGTGGTCAAACGCATACCTAGTCCGTTGTAAAAAAAGCACTTATAAAAATTGGGGTCAGTTGGCATTCTACAAATTACAAATCACAATCTACCCACAAAAAAAAAAAACAAAAAATAAATAAAGATGCGCGCAAAAATGTATACCTAAGGTTACTACGAGATTTAAAATAGCTGGTAAATCTAGCAACTACTATTTTTTTTGTTAGCAAAATACTAAAAACGACGCATGCATTCACTACAATACTAATAATACCATCACAACTTCACCAGTTAGTTATTATCTTAATATTAAAAATAAGGGTTATTTCTATCACTTAGATACTGAACCCTAAATAATAAAACTCGATATTTATTATTAAAAACTGCCACCAAATGATCTTGATTAGGTTTTAGTGATGCTTTTGGAAGAAAAACTAAAATCAACTCTCTTTATTGGCCTTCAGCCCACGATGCAAAAGAGGGTAGTTGTATTATTTTATGTGTCTATTTGTGTCTGTCTGTGGCATCATAATCCCAAACGGATAGACCGATTTTGATTTAGTTTCAATTTTATCTGAAAGATACCTTCTTCAAGTGTTTTTAGCTATTATTGTCGTTTTTTTAGCAACTTATCCTTGTTAGTGATTTTTTAGCAATTTAAGCTAACAACCTCAGCTGTCTTAGCTACAGCATGCTAGTTCCATGCTTACATCTTATCGAGTTACCTATAGACCTACGCCTCAGGGTTCTTCTGCATGAGCTGTATGTCGGAGGCCACCATGTCCTCCACCAGCTGGTGGAAGGTCACCTTGGGAGTCCAGCCGAGCTTCTCTTTGGCCTTGGTTGCGTCGCCTAGTAACAGGTCCTGGAATTGTATGTTAGTCAATTAGAAATTAATTTACAAATAATAATACAATAAGAAGTGGTAGCGGAGAGAAGTGGTCTCTGCCTACTCCTACGGGAAAAAAGGCGTGACAATATGTATGTTTACTTTATATATGTAGTTAAAATAAATAAATAAATTCGGGATATTTTCACATACGGTCGCCTGACCCCAAACTAAGCAAGCTTGTACTGATGCGCCAGAGACTGATATACAATTATACATACATAATATATTTTTAAATACAAACTTAAATAGATATGAACACTCAGACATAGAACAAACACAGATGTTTGCTCTAGGTGGGAATTGAACTTACGCCCCGAAGCTCAGAAAGCAGGTTCACTACCAACTGAGCCATCGAGGCAGTTAAACCAGTCAAGCAATGCGTTTAGGGAGTAAGTCACAAAGGAACACACAAACGTACACCAAAAAAACATTTTTCGACAGTCATTTAAAATCTAAACGAAAATCTACTCACGACTTCAGTCTGCCTAAAGTATTTCGGGTTCACTTTGACCAGCAGCTGGTCCGTTTTGGAATCGTGTCCCGTCTCGTCGACTCCCGAGCCTCGCCAATGTATGGTGCGTCCGACGCAGGAGAACGCCTTCTCTACGAACTCTCTAACACTGTGCGTCTCTCCCGTCGCCACCACGAAGTCTTCTGGCGTGTCTTGCTGCAGCATCAGCCACATCGCCTGGAAACATCAAATGTTGAAATGGTGGAATATAATGTACTTGTACCTACATAAATAAATTCGGGACACTTCCACACACGGTCGCCTGACCCCAAACTAAGAAAAGCTTGTACTATGGCCGCCAGAGACCGATATACATACTTAGATATTTTTAAATACATACTTAAATAGATATTAACACCCAGACATTAGAGCAAACATTTATGTGATGAACAAACACAATTGTTCATCACATAAATGTTTGCTCTAAGTGGGAATCGAACCCACGGCCCCAAGCTCAGAAGGCAGGTTCACTACAAACTGAGCCACCGAGGCAGTCGCTGGCACGTAATGTTCCATGTTTGAACAATTCTTTTGTTATACAGTTTTCTTTATTTTCGAAAAATGTTATCATGTATTTAGATTAATTTAATTCTTGTAAAAATCTTCGGACGAGGGCGCTGACATCTGTGACTCTCCTAAAAACTCCTAAAGCCGGCTACCCGCTAGGGTTTACCAGAGACGTCTCTGTACAAGTGTACGTAAGCAGATCCGCAAAAGAATTGATTTTAAATTTTGCACCGGTGGCCGGCGATCTATCTCACTACGCAGGTACACCGGTACAGTAGAGTACCTTTCCGGTACACCGTAGCTGGTATTACCAGCTCAACCTCACTTTAAAGTTAGGTTAAGCTGGTGAAAAAATAAAAAATCATAAATGAATAGTTTTAGACTTTGGAGAATACTTTTAGAACCTCTAATAAAAATAAATAAAAAGTTAATTAATTGACTATTGATAGTGAACCTGCCTTCTGAGCTTGCAGGCGTGGGTTCGATTCCCACGTACACTGAGAGAAATTAATTGTTGGGTCAACAAAACTCTAACAAATATTACATGTCGAAATAGGGATAACTGAGAATTTTGTTATAGCGACAGACTTCAATTTGTTATTGCAGCATGTAAAAATTGTTACAGCAACAAATAAATTGATGAAATAAACAGTTTTATCGTTGTAATCACAATTTTTTTTGCGGAGAACAACAAATTCAGATTAGTTCCGATGACCTATTCTTATTTTGTAGAAATGGCTTTGGTTACTGTAACAAAATCATATCTTGTTATATTAAATGTTTCCTATTTGTTTTATTTTACAATGAATAATCGGTTAAATTACTGGTTAGAAATACTAGGAAAGCTGTTTGTTATAACCATTATTGTGTGTTGAAGTAGTAACGCTAAAGTTAAGGTGTACTAATAATGTATGTTGGATTTATTACGGATTTCTGTTAAAACCACTCATAAATCGGTTAAACTACTCGTTAGAAATACTAAGAAAGTTGTTTGTAATTACTATTTTTGTATGTTGAAGTAGCAACGCTAAAGGTGATGTTTACTAGTAATATTTGTTGGATTTATGGCGGGGTTTCTGTTAAAACCACTCATAAATCGGTTAAATTACTGGTTAGAAGTACCAGGAAAGCTGTTTGTTATTACTATTATTGTATGTTGAAGTATCAACGCTAAAGGTTAGGTCTACTAATAATATTTGTTGGAATTATTACGGGGTTTCTGTTAAAACCACTCATAAATCGGTTAAATTGCTGGTTAGAAATACTAAGAAAGCTGTTTGTTGTTACTATTATTGTATGTAGAAGTAGCAACGCTAAAGGTAAGGTGTACTAATAATATTTGTTGGATTTATTATGTCGTTTCTGTTGAAATAACTCATAAATCGGTTATATTACTGGTTAGAAATACTAGGAAAGCTATTTATTACAACCACTATTGTATGTTGAAGTAGCAACGCTAAAGGTGATGTTTACTAGTAATATTTGTTGGATTTATGGCGGGGTTTCTGTTAAAACCACTCATAAATCGGTTAAATTACTGGTTAGAAGTACCAGGAAAGCTGTTTGTTATTACTATTATTGTATGTTGAAGTATCAACGCTAAAGGTTAGGTCTACTAATAATATTTGTTGGAATTATTACGGGGTTTCTGTTAAAACCACTCATAAATCGGTTAAATTGCTGGTTAAAAGTACTAGAAAAGCTGTTTGTTGTTACTATTATTGTATGTAGAAGTAGCAACGCTAAAGGTAAGGTGTACTAACAATATTTGTTGGATTTATTATGTGGTTTGTGTTGAAATAACTCATAAATCGGTTATATTACTGGTTAGAAATACTAGGAAAGCTATTAATTATAACCACTATTGTATGTTGAAGTAACAACGCTAAAAGTAAGGTGTACTTGTAATATTTGTTGGATTTATGACGAGATTTCTGTTAAAACCACTTGTGAAACGGTTAAATTACTGGTTAAAAAATACAAAGGAAACTGTTTATTATAATCAGTATTTTCTGTTGATACTTCAACAGAAAATACTGATACTGAACAGTTTTCCTAGTATTCTTAAGCAGTAATTTAACCGTCTTACAAGTGGTTTTAACAGAAACCCCGTCATAAACCGAACGCATATCTCCAGCACAACACGTCTAAAGCGTTGTCACTTCAATAGACAATATTAGTTAGGCAAAATAGTTTCCACAAAAACTAGGTAGGTACGAAAACATAACAAAAAAGAACTTATTGTTAAATATTTCCATTTAACTATTTATGTTGATAATACAATGATCTCTGTTTTAAAAGTGACAATAGTAACGTTAATAAATGATAATAGTTAATAAATCCAACAAATATCGTTATATGACTACCCAGTAAGCTGATTTTACCAATAAACGAACAAATAAAAACCAATTTATTATTATTAATCATGTATAGTTGTGGTATCAGGAGACTAGGTAGTCTTTTGACTCTTTTAAAATTATTGAGTATAAAATGATAGAATGAATTCACAAATAAGTAATTTTATTTTCTAAAAAAAACTAAATAGGTATTAATGAAAATCACTTAATGATACAAATCATATTTAGTGAACCCCATTTATTTATATCTAGCCTAAATCATAATGTATGGAATTCTAAGAAAGACGTCACTTTCGTGCACCTTTTGCAGAACTTCATACATTTCAACTGCATAGGGTGTATTTTTGAACGACGGACGTATTCTAGGCTACCATCATTCTTTCGGGTACGCAACATTCAAAACCATAAAACATTTAAAGCAAATGTCAATTACTTTTGTTGATGAAGTACTTCATGTCGACTACCATATGGATTGCTTCAAGCTCTGTAAGTGTACCAACACTTAAACTCATAGGCTGGCAAGTCAATCCTTTTTTGTTGTACGACTTATGTCTATTCTTCAATTATTATTCTTCTTTTATGTCAGCATAATTCTAAAACAAAATAAAACTTTAATAAATAATAATACCAATAAATAAATATTTGAGACATTATAACACACACGGTCGCGGTCGTCAGACCCCAAACTAAGCAAAGCTTGTATTATGGCTGCTAGAGAATAATGAACATACATTACATACATTATTCTTCTTATATTTTGGGAAACATACTTAAACAGATACCTAACAACCAGATATAAAACAAACAAAAATGTTTATCACATGAATGTTTGTCCTAGGGGGAATCGGTTCCACACTCCTAAGCGCAAAAGACAGGTTTACCACCAACTGAGCTATCGAAACAGTCATAGTTCAATATCAATATTACACTTTTAACCAATATTACAAGAATTTCAGACCAATAAACTACATAATTGAATGCCTATATTACATACAACAAGTATATAAATATTCAAATATCAACTTACTTTGACATGTGTTATAAAAGCTTGTCTAGACGGCAATAGGCACCTTATTGTATTTTTTCTCGTCAGCAGTCAATATTTGTGATGTTCATTTTGCATGCTAAAGTACTGCAAACATCAAAGTCTCGAATATCTGCAACAAATTACAAATAATATTATAAATGATTGGTACAGGACCAGGATGAGCGGCATACGAGATAAGAGGTCCATGCTCAGCAGTAGGCGATTACGGGCTGATGATGACGATGATTATAAAACGATATTGCGCTTTTGGTTATATTTCTCTTGCTGTTGTAACGCCTTCAAATAGACTGCAAGGGCTCACTAAAAATAGTACAATAGAAATACATCAAACTTCTTTTCTACTTATTTAAGTTTAATAAAATAATAAATGTGAAATTAGCAGAGGTATCGGTTGAAGTTAGGTTGTCAACCTTCAATATATAAATTGCTCACTAGTTAACAATAGAATTTTATATTTTCATTTCATGGTTAGTTAAGTAGGTACAGACATTCGGACCATATCACATTTTCAATTAGCCTTATGCGAAAAATGTTCTTAGTTCAAATGAGTACTTACTCTCACTATGTTATTTGAACTGCAACTCAAAATTGTCTTCATTTGTAGTCCCATCATCCAGCATCTCACTTTTCAAACAACTTCAAATTTTTGTCTTCATTTATATTACAAAAGTCAATTTCAATCTGGAAGTAAAAAAAACATTAAAAGAGGCTATTACTTGCATCACAGTTTTGTATTATTTAAAGTTACAACACAATTTTAGTAAACTAAACCTAAAGTATTTGTTATGATAACAAAATGTTATAATTTCAAACAACAATCGTTTTGGTTACCAATCATCATCATTATAGTCTTTTACGCCCACTGCAGGGACATTGCAGGGCTATCCACCACGCTATAGTTCATGAGAATACAATTTCAAGTGCGAATATGTGCCATGGAAAAATATCGAATTTTAATTTTTATAATTTTTTATAAACTTCTCAACCGATTTTGATAAAATTGTATTGGGACCTGGAAACTTTGAAATAAAAAAAGAATTTTCTAAATCGGTTCAAGCGTCTTTGAGGAATCGGAACATACCTACGAAAAGATAACGACGAATTGAGAACTTCCTCCTCTTATGAAGTCTCTTAAAAAAAGGTTATTACTAATTAGGTACTTACAGAATGCATCGTCTTTATTTCTTCGATGTTATTTTTTATGTCCTAATTTTAATTTTATTCGGCCCCTCAGATTTTAAGTACTACATCACTCAGGCCGTCCAGCCACGATGTTATTGTAGTGTTTTCTGAAAAATTTGAAGATTAATTAATTTAAAATCATACAAGAAACCAACTGACGCTCAGCCAAAACGGACAACGAAGTCTCACTTTAGGTCACAATCTCAGCTTACCACTATCAACTTTGGGAAAACTTTCTACTATTGATAAATGGTATATAGGTGCAATTATGTAAGTTTTGAATTATTTTAAAGTAACCTATTAATAAACTGCTACTAAAAAAAACTCAATTCAAAACTACTTACCGCAGAATATTTTAATGCGTCTTTCTACGCCCAGGTTTGTAGATCTTCAATTTTTTGACTTTATTAACGGCTGTTCTTTCTTTCTTTTCGTTTCTTTCTTTATTTCGGCTGTACTTCACTTAAAACATACTAAATCATATGAAATCGAAGTGTGGACGCGATCGTTGCCTCTAATAGCACTTTTTTACTTCACTTCACGTACAAAATAGTTCAATTTAACACAAACTTTAATATTAGAAATATAAGTGCGGACACGTTGTTGCCTCAGTGCGGTTTTTCACGAAATGAGGAAGCGGGCGGATGTACGCGACGATAGTAGCTGAACCAGTGTTACCAGCAGTACTCAAAGAAGATAAAGTCCGAAACTAAATCAGAAATTACAAGAAATTACCTGAGCGAATAAAACCATTTTTAAGTTTAAACAACACCGATTATTGAACGAGCGAAGCAACGGTCCACGATCCCACTGGGACAAATCGGCGTTGTGTGTGTGTTTGTATGTTTGTTCGAATACCGTTGACCAGATCAGCATGAAATTTTGTAGTCAATTAGTTCACGCCAGTCGGTCAACTAAGTTACCAACCTACTTACTTGTTTAACTAATCGAAAGCTCAACGGTTCAACCTGAAATTTAAATTTAAAAAGACGATGTCGAGGTCGTTTAAAAACTTTGCCTTTCCGCGTAACGTGCACAATTTAGCACACGCAAAATTATAACGATACCATGGCTCGACATTTTTCTTTCTTTTCCACTTGCGCCACTACTTTTCATCGACAGATCGATACCGTACGTTATAAATTTATTTAAATTGGTAACGTTAAATTTGTTGTTTTGGTTTAATTTGAATTATTATGGCTGCACCGGCCCACGCACCCATGCTTAACGGCTTCACTCCACTGTTCGCAGAGCTCTGTGTTTACTCTTTTTTGGTCTGAGGGTGCAACATACAAAATCACTGTTTTATCGTGATTTACCAACAATTTTACAATCGAGAAATTAAGTTTTCAAACCTTAGTAAATTTACCCGACGTTTTAAGCAACACTATGAAATTGGCAACACCGGCACATAAGCGAGCAACTGACTAAACAAAACTCTCGGCGCGTGACGGCCGCGGCATAAACAGGTTTCAACCTGTCCACAGCGTACAAAATTATTTTGTTATTTTAACAAAATTCCCTTAGTAGTTAACCAACATAATTGTATTATGCGTACGATGCGTACCTATTTATTTTGGATCTGAATGTAATTTGTAATGTTATTATTATTTTGGAGTAACATAGCATAGCATAGCAATACTATAATAATATACCTACATATTATTATGGTATTTCTTAGTAGGGTAAAACACTATGATCAGACCTGCACCAGTACTAAGCCTTCAAACATTTTATTTCCTTCTAAATACTTAGTGATAAAGTGCACTAACGTCAACGGATATTTTAATAAATTTTGTAAACGTGGGTGTAGGTATACCTATTTAAATTTTTTTTATGCGCGGTCGCCTAACCCTGAACTAAGCAAAGCTTGTACTATGGCTTTTAGAGACTGATATACATGCATTTATATATTTAAATAAATATTAACACCCAGACATGGAACAAACACAAATGTTTGTCACATTAATGTTTGCCCTAAATGGGAATCGAACCCATGCCCCTAAGCTCAGAAGGCAAGTTGAGCCAACTGAGCCACCGAGGTAGTCGAAAGCCGAAATATAATAAAAATTACAAGTCAACGCGTATTGACTTGTATAAATATTTTTGATATACTTCTTACCTACTTACCTGAGTAATGAACATAATTTTAATGATATTTTTTTACTTGTGGCAAATGGTATGAGGCAACTCAATAAAGCTTTAAATTTTTTACCTCATTTAAAAGATTTTTGTTTTCAGGGAAGTAGTTATCGTTTCTTATTATGTTTGAATTAAAAGTAATTCGTGAAAAGTAAATTATTATTTTTATTTAAATATTTCTAATTTGTGATATTCGTTTACCTATACGTATAACTATAGTGATCGACTGAAAAACTTTGTATCCACTAGCTGCGCCCCGCGGTGCTACCTGCGGTCAAAAAAGTAGCCAATGTGCTATTCCAGAGTAAAATCTACCTTTGTGACAAACTTCATTCAGATCCGTTCAGCCGTTTTGGCTTGAGTAATAAACATCTATGCACCTTTTTAACTTTTGCACCTATAATATTAGGTTCGACTGAGACAGAACGGAAAACTCCTCGCGCATTTCTGACGTCATTGACAAATGAACCATACTAATACCACCACCACCATAAGAGTTGGATGTGATAATTATGTAACCAATGAACTTAGCTATCCATCACGTTAAAAGTTGGCCTGTTTATTACCCGAATATGGCAAAGTAATATATGCGGTTATATTTTTTATCGATATGTATGTTTTCTTAGACCCCTAACCAAAAGTCTAAGTATGTAAAGTACGTTCATCTATTACCTCGTTACTTTTAAACTACTCATCATAATTTGACAAATGAGACATCGTTGCAAGCGTCTCAATTAAGTGGACAATTGTCCACTGGTTATATTTTAACTAAGTATGTAACGTTACATTAACTTATATGACTACTTTGACTATACTCTATAGTTGATCTTAACGACGTGTTTGGTTTCTTTTAATTTCTTTTAGTTTGTATGTTTAATTGAACTAAAGTGTCTTTATTATTTTAAAACTAGAAATAACTGTTGAATTTAGTCTGTACCTAGCAAATTTAACATTTAAGGATATTAGAAACCAAGATTAGTGTTGTTTCTAACTGTAACGTTTTGTTACTTCTAACATATATGTTTGCTTCAATTTATTAAAGTTGCATTGTTGATTTTATCCAGTAGATTTCTTAACTTCGACTATATTCTATAGTTGATCAAAACGATATGTTTGGTTTCTTTTACTAAGTTTGTATGTTAATGTGAACTAAAGTGTCTTTGTTATTTTAAAGAAGAAATAACTGTTGAATTTAGTCTGCATCTGGTAAATTTAACCAAGATATTGGCAACCAAAATAAGTGTTGTTTTAAACTGTAACGTTTCGATCCTTCTAACAAATATGTTAGGTTCAGTTTAATAAAGTTGTATTGTTGTTTTCATCAAAGTGATTTCTTAACTTTGACTATACTCTATAGTTGATCTAAACGATTTGTTTGGTTTTTCTTACCAAGTTTGAATGATTATTTGAACTTAAGTGTCTTTGTGATTTTAAAGAAGTTTAAAGAAGTTTGATACTGTTGAATTTAGTCTGAATCCGGCAAATTTAACCGATATATTGGCAACCAAAAGAAGTGTTCTTTCAAACTGTAACGTTTCGTTCCGTATAAAAAAATATGTTAGGTTCAGTTTAATAAAGTTGCATTGTAGGTTTCATCAAAAAGATTTCTTGATTTTGATTATATTCTATGGTTGATCTAAACGATGTTTTTGGTTCTTTATTTCTTAGTTTACCTGTATAATTAAACTAAAATGTTATTTTATAGAAGAAAAAAAAATTGAATTTAGCTGGCATCTGGTAAATTCAATCTACATCTAGATCTAGACCCAAAAATATTATTCTTTCAAACTGTAACGTTTTGTTCCTTCTAGTAAATATGTTAGGTTCAGTTTAATAAAGTTGTACAGTTGAATTCATCAAAACGATTTCTGAATTTCGATTATATTCTAAGGTTGAATTAAACGATGTTCTTTATTCCTTTTCCTAAATTTATATGTTTGATTGAACTAATAAGTCTTTGTTATTTTAAAGAAGAAAAAAATATTGAATTTAGCCTGTATTCGGTAAATTTAAGCCAGATATTAGTAACCAGAAATATTGTTGTTTTAAACTGTAACGTTTGGTTCCTTCTAGCAAATGTGTTCGCTTCGGTTTATTACCTGTGTATTGTTGATTTTATCAAAGTGATTTCTTAACTTTGACTATACTCTATAGTTGATCTAAACAATTTGTTTAGTTTCTTTTACTTAGTTTGTATGTTTAATTGAACCAAAGTTTCTTTGTTATTTTAATAAGAAATAACTGTTGAATTTAGTCTCTACTTGGCAAATTTAACAAGGATATTGGCAAACAAAATTAGTGTTGTTTCAAACTGTGATGTTTTGTTCCTGCTAACAAATATGTTAGGTTCAGTTTAATAAAGTTGTATAGTTGATTTCACCACAAATATTTCTTAATTTTGAGTAAATTCTATGGTTGATCTAAACGGTGTTTTTTGTTTCTTTTACTAAGGTTACATGTTTAATGGAACTAAAAAGTTTTTGTTACTTTAATGAAGGAAAAAATGTTGAATTCAGCTTATATCCGATAAATTTAACCTAGATATTAGTAACCAAAAACATTGTTGTTTCAAACTGTAACGTTTTGTTACTACTAACAAATATGTTCGCTTCGGATTATGAAAGTTATATAGTTGATTTTATCAAAATTATTTCTTAGTTTTGACTGTACTCTATAGTTACTCTAACTATGTTTTTAGTTATTTTAACTAAATCTATTTGTTTGGTTAAACTAAAAAGAATTTTGATAAATTTTACTAAGAAAAATAGTTTTATTAACAAAAGAAAAATTAAACAATTTAGTTTTGTTACTTCAACATATAATTTTTTTCATTGTAACCACTAGGGAATAGTAAGAATAACAAAATGAGATTTGTTAGTTTGAACACGTATGTTTTAGTAAGCTTTTGTTAAATGAACAATTTCCTTGTAAATTTAAACAAAAAAAATTCAACCGAAATAATTTTGGTAAAATTAACCGATCTGTTTTTTCAGTGTAGGGCAACATTTGTGTTTGTTTTATGTCTGGGTGTTAATATCTATTTAGGTATGTATTTAAAAATATCTAAGTACGAGTATGTATATCAGTCTCTGGCATCCATAGCACACGCTTTGCTTAGTTTGGGGTCAGGCGACCGTGTGTGGAAGTGTCCCGAATTTATTTTTATTTTTTTAATTAATTCATAGTTTTTAGAGAACTGGTTTAGAACCTCTCAAACAATTAACACAATGCAAATGAGAAACAGTACATAAAATTGATCTGCATTACAAATTACAATACGAACCGGTGCCACCCAACTGCTGTAGGGTACTTTGGCCTTGCACGAGTACTTAAATACGTGATGCAGTTATAAAGACCTATTTTTACGATTCATTTACGATGCTTTTATGTCGTTTACTCTATTATCTCGGTCATAGAGCGTGTAATTTCAGTCGGCTTCGAGCGTGTTGAAATAAATTAGCTACGGTTGGTAAAGCCTAATGGGCTTATCACATGCACAAGCTTCACCACACTTTTAACTGTACGCACCAAACTAAGCGATGATAGCCTAGTTGGAGAAGGCCCGCCTCTCAAGCCAGGGGGAGCGGGTTCGAACTCAGCCGACGGCACGCAACAATTTGTTCATTGTGTGAAAATATTTGCGCATTGTATGTCATCTGCTACATGACTGGAGCCCGGTGTATGGCGACAGGCTCGCCCCCTGTCACATTTGGGGCTGAATATCGTCCGGCGAAGTGTGCGTGTTGTACTACACCTCTGCCAGCCCCCTTTGTCTATCATTTCTTTATGTCTTTATGTCTTTATCTTATATCATATCTTTATGTCTATCATTTCTGCCTCCATTAGGATGAAGGATTTTGGAGGGGGGGGGGGGGGGGGGGGGTGTCTTAGCTTGACTTAGCTGAAAGTAAACTTCTTTAAGGTTGATAAGATTTTGGTTTAGGGGACTTGAATTAGCTGAGGGTAACCTCTAGCAAGACACAAAATTGCTAAAATTACAATGGTCAAAAACCAGTCTTACAATGTTTTTCCGTGGGCCTACGGTTACCCTCAGTTTGAAAAAGCTCTCCTTTAAAAGGCTTTATTTTGTATTTTAAGACCAAAAAACTGGAAAAAACATTATAAACTACCTTAAAACGAACAAACAATCTATTATTTATTGGAGGGGGGAATAATACAATGTTACCTACCTTTTGACCTAAGTCATGCTCCCCCAAACTGAAATCCTGGATCCGCCAGTCAGTACTAAACTTACTTCAACATAATCTTTGGCGTGTCCCCAATCCCTCTTGCTGTCCAGGTTCCCCAGCTCAATGTACGACATGAGCCCGAGCGTGATCTTGGCGACTCCTCGCGTGATCTTCCTCGTGACGAAGTTCTCCCCCCGGCGCGGGCTCTCGTGGTTGAAGAGGAGGCCGTTGCACGCGAACATGCCGTACGCTTCTCGGTAGTTTATCACTATCCAGTAGCCGTAGAGCTTTGCGCACGCTGGATGGAAGGGAAGAAAGATGGACATGTTTACTGAATGGAATGTATTGTGGTTTATTGTAATTTTTTGGTTTTCTATGGGTGATCCTAGACGGGCTATATTTATACTGAATACTGGCGAGTATTACATGTTGCGAAGGAAAAAAAATAGGTTTGTGGGCCCTTAATTACAATGCAATACATCTTTATTGCACACCTAAAATATAAAATAAACCAACGTCTCCTTATTCTATTTTTATGTATACACATAATAAAGTTACGACGTAGATTAGTATTGAGCGTATCTGATAGGTATTTAGATTTTTATTGTTTGTAATTTGAGTTGTGTATTTAATAAATAAAATAAACATAAAGAAAAAAATATATCATTCGGTAGTACAAGGGCTGATTCTGGTTTATAGTAATATTTTTTTTGGAATTCCTAAAGGTGTTCTTAGAGGGCCATATTTGTACTGCAATACTGGCCGGGCAATACCACGATAATATTTTGAGTGTGGCCCGGCCATATCATTTATTTCTAGCATGGCTGATGATGGCCGGGCTACAGACGGCAATATTGCCAGTATAGCAGTAAAAATGTGGTCCGTCTAGGAGCACCCTAACAATTTATGAACAGAATCTTAAAGCTGCAATGTCAAAGGAATAAAACTCAACTTTAGCGAAAACATTTTCTATTCTAAAGGTCTCTGCCCACTACACAGTATCATACTATGACCGTGCTATGAACGTGTCAGACAAAAAAATATTCTCTGTATTAAAAAGTATGAGACCATGCCCACTAGCCCGTTCCGTTACCGACCAGCACCGTAGCGTGCCATGCACGGAGCGGCAAGTATTGTCGGCGAGAATATTTTGCCGGTGGCGATACGCTCTGTGCATGACACGCGACGTTGCCACACCGATACATTAGACTTTGATACGTTATTGATACGCTCTAGTGGGCATAGTAGAGCGTATCGTGTTGCTTGTCGTGTCTGATACGTTCATAGCACGGTCATGGTATGATACGTTGTAGTGGGTAGAGTCCTTAATACGATAT